>OX104063.1:199247261-199783963 GCA_944474145.2 Dicrocoelium dendriticum
CCGAGCACTGGATAACCCAAAATCTTTAACTCTCATTGACTCTCCGACGCTTTATACAGGTCAAAGGTCGTTCTACTCGACAGATTTGCTGAACGTTTGTTATCTCCACTAACACTCGATTTTTTGCCTTTTGATGTAACCATGCGTTTCGCGCACAATCCTTTTGCAACGTAGATAAGAACTTTAGAGCATTTTGAAAAACTCAAAAAGCGTACTTGCTTTTATCATGTATGTCATTTTCCATCTCCGACGACAATCCGCTACACCCATTCCTTTACTCACTTCCCATGAGTTCTACTTTCAAAATTTCAACCACCCGCACAGCCAATACAACCGTTGGGTTACTCGCCAAATGGCTCAAGGCCCCTCCCCAATCCAGGCGGCAACAGGTCGGCTTTGATGGCAGACAACAACAATCGGATTTGTTCCCAAACGCGTGGATACATAGTGCCAAAGAGGATCCCCGGATTTCCTCGTGGGACGAGGGTCGCATTGTTTATGCCCTGGGGTGTAGTGGAGAAAGGTTACCTCTCAAGCGCACCGTTTGGTCAGAAGCCGAGGAAATGTTCTGTCAGTCTTCTGCTGGACTATCCATTTTTGCAGCCTGGCGAGCCTGCGCCGACAGCCCACTGATGATGTACTTTAGTCCACATCCAAATAATAATTAACGGAAATCCTGGACTCAGTGAACTCTGATTAAACCCCAGTTTGGAATCCCATGTTCAGCCTCACTTCTCGCATCCACCTTCACGTCCCCTCCCCTTCGTTACTGCTCTAACGGTTTCCAGCACTCACCCTTCTCGGATGAGCCCCAAGTGGTAGGCCTGAACCATGTACTACTTCCTTACTGATTGTACGTCCTCAGCACACTTTCTACCCGGTGAGTTGCGCTCCACCTTGCTTCTCGTCCTTGCTGTTTCGCCCTCTATCACTTGTAGCCTTTGCAATATAAATTGGGTCCAGCTGCCCAGCTTTTTTCTTTCGTACCATAATTCATACGTGTGTTATGTGGCGTTGCTATCGACTAATCTTTGATGTGCACCGGACACACTCCTAGCATGGTTGTACATCAGTACTTCGTGTATTGACAACCACAACGAATTTTCACTATGATGAAACAACTGCTGAGGTCCTCAATTTTATTCTATTGGTGTTTCATTTTGCAAGTAGAGGTTGGAGCTACAAATGGTGTGGCTAAAGGACTGGGCATAAAAGCATCATTTGGCAAATTCTACAAGAATTACGTAGCGGTATGATTACACGATAGTCTTGTCTTTAGCTGACAGATGGTCTGCAAATCGAAACCATTCGCCGACATCCTCGAAGTATTTTGCGCTGAGATATCCTTATACTAACAATTTGCGCCATTCTCAGCACCATGGATCAATCTTACCCAAGTAATTTTAACTAGTCGGCAAAATACTTCTCTCAAATATCGTCATCCCATTCAGCAACCATCATGATTCCTGCGTTGTCCGATAATACTACTCCAGTGAAGAAAAAATTAGTGCAGCTCTTTATCGCTTTGATGTATTGCAGTGCCGAGTGAGCATACTTTAGTATTAATGATTTAATAGTCGATCACCTACCGTGTTCCTTCAACGTAATCACTTTGAATGATAGTTATCAAAAGACGACGCCTCAGAAGAGGTACAATCATGCCAAGTAACACAGTATCTGATACCACTGGATACTGTACTTCACAGTAACTGTATTTGATGATACCATGCGTGGAAGTAATTTGTAGAACCCACAAACTTCAATAACAAGGATCAACGCAACTATTGGAGGATAAGGATGGTTTTTCTTTTGTTTAATCTAGACTGAAAGACTTATAACGACTGCATTATGCAGCTAAAAGCCTGTAAGTGTGCAGTGGCTTCGTCCTGTTAGTAGGTCTAAAGGGCACCTGAGTGAACTTACGTGTCAGTTGGTAGACATAAGTGTCTTTTTGATTAATATTTCCGAGTAGTAATCAGTTCTCCATATATGTCTAATGTGTGTAGTGGAGCCGAGTCTATGAGACGGACTAACCTCATATACATGGGTATAAACGGATAAACGATGGATCACAAACCAAATGATTCTCGTGCTTTGTCACACCCAACTCTGTAAGGGTAACGGTTTTACTAATGCTTCAGATCAATATCCGGGTACGGGGCCAAGAGGCTGTCGGTAAAATTACCTCAAGAGTACTGGCGGATTCGACTGACTTAGGTTCCAATGAATCATCCATTATGCTCATTCGTAAACAGTGCTTGTGTGACTAGCTCTGGTATAGTCTTGCTGGTGTGCCATTGTATTGTCAGCAATACTGTACAAGGAATGTTGTTGATTCATCCAAGCTAAATCTCGATACGCTTTCAGTTGAGGCAACAGTATAAGCCTTCCGGCTTCATCATATTCTGTAAAACCTACCGGGATGTAGGCATATACCCTTATTCTATAACTGATGCATTGAATAATATTCATTGGCAGTTAATTGATAAATTCGACTTTGTTGATCCACTTTCTCGCGTTGAGTATGTCTGTACATCAGACGGACAACAATCTATCCGAAGAATAGGCTTCTCCAAAAGCTTGGTTTCAATTATTGCATGCAATTACCGCCAGATCCTGTCCTAAGAATTCCAAAGGCATCGTATGGGTAAAACAACTATGATTTCATTAAGAAAAAGCCACAATTTACGACCGAGTTTGAGTATTCACCTTGCCAGTACTCATTTCCCCCTGCTGGTCAGTAATACCAAACCTTGTTAAAAGTGGCAAAAAGTAACGAGATTTATACAGCCTACCTCTACAAGTCGCCTTGTGGGAAAATTCAACAATCTTACACCCACGACCGTTGCTGGAGGATTAAAATCGAATTTATCTCGACTAAGTATTTGTAACGCTACAAGGCGTTTGGAAATTTAAGCTACGCGTTCCCCACCGGAAAATTCAACAAAAGAAAAGATCCGGACCTGAGAAAACGGTGCTATTTGTACAAATTCATCGTACCAAAGTAGAAATTACCTTAACGGTTTTCCAAACACAAAAGTTTACCAACAGATTTCAATCAGTTCCACAAAAGGTCCGTAAGCCAAGGTGCACACGAAACAAATGAACACAGAGGTGAGACCGAAGTTATGATAAGGCAATTGAGCCAATCGTAAGCGTCCGCCAACGGGAACGGGCTGAGGACAGACAGACCTGCCACACTGGATACATGAGTTGTGGGAACACAAAATCGCTTATGTCAAGCGAACAATGACAGGTCCATGGGGGCGGGGTGAAGTTAAGATGAGTCACCGGGGTCACTCGCTAAGAGCATCGGGGCAGAGAACAAAGGAATGGAAAGTAAGGGAGTTAGCAAACATAATCGATCCAGACGGCCGAGCAATGTAGAATTGGGCATTCAACATGGGAGAGACTGAGGTGGTCAAAGTTCTTTCTACAGTGGTTGAGATTTTTAAGGAGGAACTGTGATGTCACAGTGAATCCGAATTGCCTGTGTTCGAGCAAGACAATAATTCTGTTGCCCGGCGATTGTGCGCTGCTGTGTAAAAACCAAAACATTCGCGCAGTACTAGGCAAGAAATCCTGTTCTGCAGCTTGATTGTAGGTTGCTGCTATGTGACAACCAGCATACTAGTCTGGGCTCAAACACTTACCTGGTGAATTTTTTCGTTAACGAAGATATAAAACCTTATGTTACCTTGTGTTGTGTCAAGGCAAACGCTCTGATTTTAGATCGGCCTTCCACCAGGGTTCCAGTTTTTGTTTGTCAGATGTTTGTGATGTTTATGACTATTCTCTTAGAAAGTCATCTTCATCGTCCATTTGGTGGATAGAAGTATTGGACGGAAAATCAAGCCGAGTTCATTCTAACGGCTTCGTGTTTGTTTCCTTATTTCAGACTTCGTGGCGGCACTTTACTACACTCAGTAAAACACAGGAAACAGAAGTAACGTACTGTCAAACGAAACATACTGCACTGGTGTATGAGTAGTCTGGAGCCTAAATCATTGCACATTAATATAGAACGAACGAAATAACTGCCACAAGCCTGCATAGCCCTAGGGTTAATCCGCAATCCGCGCCAAGATGAGTTGCAAATCGGAAATACGACGGATACCCTGTCAAGGGAGTGGTAGTGTCATCTATATACTCAACAGCCAAGTAAACAAGGTAATTGACGAAAACTTCAGTGCATCCAAGAAAAGCAGCAGAGAATGCACTCAATTCGTTCTGTATCTCTTATATGGGCCTTTACATGCAGATATATAAACTTCGGGCATCAACAGTTTAAACAGCATGACCCACCTCACTACTTTAACTTCCACTACGACCCCACGCTGGCTCATATTTTGCCTATTATGATGAGGTATGAAGTCTAAGCGTTAACAGACTCGTACTGGTATGTTTGGGATAGGCTTTGGCATCAGTTAAAACTCTATTACCATCTATATTTACTTGGACATGGAACTTAACAGTTTCAGCTAAGTCAGTCTACATTTTGATTTTCATATGAATATGGAAATCGGAAATGAAGGTCAAAACGATTCCGCAGCTTCTCGCTTCATTTCCACTCTTTGACGTTTTATTAATCGCATCTAAGCACTCACTTTTTTAATCGATGGTAGAACTGCCGAAGCAAAGCGGATCACCGCTCACATAAATTCATGGCATTAATTGGCTTGTGCCGCATACAATTGCAAGCGGTAGCACATTATCCAGTTGCGTGCTCTATTTAAAATGTATAGCAGTTATGTAGCTATAATCCGCGTTTCTCTTCTCGTTTCTCCTCGAGGTTGATGTTAGGATGTGGTGGACGACTACGATGTGCTTCAACGAGACCTGGATAGGGCGTATGAGTGTTCGTTCTACAGTCGGCTCCAGTTTACTTCGTATAAGTGTGAGGTGGTCCACACTTTTCACCAGGGAACATCAAATGCATGCTTAAAGACCATGCGCTGCAAGCAGCCCCCAGCAGCGCTACCATGTGGTATTAATACAGGCTGATCTGGACTGCTCAGAACAAGCTGAAAAGGCATAAAAGAGTGGATACCAACATGTTGGTTTGCTGCGGAAATCCTTCGGACGGTTTTATCCGTCTGTCTAACCGCAGTTACTTAACCCATGCATCCGGTCTGGCAGCCCTAGCGTAAGTAAGATCTTGCAGCGCCAGAGACACCACTGCCAAGCCACCAACTACATCAAAGGGTAGTTAAACCTTCCATGTCAACTTGAGTTGAGGACTCTAAGATTCTACAGCAGTCAGTATCGGTGCCAACGTGGCGACCTAATAGTGGTCTGCCATATTTTGAGAAACAAATAGGCATGTCTGTCTTCGCCTACTACCACTTAGTCATAACACCAATTTGAGTGTCAGCAGCCCAATTTGGACACTTAATACAATTGGCTAGAATGTTGACGAAGCTTTTACTCTCTTCGGGTCTGTCAGCCATGGGACGCCCTCCATAATCACGTTAAATTAATTTGGTATATTCTCATCTAGGTGAGACAAGGCTTAGGTAAGCTGCTCCGACCACATAGTGTAAAGCAATTGCGATCTGATTTTAGCAACCGGCTGTACAAGAACACCCTGATTCCATTTCCATTGATTCTTACCCCATCGATTTCGATGCAAGGTTCTTCGGAATTCACAAAGGTTGTAAATCGTTCAGCTACGTTTAAGAAGATGGTTGTGAAAACGACGCAAAATAACAATGTTAATGCAAGTGAGTGACAATATACACATGGAAGATGTAATCACAAAAATTAACAACATTTGATACAAAAATAATTATTAGAGTAATGATAATGTATGAGCAGACAAGATAGCACATTAACTGTAAAGAGTTAAACTGTGAACCGTTCTTCATCATGAAACATATAAATCAATTAGAAGGAACGAAGTACCTCATAAAATGGGTAATGTTAGGAGGGAATACACGATGCGACCAAGCCAGGATCTCATCGCCGCGGCAGGCGATCCAAAATCACCCGCCCTGATTGGGGCGAATAGAATGCCAACCGGGAGAAGCCGCCAAGTAACGCGAGGGCAGTGTTCCTTGATTTGCTGTTAGTTGACCTTTCCAGCGCTTTCCACGTGCGATTTAAATACCATTCACGAACTTTCCATTTCAACGTTATAATGAACGGTGTGATTCGCTAATACATTTTGTCGATCTGCTCCTCCGATCCGGTCTTCTCTCTGTCCTGTGCGGGACCAGCGACTTCAAGTTTTCATTAGAAATCAAGCGTCCATTCAGGCGAGGGACGAACACTTCAGCTGGCAACAGAATGAACCCCAATCAAGATGTCCATATCAGCTGACGAGCTCAAGACCATTCTGCTGCAACAACTAGCACAATTTGAGCAACCCATCTCTGGCTGATCGAAACTCTTACGCGCCAACTCTCAATCCAGACCGGTTCACTGTCTACACCCGTCAAGCCGTCCACATCGCTAGACGCCGTCACTATCAGCACTACCGAATTTTCGTACGACCCTGATGCTGGTCTCACTTTGAATCTTGATTCAAGCGTTATGATGATGTGTTCCGCGTTGAACATGGAGACTATGATGACGATTGGAAAGTTCGATTGCTGTTAACGAAGCTTGGAACAACAGAGCACTCCAGGTATGTCAACTTTATTTTGCCTAAGTACGCTCGAGGCTACACTTTTGAGGAGACTGTCAAATGCTTGGGCCAAATAGTTGGAGATCAGTCATCCATCTTCAACACGCGATATCAAGGCCTGAAGATCACCAAAATGAGACACTGATGCCTACGTCACTTACGCTGGCATCGTCAATCGCGAGTGTGAACAATTCGACATCAAATCCGTCACCGCGCAGATCAGTTCAAATGACTGATTTTTATCTGTGGCCTACATTTCCCACAGGATGCAGAGATTCGCACCGGGCTGCTGAGTAAACTTGAACAAGACCAGCAAATCACTCTACAGGCCAAAACTACTGAATATCAACTATTGCTGAACCTAAAACATGACACGCTTATGCTGGGGAAGCAACAATCAACCTCAAGTCTTAGTGTATTATAAACCACCTCAAAGAAACCGATTCCAGGTAAAACAGGCCATGAAATGCCCAGCGAAATCCCAATCCCCCGACTGCCTGTTGGCGATGTGGTGAATGGCATTTTGTTCGAGTGTATCCATTCCTTAAACATGTTTACCACAAGTGTCATAAACGGAGCCATAAGGAAACTTACTGCCGCTCCAGACAATGGACAATGGACAATGGTTTATTACGGGTAAAAAGCATCGCTTAACAAGTCCCGTGGGATGGAAATTATTGCGAAAATAAATTGCATAATAAAGTGAAAAGCGTTGTGGTGGACTCACCATAGACTTATGTGAAATAGCGGAGATGTTCGCGTATTAAACATAAAAATCCATAAATCCAATGGTTGAGCGCTTGGCAAGAAACCGTTTGATTGCGTTTTGTAGCCCCTGGCTAACAAGTCATAAAAGGAAATGTAAGTGAGACAACGCATCGTCAACACGTTTTTTAAATATCGCCAGATTGGGAGCAGAGACGACATAATTAGGGAGGGCATTCCAAGGCTCACACACGCGGAGAGAAAAGAAATTTCTACGGCATTCAAGCCGGCTGTAATGAATTGTCAGTTTCAGAGGGTGACCTCTTAGTTTAATGTTGGGGTTCAGTTCCAGCAGCGGACGGCAAATGTGGTTTGGGTTCTTCAGAATCTGGTAAACCATTATGAGATCCCCCCGCAAAAGCCGATATCGACTGCTGTACATTCTTAGAGATTTCAGTCTAAGCTGATAGGGCAGATGAAAGAGGCCCCTGACGTTCTTGGTTGCCCGTCGTTGAGGAGTCTCGAGAGCAATGAGATCATGTTTCTGCCACGGCTGCCACGCCTGAATAGCATATTCCACGTGAGGTCGCACGTAGGCGTTAAGCATTTGGGGAAATATTGATGGTTCAAACAGACCAAAGGCTCTGCGAAGAAGGCCGAAGTGTTGATTTCCGGTTCTCGTCGCCTTCTCTGCTTGTTTGGAACACCCGAGATCTTCCTGTACCAATACACCCAGGTCCCGCTCATGAGAAACCTTTGCCAAGGTGTGGTCTCCAATCTTGTAGGCGCTCACCAGCTGGTGACGCAGATGCATCACTTTGCACTTAGCCATGTTCAATTGAAGCTTGTTACTCTTTGACCATTCGTAAATGCAATCTAGGTCATGTTGGAGCAGATCCTGATCTGCCTTGTTACTAATCGCCCGCCATATCTTGACGTCATCGGCGAAAAGCAGGAAGTTTGAGGAGATGACTCTTGCCAGGTCGTTGATAAACACCAGGAATAAGCGCGGTCCCAGCACTGAGCCTTGCGGGACACCACATTCCACCTCAATTGGGTTAGAAAGTGATCCCCTAACACGTACTTGGAGCTTTCGTTGGTAAAGGAAGTTGCCAATCCAACCAAGTACAGGATCTCCGATTCCGTAACTCTGAAGCCGTTGAAGTAGGATGTGGTGATCAAGGCGGTCGAAAGCTTTGGAAAAGTCCAGATAGATGACGTCGACTCCGACCCCATCATCGGCCACTTCCGTCCAACTACCTCGAGCAATAAGTAGGTTGGTGGTGCATGACCGGTGTTGACGGAAGCCATGCTGTTCCACTACCAAGATGTTGCATTTTTCCAGATAGTCCATCAAAGCCTCAGCAACGACTGCTTCCATCACCTTCGCGAGCACAGGGAGGAGAGTCACTGGACGATAGTTTGCAGGATCGGAACGGCTACCGCCTTTAAAAATAGGGGTTATAATGCCACACTTCCACATAGTGGGGACTCGTTGTTCATCAAAGCACCTTTGAAAAAACTGTGACAGTGGTTCAGCTAGCTTATTAGCCACAGCCTTCAGTGCCTTCGGGCGGATGTTGTCTGCTCCAGGAGAACTATGTTCGCGCAGTGAGAGTAACTTCCTCAGCACAATTGATGGGTTGAAAATAACATTTGTAAACAAAGGTGTCGGTAATGAGCTTGATAATATGGGACAGGTAGATGTTGCGAGTTCAAAAATTGGGGCGTATTGCAGCCGCAGTGCATTAGCTGCTTCTTCGGCGCTTTGTACTCTACCGCCTGTCGTGAATAGTGGGGGTATTCCATGCTTCACTTTACGAAGCTTATTGACATGCTTATACAGCAGTTTGTTGTTTGCCATGAACTTTTTGGCTAGACACTGTTGATACGTTATTTTGTCCTCACGGACAAGTGCGGTGCAATGGTTGCGATGGGTCAGGAAATTTCCCCAAGTCTCTGAGTCTGGGTTAATCTTGTAGGCACGCCATGCTGCATCCCTTATCGCCAGGCATTTGCGAGTCCTACTCCTTATAATTGAAGGCATTTTCGCGGGACGAAGGGGTTTGGTCTCTGATGCTTTGTTGACGATGTCGCTGAGCTTATTAACGAACTCTGCCCAAACGTTGTCAAGGGGAATGTGGTTTGAGAATTCCCAAGCAGCTGCGTCGGCGAGTTCTTTCAATACGTGGTAGCGTGTGATTGTATGAGTTAGTTCCGAGTGTTCATATGGATACTCTGCATAACACACATAGTCAAAAGTTATTACTACGTGGTCACTGAGACCTAATGGACTATCCATCAATAACTTCTCAATCATGAGCTCTTCATTTGTGAGCACAAGGTCCAATATGGACGGTTTGTTTGCTGTCCTGAATCTAGTGGGCGTGGTGACATGATTGTACAAAGGGATGTTAGCGATCAGTTCCTGCAAGTCTGCTTTGAACTGCTCACTGGGCGATGCCGAAACCTCCAGATTGTGTAGATTGAAGTCCCCGGAGATGAGAGTGTGGCTGTACCTAGTGCGTGTTACTCTGTTTAGGCCACGGATCAAGCATGAATCCATTTCCAGAGTGGACGTTGGGGGGCGGTAAACGATAGCTATGAGACATGTATCGTTGTGTCTCAGTCTGAGACGGCACCAGAGTGAGTCGGTAACATGTGTTTCCAGGTCCTCAACTATTGTACATTGTAGATCGCTGCGGTAGTAGAGTAGGACCCCACCTCCTCTGCTGGGGCGGTCGTTCCGGATGATTGACATTCCGGCTATCTCAACCTCAGCATCAGTCACCTCTTGATGCAACCAAGTTTCGGTAATAGAAATTAGGTCCCAAGCATTCGCAACCTGACGCAGTCGAAGTTCGTTAATTTTACTGAGGAGCCCTTGGGCGTTGGTGTACATACATGAAAGTTTCTCAGATTTAATCAATGTTTCAGAAGTTGTACAACTCATACGTGAAGTTTCGCCGACCAGTGAGTGGCCGGCGACTGGAGGGGTGGATGAAGCAAATGAGGTTACGCCGACCATTAAAGGGTCGGCGACTAATCGTTTTTTGGATGGGTAGCATACTCTCGAGAAGTATTTGATATATAAGCAGGTATCAGATGCTCCGAATCCTGGTGTTTGCTCGTGCTCTGCTGGGCCCCTCCGGATAGTATGGCTACTCTTGAAACCGTCCCCGAGTCGGGTCCTGCAGCTGGCGTTTTCATTAAGAGTTGTGCCTCTACTGAATTGTCATTAAAAGGTGTTGGTGTTCTTGCTGCTTTCAGACGAATTTCCGTTGGCAATCTGCAACGGAATTTGATCCAGTTCGCTAGTAGGGTTTGTGCCATTTGTTCCGACTGTAACACAAGTTGTAAGAGCCTGGGACCGCATCCTTTATAGTTTGGTGATATGGGGATCCTTGTCAACGAGGTGACCACCACATTTTCGAGAGAAAGAACCTCCCGGATGTAGTGCCATTGCTCGCGGTCATGCATCTGAGCATCGTCGGAAGAGGAGTCAGTAAGCTCAGGAACACCGTGAGCAATCACTGTTTTCTTATCTTGACTTATTCTGTACCTATCTTTGTTGGCGGGATCCCCTGAACGTTCTTTCCACGGGATTTCGGGTAGTATGCGTACTCCACTTGAGTCGTTGCGCAGACGATTCGCGGACAGCAGAACGGCCTCAGTCTCGTCCGCCGAGTTTAGTGTTACCCGAAGTAACCGGGGTTCGCCGTAGTGTAACGCGTTTGGGTGGCGCGAGATTCTTTTTAATGTCGTGGGATTAGCATGGACTCCGATCGACGTACAGATGGAAACCCACTGATTTCGATCGTCTGTCAACTTACCCTTAATTGTATTGGATTTGGATTCGGGGACATTAGTGCATACAATATTTAGGACACCATGGTTGCGCCTGGTGGCTACTGGTTTTGGATTTCGAGGCTTAGTTTCTGGTGTTTTTGTTGAATTTGTGAACGGCCTTGGTGTGTGCCATCCGTGCCTCGTCAGTTTTGTTTTCTCTAGTTCGGGCACAAAGGTTACCGGTGCTCTTTCCGGTGTTTGCTTGGCAGCAACCGATGCGTACGTTGCCGGGTTGTTCACTATGGCTGGTTGACTGTAGCTTACAGTCTCGAGTGTAGTGAACAGACTACTAGGTGCAGCACACAGTACAGAAGTCGAGGCAGGCGCACTGCAGTCACTGTTTTTACTTATAGGAGGGGGGGAGAATGGAGTTGATACTGCTGGAGGCTGAGTCGTTGGGGTTGGGTTGGGACGCCTGGCTCGCTTCTTCGGCCTGACTAGTGAGTTCGGGGTGTTATTTTCACTCACAAGTGCAGGTCCGTTTCCTCCTATTGGTGTAACTCGGACGCTCACCAGTTGCTCGACTGCTTCGGTTAGTCTTTCACACCTCTTCAGTAGCACAGATAGACAGCTAACAAATGGAATAGACTCGCATACTTGGCAGAACCAAAACGCGTCTGCGGTGTTGGCTTTCGTGAACGCCTTCCCAAGGCAGGTAGTGTGGTATGTTTTCAAACACATAGTACAAACCAGACCACTTTTTACGACTTTGGAACATGATTCGCATTTGCTCTTCATACGAGACATGTTCTCAGTAGGGGTAGGGATGCGATGGAGATACTGACGCACCTTTGCGTGGCGATCGGCGCTGGTTCGAGGTCAGCAGGTCCAGGCGTGTCGAGGCCAGATGAATCACGCGTTCTTTGGGGTGGATGTGCGTGCTATCGATCCAGACGGTAGAGGGTAGGCCGTGGTGGACGTAGGACTGAGGCAAAGCAAGGTGATTTGGAAAATACTGTCTAGTGACGACAGTGGCAGTTCCAAACGCAGAGCAAATTAACGACTATCGCTTTGTAGAGCGACTTGAAGGAATGGTAGTAAGCTGATCGGGTGACTCTCAAAAAGATCTTTAGAATAAGACCACAAGAGTTCTTATGTGATGAGAGGAGAAATAAAACATCCGATAAGCTTCAAATACGGTTGACTTCGAAGTTGCAAGAGCACAGTTTGTTGGTGATCCGTGAATGATAGATCCAATAGATGAACAGTGGTAGGAGGAGCTCGCGGAGCCAAATCGAATGATGGCACGTAGGTCACTGTGAGAATAAATCCAAAGATTTGGAGGCGAATAACGCAGGAGGACAGTTTTTTTGCGACCGCACTGTAAGTGAAGTGCTCGGGGGGAATGCAGTTCAAGCGTATTAGACATACGCGACAGAATCCAAATGTTCCGAAAAGATTCAGCAGCTATAGTACGGTTCACGCGGCCTACTCTGATGATCATGTGGCTCGCAGAAAGTACATCAGACTTCACCTGAACGGGCAATAAATGCGTCTTCAGCTAGATACAACCGCGGACATCACAATTATCTTCACTCTATTGGTGCTCCGTCAATCAGACGAACGACACATGTACTTAACGCTCCAGGAGGTCAACTCATTCTCATTGGTGAGCTGCAGTGTGAAATAGTTTTTGGCGCTGCTCGGGCAAACGGTGTCGTGAATATTACGGGGCTGTCATAGTTGAATCCGCTTGGTCTAGCCTGGATCCAGAAGCTCCACCTGTTCGACATTCCCTTGAGTCAAGTCTGCAATACCCTCCGGCTCGGATATACGAGTCCCTCTTCGGAAGATGACGAACCAAACAGCAACCTGATCGAGCAACTACGAAGGAAATGCCCCTCTGTGTTTCGCAATGACTTTGGAAGATGCACAAAGACCAAAGCAAATCTTACTGGCTGGCTAGCCGAACAACCTCCTCGTGGTGCCAGCTGGGTGGTTCGGGTATAACCCGTTCCAGCAAATAGTTCGGCGGCAGTGTTCCAGGACGTGGTGGGTTTTCGCCTGGCAAGCCTTCTCCCTATAAAAAGCCACAAATGTCTGCTTATCAACACTGTGACGTGGCGGATGTGACTCGCCACAAAATAAAGTCACTGGCCCGTGGATATCCGGAAAGTGCTATCCAACCCAAGGACATCAATCGCTTATGCTCACATTCCTGACGACAACAAACATTCAAAAATGCTGCGGCACAATCAAAGACACAAGCTACATTCATACACAATTATATACGCATATACACCCGTACACTTACATATATTGTTATGCCAAACATGTACTTTTGTACGTTATTGATCACACTGTTAGCTAAACATGATCATGCCTGTAAAGGTGTGTCTCGCATGGTCGAGAATAGAAGTTTATTTATTTATTTATTTATTTACCCTCAAAGACTGTGCCAAACCCGTATTCCGACCCAAAAGACCGGTACCAAACGCTGCGTTTCCGATTGTTGATGCGCAACTTGTTCGCTTGCAGTGGGCACGCATCATCCGACCTGTGAACAATTCAGCGTGGGCAGCCGCGGCAAGCCATTCAAACTCACCCGCCCTGATTGGGGCGAATAGAATGCCAACCGGGAGAAGCCGCCAAGTAACGCGAGGGCAATGTTCCTTGATTTGTTGTAAGTTGACCTTTCCAGAGCTTTCCACGTGCGATTTAAATACCATTCACGAAGTTTCCATTCCACTTTTATAATAAACGGTGTGATTCGCTAATATATTCTGTTGCTCTGCTCCTCGATCCGGTCTTCTCTCTGTCCTGTGCGGGACCAGCGACTTCAAGTTTTGATTTGGAATCAAGCGTCCATTCAGGCGAGGGACGAACACTTCAGCTGGCAACAGATTGAACCCCAATCAAGATGTCCATATCAGCTGACGAGCTCAAGACCATTCTGCTGCAACAACTAGCACAATTTGAGCAACCCATCTCTGGCTGATCGAAACTCTTACGCGCCAACTCTCAATCCAGACCGGTTCACTGTCTACACCCGTCAAGCCGTCCACATCGCTAGACGCCGTCACTATCAGCACTACCGAATTTTCGTACGACCCTGATGCTGGTCTCACTTTGAATCTTGATTCAAGCGTTATGATGATGTGTTCCGCGTTGAACATGGAGACTATGATGACGATTGGAAAGTTCGATTGCTGTTAACGAAGCTTGGAACAACAGAGCACTCCAGGTATGTCAACTTTATTTTGCCTAAGTACGCTCGAGGCTACACTTTTGAGGAGACGGTCAAATGCTTGGGCCAAATAGTTGGAGATCAGTCATCCATCTTCAACACGCGATATCAAGGCCTGAAGATCACCAAAATGAGACACTGATGACTACGTCACTTACGCTGGCATCGTCAATCGCGAGTGTGAACAATTCGACATCAAATCCGTCACCGCGCAGATCAGTTCAAATGACTGATTTTTATCTGTGGCCTACATTTCCCACAGGATGCAGAGATTCGCACCGGGCTGCTGAGTAAACTTGAACAAGATCAGCAAATCACTCTACAGGCCAAAACTACTGAATATCAACTATTGCTGAACCTAAAACATGACACGCTTATGCTGGAGTAGCAACAATCAACCCCAAGTCTTAGTGTATTAAAAACCACCTGAAAGTAAACCCTTCCAGGTGAAACAGGCCATGAAATGCCCAGCGAAATCCCAATCCCCCGACTGCCTGTTGGCGATGTGGTGAATGACAATTTATCAAGTTTCTCCATTCCTTAAACATGTTTGCCACAAGTGTCATAAACGGGGCCATAAGGAAACGTACTGCCGATTCAGAATGCAATTCAAGCGTACTAGACATACGCGACAGAATCCAAATGTTCCGAAAAGATCCAGCAGCTATAGTACGGTTCAAACGGCCTACTCTGATGATCATGTGGCTCGCAGAAAGTACATCAGACTTCACCTGAACGGGCAACAAATGCGTCTTCAGCTAGATACAACCGCGGACATCACAATTATCTTCACTCTATTGGTGCTCCGTCAATCAGACGAACGACACATGTTACACTTAACGGTTCAGGGGGTCAACTTATTCTCATTGGTGTGATGCAGTGTGAAATAGCTTTTGGCGCTGCTCGGGCAAACGGTGTCGTGAATATTACGGGGCTATCATGGTTGAATCCGCTTGGTCTAGCCTGGATCCAGAAGCTCCACCTGTTCGACATTCCCTTGAGTCAAGTCTGCAATACCCTCCGGCTCGGATATACGAGTCCCTCTTCGGAAGATGACGAACCAAACAGCAACCTGATCGAGCAACTACGAAGGAAATGCCCCTCTGTGTTTCGCAATGACTTTGGAAGATGCACAAAGACCAAAGCAAATCTTACTCTCAAAGACTGTGACAAACCCGTATTCCGACCCAAAAGACCGGTACCGTACGCTGCGCTTCCGATTGTTGATGCGCAACTTGTTCGCTTGCAGTGGGCACGCATCATCCGACCTGTGAACAATTCAGCGTGGGCAGCACCTATTTTTGTAGTCAAGATGACTAATGGAATCGTTCGTTCCTGTGATGAATACTCTACGGGATTGAATACTGCTTTGAAAGTGCTCCAGTATCCCTTGCCATTCCAAGAAGAGTTAATTCCTATGCTCAGTGGTGGCGTACTTTGCAAATCTACACTTCTCATATGCTTATCTTCAAATTGAAGTCGACGATGCTTCAAGCGAGTTGCTGGCAATCAATATGCACCGACGTCTTTACCAGTCCAACTGTTTGTCGTTTGGTGTCAAATCAGCTCCCGCGATTTTTCAACACATTATGGATACGATGTTAGCTGGGTTATCAGGAGTCGCAGCTTATTTAGACGACATCATAATCAAAGGGGCTACCTTTCGAGAGCTGACAGAATGACTGGAAGCAATTCTCAACCGCGTTACTGACTACGGTCTTTACTTGAAAGCAGAAATATGCAATACCGGCATGAAGTGTGTAAAGTATCTTGGCTTCATCATCGACAAGGATGGTCGTCGTCCGGATCCTTCCGACATAAGTGCCATAAAACGGATGCCTCACCCTGACAATGTCGCCAATCTCAGATCATTCTTGCGGTTGATCTGTCACTACAGCTCTTTTGTGCCCGAAATGCATCGGCTACGAGGACCACTCAATCAACTTCTTGCAAAGGATCGCAAATTTGCCTGGTCTCCTAAATGTCAAGCCGCTCTTGATAATGTCAAATCTATATTGTGTTATGACTTATTGCTAACGCATTGCAATCCGGAGCTGGAGATCATAGTTGCTGCTGACGCGTCAGACTACGGAATTGGAGCAGTCATAGCCCACGTTTCCCCAATGGTTCGGAGAAAGCTGTGGCACATGCAGCCAGACCACTCAACACAGCGGAACGCAACTATGGGCAGATCGATAAAGGAGCTTTGGCTTTAGTGTTTGCAGTCAAGCGATTTCACAAAATGCTCTATGGACGACAATTCACACTGTTCACTGACCACAAACCCTTGGTCATAAGCTTTGGATCAAAGAAAGGAATTTCAGTCTGCACGGCCAGTCTTCTTCAACGATGGACAAACGGTTCTAATTAGATACGATTTCGTCATCGAATATCAATCTACACACAACATTTGTCAAGCGAATGCGTTAGCTCATTTAATTGGTACTCAGCATCAAGAAACAGAGGATTTGGTAGTTGCTCAAATCCCCGTAGAACACCAAGTACATCAAGTTGTGTCTGACATTCTCGGTACCTTACCAGTAACGTTCGAAAAGGTGCAGGAAGCGCCCCATCATGATTCTACCCTACAACCAGTGATCGATTTCCACCTCAATGGCTGGCCTAAGAGAGTTACAACGACTGAGCTTCAACAATTCCACCAACGAAAGAAAGCACTATCAGTCGTCAGCAATTGTCTGCTCTTCTCAGATCGCGTCGTCCTTCCTCTCATCCTTCATGAGAGAGTCCTCCGACAATTTCATACTGGCCACCCATGAATGAATCGCATGAAACCGCTGGTACGCAACAAATGCATGGGCTCTTTATTGATTCCCAGATCGAGAATTTAACGAAGAGTTGTCCCCTATGTGCCAGTGTATCTAAACAGCCAGAGAAGACGTGATTGCAATCCTGACCAATACCAACGGAACCCTGGTCAAGGGTACACGTCGACTTTGCGGATCCAGTCGATGGTCATGATTTTCCCGTCCTTGTCCATGCCCACAGCAAATGCCCAGAGGTGATTCCAATGGTGAGAACCACCGCAGCAACCACTGTCTCTGCTCTCCGACAGGTATTATCTCCTTTCGGTGTTCCCACACGTTGGTTTCGGACAATGGTACACAATTCACCTCCTCTGCATTTGTTGTCTTCTGTCGCAGAAACGCGATCGTCCATGTAAGGTCTCCATCTTTCCACCCACAAGCGAACGGACAATCGGAACGCTTTGTGGATACACTCAAAAGAGCCTTGCTAACGATGAAAAGGAAAGGTACGTTAGAGGAGATTCTTGACACATTTCTTCTGACATATCACACAACTCCAAATCCGCAGACACCGAACGCACTATCTCCGGCTGAAACTTTATTTCAAAGGAAAATCCGTGTGCCGCATGATGCCCTCAGACCCAGGAGGGATCATATCAATGTCTGGCCTAAGATAGTTACAACGCCGGAGCTTCAACAATTTCACCATCAAAAGTAAGCACTATCAGTAATCAGCAAGTTTCTGCGTTTCTCAGATCGCGTCGTCATTCCTCTCATCCTTCAAGAGATAGTCCCCTCACAATGTTACTCTCCTGCAACTATCAGATGAACCGTCAATTCAACATCCGGCACGGTGCTCAGAAGCGAGTCTTTAATGTTGGCCCACAAGTTCTGACGAGAGATTATCGCATCCACTGTCCTAAATGGGCTATGGGCCGTGTGGTTTATAAACGTGGTAACCTAATCTACGGTATCCAGGTTGGGACGGCAATTTGGGGAAGACATGCCAATCCGATGCTACAGGCAGGGACTGTCGAACAACTGCAACAACAAGTACCAGCAGAGCAGTTACTTCCTGGCGTACTGGCCGTCGCGGGTGAAGCGAAGACTCTCCCACATGCCTCAACACAGCAGCCACAACATTCACCCCGAAACCTAGCAGCACAGAGGCCGAAGTGGTGACGTGAATTCGTGTCACCCATGCAAGTCAACCCCAAGCTGAAATCCTACAACACAACTCAAACGGGGAAGTGTTAGGAAGAAATACGTGATGCGAAGTAGCCAGGACCCCATCGCAGCGGCACGCGATCCAAACTCACTCGGCCTGATTGGGGCGAAAAGAGAACCAACCGGAAGAAGCGGTAAATTAGAGCGAGGGTGGCGTCCCTTGTTTTGTTGTAAGTTGACCTTACCAGCGCTTTCCACGTGCGACTTAATTACCATTCGCGAACTTTCCATTTCACCTTTATAATGCACGGTGTGATTCGCCAATACATTCTGTTGTTCTGCTCGTCCGATCCGGTCTTCTCTCTGTCCTGGGGGGGGGGGGGGTCAACGACTTCGGGTTTTGATTGGGAATCAAGCGTGCATTCAGACGAGGGACGAAGATTTCAGCTGAAGTACAATAACATTGGGCAAATGGAACTACGTACGTAAATTGGGCCCGGTTAATCGCAGGGCACCAATAGTTCACCCTTGCGTTACGTCCATTGTTTGCAAACACTTTTGCTTTCCATCTGGCCGTATAAGGATAAATAAACACCACATGAAGGCTAACGTAAGAGATAGCCTATCTAACCCCCGGTATGCGCAAGTTTTTTCAAATGCCATCAGTGTGTATTCAAGAGCACATTAAGATCCAGTTTAGATAACGAAAAAAATGCAAATATAAATCCCGCCTATCCAACTCATCGATATGCCCATTTTTTCATAGATCACCAGTGGGTCACCAATCTGAGTAACACGAAGAATATAACAGCATAGACAAAAAGGAAACCAGAGTGAGATTTCATTTATCCAACCTATCGATGTGCCAGTGTTTTCGTAGGCCAACGTGGATCATCAATTTAAGTAATACCGAAGGATGTGACAAGGTAGGAGGACGGAATGAGCGACAAAGCTGTTATCCAACAAGGAAAACTCATGATATGGGAAGTGTAGCTCAAATTGGGTCGACAAACCCTCCTCCTCATATATAACTGTACCTTTGTATTACGAATTTCCCAAGTACTTAGCTGTTATCAAGCCGGTTCTCCTACACCTATTCGCCTGTGCAACCGACACGGACCAGTTCTTTAACTTTATTAACAGTTAAGTACTCTTTAAGTTGCATCTAAAATGTTCGAAGCGAAGATGTACTTCTGATGATCTAAGGCAATTCCATCGCGTAGGATAGTTGTGTGTGAAAGTGTTGTACCGTTTCGTGATTAACCAGAACGGCCGAGGACCCGATCCCGAAAATATCGAGGTGACAGATCGGTTACCGGCGCCATCGGATGTCACAACCTCACGGTCATTCCTTGGGCCGGTGAGTTACTATAGTGAATTTCTACCATGCGTGCATCGCTTGCGTCATCCTCTAAACCATCTGCTGATGAAAGACGTCGAATGGAAATGGTCTGTACACTGTCAACAGTCGTTCAAGCAACTGAAATCTCTGCTGAAGTCGGACTTATTACTTCCGTGTTATAATCCGAAGCTGCAAATTATCTTGGTCACGGATGCTTCAAGCTATGGGATTGGTGCTGTCATTTCACATCGTTTTCCAGATGGATCCGAAAAGGCGATAGCATGTGTTGCTCTAGCATTTACGCCATCCGAGAAGAATGATAGTCAGATTGAGAAAGAAGCGTTGGCTATCATCTGTGCGTGCAGAAGTTTCATACGATGGTATATGGTAGACGGTTCACGTTTGTGACTAATCACAAACCGCTTCTGCCCATCTTTGGATCCAAAAAGGGCATTCCGGCATATACGGCCAGTCGACTTCAGCGATGAGCAATTCTGCTCCTGGGATATGATTTCAGCATGCGATACTTGTCTACCGATTCTCTAAGGCAAGTGGACGCCCTATCCAGATTAATCGATACCGGTAAGCGTGAATCAGAAGACCCAGTCATTGCCTGCATCGCAGCCGAAACGGATGTCAGCTACGTAGTACATGACGCCGTGAGTAATTTATCGGTCAGTAGCACGATGGTTAGGCAAGCCACTGAACAGGATGCACTGCTGCAAGAGTTATTAACCTACACAAGATGGGGCTGGCCAAAGAAGTGTCCGAAAGAAGATTTGACACAGCTTTTCACACGACGCAACTCTTTGTCTGAAGTTGATTCCTGCCTACTTTTTGCAGATCGCAAAGTCATTCCAAAAATACTCAGATCACGCGTGTTACCGCAGCTGTACAAAGGCCACCCAAGAATCGCTGGCATGAAGGCGCTAGCATGCAGCTACGTTTTTTGGCTCATGATGGATAGCCAAATTGAATACATTGGCCGATCGTGCTCTAGATGCATCAGTGCCTCCAAGTTACCTGTAGGTGCGACATTACAATCTTGGCCAAACCTAGAATCGCCCTTGTCGCGGATACACGTGGATTTCGCAGGACCAGTCGGAGGAGTGCATTTCCTCGTTACTGTTGACGCCTACAGTAAGTGGCCGGAGATAATCGCTATGCAAAACACGTCGGCAAACAGTACAGTTTCTGCCGTGAGACATATCTTCAGTCAGCATGGACTACCAGTAACAATCGTGTCGGATAACAGGTCACAGTTTACGTCCTGCCAATTTGATGAACTCTGCACAATTAATGTGCCAAGCGGAAAAATTTGTTAATACTCTGAAACGAGCATTGTTTAGGTCAAAACAGTAGGGATCGCTGAACGAAAGATTGGAACGTTTCCTGTTGAACTATTGAGTTACTCAGAATCCTAATTCACTAGATGGGAAATCAGCGGCTGAAGCCCTTATGGGTCGAAGATTCAGAACCACGCTAGAGTTGCTGACTCCCAAGTGTCCGCCTCTACAGCTAAGAAATTCAGTGATGGAGCGCCAATACAACAGGCCGTATAGGGCACGAAAAAGGATTTTCAGACTGGGCGATTTTGTATTTGCGGCTGCTAATCAAGGACGGCGGATCGTTTGGAAATCAGGACGAGTCGTGCGACGCCGAGGCAAGGTGATGTATGACGTTCAAGTTGGTACACCGGTATGGAGACGCCACGTCAATCAGTTGAGGTCACGGTATTTACATGGTGCGGTCGTCCCGAAACCCAACGGATTTAACGTCAAGGAATTGCTGGACAATGGCAAGCCTAATACCTCTGCAGGTGGTGACGTTCGGTCCATGAAATGCATGGAAAATGGAGCCCGGTACAGGCCAAAGCGAACAAGAAGATTTGTGCAGCCGCTCCAGGTGGATCCGCGTCGGAAGATCTGGGTGAACTCCAGGTAACTCAATTTTTGAGAGAGAGAGGTATTAGGAGAACAGATATTAGACATTCATTTTTTGTGCACGAGCTTAATAGCTATTCTTTACTCTTCTTATTTTCTATTTCTTGACTGTTGTTTAAAAATAAAACAGTGGGTCCCCTTCAGCCATTTCGTTAAGGCAGAGAGAAGACAGAGGTTGCGATATGTCAACATTTCGATTGTTCTCATCAGTCGCAAACACAATACGATCAGAAACACATAAGGGATTATATACACGTTGTTTATCAGTTCACCTGCGGTTGCGGTGACATTTACAGAGGCAGAACAAACCGTCAGTTGGCTCAGAGGGTAGGTGAACACTTGCCGAAGTGGTTGGGACAAGTGATTACGCAACAACACGGGACGAATCTGAGAATCAATCGGAGCCCTGCGTCGTCTATCACCAAGCACGTCATGACAACCCGTCATCACGTGAACCCCGAGACAGCGTTCAAAGTGTTATTACGCAACAAAAACCCGATAATGCTAGCAATTAGTGAGGCGTTGTTAATTAACGCTTATCAACCTGTGCTATGTGCACAGAAACTCTTGAGGTAATCAATCCGGTTGCCATGGTCTTGACTGTGACATTTTGATTGGTGGTGTTTTTTCCCATGTATATAATCCCTTATGTGTTTCTGATCGTTTTGTGTTTGCGACTGATGAGAATAATCGAAAGGTTGACATATCCCAACCTCTGTCTTCTCTCTGCCTTAACGAAATGACTGTTGTTTAAACGCTCTACTGGGTGAGCCCGATTGGTACACCCACGTCATTGTTAACGGACGCTCATCGTCATGTCCATTTCAGCAGTGCCATTTGCAAGAACACATTCCATTGGTTTTTTCTTCTCATCACTGTTCTACTTGGTTGTGTTAAAGGACTATTTAGCTGTCACACGATTATTGTACTAGTTCTCAATATATGGGTCTGCATTTCTTATTCTCGTTTGTTTCGTGACATTTGTTTAAACGTTTCATTTCGTTATTCTGATTGGCCAGTGCCCGTCACTGTAAATGGATGTTCGCTTTATGCATGGAGTTTTATGATGCTATTTTTAAGGGTATATGCGATTCGCCCTTGAGTACACTGTTGCATATTCGCCGTTGCACTTGACGTTTGTCCTTCTGCTGGTTGGCTCAAGTGTTATTTAATAGCTTCCCTTCATTTTGCCTTCAAAACTATATAAGCAAATATGATTTCATGTATACAAGTCTCGTTCTGGCTCGTCTTTGGACTTCTTCTTGCGGTCGTGAGGTGAAGGCGTCAGCGGCGACACAACAATGTCGATAGATGAAAGTTCGAAAACCAGGTCAGTGGGAACGCCACTAGTCAGTTCTCATTAACGTGTCAACCAATAGTATAATTGATCAACCATGATCATACTTATGATCATACTCACCACCAGTTAATGATTACCCCGATGTGGCACCGATACTGCTCGACCACCTCCGTGGTACTAGCAGGTGCGACTTGTTTGTGTAGTCGAGAATTGTCCAATGGATAAGGTATAATTCGCGGATCAGCCACGAACGGAAAAGACAACCAGTCGCATCCCGCATGAACAAGAATTAGTCCCGCCATTGTGAGCTACTTGCAACACGTGGCTTCCAACTGGTAGATTTTGATAGACGTCCAGTATTTGTTATGTAGTTTTAAGTGTTACACAGCATGTTTAGATAGAATAATTTACCGCTGACGCTAGGCGAACCGATGTGACGATGCACATTCTCACCTATGCTGTACAAACGAACCGCCTCAATCGTTTGCGCGCAAGCCAACTTCTGCGCATGCGCTTGTGCCATTCGGGCCAGATGGAAGTCGACATGTAACGGAGGGCAACCATGTAACTGCTGGTAGCTGTATGAACTCAGATAAAGAATTATCATTTACGGCTAGATAAAGTATAAGATAGATGAAGATTTAGAGTATGTTTCGGTTCGTTGTATGATGGTGGCCAACTGAACTATGATCAGCGCACTTGCATGGACGAAATGCCTACTAGTAATGCACTTGATTGTTGCTTCGACCTACCAGTGAGCCACTCGCAAGTGCAAGATGGAGACTCCGTTTAACACACAGCCTTCGGTAGAAATTGCTTTTCACCAGGGAGCCGGATATGCAGTACGAAATTGGAGTATGTAAAGTCAATATACTTACAATTCCTAGATTGCCACAACCTAGTGATGGAAACGACAAAAAGAGAGAAAACGGTAATCGGGAGAAGAAAGTTCAAAACGTCTGTCACTGTGTGTAACTTTCGTTTACCCCAAAAGCTGTCCAGCTAGATGTGCTCATGTTCTTTTGGTCCCAGATGCTTGAAGCTGGAGGGATTTACCATCTAAATGTGAGGTATGCGTGCCGACAATTCTGGTCCAAGTCAATTGGTTATCTTGCCCGTGGTTCCAGATGACTTGCCGCGCACACAGAGCCCGATGAAGTAAACGATTGGCAGGCACACGAAGTACGAGCCTCGTTATTGACTGAAGAAGGCAGACGTAAAACCGAAGCCCCGACACTTTACTTGTGTTCTACGTGCAATCTCAACGGATCACGGACCATTATACACCATTTAATCCCACTTTGCATACTCTTTACAAAATCGGAGTGTTGTAGGATATTTGACGGTTCTTGAGAAAACTCTGCTAAACCATCCAAATCACTATGTACTCTGTTCTGTAGTGGATTGTTCCTTACCCAGCTCAACGTGCACCAAGCAAATTCGATTCATTCGACTCAGAACTACCACCTGTATCCAACAAGCACTTGGCCACCTCCATAACACCGCAATCTACAACCATTTGCGGTAGTTGGGGCTATATTTCCGAATACGACGTGTAAACCTGTTTTCCCACTATCGGATCCCGGCTCCAAACTCCGAAGTACATCTACCCGACAATCAATCCCAACCAGAAACAATCGATAGGCTCAACTACTCTCACAACCCAGCGCTAGCGAATCACAGTCGAGCTCACGTGCTTGTCCCAACATGTGCGTGAATCGCCCCAGTGTCAAACTGTCATCCACTATCTGCCCAGGAGCACTTTCCATTATTTGGCGACCTCCGGTATCCGATTCGTATGTCACTGTGGACATCCACAGGACGCCTGCGCCCACAGAGGGACCATGGGTGGCTTGCGCTGCACCACCCACAGCTTCATCCACACACCCCATATCCAGTGTAAACCCGAAGAAATAAGACAAGTAGGCAGGTGGATGGGAGCCACGTTGCATCAACAGAGCCGGCCCACACTACTTCACAGGCAAACACAAGCACACTGTAGTTGGGAATCAATCGCACACAAGGCGGTCGCTAGACCGTGGTCCTCACACTGAGTGCATGGAACCACACTTCAAGCCTAGCAAGGCCACAAG
The DNA here is from genome assembly GCA_944474145.2 of Dicrocoelium dendriticum. Classification (NCBI taxonomy): domain Eukaryota; kingdom Metazoa; phylum Platyhelminthes; class Trematoda; order Plagiorchiida; family Dicrocoeliidae; genus Dicrocoelium; species Dicrocoelium dendriticum. The sequence goes on from OX104063.1 coordinate 199,272,241, forward strand.
GACCATACACCACGTCCCATCCAGCAAGGAATAAATGTCGCCTAGAGCCAGTATAGACGAGGTAGTGTGTGATAGGTAAGCACCTTGTCTATATGTACACCAAGCGCAGCCACAGCGGGGATATCAAGCAACAGCCAATCACTTGAAACGACAATATCAAATAAACTAAATCGAATGATGCATACACATACATTGACATAACTCTTCACTAAATGAGTATATGAAATAAATTGGTTACAGACAAATCCACGATAAGTTCAAGATGTCATGAAATATATTTTAAAGAAATTGCCCAAGCGCGAAAATATTCTCGAAGTTAAGTACAATCAGCTTAAGCAACGTGTGCAAGTTGATAGAAGATAGTTCATGTAAACATTAATATGATTAAAAAAACATTAGGACAATATAGCAAACCCACCAGTTGAAATAAAGAGACTCAACATGTAAGTACGCGGATAGTTAATCGAATGCAGCGTACCTATAAACGCTGCTCCGGTTCTGCCTACCTTCACAGCAGGACCCGTCGTCGCTTCGGTGATGGTCCCGAGTGGCCTCTCTCAAGGATCACTACGCCTGCCTGACTCAGGCACTCGCGACCGCATGTGCTACAGCACCATGCGTTTGCTGTCGATGTAGTACAACCCATCAGCGCTTACCGCTTCCGCACTTGCCGCTTCTTCTCTGTATGCATGAAGTCTTTCTCCTGCTCCTCGGCAACTGCCTTCGTGATTAGATCATGCCATGCACGCCGATCAATCGCCTTCCATTCCCATGACTTGCAATCAAGATTAGAACGTGAGAGCCTCACTTTGATCATGTCCTGGTAAAGTAGCTTCGCTTTCCACACATTCTGCTTCACAACACAGCTGACTATATAATAATTGTTTCGGTATCCGCGCCGAATCCATACGCCACACATGATCAAGCCACCTCAGATGTCTCATCAAAAGTATGCAGTCAACTGCATACATTCCACTTCGGTGCAACACAATGCGCAGAATCCGCCGCAAACACAGTCAATGAAACTGCTCGAGATATCGCACATCCCACCCATAAATCGTCTACCTTTCGCTACTGTATGGAAGAAAGGACAGCACCATGGATCTGCACACCATCAGCTTCTTGCCAACGGTAAGCTGATGGTTGTTCCACACTCGGTACTCTAGCTTTCCGAATGCCGTCGCTGCCTAAGAGACGCGCACTCCATAGACCCGTGTATATAGACAAGCGGTGTCCAATGTCCGGCCTGCGTTAAGCAGGTCGGCGGTCTCATCATGAAATAATAATTTAAGGCTTGGACTTTGTTTTACATGTGTAACTTTTGTCATTATCTTAATGTCAGATTGAAGATGGCGTGACATAACTTTACCTCATAAAATGTGGCACTTTTTGCCAAAAGTTTGGACACTGCTGACATAGACGAATAGACGAGACTAACAAACACGCGGTGCAGGTGCCAGTGACCCAAGAAACTGGCTCATAGACGAACACAACCCGGAATCTAAACCGGTTGGTTTGCATAGCTTATAGTAGTAAAAACCGTCATCTTTTCTTCTCATCCCCTGTGGTTGTATTTTTACTCAATCTTAACATTGATTAGCCCTACGCTCAGCACCTTAACATTCTTCCGAGTACCCGGTAACAATGCTTGTTAGCAATGTGAAGACGAGGAGCCCTCTAAGTAAGCTGAAGACGAAACTAGAAAAGACTATAAAACCCACTAATACTACTGCTATAAATCCACCCGCTGTTATTGTAAAAAGGAGGCGTTCATCATTTAAACTCCAAAAATATCGCATGTGGCTGGGAACCACTACAAGTTTACTACCACCATCCCGATTGAAACGACAAATCGAACTATAGTTCTTGAGGAAAAGCTAGCGACGCTGAGAAGCATAATTCATGAATCCAACACAACGTCTAATCAAGTTCCATCATTCTGTGAACTGCTTAGAGGTTCAGCGAATGTTACACTAGACCGATTGTACACAGCTGGTTCCTCATGAAATTAAATTGTATCCGAAATGCAATTACGCCTCCGTAGATCGCGTCATATTGCCAGTTTTAAAGTACCAGATAAACCGAGCATCGACAATGACAAATACCCTTTTAAATGTATGCAATATGGGTGGAATCTCTTATTAATGCCTCAGACTGAGGAAAAAGGAAAATAACAGCTAAGGTCCGATACTCCTAGTTTTAGATGAGAATGCATCCAAATTAATACACAGTAAAAGATTATTTGTCGCACGAACTACTTTCACAAACATTATGATCAAACACGATCAAACGCCTCTTCACAGGCGACTAACAATTAAACAAAACCCTACGGCCCATCGAACACTCCATATTCTTGGAGGGTCAAGTTTGGACTACACGTTGTGTGATTGGATTGCGACGCGCAATCTCAATGTACTGGACTGTGGTTCACATTGAAGTGAACCTTAGTCACTGCGATCACTGGGACCGTATTCAAAGTAGATGGAAATTGGGTGTTGCCCACTCGAAAACACTGCACAACCACGACGCGTTTCGATGTAATTTCATCTCATCAGGTGGAGACAGCAGGCTTTGAACCCACGACCATTGGAATAGCAGCCCACACCACTACTCCTTTGGTTACAGGGTCACGATGGGCAACGCTTGGCACAACGGTAATGACTAATTGGAGGGTCAAGTTTGGACTACACGTTGTGTGATTGGATTGCGACGCGCAATCTCAATGCAATGGACTGTGGTTCACATTGAAGTGAACCATAGTCACGGCGATCACTGGGACCGTATTCAAAGTAGATGGAAATTGGGTGTTGCCCACCCGAAAACACTGCCCAACCACGACGCGTTTCGATGTAATTTCATCTCATCAGGTGGAGACAGCAGGATTTGAACCCACGACCATTGGAATAGCAGCCCACACCACTACTCCTTTGGTTACAGGGTCACGATGAGCAACGCTTGGCACAACGGTAATGACTAATTGGAGGGTCAAGTTTGGACTACACGTTGTGTGATTGGATTGCGACGCGTAATCTCAATGCAATGGACTGTGGTTCGCATTGAAGTGAACCTTAGTCACGGTGATCACTGGGACCGTATTCAATGTAGATGGAAATTGGGTGTTGCCCACCCGAAAACACTGCACAGCCACGACGCGTTTCGATGTAATTTCATCTCATCAGGTGGAGACAGCAGGATTTGAACCCACGACCATTGGAATAGCAGCCCACACCACTACTCCTTTGGTTACAGGGTCACGATGGGCAACGCTTGGCACAACGGTAATGACTAATTGGAGGGTCAAGTTTGGACTACACGTTGTGTGATTGGATTGCGACGCGCAATCTCAATGCAATGGACTGTGGTTCACATTGAAGTGAACCTTAGTCACGGTGATCACTGGGACCGTATTGACTGAAAATATAACGACTCAGGAGAAACATGCTGACTACCCACCCAACTCCTTTGTCCCGTCTGCCAGTCACAAGCCATTACAAACATTGACACTAACTGTATCTGCGATGTACGAGAGCGAAACAAAATCTCAGATCGTCATGTTGGCATCAATATAAACAAATCTAAATCCGACCCCAATGAAGCAAACTAAGACGTATCTCCGACAAACCGAGGACTAGGCAAACCAGCGGGAAACACCCTCCCAGAATTTCTCCCAGAAACACCGAAAGCTCAGCAGCTCTGAAACGAACACTTCAAGAACGTAGTGATATCCAAGTAAGCCAACGGAGAAAATGTGTACGTCTTCAGCCTTCTGCATGCAACACTGGCACGGATATCGGGAAGATTCGCAGGGAACCAGCCCAATATTTACCCACAATGACTCTGACCAGGAATCCAAATCCTGCTACTTCAAGCTGGCAAAACCATTACGTGTGCGACACGAAAAGAACAGAGAGAATTATGGTTGGCATCACGGACTTACACGCAAGAAGTTGCAACCTTCATGCAGCTCAAGTCAAAACCCACCCACCTCCACCCCCTGTAGTACTAAATTAGCAGCAATACAATCCAAACAAAAGCGCTTTTATAGGCCTCAGCCTCCCCCAACCCCTGTATACAACGGACGTCAGTCCTTTTTAAGACTATCGCATGCCATCACATCCTCCCCCACCAACCTAGCCACTACCACGTGCCATTATGAATCAGAAATTCGTACAATTAATGGAGTATGTAATCCATTCAACCCAGCACGATAAAGAGCTCCGTGGGCTTCAGCTGCCTCACAACACACAGTTCACAAATACAAGGATGAAGAAACAAACCTTGCCCACTCCTTTTATTTAAATCTAATAACGTCTTTCAAATCTGTCGTTATTAACATTCGTTCCCTTTTACCTAAATTAGATACACTTAAAGACTTATGTTTATGAGATCCCCCGATATTGCTTTTATCACTGAAACTTGATGCACATCAGAACTTAGTGATTCTCAGCTTAAAATCTTAGGCTATACGCAAATCCGCAAAGATGCCTAACATAAAAGTGGTGGTGGCTGCGACATATACCTTCGAAACAACGAGACTACAATTGCCGCACATCAAACTGTGCTCATTGACTTAGGAGATACACCATGGCTAGTTATCCTGTCTACTGATCTTCTCGTAGGTTGTACCTATCGGCCGCTCCGAACCCCTCAATGTGAAACCCTAAGGCTAATCGCTATGGTAAAGGCTGCCTCCAGCACCACCTACAACTCTAAACTTATGTGTAGAGATTTCAACCTACCACATGTTAACTAGATGCTGCCTACACTCACAAACACTGCAGGGATTGAAGAAATAATCTCATGTATCCATGTCAATGACTGGATCCAGCATGTTAGAGAGCAAACTTGAAGTGCCACTACCCTAGTCCTTGTAATCACGATGGGGATATCTTTCGCTTATGTATTCATTGATAATCCACTACCGGGTTGTGATCGAAACACAGTGCTTTGTGATATGACTATTGATTCACTTAAACCATCAAATGAAATGCTAACACCTGATTCACTACCTCCATCGTGCGGACTGGAACTCATCTAATGAACTTGTCAGTACCATGAACTGGAACACGTCATTCCTAACTCGCAACCCTACTGTGGCGACAAATGAGTTTATTAACAATATCGCCCTTGGTGTATAGCTCCTGGCACCTACCGTATGGAGAAGTAGATATGAACATGGTAGTGAACTCAAGCTTCTGTACAAAGCCACAACCAAACTGAAGAAACTTAGGTCATTATATCGCAGAGCAACAGCTTCGCAACGTTGCTACAAATACACGAGGCTCTGCTACAACTAAAACGTCTAACCCAAACGGCCAAAATCAAAGAAGAAGATGGGCCCGTAGAAATACTCAGAAAGTATGTAGATTGATGCAACTACTTAAAAGAAGGAACACTGAACTCCATCAGGAAATTGAAACGTTGGTGCTGGACTATGGTTCGATAACGCGCGACATCGCCTGCATGTACGTGGCTGTCAACTCTAAGTTTGCTGCTTGTTTTGTCCCTAGCACTCAGACGTTTGATTCTCTGTATCTAAAAAGAACAAACGAGCTACTGTAATATTCCTGTGATGTTGAGAGAGGTACAACGTGTCATCACATCCATAAAACCATCAACTCATCCAGACCCAGATGGCATCTCCCCAACTGTTATACAACTCAGCGGAAAAACATCGCTGTATTGTTATTAAACATCACGACATTTTTTCTCGCTACCAGCTGCTTCTCGTTTCTATGGAACCAAGCAATTATAATGCCTAAGCACAAGGGTGGTTAGCAAAATTAGACCTCAAGCTACCGCCCTATAAATCGAGCAGTGGCATGCCCCAAGACACTGTACTGGGGCCGATTTTGTTGCTGATCCACGTAAACGATGTGCCTCAGCTACTCCCATCACCTTGTGCGCTGTTCGCAGATGACTTAAAGGTGTGGAGAGTAATCCGCACACTCAATGATTGTGAGGTGCTTCAGCAAGACTTCCACCGGCTCTCCACGTGGTCTACAGAGGTCAACCTCCCAATCAACCCGTTCAAGTCGCAAAATATGAGGCTGCGTACGTGTGAGCACAGTTGAACCTACACGGTGGCCGGTCAACCGTTGCAACCCACTCCGTTCGTGCGAGACCTCGGTGTACTCTCACGCTATAACCTAAAGTTCATGGACAACACAAATAGGCTTTACCAAAACAGTCTTCGTTTGCTTTGGGAGCTCACGCGCTGCTTCAGCACTTGGTCCGAAGAGATTGCCACTCGCCTCTTCGTCTCAATAATACAACCAATGCTAGAGTATGGCTCTCCCGCGTATTGTCCTATCACCCGGGGCGAGGTAGAAAAATTGAGCGAGTGCAGCATGTAGCCACCAGGCTGATTCCCAACTTACGAGGTGTACCATACGAAGACCGATATAAGAAACTAGGGCTGTACACCCTAGGTTATCGTCGACTGAGGGTTGAACTCATAATGACCCGCCGGATATTACATCTGGGTCATTACCCCATGTTGAAGCCTCTGCTTCATTCGCGCACACCAAGCAGCACACGAGGACACTGGTACAAGCTTGTCGTGCTGGATTTGAAGCGGGTCGCTCATCAACTCTGTTTCGAACGCAGAGTGGTAAATGTATGGAACGACCTTCCGCAGCACGTGATTAAGGTCGATGTTGGAATTTAAGAAAATCCTGGAAAAACACAGCCGACATAAAATATATCGAGCGCACCACAACATAATGGGTCTTTGTTCCTGAGTGACATTAGATACAGTTACACAGAGAAACCTCTGCTTGCTGCTTCCAACCAGTAATCAGTAATCACACCTCTGCTGCTTCCAATGCTCTAGAGACAGTAGTCAAGAAGAACAGTGTACAATTTCTTACAAGACAGGATCTGATCCATCTCTCACAATATGGCTTTCTCACAAAAAGCTCTTGCGCTACCTGCCAGCTACAATTCTTCGATCATGTCACGACTATGTTTGACAGAGGAATGGCAAATGCTATAATTCTGTTGGACATGTAAAAGGCGTTCGACTGCGTGCCGCACAAGCCACTGCTGTCCGTTCTAGAGCCATTTGACATTGGAAACCCCTGCTAAGCTGGTTCGACTCATACCTGAAAGACCGAACGCAGGTAGTTAGAATAGGTCAGCAATATTCTGTTCGAACCACTACATTTCCTAATCTACATAAACAAAATATGCGACCCGATCAAACGGACGCGCACTTCTGTTTGCAGATGACGTCAAGCTGGTCTATTCATTTCATTCAGACCAATTACAAGTGAGCTTGGGAAGCATCTGTGATGATCAATCCGCAATAACTACACCTAGTGAACGTTTGTTAATGAAGTTCTTCACAGTGAGATCTCAATTACTAGGGTATAAATGCCGCATTTCAGAAGGCTATATCAAACTTGCCGGAAACGTAATCCCAACCTCTGATTCAGTTCAGGACTTAGGAATTAGGTATTCCAACTCTTTGGGTTTCTCCGAATATGTGCGTTATCTAATTGCAAAATCGAAGCAGCCATGGGGATATATCAGCCGTACTTTCTCTCCACCTGAAACACGACGTAAGTCATTCAAAATAATCGAACGACCGAGTGGAATACTGCAGTATCGTTCACAAGCAAATGAGGAAGGACAGAACAACTCGGGAAAATGTCCAACGATCTTTTACCAAACTGATCATGGGGCACTGCTCAAACCTGTTATGATGATGGCTGTCGACAACTCCTTGGCTGAGGCACTTAAAGAACAACCTTCTCATCTACAACATGATTAAACAAAGATAGCACTGCACTTGAGCAGCGAAAAGCTGCTATCCTCAAATATTGAAAGCCATAAAATTCGATTGAATTTCTTCTTAGTGAGATACACCGATCTGTGCAACAAACTACCCTCTACAGATACGCATGCCAGATAAATAAATAAATAAATATATTGTATATTCCTCGACGATGCTAGCAGCTGTTCCATAGAAGGAACAGATCTTTTAATAGTACATCCTTTCTGTGACATTGCACTAATACTTTTTCAGAAATAAACATGGGCGCAATTTCAGATTAGGTAACACAAAGTAATCAGAATCGTTCTGCTATTTTTTGTGCCACTGAATCAGGATCCTTCATAAACACATGACAGATGTTGGGACCGAGAAAAATTGAGGTGAAATGAAAGGGGTTGTTGTCCGAAATCTTATGTGTAAGTATTTCGAGAAAGTATTCAGGCACCATCGATACCGTTTCCGAAAGCATTATCTAGGGACGGTGATGTTTTGGACGGTTAACTGCGTACTAATCGCAAGCATAAAATTGCAATGCGTATAGCATTTTCTGATATCACTTGGAAGATTGTTCCCAATCTTTGAGTACTGGGTTAGAAAGAAACGTTATCTGATTCACGTAATAAGTTTTGGAATCATGACCATTACCTCTTTGTTACGGATTGGATATCCGCTGTTTAGAGATATGTGAACATCGTTATCAAGGTTGCTAATTTAACAGTTTATGGTTCTGTAAAGACAACATGGGTTCAGCTTCATTTTCAGAAGCATGAGTGTAAATCATGTCACATTTCGAAATTCCATACAGACTTTCCTCACTATAGCAAATGGGCTAAAGATCTTTGACTCACAACAATCGATAGAAACATTGACGGAAGCTGGTATCGATAACATATGAGCAGCTAGTTGCTTACAATCCGCTTGCCTACTCCATATCACTAACCGCAAAAACCAAATGCTGTGTCTGTGCAGCTTAATATCCCCTCCCTTTTATTAGCTACACCTGAGCCCCATAAACTAGAAAATGATGATACAAATATCGGTACATTTAACATATTAGGTGATCGGGTCTAGGACCCGAGGAAAAATTCATGATCCGAAATCCCGTTGTTTAAATTTATTTTACGGTTATGAATTCATGTCGCCCAAATCATGAATCATCCTTACTGTACAAATGATCTCAACCGTTTATGGGGCCATATGTCACTTGTCAGAAAATACATGCGTTTATTTATTTATTTACATGTCCGAGTCGCAACTAGGTTTGCTGTGCAACGGTCCTGAGGCAGTTTATGACCCGAACATCTGTGAATCCATATGAAATGAGTCACCTCACCATAGTGAATAATACAATCCAACAACATTAGGCTCAAAACCGTGAAAAAACATGCAGCAATAAATCCAAGGGAACAGAGATAAGCGCTGAACGAAAGCTTTACCCGTCCGATGCCAGACTCTACAGTCCCATTGACTACATGAGTGAGTCAGGCTGCGGATTGCGACCGGTGGTGGATTGGTTCTGGCGTCTGGATGGTAATCCACCAGTTCACCGGTTTGACCTTGCCCAACTATGGATGATCTCGCAGTAACGCGTCCAGTACAACATCATCAATGGTTGAGTGACCTTGTTGATCGCCACTTAGCTATGTGCGCTGTTGATACCGAGTCACACAAATGCTATATGCACTGAGATGACCAGTGTAGAGGATTTCCACAGGAGAACGGCAAACCTCATCCCAACTACACCCTTTGATTACTGAAGCGTTTATTTCCCGATGAGGTTTACAACAAGAATGTTAGCATGATAGCACCGCACGATTTATATCGGGAAAATTCTACATATTATCAAATGCGTACTGCAGATTTCGTGCAAACATATGTATATAGCATCATGAACATCTGGTATAGTTGGGACAGCAAATTCTCCAAAGCACGTACACCGACACACACATAATCACTCACACACTTGTTTGTTTGTCAGCTGGCCTACAACCACGGCAGAGACAATTTGACGAACGCGTCCTTTTGTACACATAGGGTGCGGCCCAGTTGTTTGATGGACGCCGCTTCATCATATCGTAAAACCTTGGTGTTATTTGACGCGAAGATCACCAGGAATGTGCTCGCAGGGGTTCACGTTGTGTCTGTCTGTCAGCAAGTGTCGGGTGATTGACGAGGCTGGAAAGGTGCATAGCAAATCGCTGGTACTTGGGGCGGTGGTTGAGGTCGTTTGCGAGAAGTGTCGACTCATCCACTTGGGTAAATGCTCCGCAATTCTCATCTGAACCAGACGTTCTGTCATACCCACATAGTCAACCTTGCAACTATAAATGTAAACTATAAATGTAAATTGGTTACATCTGGTTACATTGCTCAGCAGCAACCCGGCTTCCGCCAGAATCGGTCGTGCGCAACCAACCTGATGTCAGCACGAGAGAGCTAGACCGAAACTGTGGACGCTGGTGCAGTGGCTGTGGTTTATCTTGACTTATCTAAGACATGTGACCGGTGGGACCAACGTATACTTCTTGTCAAACTTCAAGGATGTGACATTGGGGACCCTCTCCTCGGGAGGATTTGCAGTTCTTTCTCGCACAGGCGTCGGGAGGTGAGAGTACCTGAACCCATGGCAAACAAAATTCACGTCGAATGCGGTGTGTCTCAGGGTTCAGTACTTGGCTCCGTCTATTCTTGGTCTTCATTAACGATCTAGTGAGGCACATCACCTCAAACTGTTTACTCCATGCCGATGCGATCAAAGATGGCTGAGCGATCAGAACTCCAGAAGATCGGATTCAGCCTCAAAACGCCTTTGACACGATCTATGGATGGTCGGTCCAAAATCGTCTTTTCTTCAATGCAGCTAAATGTTAAGTGCTGCATGTACAAAGCCGAATGATTCACGCATATAAGCCGGGGGGGGCCAGACTTTGCAATAGTGTTTTCACGAAAAGGATCTCGGCTGCTCGCAGCAGTACGCAAAAGCATCGAAGAAGAAGAGCCAAATCCAGTGGCTTCTACTGAGAGTTTCCGAACGCCACGAACCGCCTATTTTCCACCAATTATTTACCGCCTACCTACGCCCTCTTGTAGAGTATGCAAGTTAAGTATGACACCCATGGTTAAAGCGGTATCTCACTGTCTTCGGGATTCCGCAACATCGGGCGACCAACAATGTCAATGGGCTTTGGCAAAGCGATTTACTTCGAGTCATAAGCTTCTGTACAAGTAAGGGAACAGCCTTTGCAAGGTGAAAAGTAGATTTTCCCCTCTTCAAACCGGACGTGGTCTAACGGACTGCCAAAGGAACGTCAAATATTCTGCAACAACAATATGCACCAACGTTTCATTGCAACGCCTCCGAAGGTCAGGCATTTTCAGTGGGTGCTATCGGCGTTTGCGTAGTGACCTCACGATGGTTCACCAAATTTTAAACAACCTTAAATACCCTTGCCATCATCTGTTGAAGCTGAGTCGCAACAACAATGACTGAGTATATCTCAGATGGGGAGTATAATACAGTCAGTTGGAGTGTCGAAATAACTTCTCGTTGCGTGTTTGCCATGCATAGAACACCCTCTCAGAACATACTATTTTAGTCCCCATATTAACCGTGTTTAGAGCTTCTGTCGACGGTGCTCTAGCCATACTACCCCATATCGTGTAACCCAAGTGACCCACACAAATATCAGAAAAACAAAAACAAAGCAAGGCGCTTCCATTTTTACCTGGATACGAGAGATCACCTTGGAGAATACATAAAACCAGTGTGGACAGCTCAGACAGGGAACACTGTAGCCGGCAAGTTGGCAATTTTTGGTTGTTCACTATCCTTTTTTGACATTCATTTTGCTCATCCCTAACCGATCATCTGGCGGGACATGTCAAGTTTCGGCCTTTTTGTCCACCGTATACCAATGACTATTGACCACTAATCTATTTTCAGTTGTGTTCGCTGCATTTTCTCATTGATTTCCACCGTTTCTTTTTATCCTAAACTTACCAATCATGGCAATAAGGTATCCACACTCTACGCTATGCTATTTTTTGAAGAGTTGGATTTATCTGCGAAACTATATGGATACCTTTTGTCGGTTCTGCCATGCCCACTAAGGCGTCTCGCGGCAAGACATTCCTAAAGGTGCTGGTGAACCGCATTGTTTCTCTTCACGGGCACAAGATGATCCAATATTCGATCTGAATACTATCCCAACAACTATCGTCTCCTACCGGAATGCAACACTGGAATTCGGTTATAGGTAAATTACCAAGTCATAGTCACTAACATTCCTGTGGACCAAATCCAGTTGTTTCGCTTTCAACGTTTCGTTAGGCACTTTCCGTTGCCCTACTATCGCTGACGTTTCACATTGTAGTTGTGAAGGCGGCTTCACAATTCTATGACTGTATAAGGATAGGCCACTCGATATGAAACGTGTGTTTTAGGGTACATGTTGCGGTCACTGGAAATACTGTTTCCCTGTTCGGATGCGCTTTTCACTAACTGCCTCTTGGTTGCTTAGTTGATTTCCAATGTTTCCTTATTTCCTCCCTCATCAAACTTAAACCGTTAGCTTTTGAATGTCTCAGCCCTTTGCCAGCTTTGACCCATGATTTAATTCCGGATTTATGTAGTATGAGGGTTTAAACTAGGCGCGCGTACTGAGCGGCGAACAACTTTGTGCCACAGTTCCTGCCTTGTCGATTGCCCTCTCCACATTCATTGCTTCATAGTCCGGTTTTACGTTCGCCTAGATCATTGATCTAAATCGCTTGAACTTGGAAGGATCCACTTCGAGGAAGTCACTAGACATTGATCAATGTGACAAACGATTACAGGAGTGAGTGCTAGCGATCAAATTGCAGTGCGAATTCATTCACCCTCTGAGGGAGCTCATTTTAATACCCCAATCGTGTTTCGATTGTCCTTGCTGTCGATAACAGATGTAGACACCAACTGGCGATTCGGGCTTGGCATACTCATCTTATTTTTAAGTATTCTGGTGTAGGAACTGTGATCGAACTTACTTCTATTGCTGATAACTGCTAACATCTCAGATGGTAGACGGTGCTATCTCCTAATTTGCCTTCAAATAAAATTTGCACAGACATCAACCATTCGTTTGTACCCGACTCACGGTGTTCTTGCAGCTCATCGATGCTTGAAAGTTTGAGATTAATATAGATTAAGCAATACAGCCTTCAGCACATAGGTCCGCACAACTGTAACCATGAGCAGCGAAACAACGACTCAATGCACAGCACATGTGATGGAATTGGCAGTATTTATCTAATGCCCTTATATATTTTTCTTGTCATTTGTGACTTCGGTACCGGATGTGTGATGGCAAAACATGCAGTGCTCTAAATGGACGACCTAGCTATACTTTTGTCCGGTATTTAGCGTACTATCATATGCGTATCTAGCGGTCACCTCGTTCACCGTGTTTTCCATGTCCGTCACTTGTGGTAAAGAATGTCCTAGTAAGGTGTCCTTATCACCACCATCATTTAACAATATTTTAACTAGGTAAGCACTTTAAGTAAGATCTCCAAGAACCAAAAGTGATGCCGATTATGCTAGAACTGTGCACCAGCAGTATGTCTTGTGAGTCCGCACGACCTGGTCATGAGGAGGGTGACCAGGCTGCTAATGTTCTATATAGGAAGTTAAATTGGGGGTTACTTACGAAGTTGCTGATTCTGACATTGAACCACCTGCCAGTTAATCAGTGAAAAAGACGCTTAATTGTTCGCCAATCATTTGTCGGCGAAACTTACGTGTGGGTTGAACAAAGTCCGACGCTTGGCTGAAATCCAAGTAGCCTTCATGTATATACACTAACACCCAAGGGTTCCTTATTAAACTTACTGAACTTCGACTATGTCAGGTTGCAAATGGCTGGGAACTAATTTGCATTACTGAAATCTGGTTGCACCAACATTTTCTGACGCTGAGTTCGAGATCCCAGGGATGTCACTTCTCCGGAACGACCATCCCAGCGAGGCCTAGTTTGGACGTATGAATGGTCTCTCAACGACCTGCTCCATTTTAATTCGTCTACGTGTAAGGTGGTTCACATTCCTTATTAGCCTAGCATCAAGTACAAACTTGAAGACCATGTTCTGCAAGTGATCACCCTAGAGTGCGAGCTTGGGGTATTAAACAAGGGTGATTTGGGTTGCTGTTCAGAGCAATCAGAAAAGGCATCATAGACTGGAAACCAACCCCCTGGCATGCTGTGGAAGGCATTCGGGCGATTTGATCCCTCTGTCTGTTCGCAGTTTCGTAGCACACACGTGCTGCCTCATGTGGAATGCGCTACTTATGCTTGACAGCCCTGACACATGCAAGAACTCGCAGCACTGGAGCCTCCGCAGCGAACAGCCAGCAAACACCTAAAAGGGGGGTTCCACCTTCCGTATAAACTTAGGCTGACGACTTCGAGGTAGTAGAACAGTCAGTAACGGTTCCTACGCGACAACCTAATAATGACTTACCAACGTTTAAAGAACACCCACCTTGTCCACCGCCACCTAATGCAACTCAGTCACAACACGAATCTGAGGGGCCACCAGCTCTAGTAGGCCACGCAATACTGTCGGCTAGAATGTCGACAAAAGTTTTGCTCTCTTCCTGTCTGTCAGCCATGGAGCGCTCTTCAAAATCACGTCGTGTACGCCCCTACCATATTTGTGTTTGAAAAATCCCTTGCCCTAACCTATCCACAGTACGAGGTATAGTATGTGTACATCGACAGATGATTTTCTGTAACGAACGTCACACAATCAGCATTAACCTGCACAATCGAGATTGGCTCTTTTCTGCATGCCTCTGTGCGAAAATTATGGTAAACCCGCCAAAACGCATTGCAATTTATCACTTTGTCTTTTCCCTATTATGTGGTTCTCATTCTGGTCATCCTACGGGACTTGTTAGGCATTTGCTTTTTTCCCCATTCTTTGGGGTCCTTAGTTGCAAACAAGCAAACTGATACTATCTGGTACCTGATGTCTTCACATGGGTCAGATTTTCAAAAACGCTTTATGCTAAGCGAAGACCCACTTCTGTTAAACTTTATCATCTTGTGTCTAATAAACCCGAGAAGTTAAGAGTATACCACTAAATTACTCATATTTTAAAAATGACGAATTTGCCGCCGTAGTATTCTGAACAATCGCATGGTTACTCCATCGGAAAAAATTTCATTCTCTTTCCAGCAATCTTCCTTAGTTCATCCCTGAATGTCAACACGCACGAGCATGAGGATTTTGTGAAACTTAACCCGGGTAAAGTTACTAAATCAAGAAATACGCCAGTTTTCTATATTTGACACGCTCTATCAGCCTGAGAGAATGGTCACAAATACTTGTTATGTAACTAGACTGTAATTGGTGAATCTTAGGGGAGTTTACAGTAAGTTTCCAAAGTGCCAACCAACGAAACCCGTAACCAAGAAACCACAATTTGTGCACGGGAACGCACGATGAGTTATGGTATTTTCATAAGTTATTATCAGTGAATATTTTTCAGCTGAGAAGGATCCGAACCGCGCTACTTCGAAATCAGGACGGAAACACAAGTTGCCTGATTCGCAGGAATTCAGATTGCTGCAAAACTCCAAAGGAGAAAACATGCTGTGTGGTCGAAATGCTGGACAACTACACTCACTTGAACTGAGGTGTATTAGATGGATTATAATGCTTTAACGTTGCGATTAGCGTTGTGTCAGTTACGGATCAATTAAAATACGGATGAAGCAGTATATCAAAATCTTTCAGAAGCCTTTAGTCCGCTAGCTCTCAGTTGGTATTTCCCAGGAGGCAAGCCATGTTTACACAAGTTTATCACCATTACGGTAGCGAATATGCACATAAAAGAGCACTGCAAAAGAGTGAAGTTACAAAGGAGAGACAGTAGACGTCATTCAATATTATCCTGAGCTATGGTTCGTCATAGTCCCTATCAGAAGCTGCTATGTAATCCCCTGGCGGTTCGATCTGCTCGGGTGCGTGATTTTCTGTCAGTAGCTCCTCTTCGATGGCACAAACCATCGAGTAGTGGCGATTGCACCAGACAATCTCCAGCAGCTGTTCGGAGTTGACAATCACACAGCCACTGGTTCCATTTGACGGCTCACTTGCAGGAGCCCATGACCTGGCAAATAAGTGAAGAGTGGTACTGAAATTGTCGATGTTTTGGGAACAATGCAGAGTTGCAGTGGCATTAACTTGCTGGGTGAATTTCGGATACAGGATGATATTTATCGACTAGTGAGAGAATGCGTAAAAGTTAACGAGTCTGTTCATGATTCTATTCATGTTTAACTAAATTATATCCGTTGTTATAATCAGCATCTCCTTGGTGTCATCCAAAACGGTCTCGGCATAGATGTACGTGGGTGGAGCATGTTCCACATTAGCTGATAACGAATACGTTGAATTGAGTATTTGGGGTAGTTGACGGGTGCAGGCAAGGAGGTGCTCTCATGCACGCCCAGCTAACCAAAGCGACAGCGGGCAACGGACGCAAGTAAAAATGGTTAGTCGGAGTAACACCCACAACGACCAATCAGAAGGGCGAAGATGGCACAAAAAATATCTTAACTTCAGGAAATTCATCCTGAATTCTTACGCGTAAACTTAGTGCCTGAGAAGGGTTAAGCCTTTGAAGATTTTAGGTTTATTTGGTTCTCTTCCAAAGCACTTCTACTGCGTGACTTTGCAAAAAGGTAACAAATAGCAAACTGCAACACTTACAGCACAATGTCGGAGTTCTGGTAGCCGGTGAATTCCCCGTCATAAAAAACCCCTCCCAGATACACGGGTCGCAACTCCTGTGTATATAAATACTGCTCCTTTCCAACCAGGAGTTGGTTAACCGTTGCCACGGATGACGGCCAAAGAAACGGATGAATGCGTGTAAGAATAAGAAGAAACATATGCCGATGGTTAATTCGTAACAGCCTTGTAACTCAGCTGAAGAAAATAATGAACTAAACAAGCAGTCAAGGAATTGGTGCCTCGATTTGCCTGCGGCTCAGTTCCTAACCCCCGCCCATAGTTCAGCGAGTTCGCACTGCATTGATGTTTTGGATGAAAAGTCATATATGGTTTGGTGCACATTTTCGTGCAATGGCCACTTAGAATAGCGAGCAACTCATTCATTTCGTGTACACTGTTATGTTTGCCTCTGTTTTTGAATTAATTCCCTACTCATTAGTACATCGGAAGGATGACCAATGTCCAACCCGTCTGGAGCGTACGTTTAATGTAACATCTCAGTCAAAAGTATCGATATGCATATTAATGCAGGCCAACACACACCTATAAGAGAGCTTAACTCGATGCAACTAGATGTTTCTAGTACCAATATTTTCGTCAAATTAAAACCCCCATGAACAACACTGGCGCATTTACTGCAAACTTGAGCATATTAAGTGCTCAAGCGCTTTGGAAGAAACGGGAGTATAACTGTATTCCAGCTTATGAATGTCGGTAACAGCGCAGTTTATTCACCTGAAAGGCAACCATATTGGAACATGCTTATCTGTGCAGGTTATAAGAAAAATATTGAACATATTATTACCAGAAAATGACCAACAAGACGTTCCTGTTTACTCAAGGTTTCTCGCAATGCGGTATGACTAAACCGATGTTCACCTCTTCAATCGCCGCTGGATGCTGCCTATCCACATGACAATCCGCAACACGTAGCTGTACCATAATGCGCGTACATTCTTGCTTTTCAGTTTGTTTGTGCTATCCCAAAATTCAGGACACCAATGTGCGGTAAAGTCTGGGGATGTAAACGGTTAAACCCGTGCTCAATGAGCGAAAGCCACGAAAACAGGGAGAAAGGAAACAGACAGAGGCATCTTGAATGAGATTAGACGATTCAACACCTGCCATGCGGAACAAGCTGAGAGCGGGGCGCGAGCGACGAGCGATAGCAGGCCTGAGCCAAGCAGAAAATAGCAGGTGTTGGGTGAATGATCAATGAATCAGACAGAAACGCCTTGGTCGGTGTTTGCAGTAGTATATCCATTCCGAGCCATGCAACCGAAACCAAACAAATGCAGCGCCTTAAACCAAATCCATGCTGGTCAGAATGCGACTTACGAAAGTTAGAATGTGGAGTCAGACAAGCAAGAGCGATTCAGTAGGTTTGGGCGACCAGTCGTACGGATGTGGCAACTAGTGATTTGGCATGTGTGGTGTGTTGTACGACGAAAACGTCACCTATGAGGACGTACGTCCGTGAGAGTTCGTTGAGGCGTTGTTACGTGCGATAAAGCTTGTGTCTTATTGCTGCTTCTCTCTCACTACAGTAGTGTCGAAATTAAGAAGATAAAGATGCTGACCATGCATTTTAGTGACTTAACTACATTAATTATCCAGAAAGTTTCCGGTGCAGCAGGTCGTTGCGGATTCACACAGAGTGAAATCAGGTGAGATTCGATCCCGACGAAGCAAATCGAACTTACAGGATATACTAAAATTTCTTCTGCTTAATCATTACCACCCCTGTCAGAAACATAGCACCATGTCACTAGGAATTTCGTTTCTCTCAAACTCCAAGCTAAAAAAGAAATGCCCGAAAACAATTACACTGCCTTCGGTATGTAACTCAGGCCGATGAGTCTCACTTCTCGTGCCTTCGTTAACCCTGGTGCTAGTGTTTATTTCTCATTGTGTTTCAAAGTCAGCCAATTGTGAAGACAACTTGGATCGGCGCTTTTGATCAACCTGTTATTAACGAGTCCCTGGGGCAGTCTATCAGATCAGATTAACCATTCATGACCGTCACCCATAGCCCGGTCACACACGGACATAGTGGAAGTGCTTTCACCCACACAATAAGCAATAAAAGGGACATCAACCTCTAGCACAAAACGGCTCCTTTAATCCAGATATACGTGTGCGAAACGTTCCATGTTCACAATTAACCGTTTTCCATCTCTCAGGTTGTGAAATTTATACTGTGCCGCTTTGTCGTAGAGTGCGATGGAGTTTGGTACTATGACTACACCATACCTTTGGAAAAGTAAGTTTATGGGCCTGAGTTTGTGCTGTCATAGCGCAAGCTAACATTTGTCTCATATAAAAGCCATGTCATCTGCGGAGATGGCTTGATAAAGCTGTGTTGACCACAGTATCAAACTTATGACTAGCTTTGTAGGCATGTGACTTCAGATGGATTAGCTATAATGGTACAGAAAGTAAGAATGAACGAACAGACAACGAACGAACAGACAATGCACGGCTTTGAACCTACTGAGAACCAAAAAGTAGCAAAAAGCATTTGAAAATATGTGCACCTCAACGGCTGACGAAACCCCACCCAATTCATCGCCGACTCTGGAGCGCCACTATAATCTGTGCATCACCTTTAATCCTAGTTTAGGCCACGATTTACTATGAACTGTGCGGTCTGACATATCCCCGGTATTGATTT
This sequence comes from Dicrocoelium dendriticum, assembly GCA_944474145.2. NCBI lineage: Eukaryota > Metazoa > Platyhelminthes > Trematoda > Plagiorchiida > Dicrocoeliidae > Dicrocoelium > Dicrocoelium dendriticum. The sequence continues at coordinate 199,291,476 of OX104063.1, forward strand.
TGAAGAGGAGAGTTTTCAGTGTTGATGGCTGTCAGCACTGCAGTTCACAGCCACGTTTGGCCATTCGGGAAATGGTAATCGGATCTGTGAATGGAAGTCGTCACACAATGGTTGACATTTAACGCCTTGATTAAGAGACCATGGTGATTCCTGACAAATGCTTGAGACAATGGCCCCAGTATGGGGGCAAGTGACATTGAAAAGTTTACCTTTCAGATGCAAGTCCCGGGATTAAAATGATCGAAGTTTACTTCAAAGCTATTTGGGTCCAACACGGGACTGAGCATGATCATCTGACCAATTGACGGTTACTTCAAAACCAGCCAACCAACTTCTGATTGCTGCACTACTATAGATATACTACTGTAGATGCTACTCGTGGGGCTTAGTGACTCAGCAACGTATGAACCGTCAAGCATCACGTTCAGGTCCAGTTATCACTGGCTTCAGGGGGGGGTCACAGCCGAAACTGGTCATAGACAAAATGATTTAAAGTAATTAACACAGAAAACTTCTTACAACCTGTGTTAGCACAGCGTTAGAAGAAATATGATTCATCCGAAATCAGTGAGCATACATACAGTCAATAAATGTCCATGCCAAGTAGGCCGACCGTTACATTGAGCAGGTCTTTCTGTGTTCAATTGTGAGGTAGGAAAAATTCTTCAATGTAGGCATGGGCAATGATACTAAATGCCACATACATGATTTCACACAGTAAAATAATTGTTAAAATGAGGCTGTATATACTTCCTGCTTAATCCACTGAATACAACTTAATGTGTGCTATTAACAATTAAGGCGTACTTTTTCTCGTTCATCCGGGTTGGCTGGCATTGCTCCGTACGCCCTGCAGTATCTATTCATGATATCGAAATTTCCTGTATGCCCGATGCGGAAGAAGAGACCTATAATGGTAGTGAGCAGTTTGTCATGATCAGGTTGGTATAAAATCGACTCCAAGTGGCTTATTGCGTAAGGAATTAATTTCTGTGTGAATGTGCACAAAGTTCAGTTTTTCGCATCAAGTAATTATCCGAAGTAGTAAACCGGTGCTCCAACCACTAGCCACTCCCACTTTTGCCAGCAACAGATCTGCGAATTTGACAAAGTGCGTGACCAGGCAATCGCAAATCCGTATGGTCACGTGGAGTCCAGAACTAACGATGTTTTACCGTTTGTAAACTTCGTGTTACAGCCTAACAGCACATTGCAGTCAACCGTAGGATGGCATAATCAGGGGTCGCCAAAATTCGTCGGACAGTCATCAGCAGTGCATACACAAATAGCTGTCCCCGTTGTATCACCTAGCGGTTTTTTCACTCAGTTATGAAGAATGCTTTGCCGGAAACTATCTGGTCATCTGGTCTCACAAGTTGAGTATGTCCGACCAGTCCTCCCGCTCAACATTTTCACAGTATGCACAGGTTAAAACATCCAACAAAATGTCGCCTGTGGCGCCGAACAATTTTTGAGTACTAAGATAAAAATGTCTCCCATGCAACAACAAAAATTAGTACGCAAGACTCCGGTTTTCTTCACGGATATTTCTCAAACCGTGTTCCCGACTACAGTGATATAAGGTTTCAAGGTAAGGAGAAAGCGTACACTCTCCTTAGGAGAAGAATCGTCGCAGATAGACTCAAGCAAATAATCACCCCACATCCAGGAAAGCGCTAGATAACCATCGCGTCGCATTTGACCTTGCCAGTAGTGCGCGCCCTCTGAATCCTGCTTTCAAAGTAAGCCGTAGCTCTAACAGCCTGCGCTACCCACTGCACCTTCATAACCTAGATGAAAGTGGAGGATAAGCAGCGCAATATCGCAGTTAGATATCAGTCATGGCGATCCGCAGCCGTCCCCCATGGATCAGTGGCAGCCGTCGCTGGGTGATAAGAGTAAGGTCGTGAATTCGAATCCGGCAGCATTCGACGGGAGCGCGTTACTAACGAGTCCCAATAGTACAATATGGTCATCTACCGCTTGCCTAGATGTGTGGTGGCTGTCTGCCTGCAACGAACTACCCAAAGAACCTCATAAATCCCCTCTATACTCACTCTCCTTGGGAGTTTACCCTAGAGCCCCTCATTATTTTCTGTGCTAGTCTCAGTCATAAATATCTGGTACAGTCTACGCACTGATGATACAACAGGTCAAGCTGAGTTGGTCGGATGCCAACCGTCCCGCTTCCGTTAACCACCACGGGTCAATGTTCACCCTCACCTTCATTCGTAAACATCACATCGATTGTTGTCAATCAATACTAAAGGCTTCGCCTTTTGTCAACTCACGTTAGTGTACGATACAATAAATATAATCTCATGGTTCGTTCCCTAGAAGCTGTTAGTATGTGCAGAGTACAGAAACCCCGTATTTGTCGGCTTATTATCTCCGATTTTGCCTTCACTTGGGTGCGTTTGGGGTTTCTGACACCGGCACACTCAGGCTTTTATGGCTGCATGATGAACTGTTCATAGTTGTTCACTGTCAAATACTTCGACCTAGGCGTCTCCGTCAAACCCGGTAACAAATGCCCATTGGAAAGAATGATGACCCACAGCATCGGTTGCCATCTACACTTAGTGACAGAAGCACTGCTTTAAAGGGATCAGTTTGTCGCGATTATCTTTGCAAGGCTGATCAGTTAGGTGTAACTTCTGTTGTCTTTTTGGGATCAAAATTCATTTGTCTACCGATGCTGCTGGTAATGCTAGATGTCGTTGGGAATGTAACTCCTACAGACAGGGTGAGGCAGGATACAGTTTATATTATTGTGTCTACTGTTCCCGTTCATAGCCAGGATATTTACTCTCGGAGAGCGAGGCATGTTGTTTTATGTCAATCACGTGTTAATCACGGGCACTCCCGTTCGTTTGCTGAAGCACTTACGCTAAACTGTTTAGTGACGAGATGAACTATGGAGTTGACTATAGTCAGTCTCACTGGTATTCCGAAGCTGCTACGCTATAATTTTGCAGGTAATTAATGCCTAAATGAATGGATGGTGTTTTTAATTTCAATAAGAATGTGGAACATTACGATTTCTCGTAGCCACCCCATCATTTCTTTATCACACTTGCCATGGTCCAATGTTGTCGTCCCATACGTCTATTTCTCTTACGGAACTTTCAGCAGCAAATACGTTGATCTGACTGAGAGGAAACTGCCTCGGAGTAGATACAACGCCGCCTTACTTCAGGCTGTCACGAGCTGTTCTCAAATTCAGGCGCCGAACATACACTCAGCTGATCTACCGACCAGTACCCAATAAAATAAAAAGCGCGGTACCAACCGCTTGCTTCAGTTTATCTGGACACCGATAATTTGATGGCTGTAATCCACTCCTGTAAACATACGGAACTAGCGACAAGTTTCAGATTACATTTGCGTTGCTGTTGAACTTGGCCCTCTAGAACGTGGCACTCATCACAACATTCAATGCAACCATACGCTTCGCGTTTCCATTTTACGTAATGCCCCTCAGTACCTTACAGCACGGTACTTCTAAAGTCGAAAAAATGATGCACATTGTTCTCGTCCCCAGTTCAGTCCTTCCTTCTCGCTCACAAAGTGTACAAAACAGGCCAATGAAAGGTCAAAGTTGTTATCAACCGATGATGTACTAAATGAGTTGCATTCTACTTACGTGTTCCACCTGATCCGTAGAGAAAGCAACATGCAATTAAATAGGGTATAACCCCGGGTGAACTGCGCACCATGATCATCTTGGCTTCGCAAAAGTCGATGACAGAATTTCGTACGGATAAATGAGCGATCGCACAATGATTTTACAAGTCTAAAAAGAGCGGTACGGTACAAGTTGCAGTTTAGTCACACTATGAATAAAATGAAATGCATTAAAAAGTGGTATGGGGTAAGGTTAAGTTCACTTTGCTTGTAAGTCGTGACAATCTGCCGATGTGCCCTATAGTTCAATGGCATAAGCTGCTGGCTATTAGTGTAAGACTCCAGTGACTACATGTTCGGTTCTTGATGGAGCCGATGGATGTGCACTACTGATGAGACCAAACAAGTCGAGCTGTTCCTTTAGTGATTTCTCAGGCGTATGGCTAACAATCTGACTTAAAAACCATTGGGAAGAATCTCCCAGTTACTCATACAAAGGTTGACATCCTAATGTCGAATCGCCGGTAACTCCATGCGCCCTCATTCTTTTGTACATACCTTTGTGAACTGGCATGGTGTTTCGTTTCTCCTAATCCATTACTTTTAGCAAGGAAGCGTGGCAACGCGTTGTACATTCAGGTAGCTGTGGACAGGTAATAACTAATCTGCTGGATATTTTGCTAAGACTGATTAAGTACCTCACCCATTCGTATTATCTTCGAGTTGGTGTAGAAGCTCAGTACTTAAGTTAAGTTTGGACCCAGGTCACCTCCCCACTCTCGAGAAGAAATTCAAAAGGCGAAAAGCAAGGATTCCTTTGTAACAGCCAAATCACTGCCCGCTGGGAGTTTCGATAGACCCTAGAACACCTACATGCAAATATCAGTGCTTAATTTTTAATTTTCCATGATTATCTTTCAATTTTAGCTTTGATGTATGGAGCGCCGGAAAATGTGAAAATTGTAACACTTCCTAATACCGGTAAATCATAAGTAAGGACTCCTCGCTGTCAGGATCCGTGAACACATAGATGATACGATGGTTTGAATTGCTAGTTAGAATAACAGCGTGTAGTAGGCGTTAGTTGTGACGTATGGTCACCATAGACAATTTGGAATGGCAGTCAAGTTGACAAGATATAAAATAAATGAATAATATAAGTATATTATTTCCGACAGTGCGAAGCACGCCTGCATGGGCATGTTTATGGTAATGCCAACACGAACGATCGGTGATTGTATAAACACTTTACGAGGTAACCAGGTGCAAACGCGATTTATATACATATGTGTATATGTAGGTAAGTGCGTATGCGGCCATGTGGAATGAAGTTGTTACTATAACGTTGCATATGTTTTGATCGAGTCATCAATGGAAGTAGGGATCACTGGAACCATTCTAAGTGGATGACCGACTTCTGTGGATGTTTAGGTAAATGCCGAGCCACAAATTTGAAGTTGTGGAGCTGTGGCGAAGTTGAATGACCCCATTTACATCGTTTGTATACCATATCTCTTTGTAGGGATATAAAAATGAGAATATTATCCAACTCAGTGAAGATGTTTACCCGCGATTCTGATTTGGAATTAACCACTGTATTTGTCTTGTTTTTTTTGGAATTCCTTTCACCAATTTCCAGGTAGATTCGCGTAGTAAACCTGGTTACCCTCTCCAAGTGTTTCCCTTACTTCGAGTCTATTAATGGGGCTGGTTAGACTGCATTTACATAATCTTTGGTGGGGTATACCTTGCTCAGCTTGAGCAAGGAAGAATGATTTATGACGCGCAGACAAGTGGTTGCTTGACAAGTCTAGCAGGATGATCAGAGTGAGGATTGTGAAACAAAGTGCTGACAACAACGTGGAAAAGGGAGAACTTCGGCGGTTTAGCGACTCACTAATCGGTTCACATGAACACTGATGCAGGTTCCCCCACCGGTATGTTATATATATATATATATATATATATATATATATATATATGCAAAAGTCTGCTAACAGACATAATGTCATCAGAAACCATGGGATTCAAACGAAGATACAGAAACAGTAAAACAAAACACAACACAACAATGTCCATGGTTTCCTCAGAGGGCGAGATACTACCCGATCGCCCAAGCCGAAGTAGAGTGTTGACTTAGGGGACACCACCCCGAGCCTTTGACTGAATAGCCTGCCCACAAGGCAGCGGAGCGAATTCAGGAAATCGCGCCCATTGGGAGCCGGTGACTGGTTGCTCAGTTCATACGCTTTTCGTTTGTTCCTTTGTCAAACAGGGGCTCAAGGCTCCCCAGAAGCACAGCATAAGGTTGCTGGAATATAATGCTTCGCCAGGATGAAGCAAGGGACAGTGACTTTATTTAGTGGCGTGTCACGTCCGCCACATCACAGTGTTGTTAAACGGCCATATGTGGGTTTTTATAGGGAGAACGTTTGCCAGGTGAAAACCCACCACGTCCTGGAACACTGCCGCCGAACCATTTGCTGGAACGGGAAAATCCCGAACCACCCAGCTGGCAACGTCGTCGATGAAGGAAAGGAATAAACCTGGACCCGATACCGATCCTCTGAGCACACCACATGAGATTTCAATTGTGTCGGAAAGGGAGTTGCTGCTTCTCACACTCATTGGACGTTGAAGGAGGAAGTTGGTTATCCAACCCAGTGCAGGGTCACCGAGCCCATAACTTCGGAGCTTTTGAAGGAGAATGCGGTGGTCCAAGCGGTCGATCGCTTCAGTGTTCCGGGTAAATAATATCCACTCCCGATCTGGCATCTGCTGGTTCTGTCCAGCTTGCACTGGCTAGCAGCAAGCTGTACTCTATGACCGATATCGGCTGTGACACTATGACGTTGCTCTCAAGGTATCTCATAAGTACTTCTACGGCAATACCTCCCAGTAGTATGGATAGCATCAGGAGGAGAGTGCTGGGATGGTGGCACTAGGGCTCCTCGCGATTCCTGCGCTTGTTATTAGAAGTGACTATTCCCTGTTTACACGTAGTAGGAAACTGCATTTTATTAAGACATTGTTGAAAGAACCGAGCTAATACTTCGGTGATATTCATCGTGACTCTAGTTAACGCCTTTGGTATTATGTCATCCATTTCAGGAGAGCTGTACATGCGCAAGGACAATAGTCTTTTCTTCACATTTGCTGTCATAAGTTAACCTCGAGATCAGTGGAAGCTGTGTCGAAAGCGCGTGAGATGACGATTCACTCTGGAAAGTGCGCACTAAGTGTTACTGAGGCTCACTGTGCTCGTCTATGCGCTGCCCTTCGCCATCCAACTGTCACCTTATAGCCGCTGGTTCGCATCCATTACGGATTGGCCAGATATGTAACAACAAAAGCTGTTTGGTTTACCTACGTCTGAGCGTCGTTTATAATGTCAAGTACGATAGCGTCAACTGAAAAAGCGTTGTTAGGATGTCGGTCGACATATAACCCTCATAACTGGGTTTTATTATACTTGATATAATCATTGAATAAGGAGGATAGGTGTTTGCAAGACTAGGTAAAACATTCTTGGTCCGGATACGATAGTCGAGACAGCTAATGCAGTGGAAGGCTTCTGTAGAGATCGCCTAAGATCTCACAAAAGACTATCGGACGATAAGTAAGGTTATTTCTGGCTTCAAGTGCTCAAAAAAGACATCCCTTCAGTTTACGTGTCTGATTGAACCGATAAACCCGGGCAATAAAGATGCTATCCCGAAAATTTTGTTTCAGTTCTTGTTTGTAGATCACCACGATGTCTCTCGCGTTAGTGATTTGCCATTCATTCAATAACCGGACGTGAACTGACCACTCGCTAAGCTGGGACTGTGCACGACTGGGCACATCCCCACGTTACGGACAGGAGAATACTCTTTTCAATAAGGTAACTATGAATTACTCTCGTCTATTAGCAAGCGAGATAAGTAAGTCATCCAGTTGTCAACAGTTTGACTGGACCAACATGTTGAGTTTACAACATCCAATTTAGATGCAATCTGTCGTGAACTGTCCTTTATGATGAATAGCAAAGGTTCTTACTGTAAGGAGCGGTTTAGAAACGGTATCGAGTTGGTTTTGGATTATTTTATTCATCCTTCTTAACATGAGATGAGAAACCGTTAACGTCGTACCAGAAGTCACCGACCATCATTTCTGCTTTCTAACGAGTCATAAAGTTCGTGCGGACATCACAGACGCAGCACCTAGTTTACCATAGTCTTCAAAGGATTTCAATTCGTCAGATACTGGGGGCTCACAGTTATCAACAGTCAAATCGGTGGAAGCGCCAGTCTATGCTCAAACAACTACTATCTCGAATGCATGCTTACGAGTTGTCGATGAATTGAATAACGCTAAGCATCCAAATGCGCAACCGCTTTCCCTTACTAATAAGTCCGATACCTTCGAAGCACTTCATGTTTTGTGAAATGGAGACTGTTAGAGGAACAACAAAGGCAGCTGCATTTGTATAACAATTTTCAGTTGCATACCTCTTCTTTACTGGGTCCAGTCGTGTCATTTGTTTTAACGCGTAGTAGAGGCACGTAGTTGGGAGGTGTAGCCGCTGTACCTGACGTTAACATTCTCCCTAAAATTGCACCGGGGGCATCTGATAGGCATTAAAGTTAGTCACTTGTTATTTGCTTACACAGTTACACATTTTGTGTGCTCTAGTTAAGTTAAACAGTTGTTCGACTTTTACTCCCTTTTGTTTCATTAGCTGCCATCAGCGCTGTCCTGGCAGAGCAGTTTTCTGATACAATGATTCCTTTTCCCTCTCCAGTTTACCGTTTTCAATACCGGATTCGGTACAAGTAGCTAGCATGACTAACACAACAGCCGCCCTATGATTCCCGACGATGGACCGTAGTACACATGAAGCTTCCTTTGAGATTAGCACGACAAATAGATTTACAGTATTTCTCCATAGTTACGCAAAAGCACCAGCGAAAGGATTTTGTTCATGTCACGCTGCATGTCATGGAAGTGATGCCAGATGGGACACTGAAAAGCTTTCCATGAGTCAGTGATATAGAAATTTAATTGCATTCTGTATAGTAGCAAGTTGAAGTAGTCTGCTGCACAGCGCAGGAAATTCCTAGTTTTCCAAAAGTGCGAGATGTAACCTGCGGATGTGCATCAACATACAACCAGCTCCAACGGCAACGGAGTGCTTATCCAATGCGATCGATTGTCCATGGAAGCAAAGTTTGGTCGCACCGACAATGTTCTGGTAAAGGAAAAAATCACTCCACCTATGACCGATGAAAACTTGCAAACAATTATTCATTAATGGGGGCAGCGAGGCCTAGCGGTAGAGTATTGTAAAACATTTCAGTGTGGTTATTCGTACTGAAAGGTCCAGAGGCATAGCCACTACTTGAAAACAATATTTCGATCGCAGGTACTAAGGGACTATTGGGGAGTACAAGTAGGCTTATCGGTTCAGGTAGATGGGGAAGCTAGGTTCTAAGGCATTATTTCATTATGAAACTTATAGTATGGTGAGGGATGATTTGTTAAGCCTTAACTGCTAAAACTAGTTTGGCTGTATCCTTCGTACATTGTTACTCTCACATCCCGGAGTGTCTGGTAGTGTTATCCTTGGTTGATCAAAAAATCAGGTAAACCACACAGTGGCGTATTAAGCTATGACATCTTAGTGGCCCCTATTGCTGTACCCTTCTTACTGGCAACCTAGCTTTACCAAGCATGTATCCGTCTACCGCTCACCAATCAACTGCTTAGCTCAGCAACAACGCACGATCGACGAGTTGTGCGAAATACCGTTTAGAATCTTGTAATGCCTCCCACTTACTTGACGTGCCTTATTTTGCGCTACTTCGGTTACTAACCGGCCACAGGGCGCTGGTTCCGCACTGACTAGACTGCAACACAGACGAAGGAGGAGACTGACCAGAACTCTCTTTTGCCTCGATACTTATCGTTTTCTTGGTTGGGTGCCAAGACACCACGGCAGTCATTGAAAACCATATCTGCCAGGACTCCATCATGAGTTAAGTGACAAATTCTAGTGCTAGTACCTTCGGTTGATGGATCGGATGCGTCTGAAAGAATCTTTCCTGTTTACTCATGAATATGAGTTTTTCCAATTTGATGCATCTCTACTGGTTACCTATTGAACATCATGGAAAATTCAAGGCAAACTAGTCGTATCAAGCATGATGACAGTTGAAAACTTGCATAAACAAACTCGACGCGGGGCCAGCAAACCAGAGGAGAGCCACCTGTACGACGTGACCACGATCTCACAGGTAGGAGAGACGAGGGAGAACCGTCGCCGTCTAGCATAAACAACACAGTTCGGCTACAGACGAGTAAGAAGTGAATTGGCCTGAACAGCAGCGTGTGAACACTAGGTGAGTGCAAACGCATCCAGGACTATGATGCAGGATGCGATCGCGTCGGACCAAATGCGTGGACGAAGCCTAAGCGTGACAGAAGAACCGGACATGAAACAAACACCGCCCACACCAGTTGACCGTAATCGCAAGAGCATACGGACAACCAAGCACTTGCTAGGTTTGGCATGAGCCAAGCTCAAAGTGGCCCTAGCCAGATCAGGAGTAGATTTGTACAACATAATGGATCATTAATGATTGCAGACCAACGAGCATAGACAGATGGTACAGGACGTAGGGGTGAAAGCTAACCGGTGGAAAGGTACCGCAGTTGAATAGTGCTTCAAAATTGTGCACGACATACATGAAACCACATTTCGCAAATGGCAGATTTGCGATTATCTTATCATCCATAGTGTACCTGTACCAGAATCATAGCTGAGCAACAGGTGCAAGTTATCACCAACCATCAGAACAAGCGCTGCCCTCGACTTGGTTAGGTCAAGGCAACTGCTTCATCTGGTACTCTCTAAGTCCTTTGTTCGAGTCGAAATTCGGTTATCGCTATCTGATGAGTTTAAAAAAGCGGAAAGCAATGTGCTGAGTTGATAACTCATCGCATCTGCCGGACAGTCTCAAGTAACCCCGGAATATGGGGAAATAAATAGATTTTGGCATACGAGTACAACATCAAGCCGCACTGCAAAATTGAGGTATGACTCACTGCTATGGTAGATGGTCCCGACAAGGTCTGCCCCGATCGCACATATCCAAATATCCCAAAGCATTTTATATCAAAAATGCTTTGTTATGGCCAAGAAGATCAATACGTGCCACTACAACAGTCTAACTAGAAAAAACTTATTCGTGTGTAACGAAACCCACAATACCTTGCTCGATAAACACATACGCAACAGATACGTACATTCCCCATAGTATGTCTCGATTTTCGAGTAAAGAAAGTCCCCCCAAATTGCAACAAGCAGCTAATCGAAGTAGTTTCAATAGCTAACATGATTGTACTTCTTTGGTAGAAATTTTAAACCTGCACTATTGCATTCGAAACGTTTGATTCGGCTGGGGAAAAAGACAAATGCACAATAGGAAAAATATCTTTTCGGATACATTAAAACAGGTGCTATAATATAGTAGAGTTGGAACGAGTCACACAAAAACATGCTTCTGTTCCAAAAGCATGTGTTCGCAACAACACCAACTTCATGTACGAGCAGCTATTTTAAAGCACTAAGGTATCTTACAGAACCAGACCAGTTATATGTGTTGGCCGTTTCGCAGAATAAGCGCACATCTTTCACTTTACCCGTAAGTGATCATTTAATTCGCATCACCAATAATGTTGCTAATTCCCATATCTGGTTGGTGGCATCTTTTTTCGGATTTGCCTGTCACTGCGGTCTTCATAGGACTGTCACAGGACACCTACGCCTAAAGAATGACCATGGGTGGCTTGTCCTGTACCACCCACAGCTCCATCCGCATACCCATATCCAGTGTAAACTCGAAGAAATAAGACCGCGAGACAAGTGGATAGGGATCACGTTTTATCAACAGAACCGACCTCCACTCCTTCAACTTGCACATCACCAACATTCCAGTCAGGCAAATTGATGTATTATGCTTACCAGAGGTACGCAAGGCGATGACGGGGCAGTAGAACGTTTCACACTGGACGGAGCTGCTGTTTTAGCCTAGTACAATCACGAATACCGTGCATCCCATCTCCCCGACTGTCTCCTCGGGCCATTAGCTTGCAGGTGGTGGATATTCGACAAATAGGTACGTTGCCAACATACACTAAAAGCGTAGCCACACCCGGGATATCAAAGAACTAACATAGAATTTGAATGAAAATAAGTATGCAAAATTGACACGGAATATGCAGTAGAATAATGGAACTGAACGAAGAAATAAAATGACAGCGAGTAGTAGTGAAATTTATGGGGTTTTCGTGAACATTCTTCGCGGTTCAACTCAAGGAGGCAGCCACTACACATCCAGCAAAGCGCTACATCGCCGTTTTATCAAATTAGGACTCGTTAGTAACGCACTCCCACCGAATCTTGCCGGATTCGAACCCACGGCATTACTCTTATGACACTTAGACTTATGACACTTTGCCATGGGTGACGGTAGCAGACAGCCATGCCTGATAGCTAAGTACGATATACCGCGGGTCATTCTCCATTACGGTGCATATAATGAACATGTAGGGGACAGAGCTGGACCCCAGAGCAACGGCTTCCTTTGCAAGCCGCCACTAATCGAGGTGACATGTAAGCTTCTAAGGCGATTACTGATTCGTTGTAAGTAGTAGGGGGTGGCAGATTACATGCCACCTCGATTGGTGGTGGCTTGAGAAGGAAGTCACTGCTGTGTGTGCCAGTACTGTCATATGACTTTTCATAAAATGTACAACAGTGGATAATGTGCCGCGCTATATCGCAGTTAGATATTAGTCATGATGGTCCACTGCCGTCACCTATGGCTAAGTGGCATAAGTCGTTGGCTCGTAAGAGTAAGCTCGTGGGTTCGAATACGGCAGGATTCGGCGGTTGTGCGCTACTGACGAGGCACGATAGGACGAAATGGCCGTCTAGCGCTTTGCTGAATGAGTGGTGGCTGCCTGTTTCAGTCTAGCTGTGACGAATCTTCACAAAATTTGTGGTGCTTTCTTTCCAGGTTAATAAGATCATGTTTAAGTGTAAATCGTTGTATCCCAACTGCGGTGAAGAAGTATGATGTATGCCACATCAACCTCAGCGTGAGACGCACTTCCAACATGTACTAACATTTTACTGAACAAGGAACAATGAATTTATACGGGTTAAGAAGCGTTGCTTTACAAGTCCCGTTGGATAGTTGGGAGTGAAGTAGGCATTTACTTAAACTAACATAAACGTTACGATAATTTGAATGTCCCGAGAGTGAGACGCATTCCGGTGGTAGCGAAAACAGCATGGCTAAATTTACTGTCCGCAACACCATTTTGTCAAGCAAATATGTGTATATTAAGCATGCACTTATCTGGGTTGACAGATAGAGAGCCAAGAGCATCAAAATTGCGGCAATTTTACTTTGGAAGTAGAGCGAGTAAAATGGACATGAGAATCGGCTCTGCAGGTGTGCCTACCGAGAAGACATTAAAATCACGTCATTTTTCTTATTCTGATAGATAAGTAGGATATCAGGTTTAGCTTTTAGATTTAGTTGTCTGCGAACAGCCTAAATAAACACAGAATGATTCTGCTTGTTTACACATGCCTATTTAGCTCACTCTTTCAAAACACCCCGTGACCTTATGTCCTCGGGTAAACTGTGAAGACCCAATTACACAAAGCAAAACCAATAGCTGTCTTCCGGCTTGTATTTCTGAGAATGCGATGAAAAATCAGTCTAATCAGTAGACGTGAACTCGTAGCACCGCTTCTTACAATAATTAAGAGCGTGAACTGTTCACAGCCGCCAACGACAGCGCGCACACTAGCACTATGCCGCATCATAATGGAGGTACTACTCAGTCTGTGTTGAGTAGGAGAGCAGCCCCTTGCAAAATCCAATGTGAGGGATGTTCCTTTGTCGGTATATCCAAAGCGACAACGAATCCTTCCCCCATTGCATTACGTCTCTGACTTGTGATATACACTGGCAGTGACACAGTCCCGGTCAATTTCAGACGATGCTTCTCAATTGGAGCAAGCTTGACCAGCGGCATCTCTTGCAGTAATTCACGGGGCTTCTGTCGAACCAAGCAAGAGTCCTAGGTACAAAATGCAAAGCAAACTTTGTATAAGGTGGTGTAAGTTATCATACAACCTACTTAGGATCATTATTGAATGTTCTCAATATGCTTTGCGATGCATCTGCTTGAGGCCGGTGTAAGTGCGCCTTACAACTGTACTCTTCCGCTGAGACAAACCAAGTGCTCTTAATCCGCGCCAATCGAGCTGAATCCGCAATCTCCCGTGAATTGGCCTTAAGCGAACGGGACTACAGTTATCTGCCCTGCATTCTATACGAGGGACGTTGAAACTGAGTTTGTGTAACCTCTAACCATTGACACTTCTGATGTGGATTATTTTGGTGGTAGTCGGGAAGAGTCACTATGTGGAACTCAAAGGGACAAGGGAGTTGGCAAGCAATCAAGTTACATAGAAGATCCAATATAGAAAGAAAATTGTGCTACTAAGCATCCATTATGTGTGTCGAGTATGTGACTCTATCAGTCGGCAGGCAATAACCAGTGGGGTTATTCACTGCGTAAGAAAGCAAGCTTCATACCTCAAAGCAATGTCAGAGTGTTTTAGGGCGAAACACTGATCTTGCCGGCATGACTAGTGTAGCTACTTTCTGAATGTGCTCCTATGAATGAATACAGCATCACTTAACTCTGAGCAAGTCCCCCTGATCTGAAAATATTCATCCAGCACAGCCGCATCCACATAGTTCAAATGAAGCCTATCTCTGAATGCTATTCAGGTCAGCAGATAATATCTCCAGAAAATTGAACTTTAAGTGGCAGTTGCGACAAGTTGGACCAAAAAACAAATCCCGACTTAGGATACTGCGGTGCTAGATTCCAATAAACAGCTGCACTGTTAATCAAACACTGCAGCAAGAAAGTTTGTAAAAATTTATTTTTATCTGAATCATGAACAAAGTATTTATATCTTTGATTGTAAGCCATGTTGGAAGCCCGAAGTGAATACACCGCTGAGAAGCATAATTCTGCAACCGCGAGACGTTAGGCTTCCTGGTTGGCTTTTCTGTTCTGTTGGGTTTTCTGTTCCGTTCCATAGCATCAACAGGTTGAAATGTGCGGGTTCACTATGCTGCTGTTAGTCAGCTGATTGCACTCTTTGTGAAATAGACTCAACCGCTGTGGTCTCACTCAGAAAGTTGAATCAAAGGCTGGCCCCTTCAAACATTGTGAAATGCTCATCACAAACAAAGACAGCAGCAAGGCCGTCAGTGACGGTCGCTTGGATTCGTCAATCAAGCAATTGCGTCCAGTGCCGGCATGAGACGAATCTGGTTGCCACAACACACACCACCACGACGGTACGAGAACAGGGAATGCATATCCAGCGTTAAAGATGAGAGTAGAAATGACGCGATTATTCGATGGGACGAGCAGCAACAATAAATCAAAACTACGTTTAAATGCATCAGCAACTAATGGAACTAGATCTTCAAGCCAGTAGCCCCAGGAACAACCGCTTCGGTAACCACCCCGCATACCAACTTCAGTGGATATTTCTATTTGAACGGTCAAACCCTTATTTTGAAAATGAAAGAGATACCCAAGGTTACTGATAAAGATCATGTACCCTTGATTTGACAGCAAAGAGAAAAATCAGTTTACGTTCATCACAATTATAGTACAAGTCAGAAAGATCAAGTACCAACCCGGAAAAGCACCAGACAAACTTTTCGCCCCAATGGGGCTCGTAAGAAGTGTGCTTTCCCTCGGTTCATTTGAAAGCCCCAAATCGAGATCGCTCGTGGCTTGCACCACTCGCCAGCAACTTATGCCACTAAGCCATTGGGGACGATAGCCGACTGTCATGGATTAAAGTCTAACTGGCATATAGCCCGACCCATCCGCCTTACATTTGCAAAGCTCGTTCTTTGGACAGTGTGAATTAGGGCATGAGATAATGATAGCACAACTTAAGTGCCGTGATGGCAGCAGACCGCCTGTCGCCATTGTGTTTCTTGAGGTGATGTGAGATACAGACATAAATGACAAAAACAAAGAGGGCGCAACTGAAGCTCTTACCCATCTACACATTACTTAGCGAACGGGAACAATTTTAACCAAAAACACGAGGCACCTCTAAAAAGAATTGGAATCAAACTGGCAAGGAGAACAATGCAGGGAAGCTTGCGGCCGGGCAAACGGCTGAACGTGCAAGTCACGCGACTCAAAAGTGAAATAATTGAGGTCCTCACAATGACATGCATAAGATTAAAAAGAGAAAAATAGACATCAGCACTGCGCTGGTAAGCCCTACGGACGCTTCACTACCACCACCAATTGCATATAGGCTAGGGATACCGCGAGGGCCGCCCGGTACCCTGAACAGGTTTGAACCGGCGACCTTAGGAATACAAGGCAAGCCAATGGTCTTTACGGCCACTGGCCGGCCCTGATATCTTTGCGTGTCTTGATGTGCTCACATACAATCGGAATGGGCCGGTAACCATCCAGGCAAGACAAAGGCACCAGCAGTACTCCGTGCTGATTCCTCGCTGTCACGCAACCACTACAAATCGCGTGCGGGTTATGGATAATGAAAAGGTTGCCCGGTCTGTTACGCAAGCTTGAAGCGGGGACATCCGGGTTGACACCTTGTCCTTTCGGTCACCAGCCGGAAAGCTCGGTTCCTTCTAGGGGATTATCGGCGTCCCTTCAGTATGAAGTAGCAAGATGACCAAAAGATGGGATCACACCGATAAAAGTGTACATTGTGTTGCTACATGCGTCAGACTTTTATCGACAGAACAGCGGTGAACCGTGCCATGCATTAACAAAAGCAACGTTGGCCATCGAAAAGGTCTAGTAAAGTGGCGATATTTAACATATACCTGCACGCTCCATGCGGAACCCTCCAAGTAAAGGCCACACACATAACATCCCAGTTCAGGAGCCATGAGAACAGTGTGAAACTCTTCGGGCACAATGTCGGTCACAAACGTTTGCAGAGCGCACTTGTCCAGGGCCCAGTTGTGCTTGCGACATGCTTTCTGCACCAACGCCGTTAGGTAGGACTGCGGCAGATGTAAGCCACTGAGCCACATCATCGCCGGTTCACTCTTCCCCGTGCCCATCTGCAAAGTGGAACAAGGGTGAAAACGTGCAGGCGGCAAAACGCGTACACATGAAGATAGTTAACCAGAACCTTGTAGGCAACTGTGTAAGTTTAAGTTGTACATCGTGATATTCGCAGAGTAATTGTGCTTCCTTTGGTTCAACGTTATTCAAAGAATCACAGTCTTTTAAACTGATTGGCGGTGCCAGGTTCTCCATGATCAGGATTGTAGGACGGTATAGGAAACAACGCTAGAAGACAGGTAACGCAGAGAAAGTGGTAGGCGTGTGTATCCATCCGAGTGCCACCGTTAAAAAGGGAAACCGACTGGTCAATGACCGTTAGCTCGTAGGTCCTTGCTTCGGTCTGATTTAATGGTTAGGTTTTGCAAAATGGATTAATGTGTGAAAACCTAGATCTTATCTTTTGCTAATGTGATCAGTTTATAGATAAACCATCATTTATTTTTAGCCTTAGTTGACACAACTGGAATATCTCGGACCATAGGTCGCTGATAAGGCTCTGGTTCACGTTCGAAATCACGCCAAACGCTGCTTAACTTGACAACCTTTTCCTCTTGAACAAATGAAAAATAGGCCGATCAATTACGCAGGATTATTGAAAGGACTCTCCCAATGTTGTACTACCAGTTTAGTCGACATGTAACAAAATCACATAACAACAGGTGGATGTCGCATCGGAACGCCTGAGACAGCAGTCGGTGGAGAGCTCAGTAACAGTGGCCCCCTTATTTAAAAGATTACAATGAACTTGTTTTAAATATGTTCTCGGGGATAAGGACGACCTTTCATTGCTTTCAGATTGGTCACATTGCATCGACATATGGGGCTACATTCGTCACCGGGTGGTAGAAAGCTTATCTGGTACAAATCGGTACTACGTAAAACATAGCAATTAAATTACTGCCGATTGTAGACGCACCGAGATGAGCTTGCAGATTAGAAGGACAGGGTTTAATCTGTTGTCTTCCGACACTAAAGCAGTGATCCAGTTTTTGCTTAGGTCAGCTGTACGCCCTAACGGCACTTCGCTGCCGGGCGACCACCACCAGTCACGCATGGGCTGAGTTTAGCGCCAGGACGCCCACCCCTACGCGGATTGGAATTTGCTTAAGTTCCAACTGCGCAAGTTACACATGCATCCCAGTCCAAATGACTGCTAAGGACACGTACGGAAAGCCACTCATGTATTCATAGACGCGGTAACAGAGTCTACCGAGTGAAACACACTAGCGGAAAGTGATAAGCATGAGTGCCGTGCTGAAGCTCGCACAGCACTGTGTTTTCACAAACGTATGTTAGCGCGGGAACTTTTGTTCACTTCTGGTTGTATTGACAGTAAAGACAAGCGCTAAAGGACAAGTTTGTTCGCAGTGATTTACCATCATATCATTTCAAACTGTGACCAGGACATCCACATGCGAATTAAACGCAGTGAGTCACTGGATCGAAATGTCTATCCGACAAGACTGTGATGGATCTCGTCAAGGTGAAGTAGGGAGGAAGTAGCGCTAGCTCCATCGCTAGTCGCGATGGCCCGTGGCCAAGACAGACAGACGGCCTAAGCAAATTTCTTATATGTACGCAGGTCTGAGTTGTTGACTTGGTTAGTGATCGCCTCTGATGTCAAGAACGAAAGGCATCTGACCACTGGTATGCAGTGTCCGGATACACGACAGCTGGATCCAAGGGTACGCTGCAAGTTTCTTTGGTGATACAGAAAAGGCAATAGAAAGAAAAGGCATTGGCAGTACCCCCCCACACCGTACCGAAGCTCCTCTGCAACACGCCCACCAACAGTAGTGTGTGGACTGCGTATATCGCGATGTCGTCCGTACCAACGCGGATTTGAGCCGGTGACCACCAGCTTAGAAGACAAGCGTGTAATCCTCTCCGCCAGAGGCCGATAACAATTAACTCATCACAGGCTTCCTCGCACAACCATAGAGCCAAATTGGGTGAAGCTCTCTGGTGCTTAGCGACAGTCGATCGGTCGTTTATCCAGTATACTTTGGTCGACGGAAGTGCAAGCTAATACTGCTACATTGATGTTTCCCTTTAGTAATCAAGGCCTATAATATTGAAGTAGCCATTTAGCGCGAAAGCGATCCCACGCAACAAGCTCGAATACAATGATTAGGCAGATCTTCCAAACATATTCTGTACATCAGGATGAATTTTTGGCTCGCCGTCATGCAGTATGTCTGAGACTAGCAAGCCAGCTCCAGTTAACACGTTTACTTGCAACCTACCAGAAATGGTTGAAACGTTGTTCACCTTGTGCCCACTAGCGTTATTGTTATTTCAAGTCTACTCTAAGAACCTACAGCACAATGGTAGTATTTTAGCCTACATGCAAGTGTGGCCAACCGGTTTTCCTTATGTCGACCATCGGATCACAGCTGGAATACGAAGACTGCAACACACCATCAACAAAGAGGCTGTTCGCTGACGAATCTTGGTATAAGTCAAATTCTGCTTTGCAAACAAAAATACACTAGCAACTTAGCACTACCAAGACGAAACGTATGCCGTTTCACATGTTCGCAACGCATCAAGCTGAGAGGCAAAGTGATGTTCATATCGGATAACTATCTTCCTACCGAATAAATTAGTGTACCTGGTTGTTGCACTGTGCATTGAGTGTTAGATGTATCATTCTAAGGTAGCAGTATTCGTACAGAACAGCTGGTTCAGTAAAAGTAGCCTAGGTCGAGGTCGAACACTAAGTACGTCGCACTGTCCAAGCTTATCTGTCATGTATTCGTAATTGAAGGTGAGGATCTAGTTGGTAACGCACGTGGAATGGTAGGACCACCAAAATTCTCGAAGAGTGGAACCGGATAGATGATAAACACGTACATAAACAGAGTTTAGATTCAAGTTTTATGGGACGTGCGATTGCAGCGTAGCACTGGTCCACAACAGGAGGGAAACGGAGTGAGGCAATAACAGTTGCTCATTGACACATAGGTAATAGAAAAATTTTCTGAGTCAATAAGGGTATGGTTATACTTACCTCGGGCTAGCTACAATGCTTTTCGGGGTTAGACGAAGCTAAGATTGAGCTACATGCTTAATAATATATTTGTCAATCGGGTTGAATCAATTAGCACGGTGCTTACCCATCTTTTGTACTGATCAGCACGTCGTAGTAAGTGCTGGATCCAGTCTGGCAATGACTTCTCTGTTTGTGGAACCAAACGACGCCAGCATGCTGGTAGCAAGCCATTGGCCAGACAGCGTGTGATATCGTCCAGTTCTTCAGACATACCGATTTTTCCGGCCAATGCCTTCTTCAAATCTCTCAGAGAAGTGAAAATCTTTGAAAGAATGAGGTTAAACCTAAAAAGAAATAGAAAAATGCATCCGGCCATGTGACTAACACCGAAGTGGCCGGTAACTCGAAATAAGGCAACATGAGCAACAGCGTGACCGACCTGTCTAGTTCTTGCATTAACACTATAATAGTGGGAGAAATCTCGGTGCCCATATGCTTCTTTCGCAGGCTCTCAACGTCAAACAACTGGGGGAGTCGCGCCAAGAGACTGTCAGCAAGCCTTTCAATAGTGAGTTCACGTGAAGTAGTCGGTGCAGAAGACGTCGCCCAAGCAGACTGGCCTCCACCTCCAGCCGATCGCTCGCTGAAAGTGGTCACGGAAGAACGTGACTTGGTCGAGAAAGAAAATGAAGTATTCCTTCGTTGACTCGCAACGGCACTCAAGACACCTGGTTCAGATGCCCCTTGGTCCTGGAAATTAGTCAACTCTGCTTCCTCTTCTCCTTCGCCAGCGCCAGCGCCAGCAACTCCACCGTTATCTGCGTCGTCGTCAGGATCGCTCGAGGAAATGCCTGCATCCTGGCTGTTTGCCCCAAGGAGTTCCGGATCCACAAGATCTGCAATCGAACGAGCACTCAGGCGTGGAGTACCGATTCCAATGTTTGAAGCACGTCGTTCACCAAGTTCTTGCGAAGACAGAGCAGTGGATGCCACTTGACTAAGGCGCTGCGCAGTGGGTATGCCACCAACCACCTCTGTCTCAGAGTGCAACGTCAGCAAGTTTGTCCACATGCTGCGGGCGAATCTCACGGAGTAGCCCATCGCTGCATTCGGGTGCAAACCCAGAACCTCTGGCTTGTGGGCACTGGGCAGATGTGATACATAATCTGTGTAATGGGGAAATGGATACACAAATCAGGCAGGCTGATTTCGTTCACCTGATGCAAAGCAAGTGCATGTTTAACGCGTACGCCGAAGTGAATATTGCACTTCCGATTGTACAGTGACAATTGAGCTGCCGTTAGATCAAAATGGATGGCCGGAGGTCGGTTTGAACACGTAGTAGAAAGTGAAAAATGTTCGTCCATGGCCATGTTTTACTTGTCGGTATGTGCCGGAGCCAGCCAACGCCTCTATATCTTAACCACCGTAAAGACGTAAGGCCGACCAATTCACCTCTGGTAACAGATAACGGTTTCGAAAGAGGTTGGAAAGTCCTGCTCTACCATCATTGGCAGCAAGCTTTCAATATTTGTCTGCATTTACTTGCAAGAAGCACCGTCTAAGTTCTCCTCGTTGTAGCTCTCTTAGCCACCGCAAGCTTCCACAGTGATGTTTGGCAAACCATATTAACAAAATACCTAATCGTCAAAAAGGAAGCGCCAGCAACAACACCTACGGAATCCAGCTGAGGCGGATCTTTAACGCAAAGTGGTCAAACAGACTAGGCTCCTACATCGAGAATTTCAGCGGCTGCACTGGTTACCAGAATGACTGTAGGCTGTTCACATGCTGCCGTCACGCAAGTCGCGTCACGGCAACGAAAAGACATGGCATTCACAGCATTGCCTTGAGTCGCCAACCGTCCTTTGGTAGTTTGGGCTAATCGGCGCGGACTAGTGACTTTCAGATAGGACGATTCATGGCTCGATGTAAGGAACCAACAGTGAAGAGTTAAGACACATTTTGACCAATTGCTCTGGGTAGACAGAGAGCATTTACTTCCGTTATTAAGCACCTATAATTTAATACCTTCGTGAAACGTTGGCTGCCACAATTAAACAACTGTTAGCACGCTGTGGGGTTTAGTCAAGATGGCTGTCGCGTGGAGATTAGAGAATGACAAAGTGGTTGCGTGAACAGTAAGTTACTAGTAAGATGAGAGTGGAACCCGACACATTGTGGTTACTGACTTACGCCTTGGTTATTAAACCAGTTTAGCTAGTAGCACATGTTACATCGGTTAGAGGGTCATCGTTGGGTCTTGGAACCCCCACCGTGTGTTTAGATTGCAAAAGGCAATCTCGATTAAATTCCGTCTTGGTGACCAAAGCATAAACCATCAGTCACTGGATGTCAGGTTCCACTCACAGCCCTGGCTACTTTCCAACTGACGAGTTCAAAGCAGGACGAGACTGGTCGCTCGTGGAGTGTAATGTTGGGAGAAAGTAGCTCCGAAACGCCTCCCTTCGAATGCGATCCAAGTGATCGAGATGAAGCAATTTTACTTCAAAACAAAACGTGGCTTCAATCGAGATTGCTTTGTAGCAATGCAGATACAGGACGGGGACTCCAAGATCCAATAACGAAAGTTATACCTCATTCCCAGTGACATGTTACAGTTCTGGCAGACTGGCTGCAAGATACTGTAGGTTGAATGCGTATGCTATCATGATGAAAGCTACCAAATCTGTGTATCGCGTATTTTTGGATTGAAATTCCGAGTATTCATCCAAAAATTAATCTCCATTGATCAGTGCTTAGTTTCACAGAATAAGAGGATTGATATGAAGGTTCAATAGGAAAATTAGGTACTCAAGAATTTGCTGCTCAGCTATGGCCTTGGTTGACTTTCCGAGTAAAGACAAACCGACAGATTCGAACCGATAACATGCTGACTCAAAGTTGCACGTGCTGAAGCAGTGAATTAAAAAAAATTTCAATGAACATGAAAAGTGGTGTTCCAATGGAACGATATCTATCAAGGAATCAGTGAATTTTTCTCCAGTTTTCAAATTTCATCTATGCACACAAACTGCAACATAATCCAAGTATCGTTTTTCGAGGTTTCTAGTATTCCACATTCTTGATGTTTTGCTTTTTCCTACGCAATTATCTCTGTTTCTGCACTTCTTCGCCTGACCAACCTAAAGGGACCTTAGACGTAATGGTCTTTTGACCCGTCGTAAAACATTGTCTCACTTTACGCGGCAATCCGTATATTAGTACATAGGCTGACTTAGAATAGTACACATCCAGTGAGAACAGGCGTTAAAACAGTAGTGGAAAAGTGGCGGTTCGAGGAATGAGTAAGCGTTCTGGTCAAGATGTAGTATGAAATCATGGAAAATAGATTTATCTGGGTTTTCGTACCATATAAAATAATTGCATATAGGCATCAACAGCAATAGCATTTAACCCATATTCCCTTACATATTGTACTTGTTTGCCACTGTGTCACATTGTTCATCATTAACAACATCATCCTCACCAACAGCTGCACGTCAGTCATTTGAGTATATACTTTACCGCCGTAAACCGTAATAGCCTAAGGAATGAAGAAGAATAAGAGTAGGAGCATAGAGACCTAGGATAAAATCTAAATACCCTTAGCGAATCTTCAGCACATAAGTGCCTGATCATTGTCACAAACAGCCAGATAGTGTACAAAGATAAAATGTCGTCTGCGAGACAGCTTTCGTGCGGTCTTCACTGCCATCAACAAAATCAGCCATGGCCCAGCGGATAACTCTGCGCCAAACAGACTTTAAACAGGCAGTCCGACTACGAGACGACAGCAGACGCGCCACGGGTGCCGACTTGAAGACACTTCCTGTAACGTCTCGGGCAAAGCACAAGGCAGAGTACGTAGACTCCAGCACAGAAGGCACAGCGGACCAACAGCAGCCTGTTTAGTCATCAGCGACTTCATTTCCTCCTAGCAAGCCAACATTTGCTCACCTTGAACCTTGAACCACTGAAATTCCGACAAAAAAAGGACCCCCTAGGTAAACACTGCCCGGGCATGTACGCAGTACGTGCACACGCCAACGCAACTTAGTTAATGCTATTTGTTGTTCTAAGGAAGTAGACCGATTATCCCCGCCTAGTACTCGCCTAAGCGGATGCGCTGCTGCCATTCGACAACAGTGCTCCGCGAGCACTGATGATTTAACACTTGAAATTGCCTCAGCTCCTCAGACCGAATGGACCAAATCTCAGTTTCATAGAGAATAAAGTTCTTTAAGGTGGCCGTGGATATGTGGCCTTTCAGACAATGGGAAACACTTTACTGACGCCATAAATGTCGCAGATTCGAGAAGTCAGTTGTAAATTTTGCAATATGTGAACTAGTTATATTTATTTTTGATAAATTGTATGCGTAATCCGAGGTCAGGGTTTGCAGTAAATGACCAAGTCAGGACAATTTCCCTACAAAATACGGAATAAAGAATTCTAGAAATCTGGTGAAGTCGCATGTTAAATTGGTCAATGTGTTTTGGTGTTGTGTAGAAGCTGTAGGGAGTATGCTCAGCTCATATACTTGTCATACATGCTGTGTCCCGCGACTAATAGCGACACACAGATCCGAATTGTCGAACCATGAAAGACCCAGAGACTTGAAATGTCTCGCTGCAGCAAAACAAATGCGTCTGCGATTGTTCAAAATCAATTATGGATAATATACGAATCTTATGGAAAATACGATTGTACATGTCTGGAGATAGCCTGTGCATGCGGACCCACACCATGTCTGTCTAGTTTCTGTTTGTATGCTCGTCCAATGCGGTCTGCGTCACAAAAACAACACCCATAACGTATGCAGTAGACTCCTTGACAGCAAACAGATCGGGTTTGATAAAGGAGCTCAAAGTGTGTATTCTGGGTTCTAGTGTAATATTCCGACAGCGGATTGCAGTTTCAAGTTGTTTTGTGATGTAATTATATCTTTTACAGCGAGCATCGTGCGAGACTGTACGTAACTGTAGGACGTGTGACAGCGTTTCCTTCTGGCCACTAAGTAAACTGAAGTGAAGGAGAGATGTTGGAAGAACTGGTCTGCTTCTGGCGCGGAATGTCTTCGTTGAGAGGACCTCCGCCTGTAGCTGTATCTTACGTATGAATAACGGAGGGAAGATCTTGGTTGGTTGTCTAACCAATGGGGAGCTGAAGGTGCAGTCGCCAAGTCCCGGAGCGGGGAACCATTGACAGAAGATGAAAACGCCGTTCTTCAAGCCTCCTCTGCATAAGGCTTGTCGAGAACGAGTTGTCTACGTAGAGTGATGGGCGCTGTAGCAATGCGATGGAGAAATGTAGCGGAGGAATCCCTATCGTCTAATTGGTTATATGATGGTAGTTCGAGAGATGTAGGCAGAAGTAGAATCATAGTGGACAGAGATGGTATCATGAAGACCAAATCTTCGATAACAGAGTAAATGTTAGCAACCGCCGTATCCTTGAGCAGGCACAGTCATTTTCAAATAGTGGAGCGAAATAATTTATCCATTATGCTTAAGGTATGGCGATGTGCAACAGCCAGAGTGGGGCTGTAAATCTGACGGGGCGGTAAGAAGTTGTGAAGTATTTCTAATCACTGCTACGGTTTCAGAGAAGCACAAGTGAGCTTTTGAAGCCGGGAACGTATTTGTTTTAAGGATGCAGGCGATAATTTGTATTTCCAGTTGAACGGAAGGCCGCGATAACTGAAAGATTCGTCTGTTTGAAGTTATGACGTGGTGATCGAGGAACACGAGAGTGGAGACGTGTCCTAAGCAGTAATTTTTCTTGCACCATTCATGACACTATTGAGAGTAATCGACTTCAATTGACTAACTGATAGCCGAACAAAAAGAAAGTCCGCATGAAGCGTTCAGAGTCTATCCACTAAAGCCATCCAGTCACGGGTGGCATAAGCTACGGATTCTATAAGGCCAGCCAGCTATGACCGCTGGTATGACACAGGCTTATGAAGAGCCTCACCCGAAGTCATTATGAAGATCAATGGGGAAAGCGAATCCCTTTGCCGCACACTCCTCCGTGGATGAATGCTGATCCCGTTGGAAATGGAAACGACGGAGACAATAAATTCGATACGATAGATACGATGGGACGGCTCGGAATAAAGACTCGTGTGAAACGGAGTCAACAGCTTTGGATATATCAAGTAAGATAGAGGATAATGGTACAAGATTTACTAAAGAAGAATAAAACGCGGCGTGAAGAATAGTCAGGGCTTCGAAGCAGCCATCCTTGAGAAGAAATCCAAACTGGAGATGATCCAGTGGAAAAGATGAGACTCCTCTGTCGAAAAGAATGCGGTGAACTAGGCGGATACAGCCAGAGGGCACGGGAATGGGTCAAATTGTCCAGTGCATGAAGGGTTGGAAATCTTCGGTACCAAGGTAATCCAGGCAACGCTCATGTGGAGCGGCTATGGTGAACATTCAGGAACAGAGTTTGCATGGAAGATGACAAAAACGGGGTTCATTCGGGCTACATCTTTCAAAGTAATGCGATAGACACCAAGCGCATCTCGTTCCATTGGCCGAGGCGCAGAAAGCATTTTCACAATGAACATTGATCGTGCCAACTCCGGATTAGAATACGCAGCGGATGAAGGTAACCGGTGTTGGGTAGAGGAGGTTGGGAAATAATATCCAATCAGAAATCAGTAAGCCCAGGAATCTGCCTGTCTTTCAGCATATGGGCAGTTTATCATCTTCCATCCAAGACAGTACCGGGAGCATCCCGTCGATGAAAGTCTCATAAGCGCTTAATATGTCTAAATTGCAACCAGTGACGTTGGTTATTCTAGGCGGATTTAGGAGCAGAACGAGGTTTTGAAGTCTTCCGCATATGCGGAAAAAAGTAGATAGAAGCCGCATCTAGTAGCTCAATGTATATTGCTTTCGGCTCCCCCTCCGACAAGTGGTTCAATACATCTAGCAGAAACGAAGGACGCGCGTCTAACGGTGTTGCAGACGAACTTAATAGTGTATGCGAATCCGTAAGCAAACGCAGAAAAATTATAGCATCCTCTTTTGTAGCTATAACGGGAGTAGCATCAATGGTTGGCAAAATGATTGCCAGGGTTCAAACTTGAAGGCCGAGTAAGAAACTGATAAGTCGACGCCAAAACCAAGTCCCAAGACGATTCTAAAAGCTCAGGCTGCTCGTGGGAATTAGCAGCGGAAGATGAAAAGTTGACCCCTCATTCGTATGGGCAAGGCTGGAGAACATAGAGACTGACAATGTCGTTGAGAGAGTTCCCGCAGAATCCACATGCGGTCGATGAAAGTCAAAGTGGACACAGATGGAGATGGCAATATGTGCAAGATATCCATCAGCGGCGGCGGCGAAGCAGGTTGTTTAGCAGTGGAATAGTATCATCACAACCGCTTTATGTGTTTTCCAGAACTTTCAATCTATCGCGTGAGTGAAGTTTGATTGAGCTCATACAAAAGATTCTGTAAGGAATGAGTAGAACACGTGCCAAAGCCACGCATGAGGCGCCTTCTAACGTAGACCAAAAGGGTAATCCAGACAATTTGCATCGTACTGGATGGAATGAGTAAGGCGACGATGTTGCGTAAGGCTACGCATGGAAGAAAAATTCCTCTAAAACGCCTGATACGCAAAGCATGGGTCATTGTACCCGAAGGCCATAGATATAAAAGCAGTAGCCTGCCAAGTGTCTTTTCAAACTCGGACATGTCAGACACGAGTGCGAGCATAACTTGAACTAAAGCAGAGAAGCTATGGTATAAGAGGAAGTCATAGTGAGATAGCGACGAGAGTCACTATGGAAGAAAGTGGCTTGGTGGCAATGATACCCTGAAACTCTGCGTTGTTGAGGAGAGCATTGGTATTGACAGGCAATGGTGATCGAATTGTTGGAAATGTATCTGTTGCATGGGTTTGCTTAATAGTTTTGATTGTGGTGTGTGGTGTGCGGTGTGTGGTTTCATAAGTTTACTGAAAAGCAGTGGATGCCATTCCGTTCGTAGGCTTTGTATAGATACTAGCAGATCCACTGACCTGGTACTGCAGGACGAGGGACGCCGGCATACAAGTAGGAACCTGCACCGTGGACTGTTTATAGGATCCTATCCGTGACTGGGTTAAAAGCGGTCGGTATGATGGAGTGCTGCATCGGAAGTAGGCGAAGGGATCACTGGATCAGGTCCAGGGAATACGGATTACAGGCAACTTGTGAGCTCCTGTGGCGCGCTGCTTATGCGATGGAGTCAGTGCCATTGCAAATGCTGCAGCCATTTCTTTATAGCTGGGACCGTAAGCGTCGGGAATTGCTTATGTAGCAGACGCAATAAATACTTAGGCACTTAGCCTGTGAGGCGTAATTCCTTTGCCAAGTACATCAGACGCCGACCCCACAGTTCCTGTGGGGAATTCAACGAGGGCGACATAGATGAGAACTCGAAATTGGACATGAAGATATTCAAAATAAATCAGCGGTGAGATATGGGGACAAGCAGCGGATAAAAGTGTGAACAAACGAGATCAGACCGTGGAAGAAGGGAGGTGCACGAGTAAGCTAGTGAAGAAACTCAAGGACTGAATGATGGTTGACGGAACGTCGCTATCCTAAATGGCCACAATGAAAAACAAAGATAAAAGGACCTAATAATGCACGAGAATGCACCGCAATCAGTCACCAAAAGTTGTTTGGAAATGCTACGAAAATCTGTAGAATATGGGGTTAAAGTAGCAAAAGACGCACCAGCATGGATTAAAATGTTTATGGCTTCCAACTACTCACAGTAGATAAAAGCTATCCGAAAAATACGGCTATCGACAGTGAAAGAAAATATTGGTGGCAACGGAGATACGAAATGCTTGTGCCAACGAGAATAGTGGTAAAGAGTTAGCTACAAGCAGAGTAGCACTTTATCATATGGGGGAAAATATGGAAAAGAAGAAAACTAGCCCAAAGGATTGTCTTACAGTCATTAGAAATGAGTGGGAATCAAGGGTGAGACAGCGCTCGAACCAGCAATTTAGCGCGTATGCGTGGGTCGTATGACGCTGTCCAAATAGTATTGGACCAGGATTCATGAAGGTTCCAGAGACTTCGGAAAAAGGGCGGAGAAATGTCATACAAAACACGGCAAACAATTAAAACCGAACATCCAAAGAAGTATAAAGATTCCAGTGGTACAACAATCGAATCAGCACGAAAAGCACTGTCAAACCAGACAACCTGTAGACTAGTAAACAAGCTTGGAGCACACATCATTAAGAAGGTCGCAGGATGCTCTGTAGACAGAGGGCACACAACAATAGCAGTTAATTTTTGAGGTGCAGGACGAAAGGTAACAAGGTATGGCTTAAAAGAGAGCCACTAGCAAAGTGGGCAAGAATATTGCAAAAATGTGGTCTGAGCTCATCGCCAGGATCCATCATTTGCATCTAGCAATCCTGCACAAGATACACAGTAAGTTCCGTCTACACTTTCTCAAAGTTGAAACGGTGGTGGACACAAATATGTCCGTTCAAGAATACCCATCAACCTGTCGGCCGGTGGCCGAGTGGACTGCACGTTTGGTTTGCAACCATAAAGTCACCGGTTCGAATGCGCCTAGGGGTGGACGTCCTCGCGGTATACTCAGCCCGCGCGCGACTGGTGTTGGTCGAGCGGAGTACAGCTGACACATTATTATTATTATTATCCATCAACGTCTATCCAACGATATAAGGAAATCTATCCGCCGATGCGACGCCACGGTGAAATTAGGTGAATAGTGAAAAACAGTCCCTAGGCCGAACGACCGACTAGCACAATGCCAGCAGCCACACGCACATCGCTGCTGACGGAGCTGCCGAAGTAGGTAAGCTAAGCAACAACTAGTTCCTCGCTAGCAAAAGTCAGGGGATTAATAAGTGCCTGGTGATTTTGCCACAACGCTTCACACTTTAAAGAAGCGATGTTCATGCCAAACCACGGGACCAGTCCAGAGAGGTTATTCAGGGTGGACTGAGCTACCCCAACATCAATAAAAACTAAGGCAGTATCGTCCACATAATCAAAAGCAACTAGCATTGACCCAGACTGCATGTCAGCGCCTGCATTGTGGGATTCTGCAACGGAACTCTTCATGAAGCAGTCCACGATGAAGTTGAACAGAGGTAGGAATGATGTCGGACAGATCCGTGATTTTCCGATATGGGGCACGTACACCGTTCATGGATTTCATGCGAACACTTCCGTACGGGTACATCGAGCACAATGGGTCGAGCAAAAGGGACCAACATAGCTCGAACACTGCTCGTCTGCGATACATTTGACGCTGTTCTAACACCTGCGACTTGTGGTAACATGATCTGCTTGGGTCCATCAGCAGTTAGCTGTAAGCGGACGTCAATGGGCACTTCGGCAACCACTGTGACCTAAGGCTGTGCTACTACGATCCAGCTGGTGTACCTCGCACAGTTGAAACAGACACTCGCCACTGACCGTCCATTTGGAGGTAGACCCATACCTATCACTTAACTGAGTTGCTAAGGAGCTCAGCCGACCTATTTGCACATTCGTATCTACGGCAACAACAACGGTGCCTGAATAAGCATGTATATATATATATATATATATATATATATATATATATATATATATATATATATATATATATATATATACTTTCCGCCAGAGTATCCATATGAATGTCAGTTTGTGATTTTCGGCGTGCCCAGCCAAGTTTTCCTTTTGGTTCGTTGGACTCCAACATTTTAATCCAACTTCGGCAAGTCTTCAGCTTGACATTTAACACGGCTACAAACTGCTTCCAGTCATCACCTTCTTTATAGGTGTTCAATATTCTTGCTTTGACCTCCGCTTGATGGCGCATGCGTGGGCCACCTCTTGACATTATTTGTAGAGGGAATTTAACGATGTTAAGTTGCACCGCAAGCTTACCTACCTGCAGTATTCGCGCTGCGCAGAGGTGCAACAAGGTACGTGGCGCGGTGGAAACAGGTTCAAACGGAGACGTATGGACATGCCAACATGGTGAGCACCAACCATAATATGAACAGCATATATAGGGTGCTCGTATTGGCCAATCTAAGCGCACCAATGACGCAGAGCGGTAGTGGATGGGCCACGAGTAGAGCGCAGGCGACCTTCGTTGCACGGTTAGGGCATTCAGTGTCACAGACGCGGGACAATGGGGCATCCAGTAGCAAAGACAGGAGATTCCATGACCCTCCCTTCAAGACGGACCATAGTTGCTGACTTTGTGTGTCGAAAGAGGCTGAAAACTTCCTGAAGCTTGGTCGAGGTGTGCGGCATGCCACGATGCCACAGGTATGTCTGGGTTAGGGAGTCATTTGGTACCCCATATGTATGTGTCACTGCAATAACAGGTGAAATGGGAGACACTAGAGCCTGGTTCGAATGCAGACACATAAGCCAAAATGACTGACGGTCTTGAACTGAGGTGCGCCATGTGTGGCCTACAACAACAGAGTCTGTTTGGGTTTACGTCATCGAGGGGTTAGGTGTGCATATGTGACACGATGTGGACGTTGGTGCTTGAAAGTGGTGCTGCCAATATGTACATTGTGGTCAGCACATAGTTGTAGGAATCGATGGCCACTGTCTGTGTTGTGTGCGTGCACCCCGAAACAGTCTTCTAGGTGATGTTCAAGGTCCGAAAGGCGAACCACTAAGACATCCATGTCACCAGCAACAATCACAGTTGCAGTATATTCTGCTGAGAACGATACCGACAGCAAAATAACCTTGAGCTGTTTCTTTAGTATCGCCAAAGACACGGAGGGTGTAGTCCTTGTCAACAGATTCGGAACCAGGAAGCGGAAGATTCGTCATGACGCTGTTATCGGAGACACAGCACACACCAGTACCGAGGGAGTGGCTAGTGTGAGTTGGTGCTTCTGTTGGCCGATCTGAAACAGTGCGTGGACGTCAAAAGAACCATTAAGAAATGCGAATCTCGGTTTGATAGCTTCAGCTACGAGGTCAGTGACAGTCCCTTGCGCAGTAAACGGGGGAGACGAGAGTGGTACGGGTAGAGGAGAAGTGTTGACGACCGGGTCGAGAGGACAGATTATACTCTCCTGCTGCTCATTCCGGAAGAGGGTTGCTGGTTGAGGTGCCCTACCCCTAGCCTTTCACGCAAAAGTCTGCCCCACAACGCAGTCAAGTATATGGCGGTTCACTTGAGCGGCTCCACTCAGAAATTTTGGCTCAACAGCTTGAGTCACAATGTAGTGGGGAGCTTGTCCAACAGGAGGGAGTGATTGTAGTATCTCATTGGGATCTGCTTGTGGCCTGTCAGAGACAGGTTTCGTGGATCTAGGGCAATTCATGTGCGACCACAGACAACCGCATGTGGGAATGGGCTGGGTTGCACCTTTTTCATCAGGAGTTGCCTGGAATGAGTCGGGAGGTAGCAAACCATTAAGCACCGCATGGTGCACTCCCACGATCAGCGACAATGCGTGGCACTCGTGCTCTAAGCCAATCAAGCTGTGAGATACTCTAAAACCTGTTGTCTCCCGTGGCTGTTCTAATGGAAATGGACCATGAACCTCTACCAACCCTCGAAGAGGATTGTGAGATTGAGTTACTCCGACCCCTAACCATTGACACGTTTGGTATAAGCAGTCCTGATGGCACCTAGGTGTCACTGAACGAAGCTCAATAGGTCACGAAGGTAAGCAAACCATCATATTAAGATAAAGTCCAGTCGTGCAGCGATGGGATTTGTTTCTCCGCTATGTCGCTATTGTGCTGTGTCGTATCAGTCTGAGCCTTGCTAACGTTTACGAGATCAGTTACCACTTTCGTGACATACTACGATTTATTGATAATAACAAAGCTTATTTCTCAAAAAGTTCACAATCCGTTTGACAGCTGCGCATCTGAAGGATTCAATTCTCGTAGGTAGGGTGACTACCCGCGTGTAAGATACTCTGCATACGATACCACAGCTTCTACATCTATAGGTTCGAAACGCATACCCTAGAGTTCTCTATCGTCGAACGTGACCTAAGTCACTGATTTGGGATGATGGGTTGTTCTGAGCAAACGGAAATAGCATTACAAACTGGGAACCACCACGTAGAACAAGTAATTCAAGCAAGGCAACCAGAACTGAAGCACGATGTCACTCATCTGGAGCAGACCAAACCTCGGGTTTCCAAGTGCGTTATTGGAACGCGTAATTTGACATATGAAACGAGGCGGAAACACGGGTATTGCTGATTAGCTGACAACCTGCTAATGCTTACATTGTTCTCAGTTGACCAAATCATGTGCGCAGCTAGTTACTGCAGTTTAGCAATAACACCTAACTGAGATGGTTCCTTGAAATTGGCAGAATAGTGTAACCGCCTCGAGTGTTGCGAAATTCTTTTTTCTGTTCGTGTGTGTCGCCCCCTTGTAAAACACCACATTCGGTTTGTTTCGCAACAATACAAATCATGTGTGAGAACGGGTGGAGGAACTACACAGGCACTTACATGTCTTAACAACCGCAATGGGGACCATAAAGCAACGATATGAAATATTCCCCAGGAGCAAGCTCAGGCGAACAACGGCATAACAAAGGCAATAGGCTAGTGCAACCTCGGTGAGGATGCCAATGTGCACTGCGCGCGCAGTCATCTTGATTCGAACCGCTACATCCATCAAACGTGGACCTTTCAACATTGCGCTCGGTGTGCGTGCGGCACCCCGTAACCCACCGCGGTCCACACGCTCTCCACGTCCCTGCGGTGTCACTACCCCAACTTCCATGCCAGCCGATCATCGACAACTGTATATGTGAGCGACTTAATGTCATTATTCCCAAGGGCCTATTCATTCGCGCGCATTCACGTGGGTGTCTAGCAGTATACGGACAGCTCAGCGATGAAATGGTCGGACACACCGCGCAATCATATTTCACGTAGAAGTGGAAATGCCTTAAAGCTTACGTGCCAACCACCATGACCACTCGTGACTTCTAAGCCCAGATGGCACCACGTGAGTTTGGCCAGCATACCCCCTAGCATGTGTGTAGCTACATTGTAGCCAATCATACCTGAATACGAGTGTTGGGCGCGACTATGCACTCACCAAATCGCACGCGATCTGCACCATACCCAAACATTCTCTGGTAACTCGTCGTCGTCTGATATGCTATTGGTTGCTTCTAGATTTCTCACTCAACGAGGGGCGCGATTTGGTGGGTTTCGCGTCAGGTGGATGATACTTGATTGCCTTGAGGAGGATTCTAAAAGATGTATTTCCTTAAGGCTGAGCTTAAAAGCGTTATGGATGCAATTAACTGAAAAACGTATAGACAGATTGGAGGAAGAGTGGTATGTAATTGCTGACCTCCTCGGATGTATTTGGGGTGGGAATGGGTGCAAGTTCATTCCGGCTATCGCTAAACATGTGTTGTTGGTACAGGCCATGGGGAGGTGGAATGAACATGGAGCAGAGTGGGGGTTAACAATATCCCAGTAGCCGCTTTCGTTCCATTACCCTTACGCTTCCTCGAGTATTGTAGCATAATATATGGCCGCATAAGAAAAAGCGACAGATTTGCTCTGGAACATCTGCAGAGGTCGTTTAGTAAACATCTGATTGGTGAGCACTCTGTTATGAGTTATCGAGAACCTTGCAGAGAAATTCAACTCGAACCACTTTGGATGCGACGACTGAATAGTGTATGCTGAAATTAGAGAGCGTGAAGATATAAGTCTGTGTCGCTCCATCGTAATTAGTTAGGCCACCTGCACGGAATCACGTCGATGATCCTGCGCGGTAGCAGCATATTACAGCTGCACCTCATCTTATCCGGGTGCGATACGATCCCTATACCTGTAGTCCGCAAATTGGGCGTCAAGGAATCTCTTAAATTCCGACATCGATTTCGCCTTGAGTATTGTCTCAGGCAACTTGTTCCAATATTTCACCACGCGATGCTCGAAGCATAGTAGGTGAGCGATCCGCGTCAGATCCGGTACCACCAGTTTGTACCGGTGTCCGCGTATGCTGCTTGGTGCGCGAACATGCAGTAGCGACCACAGCATGAGGAAGTGGTCCAGGTGCAATCTCCTGTGCGTCATTATGAGATCAACTCGAAGCCGACGACATGAAAGGGTAAAAAGCCCTACTCTCCTACATCGGCCCTCGTACGACATCCCGTAAACTGGAGATGAGCCGGGTAGGTACATGCTGGACTCATTCCAATCTCTGCACCTCACCTATTGTGATCGGTCAATAGGCGGGTGAGCTGTATTCAAGCACTGACCTTATCATGGAAGTGAAAAAACGGGTGGCAATCTCTTCAGACCAAGTGCAGAAGCTGCATCTAAGTTCCCAAAGCAGGCGTAGTACGTTTCCGTGCCGCCTGTTCGTATTGTCGACAGACTTCAGATCACAGCATGAGAGCACACCTAGATAATTTACGAAGCCGGTGGGACGCAGCGATGGGCCGGCTATAGTGTAAATAGGCCAATTGACATCCTACCCCAGACACCTAAATGACGACTTGACCTGGTTGATTTCTGTAGAACACAGGGAAAGGCGGTCGAGGTCCTGCTGAAGGAGATCAAATGCGTCGAGACGATCTATAACCCTCCAAATATCCAGGTCGTCCGCAGATAACGCGCAAGGTGACCGAAAGAGCTGAGGTAGTTCGTTGATGTGGATCAGGAACAAAATTGGCTTCAGTAATGTGCTTTGGTGTGCGCCGCCAGTGGACGGGTACCATTCCAAGCGGTCGCAAAAAGGTGTCCTCATGCGTTATTCCCCTTTAAACCTTCGGATTTATTCTCACAGAGACCTACATCTTGTGGACCTGTCGTTCGCGGATCACCAGCAAACTGTGCCTTTGCAATTTCGAAGTCAACCGTGCTTGAATTTTATCGGAGAATTTATTTTTCCTCTCGTCGCACAAGAACTCTTGTGGTCTTATTTTAAAGATCATTTTGAGAGTCAATCGAGCATCTTATTACCATTCCTTCTAGTCGCTGTATAAAGCGGTAGTTGTCAACATGACCCGCCTTTGGAACAGCCACTGTCGTCATTAGACTGTATTTTCCAAGCGATCTTGCTTCGCCTTAATCCTACGCTGCATTGCTGCTCATTCACTTACCGGCTGGATCGATAGCACGCACGTCGCCTATCTACAATAAGGAACGTGTGACTCATCTGGACGCGACACGTCCGATCCCTCTAACATCAAAACACCGCCGATTGCGACCCAACGAAAAGTGAAGCGAAGTCAAACACAGTGTTCCAGTATCTCTGAACTCTTGCTACCCCTGTTGTAGTGTACATCCAGCTGCACCAATCCATGCTCTTATTGTGGAATTTTACACCATAACACCACCATCGGTGGTCATTGCTAGTTTGCTGCCCACTTACTGACCGTGATCACATATATCCGCAGAACTATTCCCATGGATCAACGTCGCCTAGGGTGCGCAGACAATTGCAGTAAAGTCCTTAAAATCGGTATAACCTGTTCTAGATGCATTAGATCGTACTGTCCACAATGTGTAGGCAAATCCGTCCAAGAAGTGAGACGGACAAACAAAGTTGCTGACACAATTTGGTTTTGCCCAACATGTCAAGTCATTCTACTTGTCAACTGTTTATCTTTCCTCATGAAAAGTGCGATAGAATGACTGAGATAATCGCACATATCGTAAATACTACGATCGATCCCACGGAGGTAAATATGGCCAGGATAATACCTCACCCAGCCAAAGTAATCTCTCAATCTAAGCCGAAGAAGAGAGCTAGACGCTCCAACCGCACTGCAGCGTCTGCGTCTCTGAATACACTAGGTCACCTCACTACCATAAGAGGACAAGCCTCAAACATGCCTGCTTTCACTTCTCCAACCATAGACGTTTCACTTGAAGATTCAGCCGTGACACCGACAGCTCAGAGCCGGAGGAAATCAGGTGCAGATAACAAGCAGGTAACGTACGCATCGATTGCCTC
This sequence comes from Dicrocoelium dendriticum, assembly GCA_944474145.2. NCBI lineage: Eukaryota > Metazoa > Platyhelminthes > Trematoda > Plagiorchiida > Dicrocoeliidae > Dicrocoelium > Dicrocoelium dendriticum. Next base: position 199,328,306 of record OX104063.1, read on the forward strand.
GACAAACACACCGGAAGCGATAAACGTGGGTTCATCTTCTGTACCGAGCACATTTGGAGTAATGCAGCTTTCACTGTCAACAACAGCGGTGTATTCTAAACAACCAGAATTGCAGGCAAAATCTAGAAAGCCAAAACTCGCTAGACAAAATCACGCTGCGTTCACTCTCGTGTGCACCAGTGTTCTCGAGTCCAAAGCTGGCACAATAAAAGGCAAGTTGCAAGACGATCGCAACCAGTGGAGTTCCATCTGCGATGCGATTGGTATTCGGTTGAGCCTGCAATGCTGCAACGCGTAGCGCGTCGCCCGACCTCCGTGCACTCTGGTGAACCTCGATTTCTTCCAGTAACACTAGACTCAGCAGATGAGACAGAGGCTGTCCTGCTCTCAGCAGTTCGTCTTCGCAACTCGCCGAGCGGAGTGCGCATATTACCTGATCTACGTTGAAAAGATCGCCCAAAAGAAGCAGGTGACTAACGCGATAGAAAGGAAACACTATTTGTTCATGGTGTTCCCGAGCTTTTGCATTTTTCTGATCACGATGCGTAACCACATGACCGAGAGCAGTGGTGCTACATTCGTGAAAAACTCTGTCGACAATGTTACTGTCAAATGCCTCATAAGAGTTCAGTCATCACCCAAATATAAGGGCTGCGGTCCATGAATAATGAAAGTAATATTACACTCCGAGCGAATGACGCAAGTTCTGTTGGATAGCTGGTTAAAGTTCCGAGCTAGGTTGCCAACAGAGATCCGGCTAAAGACAGCAGGCGAGCAGCCAAGAGTTGTAAGCAATTCGATGGAACTTGCAAACGCTGCAAATTCTTTATCTGCACAGTCCTGCTAAGAGACCGACACAACAGCACCCACGGCACGCAAAAGAGAGAACACAGCACTAGTGAAATGTCGGTTCAGGAAAGCTCAATAATGGCACGCAACATGACAAAAATACAAAAACCAAAAAACGATTAATGACCGGCCACCTAACAGCCGGCTTAAAAATTAATATAAAGCTGACATCCATCAACCCACTCCTAACAACCAAGACTCTATCTTGCATACACACAAACGCCCAAGGCCTTCTAAGAAAGTTGGCCGAAGTTAGAGAACTCCACGCCTCACAAACGCGGGACCTCGTCATGATTACAGAGACATGGTTAAACCCTGAGATAACCGATTCTGAGATCAATTTACCCGGTATGTCGCCGATTCGAAACGATCGAACCGGAAGGGGTGGTGGTGTGATTCCTTTGTATACTAAAAACCTCCGATGTGAAGTTATCGATCACCCAGAAATCCGAGCTTCTGATTTGCTTTCGTATCGTCTATGGTTGCGAAACAAAGACACATGTCTAGCAGCCGTGATTTACCGCTCACCAAACTCAACGTCGGAAATGCATTCCAAACTGAACCATGTCTTTCAGTTTGCTTTGAACAAGTCCTACATCCACATTCTTGTCGCTGAAGACATTAACCTGCAGAACATAGAAAAGCCAGGAACCGACATTACGCAGTTTAAAGCCTGCTTGCAAGAGCTAATTGCTATCCACCCTATGTACAACCACGTAACCTTTCCCACCAGATTTCGAACTGCTAACAAGCCGTCGATACTGGACCTTGTGCTCACTAACGAAGAACTCATGGTTGACAGGATAGTTACAAGCACACCACTGGGTCGTAGTGACCATGCTACTCTACTATTTGACTCCATATGCTATACGGAGTGTCCTGAAAAGGAGGATGATAAAGTGCATACTGTCACTCACTATAATGTGTTATCGACGCTTGATAAGGCTACATCTTGGACTTTCTTAACCGAATGCCCCACGGATGTTGCCCGCGAGACCTTTATAAGGGCGTTTAACGCACTGGTAGCGCACGCATCAGGAGAGAAGTCTTTCCAACCCAAAAAAGCATAAGTCATTTCTGAGGAGCAGAACACGTAAATGTATATTCCAGAGGGATTTGGCATGGCGAGCTCACAAGTACTGCTCGAATGCCGAAACCTGGACTGCATACGTGATGCATCGTAACTTCCGTGTGAAACTGCTCCGCGAAGACAAGGTCACGCATCAGCAGGAGTTACTGAAGCGATTCTGCACTAACTGCAAACTTCTGTACAGGCACGTTAACGGCCTTCGAAAGGTGAGGCGGGTGATTCCAGCACTAGTCACGGCTGATGGATGCACGCGATCAGCAATGGAAGCAGCTGATCTCCTACGGCTTCATTACTCCCAAACTTTCCAGCAGGTAACGAGCCCAAATATTCTCCTCGTTTCTATTACTCCATCATCGGGTTTAGATAACATCACCTTCACTGCGGAAGCTGTGTTGAAGAAGTTGTTATCCTTGCGTATCCACAGTTCTCCTGGAGTCGACAACCTCCGACCAAAGACTCTGCAGGCGGTAGCTAGTGATCTAGCAGAACCACTGGCTGTTTTCTATCAGCGATGTCTAGAAGAGAACCATATTCCACCAGTATGGAAGCGAGGGGTCATCACTCCTATCCATAAAGGAGGTAGCCGCACTGATCCTGCCAACTACCGTCCAATAACACTACTTCCTGTACTATCTAAAGTGATGGAATCAATCATCGCAGATGCGCTGATGCAGTATCTGGAAAGCCACAACTTAATAGCCCCAGAGCAACATGGCTTTCGTCAAAAGCGTTCGTGTAATACTAACCTATTAATTGCACGTAATAGCTGGACTGAAGCTGTTGATGATGGAGCGGGAGTCGATGTCATCTACCTGGATTTCTCAAAAGCGGTTGATCGCTTAGACCATCGAATTCTCCTTCAGAAGCTTCGGAACTACGGCATTGGCGACCCAATCCTGAGTTGGATTAGCAATTTTCTACACGAATGACAGCTAGAAGTGAGAGTCCGAGAATCATTGTCCGATGCAATCGATGTGGTGTGTAGTGTATCACAAGGCTCGGTGCTTGGACCTCGTCTATTCTTGGTGTTCATTAACGATTTGGCGAGATCAATTGCTTCCGATTTCCTATTTTAGCGGATGATTTCAAGATATGGCGAAGGATCAGAGGACCGGACGACCACGAACGGCTCCAGTGCGATCTTAACACAGTGTCGAACTGGTCAGTTCAAAACGCCCTACCATTCAACGTAGACAAATGCCGCGTTGTACAATTACGCCATAGACATAACTACACCTATTTGCTCAGGACAAAAGGATTGCAGACCAGCTCCAAGGAACGTGACCTTGGTGTGATCGTACAGAGCGAACTCAACTGTTCAAAACTGGCTGAGGTAGTTGCAAAACGTGGCAACCAGCATGTCGGCATGTTGCGAAGGACATGAGGGAGATTTGACCCATCAATCTTCCCAATGATGCACAATTCCTACGTGCGTCCGCATGTTGAATACGCTATCCAAGCTTGGCAACGTTGGTTGAAACGTGACCTAGAAGCGATAGAGGCACCACAACGAAGAGCAACAAAGAATGTAAAGGGTCTGCGCTATCACTCTTACTACCGAAGGCTGACGTTGCTGGGAATTTTCAACGGACGCTATCGAAGGCTGCGTGGCGATCTCATCTTAGCGTATCAGATACTGAGAGACTCCAACCACGTATGCCCCCACTTGCTGAAAAGTAGCCACAACACACAGCTCAGAGGTAACGGCTTGAAAGTGAAGGAACAATACAGCCGTCTAGAGTGTCGACGGAATTATTTTCCCGTTCGGGTTTGCCGACCCTAGAACGCACTCCAGACTCAGTTGTGTCTCCCCCTACCTTGGACGTTTCCAAAAATAAATGATTAGATGTTGCTTATAGCTCCCAGCACTTTGTTACCTAAACTCCTCTATTGTGGATTACGACAAGCATACTTCTCTACAGGATTTATGTATCAAATGGACCTAAGTGAGCGACCATATTTTACTTTTCTCACGCTTTATATCAACGAATACCGCACCCCAGTGTATTAATGAACGTTTACGCTAGACTTTTTCAAATTTTACGCTGGTGTTATTTATCAAAGTATTCATCTCGGTAGACGTTTGGTAGATGACCCAGATATGTTTTGATTTCATTATATTCATCCCAAGCATCTTACGGGACGTGTCAAGCACTTGCTTTTATCTCGTGATAAATCATTATTCATTATTCATCCACCTGTACGCGCTATTTTCTCCCATTGAGGAAGTCACTGGTCTACTGGTGTAGGGTACCACTAACATCATACGTCCTCATATGCAATGAATGGATCACTAAAGCATTAAAATTTTCACCGAAGCACAAAACTGGTGCTGCTGGGTGGAGTTACGGCGTGCCTGTGACGCCCTGAAACTATGACCAAAAAGGAGACTCCAAACTGAAGCATAACTTGTTGCTGTATTACACCCTGTTACTTAATTATACTTATTCCGATCTGCCTACATTCGAATTGCGACATAGCGTAATTCGGGCGTTTGCAACAAAGATTATACACTGTTTATATCAAACCACAGAACATGTATTTACTCAAATTTCCTCCTGGTCAGATACACTATCTGTGGAGGACACTCAGATCCTGTAACAATGTGGCAACGTGTAGGAACAAGCTCTCAAGTTACCTTGCCCTGGATACCATAATGACTATATTCATATGGGAAGAATTCCAGGGGGCCCTAAACCATCTAAACGCCCAAGTCAAACATCTAACAAAAGTCTGCTACGTTAATGCAGTGCACTAGTATTCCGCATGTGCGTTGCGCCTATGCAAGCGTATGATTACTTTTGTATGAATAGACCTGTGTCGCTACAGGCACACGTTCTAGGGTCAGGAGAAATGCAAGTATTGTTAGCAATGCTAAAATTATCCGTTCATTTAACAGTGTAGGAAATTCAATGCGAACTTCCAGCGTTTTCTGAAGATTGCCAATAAGTGTCAGAGACAACTGAGTTTGGAAGGGCGTTCCATGGTTGGCAGACCCGAAAGGGAAGCAAGTTTGTCAGAAATCTAGACTGCTGTATCGTTGGCTCAATTGCAAGCTATTGCCTCTCAGTTTGGTATTCTGACTGAGTTTCAGATTTTGGCAGTATATGTTACCTGGTCGCTTAATAATTCTTATACTACCGTGAGGTTTCCACGTAGCCACCGATAGAACCCGCTGAACACTTCGTGTTTATTCAGTTGTTCCTGGTGCGGAACGTGACACAAACCCTTGACGTTTCTCGTTGCCCGACGATGCGGGGTCTTGAGAGCTGCGATGTCACGCTTTAGTCAATTATGCCAAGACAGGATATCGCATTCGACGTAAGGACTCACAGAGATATTGAGTATTAGTGCGAAGATGGATGAACCCAAGCTCACGAGTGCACTCTGGAGGAGACCAAGATGCTATTTACTTCTTTGTGTGGCGGATTCGGCCTGTCTGGGACAACCGAGGTCGTCCCGTACGAGCACACTGGAGTCACTTTCCTGAGATGCGCCACAAACCTGTATATGAAGGCATGTCGATGGTCGTTGTGGACAAGGCGGCATTCGTCCACATTGAATGGCAGCGCGTTCCCCACCGGATAGCAAGGCATTATTGAGCTTTTGAAAAGCCATCCACTGACTACAATCATGTTATTAGCATCCCTGTTTTCCAGCAGATGCGTTCACATCGCGTCATCAGGTGCCCACTGAATACCTAGATTAATTGCACCTAAATTGACCAAATTGCCATCAATTTTGGATAGCGCACTTCAGTCCGTCGGTCAAGTTGCAGCAAGCGCCTGGATTCCAACCATCCTCCAATGCGCGAAAACCTAACGCTTAAGCTTTCAGCTTTAAGGAAGAGCATAGCGTCTACGCCTCTCACTTGTAGTCTGTACTCGCCGTCGGTAACTCACCAATATCCTGAAGGACTAGCCCACCAAGTGTCAGCAATAGATGAGCTTGCTGAGCCGAACGCTGACTGGACTCATCTCAAGTGTGCCATGAAGTATGCTTTTGACGCTTGCTTTAGGCCCGATTGAAAACATACGAACTGTGAATGGATCTCTAAGGCATCGATTTGTTTCACCGAAGCACAAAAACAAGTTTTGTTGAGTAGAGTTTCAGCGTGCCCATATGGCCCTGAAACTACGACCAATAAGGAGTCTTCAAACTGACCTGAGACGCTGTTGGGCGATAAGAATCTATGCGATGGCAAAGTCAGTGCTACTGAAGTCATCCGAGTGCTGTTCTATCTCCTCCAGAACACTGGTCCAAGCAATTCCTCAGTTAATGAGATGATAGCTGAGAAAAACCGGCAGTTGATTCATTTTCAGCAACGTTGACTATGCCGTTGGACGGAGCATCTTGAAGAGCAGTTCGGCTGGTCTGCTGCGACATTGCCATTTGTTGACTAACGTGGACCGATGCGAAAAGTTAATGTCACATCACCTACTTCGGGGAAATTTCGATATGAGATTGTGCTGTTTAGAGGTAACAAGCCTTCTAGTTCCGATGACATTCCGCAATCTTTGCTGAAGGATAGAAGCGAATCTTTGTTAACTGAACTTGCTGTTCACTTCAACACAGTTTAAAACACTAGCGCGATGTCAATAGCGTGCTGATCATCAGCTGTCGTTTCAATCATCAAAAAAGGGTCAATGTACTTTCTGCGAAAACCATCAAACTATTAAGCTTCTTTCTATTGCAGCTAAGATTCAAACAAACGACATTTTTTAACGACCTGCTGATCCTCGTGAAAACCGAATCAAAGAAAGCCTGGCTGCTGCCTTGACAGTGTTTGTGTCGATATATTTACTCTTTATCAATTGTTAGGGCATAGACACACCTAAAGACGACATACTATGATGGTTTTCTTTGCCATAAAGCTGTTTTCGACTCTTTTGATTAGACTAGCTCCTGGCACTACCTATTCGTAAACAGCAACTGGAAAACTTGTTTCCATTCTGGAGTGTCCCTACCATGACTCCCGAAGTTATGAAAGGGTCTAGATAAAGCTGTCTGCTGAGTCCCCAACGACAACTGGAGTGCGCCAGGGTTATCCCATAGCTTCTTCAGCTTCAACTTTATGATCGAAATGATCATTAGTAACTCCGTTCTTTCAAACTCATCCGGATTGGGTGTACTTCCAGGTGACCGACTGACAAACCTTGCGTATCCGGAGGACATAGCTCTCCTTGAGTCTGATGCAATGACCAAGCACGTACTACCGAATATACTGACACGTAGCGCTTCACGACCAGAAATGTACTTTGCACCCTCAAAGCGCAAAATATTGTTGGAGGGCTGTATACTCTACCACCAGTTTTTACTGTCAGCGAACATCCACCTTAATTGGTGGATTGGTTCACTTATCTTGGTAGCTGTGTTACCTCTTGTGGTCACATCAGTGAGGAAGTCACTTTGGGGATCAGCAAGTCCCGTGTGGCGTTTATGAAACACAACCATCTAGAGACGGCGGGATCTCAACCTGCCAGGGAAAGATAGGTTGTAGAACAGTTCGGCAAGACCTTGGTTACTGTATGGTTCGGAGACGTAGCCAGTTCACAGTGATGACTAAACCGTTGGTCGTTTGATTGCCAGTGCTTACGGAGGGTTGCCCATATCACGTGGGAACACCGCCTGACCAATTTTGAAGATCAACAGTTAGTTGCTTACGAAAGCTCCTGATGTCTCAGCGGAATATCTGTTGAACATGAACCACTTACGATGGCTAGGTCTTTGTCCTCCATGCGCTTGTTGACCGGCTTCCTCGGTGTGCATTGTACGTCGTCTGTAAGCGGAAAACCGCTTGGAAGCGTTTGGAGCAAATGCGTTTCCAGTGGAATGAAAATAACAAAGCTGGTAGTAGATAACAGTATTCCTTACAGGCACTTAGCAACAACAAATGTACGATATCTCAACCATCCGTGCCTCCAGTGCAAGTTCAGATCAACAACTTTCAATTAACGCAATGCAGTCAACAATATAGCTTTAATTCACAAGTAAAATATACCGGCGACCTCTCAATATGCCGTCTTTCACATGACCATAGATCTAGGTAACTTTCCGACCAAAACGAGTTTGCACTGAGCCGTTGGCGTTGAATCTATGCGTTACACACACAGTGATGGTCTGACATTGCAAGTGGTTCAATGATATATAGAGAAAAGGAAACGAAGAAGAAGCAGCGTGAACGAAAGGTTTTCCGTGTGTGCGGCTTTCACTCACATCCACCTTGCAGCTTCGTGAGGTCGCGACTGCAATGCGAGGTAACATGAGCCGCGCTCATGGTGTGTCAATGTAACAACACAGTGTACACACATCAGTCTCCAAAAGGCCCAAAGGAATAGCGACTGAAACACTCCAGAGCACCGGGAAAAATATGGGGTACTACTAAGTGAATCGGTAATACTGATTTGAACTGAGTCAGCGTGTAGGCGATTGAATGTGATGAGACAAATTCCCAAAGTGCAAACGTACAAAGTGCACACCTCTGCATCAGGACTGAGAGCCACAACACAGAATGTTTGGGGTGGCGCGCAAAACAAAAGGCTGGTAACTGTTGTGAAAATCACAGAGAGGGGATCATTGAGTGAGACGTACGTAACACAGTATAGGGCGGCCGGTGTTATCCTAAACCATTAATGCACCAAGTTGTACGAAACCGCGAGGTTGTCAGTATTCGACGTAACGTAAGGATGTGACAAAGTTGACTGACGGACTTGGTCAGGCTGGTGCATGTCCGCTTCGTAGATGAGACCGGAGATTGTTCACACCGGTGGTTATCAGACATGGTGCAATCGCGCAGTCAGTGGCTTTTCTGTATTAAGTTTCTTGCATGTTACTACTAACTTTCTTTTCATCCTGATTAGTTTAACAAACTTTTTGATTCCGTTTTCTTTGTATTTTACTTGCGTTTGAGCTCATTTTGCTACCGTTGTTATTTCTTGTTATAATGGCAACGTAAGTTGTAGCAACTGGATCCACCGCACTTCGGTGTCTGGATCATAGTTGTTCAACCGAACTGAACTTAAGTGTCAACGCAGCACTACTTGAAACCGCTGATCAACCTACGTGGATGGGGTTGTTGTCGGCGCAAAGTATTATTTGCAAAATTTACTATTGAGAAACCTTGATCCACTTCGAACGGTTGTCCGACTAGGAGACGACGGCAAACAAACCACTGGTGTCGGCTACCATCCACCCTCAGGCTAGCTTTCGTATACCATAGCCTGGAAGGCGAGGTAGACCAACAGCACCCATAGGGTCTAATGTCGGCTTAGAAGCACCAAAGGAAACAGGTTGTATACGGTACACAGCGTAGGAATATGCGCAGCATATGCCCGACTTTGTGAGACTTATTTTGCCTTGTTCGACAGCCTATCGAACTACTTCAGGAGTCGTAGTCTAGTGTCCACTAGTATATCCGATCTTGGTGGGTATTTCAACACCGCTTAACACGTGCAGTGCTCCATATGCAGCGGCAGCTACAGAACTGAAAGCGCCCGAGATCTTCATTCCAAAGAACCCGAATCATAGTGTCGTTGGAGAGAAGTACCATCATCACGATACTGCATATAGGGTTATTAACATTAAGTGTAATCTCATTCTGTCTTCAAGTCTCTTGAAAATTCGTCAAAGCTCTCAAAATAACTGAACTAATTTCAGCAGTCATACGTTAGTAGCTTCTAATGCAGTCATCAAGTTAGCAAACTGGTCAGCTACCTCCATGCTTTGGTGGTCATTGATCGAAGCGGTATTATGTGGTTGGTGGTCTGGTACAGGCGACTGTACATCGATTCATGTGAGACGACGTAAGCAGTTTTTGCAGCCTCGTTGTTCACATACTAGTACGTACTACAGTTGCGCGAGTCCCACAGTTCACAGTAACCGAGAAATCACCGTTATTAGATATGGTATTAGTTTCATCCACACATATGAAGGGATTAGTTCCCGACAATGGCAACAATTCAAATGGCATGAGTTGCTGTCTTTACCGAGTATCAGTAGTGATAAGGGAAAAAATATGAGTTACGTCGTTGGTGATTACCAGACTCTTGCATTAAAGCGCAACGGAGCAACTGACCTTCAATCTCAAGGACAATAGAAAATTGAGGAGCCATAGTGAAACAAATTGGAAAGAAAGGTGAATAGATGAAACAGAATAGCGAGGATTTCATCGAATCTACACTGATTTGTACAGCGCATACCATCCGGAAAAGTCATGGAAATGTCGTTTTCTCCTAACAGAACTCAACAGTGTGAGTGCTCGGTGGATTTATCGAAATTTGGGACTAATACGATTCTGATTATGAGAAAGGTTTCACGCCGCGGAGAAAAGTGACAGGGCCCTGCCATGGTTAAATTACATGAAACAAGTCAACTCGCTTCGACGTTCCATGGAAGTTCATTTAGTTGAAACTGAAGGACCGGACTAAAGAGCAATGCGTCGATAAGTATCCCTATCCACTGAGGTGCCGATCTGGGATGTCCTAACTCGCGCGGCTGCAGAACCCTGGTGACCAAAACAATCGGAACAAAGAGAAGTTTAGGTTTATTCATGGCGTACCGGAGTTTCAATCTTATGATGACCGTGAAGCTTAAGCTTACGATTGGGAGGAATGGCGCTACTTACCTCAGTTGCTTTCGCTCGACAACGTGATTGACAAGTCGATCACAAGAATACCCTCATCAGCAAAGTACAAACGGTGTGACCTCAAAAACAAGAAAGTTGTGCTCCGGCCCAAACACATGGCGGAAAGTGCATTTGAATCGTGACACATTTAATGTAAGACGCTTCCCTCCGACCTACGGATAAAAACGTTTAACACCAGACTCCGGATGATCGAGAGAGAGCAAAGTCACTGGTGCCTAACAGTGACTCCAATAAGTCTTAGTTTCGAAATAGGCCAATGAGTGGCACAAATAACTGTTGAAGGTATAACGACTTTCCTAATACTTACTGAAAACGGAAATTCATCTTGCGCTAATCCAACCAGCCAATATGGAGCTGTTAAAAATTCAATGCCAGCAGTTCACCGAAAACATGATTGGCTGACGCCCTCACAACGGTCGGCAAAAGCTCGCAACTGTCACATGCACCGTCAGATGCATTCTTAAGTTTCGCAGCCCTCTTCTGCAGGTATACCAGTGCTTATGGACTCTTTATCAAATTGTCCGACCTTCAATATTGGCAAGACTTGCTGTCAAAGAACCTGGTAATGACAACTGAGACCCCGGCTGAACGATGAAACCACGGAGGCGGAGATCGCTCTAACGTGCGTTTGTTCTCCTTAAAGATCGACCTCATATGGGAGATGGTGTAATTTTGTACTATTGCAGTGATCTAGGTTTCCAAGTCGTTGAAGACCAAGAACTTTAAGTAGTGGACGCACTTTGCCGCCGCCTACAATTAAGAGGTGACGAGGCATGTTTAATTGTCCTTGTATACCATCCTCATGTGTTCACTTTGCAATGGACAACCGTTTAGTTTCTGAAATGCAAATCATTCTGCATCCTTGTGGGGAAGTTTAAGTTGCATGTACTAGATATCCCGACCTCACCTAGTGAGCAGTTTAAGGCAGAACTACAAAAATTAGTCACTGGCCTACCATTCCTTAATCACGTTAGTTCTCTTACGAGATTCAGAACGGGGAACAGACCGAGCACTTTGGATCACGTTTTTACCGATGAGGAACTTGTGACCGACACAGTAACAGTGAGTAGCCACTTGGGGCTCATTGTACACGTAACACTCTTTCTCCACTACCTTTGCCAAGAGGAAGTGTTCAACAAGGATATTGAAGAGGTCCAACAGAGTAACCAAACATTTCATCCGACCACATCAAGATCACTGATGGGTCATTTATAGCGGAACCATCCCTCCCCCGATATCGCTTGGGTTGCTTTCATCAATCAGTTCAACACTTTAGTAGCAAATGAATCAGGGACTAAAGTAGGTAATACAAAAAGGTACAGTCTTTCCTGAGGACCAGGATGCGGAGTAGAATGAGGTTGAGGAATTCACGTTGGAACACATACAAATCCTATCCAAACGCCGGAATGATTTCATAACTAAGCGAAACCACTGAGTCAAACTGATCCGTGAAGATAAATTGAACCACAAAGAGGATTTGGCGAAGAAGTTCTTCTGCAATTCTAAGCTACTTTATAGACATGTTTAACAAATTCGCCAAGTACAGCGAGGCATTCCTCACCTAAACAGCACATGTGGGTAAGTGCAAAACGCCCATGAAGCAGCTAATGCTCATAGGCATCAACTCGCTTGTCCTGTCCAGGACGCGTTTGCATCTCGTAAGTTTCTCACTTAGACCGCCATCAGAACTTAGCCATAACCCGCTCCACTACCGCGGATGTGCTGAAGCGACTAATGTCACTACGCGAGCATAGTTCACCTAGTTCGGACGACTTGCTCTCCGGATTCCTTGATGCTGGTTGCCACGAGCTTGGCTGAACCAGTATCAGTTATCCCAGCGCTGTGTCGACGAGATGCAGGTCCCAAAGATGCAGAAGCGTGAAAGAGTCAACCCTATTTACCAGGCGGCAATCGTGTTGTGTCCACAAACTATCGCCCGATTACTCTTCTTCTTGTGCTTGCTAATGTCATGGAATCTGTTGCTGTAGATGCACTGTTGGGATACTTAGAAAGCTGCTATGGTATCGTGCAGGAGCAGCATGGCTTCCGTCAAAACCATGCATATACCACGAACGTTTTGTTACCCCGTGCTAACTGGACGGGATTAGTCGATACTGGAGGAGTCAACGCCGTTTACTTTGATGTATCGAAGGTATTTCATCGTCTTGAGTACCGGATACTTCTTCACAAATTACAGGGCTACGGGAACGATGAAAATATCCCAGGCTGGATTCATTCGTTCCCAAGCAAAGGACGCTTGAATTTTCGGGTTCCAAGCACCCTGTTTGATCCGATAGAGGTTCAAGGTGGCGTCCCTCAAGGCTCTGTACCAAAACCCCGGCTATTCCTAGTGTTCACAAACGACCTCGCGGGAGCCTTGCCGTCTACTCTTTGCGAACGATCTCAGGATTTGGCGTGTGCTCAAGTGAGTGGCCGGCCATACAGCATTGCAGGGTGATCTCGACAAGGCTTACGAGTCCTCGGGGCAAAAGATTTTTTCCGTTCAGCCCTGTCAAGTGCATAATAATGAGCAAACGCCGCCATAGTACCCAAAATTTCGGATGAGAGAAAAAGTACTACAGCACGCTTCTCTTGAGAGTGATCTTGGAATGCTCGTGCAGAACGATCTTGGATGTACAAAACAGGCCGAGAAGGCAGTGAAGAAAGCCAGTCAGCACTTGGGCCTTCTGAGGAGGGCGTCTGGTCAGTTTGATCCTGCCTGCTTTTCGTAAATGCTTAACGCGTACGTGAGGTCGCATATAGACTATGCCATTGAGGCGTGGCACCTCTGAAAAAAACATGACCTTACTTCTCTTGAGAATCCACAACGGAGAGCGACAAAAAAGGTTGATAGAGGACTGCACCTCCCTTACCACTTAGGATTAAAGACTCTAGGAGTTCCTAGTGAACAAGGTCGACTGCAGCTAGGTGATCTCATATTGGTGTATGTGATCATCAAAGATTCTAACCATCCATGCCTACCTTTATAGAAACAGCTACAACACCTCACTGAGAGACCACCAATGGCAACGTAGTGTAACCGGTTTTACTGCCGTCGAAACTTTTCTACATTCGTGTATCCCAGCCGTGGAACTTACTACCCCAGTCGGTCATCTCCACTACTTCATCAGCTGAATTTATCAGTCGACTTACTGGTGCAGCACACCGCCTGCATTACATGATTAAACTCAAGTTAATAGGACACGCAAAAACGTAAGCAAACTATGTGTACACGTGAAATTTGAGGCGAATCCATCGCTACGCGTATTTTGATAATCCATTTTTGGATCTCATTGTTTACTTACGGAAGGCTGTTAGACATTTGCTTTTTTTATCCCCGATAGATAAGTTGTGCCATTGCTGTCGTCAGACAAAAGATCTGTTACTGAGGTTATCCCCTACGAGAAACAACGCCTTTATCTTATGGACGAGTAAACTGCACAACTTCGCGAAGAAATTTTGTAGTGGCCAATTGCGGGTTCCCATGCGGAACGATGGTAATTGCTAATGCAGCCATGAATAGTACCTTGGTATCGTCGAGCTGACAAGATTTTCCGTAATATCGTTAAGTTTTTGGTTTCCCAGAGGCAATTAGCGTAAAACACATGTTGCATACCCGAATACATTTCCTTGTAATTTGCAAAACCTGGGGGCTCCTCCGGAATGAAGTACTCGACCCGTTCGTCTTGATAAAATCGAAACGGCTGAAAGTCATCGAATAGGAAATCGCCGAAATACTCATCCATATACGTCGTCAGTATTCGTCGATCGTAGTTGTCGATGGTTCGCCCACCGTACATCACCTGGATTTGGAGGAAACAGAAGAAACTCAGGTGCTGATCAAAACATTGTTGAAGTTTTCACTTACTTATGAGAAGTCATTGTGTAAGCAAAATGCAAAAATGGGACTTTCCAAACGCTCACCCTTATAACAGGAAAACGGACTGATAAAGCATGTGTTGAGTCCAGGAGGAAATGTGTTATCTAAGTTTAGTAGCCATATTTCACTATCTGATTGCCCAATTTATTGTTTCGTAAGTGACAGCCCATGAACGGAATCACTGAGTTCGATTTTTATGACATGTTACTTCCATATATAGGTGTTGTTCAAAAGCTATGCAATCCCCATTGTATCATATAACCAGTGTAGTCACCTCAAGCCGGGCAGAGCGGCAGCTAAACTAGTCTGCCTTACTGGTGCTTGGGACTCGCATTTTATAGTCCGTTCTCTAGTCAACTCCTGGGTTGGACTGTTTATGAGACTTGCTTTGCATCAATCGGTTCGTTGGGTCGGCTGCCGATAGAGTGCGGCCTTAACACATAAATGCCTATTTAAGTTCAGTTTACTGGGAATCGACCATAGCTGCGCACAGTAGTGTACACACAATACACCCGGAAAATCACTGTGCACCCATCTCATAAGTTTGATACCTCCTGCTAGTGTGGATCGCCCTTTGATTTGCGCGGAATACGAATCAATGGTCACTTTTTGTTTTACAGACAGGCATACTTAAGCCATGGAAAAAATCAGTGCCGAACTAGATTTGTCCATGCTCGTGAAATGGAGCGGTACCTCATACGCGGCCCAAGGTAACTAGTTGACAGAAAGCATTCATATCTGTGTTAAAGCCACGGATCCGTGACTTTCTGCATTCATCACAACGACCAGATGGGAAGTGTGAGGCGCTGCGCAGTTTGTATCTAGTAGTTGAAAACTATACCTTTATGTCATTCTACATCTGAAAGCAGGAAAATGTTTAGGCATTCGATACTGATAACAGCCATGGACATTAGGCTAGTCCGTGTAGATCATTGATGAGTGGGTGATCAACACTAGTGCATAGTGGGGATGTATTATGTTTCGAGAAGATTCATCACAGCTAGACTCGATCAGACAGCTATCATGCATCCAGGACAGCGCCAGAACGCCGTTTCATCCAACTGGGACTCGTCAGTAGCGCGCATTCACCGAATTCTGTCGGATTCGAACCCACGAGATTACTCTTACAAGTCAGTGAGTTATGGCACTGACAATCACCACGTGGCCGCTACTTCCAACCCTTCGTACCCATAACATTTGGAACAAATCGTATGCCCCTCATGCGCCAATTCAGAGCCCAGCAAAGGCACTGGAAGATTAGTGTGGGGTGAAACAGTCGCATGTCCAGACAAAGCAAGTGCTTCGAAATAATGTGACTTGACCGGTTTTGCCATATAGGTCTCTAGTAGGTGCTGCCATTTCTTTTATATATGCCTACAAACACAAGTTACTGATGCTGTGCTAAGAAACATCAGCGGGTTAGGTAAGCCGTAAGTGGTGATGAATTGCAAATGCCTCGTATACCCATGGTCATCGTAACAATACAGTCGAAAGAAAAGCGCTGCTAAATGGCACATGCGCTGTGGTGAATGGCGTCAGAGTACTCTGATTGCCTAGTAGGACCAATGCCAAACAGTTTTTGAAGAGGATCATCCCAAATGTCAGACTGCACAACCTTGTAGCTAAACGAGCCTTAACGCAGTAGAATTAGGATCGAGAGGGGAACATGTATGAATAGGGCAAGCACTTGCTACTACCGGTAGACACAGGGTAGAAGTGGCAAAGTGTTCAACCGCATGTGAGCGATGTGATGAAATAGCAGTCTAAAATCCATAAGTCGCCAATCACTCCGTTCTCAAGACGCACGTGCTTAGTGTGCATACACGAATAGGATCGATCCCACTCATGATAGCTGACCGAATGACCCAGCCGGGTATGAGTATTTGTTGACCTTTTGTTTAAATTCCCGAACTTCGCGTGTTTGCGTGCGGCAGCAACACTCAAAAGAAGGCATGCCGAGTGTAGCACATTACAGTTAATTCACAGTTTCTCGATTTGAGGTAAGCGGACATCGATAACCTTGATTAATTAAGAACACAGGCAAACGTTAAATGCTTAAGTGCACCTTTCAAAAACAAAACTGGCAGGAAATAGCTTGGTTAAGTAATCATTCAGTCCATTACCTCACCAATCAAGTATTTTATTGTGTCCCATGAAATCTCCCGCTTTGTCTCCTCTGATTTGTTCAAGGAAATTTGCAATATGCGCAGAGACACTTGAAAGTCTGAATCGGAAAAGTCGTAGCACACATTCCAGCCACATTTGCCGTAGCGCCGTCGTTCTTGTAACACGGCATGCAGGAAGATGAGAGTAAATAAGCACGGTCGATATTGCGCATGTTGACAGTTGACAAATTGCTCGTGAGAAAGCTTCCCGACCCCAGCAGCCAAATTTTGTTTCAGCCCACTCGGGGGTTCCATGACTACCTGGAAAAGCAAGCAACAACGCAAAGGTCGTTAAAGGTTTTCTCGCCGAGCCAGCGTGAATAACACAAGAGCAATCAGTTCTAGCTATTTAGTGCCTGTGCCTCGGAAGTCAAAGGATACATGGAACGAAAGCGCAAGCGTCCAACAACCGCCAGGACTCGCGACGCGATAGATGTGAGCAAATATTGTGGACCACCCGACCACAAGGGATGATAACAGCTGCTAGCAGTGACAGTGGCAAAGCGCGACTCCCCTTCACTGCTCTGAACAAAACAAACTGTGCGGAGAACACTGTGGTCCCGCCGAACCACGGCTTCTAAAGCATTCCGAATCAAACAACCTGTAACAGCATACGCAGGTTGCTTGGGATGTCGACCACAAGAGTGCAGTGTGGAGCGCCATTGGTAACGGAGAGTGAGTTTTGCTACATCCCTACAAGCTAATTGGCCTATGAGACTGTTCAAGTCCCGCATGGCTCCGCGCTCTCAGTCGCCAACTCGCAATAGTAGAGTTGGGGGGACAGATGGAATACACACTATGGAAGAGTTCAAAGAGGGCGAAGTGGCCATCCGGTGCTTACTTGGATGTCGATGACCACTTGACTGAGTCTGTTTGTAATATGCTTCATCCGTAATTAGCCCCCTATTCATCAGGATGTGATTACTACTGTGTTCGCTACGACGGACACTTGTAGCCGCAGATGATCTGAAAGAGGAAACACGCTGATTAACAGTTCATTTCCTGTATGATACCTACTGCGGCAAAATCGTCTTGAAGCCCTCTAGTGAGGTACTTTGGAGGAAAACAAAATATTAGATAAAACATCATGTTTGATTTTCTTGACCATTAGGGAAAGACACAGGATTTTGGACTGCTATAGTAAACAAATGCCTGTCCACAAGTCAAGCCAATATTTGAAAGGAAAATTGTGAATCTGTCATCAAGTTTAGGTAATTCGCGGTCTAAATAACTAGTTAGAAAGTGCGAACTGAGAAATCTAACCGACCTACCTTGAACGACCGTTGGAGGATACTAATCGGAAAATTTGACACCATTTCTGTGGTCATCCAAAGTCGAAAGTCAGGATGTGGTTTTGACAATTCATCCAGCAGAGTTTCCAATTTGGGAATGAATCGAAGCAGTAGGTGACAGTTTTGTAATAAAAGCCAGTTACCACGAGCGGAGCAGATGGTGAACATGCTTTCTGCATGCTGAACAAAGACATTACTATGTGAGCATGTATATAGAATAGTGAAACAAATTAAAAGGTGGAATTTGTCATATCTGATAGGCGACACATTGAAGCAGATGTAGGGATATGGAGGCATTGCCATAGTCCTGAGTTGAACTGGGTTCAGGAAAATTCTTATATAGGAGGCGACAAAGTAGAGGTAGTCAACATGAAGCTAGTTCACTTGGACTACAAATTGTATTAGGTTTTTAATAAAGTTATTTCGGTTTATAATGTTTAATTTAATGCACATTCCTTGGATCAAACGCAGAACTTTAGTCGAGATTACAGACATTTCAATTAACGCATTTTTACCAACGGGAAACAAGTGTATTCATCCCTGATGAATAAAATTCTGGAATTCTGGTGGCCATGAACTCGTCGAATGCGGTTTCAGCATCACATCGAGTTGTAAACATTTCTCTCAATGGAAGTTATCTGGGCAATTTAAAAGTGCTGATAAGTAGGCACAAAGTTAGGGGAATATGATGGGTGTGACAGTGTTTCATAGCCCGCTCGTTCAGCTTCTGCAGATTTGGATGCGCGACTTTCGGTCGAATGCTATTACGAAATTGGTCAGTTTCTCTCGACCAATGCCGGACAGGTGTTGAAGTTTTCAGTGCATTTCGGCAATTGGTTGACAATATTTATCCGCTGTAATGTCTTCGCCTGAATTCAGACAGATGTGATGCAACCATCCAACCGCAGACTATCAATCAAGCATAATAAGCATTTTTGGATGCAACTTCGACTTTGAGAAGTGTTGAGCTCGATCGTGATCCAGCCATTGGACAGTGCGTCGTAGAATGCCGTAAAGTATCCACGTCTCAACAAAAGTCACAATACGATCAAGAAACGAGTCACTTCTATTACGAAGTACAAGAGCAGACGATTTTATTTTATTTTAATTTTAATTTAATCTGTGCGGCACCCACTTATCAACGTTTTTCGAGATTCCAATCTCTTGTAAATGGTTGTAAAATGTCACATGCGATATTGCCATGTCAGAAACAAGAATCCGAACAGTTTTACATAAATCCGTGTCAAATAAGGCTTCTAGATGATGGTAATTCACTTCTGATGACTGCCCACTATGCACCGCATTATCAAAACCTATAGTAGACATTAGAAATGTTTGAAATCACTATTGCGTAGTATGAACTGTATTGTTCGCAGGACCAAAGTTACTGTCGATGCTACGTGCGATTCCCCTGCATTTCGAACATTTTCGAATAGGAACAAGAAAATAATATCAATTTGTTTTCTGTTCATGTTGTATTAAACGAACCGAAAAAGTATAAAAACCTGTATGTGAGCTAAATTTACACTCTGATAAAGCGAAAAATATAGGTCAGTGAGATAAGAAGTCTAAACCACTTATTAACACTTTATCCCAAAATGCACCGGTTAAAATTTAATTAGTAAAACCGCAGTATCTTTATTAACAGCATAATAAAACATAGAATGTTGGTCACATTCGGAGTACATACTAAACAGTCGGGTAACTATCGTGCCCAGAAATGTGCTAGTTTGGCTTACCAAATGTGTACGCGGTTTTTGGAGATAGACATAAGAGGTGTTTTACTTGGTAATCTGGCTGACACGAGCGTAGTAAGGACTGAAGTCAGTTGGACTAAAGGTTATCTGTTTGTATTGCGAACGTCTGGAGCACCAGCGTCCAACGTCAAAACGCGTACTTCCTATGGCAAAAGTCCAGTTTCGCATTTTTTTTCAAAAAAGTAAACACGTTACCTTTCGTTCTGTAACAGGGAAAGATTAACATTGTGGTCCACTAACAAGAGGGATACTTTGGTATGATCAGAAACTCACTCTAAGGCAGTAAATAAGCGCCTTTTGCTCTGACGTCCGATCAGCTCTGTCGAGAGGCGTGCCCATATTTTTGCGTTATTGTAAGCTGGACAGTCATAAAGGCGCCGATAAATCGCATCAACTTAATTTACCAAATCCTGAGTTACCGCGAATTCGTTTAGAACTACACAATAGTTAAAATCACCGCAACAAAAACGCACCACAATCAGCATTCATTGGACTAAATCACCACGACGTGGGCAACGGTACAGAGAGTGAGACAGAAACTCACAGATTCTTGTCCCTGTCCCATTGACAAGCTCTTTATGCGACTTGTTCCGAGTTCCAGCTGTTGAGCCAGACTAGTTAGCTGACTTTGGGGATCCGAACCAGGTTGTACAATGAGTACGATGGGCATTCCGGGACTGGTCGAAGCCAAGACATCGGCCAAGCTATTGATCGGTGGCTCCACGTATTGTTTGCCCAGTACCTTGACCACGTAGTGAACGATTGCGTTCGGAATTCGATCCATGCGCCAACACCGTATTAGACATAGGCGTGTAAAGGGGCGCAGTTTTTTGTAACGTCCTGGACACGGCAGAACTTCTGGATTTTTGGCTTCAGCCCACTGCAAATTGAAGGGATCACTGATTTGGGATGATTTGGATAGTTGCACGCACCTGTTACCTCTGTAAGGTATTGCATATGAATATCAAAACCGCATGCGTATACTCACATCCCAGTGAGAAAGGATCGATCCTCCATCCCCAGAAAACTCCCAACTGTGTCTAGTAACAAGCATAGCCCTATGTCTTGGGAAACCAAACAGAGCAGCTGAATGGTGAAATTTATTAACAACTGACAGCTCCAGGGCCATTGGGGTTGGATTACCGGCGCATGAAAATTGTATCCGTTGTTGTCACGCACACTGGGGCTTGATGCCGCAGTTCAAAGTTAAAGCTACCACATGTGACAAGCATCACATAAATAACAAGGCATAGCCGAGGTACCCAAACCCTGATTAGCGGCAATAAGCAGCGGCTATGGAGCAAACAAACGGGAGACCCATAGTGGCGGATCCAACGCACAAACTATCGTAGCACGACGCAGCAGAATGCAGCTCTTCACCGAATCTATACAGTTTAACAATGAACAATGAGTTATCACAAAAGCAAAAGCTTGACACGTCACGTAAGATGCTTGCGGGGAATACGATGAGATCAAAATATATCTGGGTCATCTACCAAACGTTTGCCGAGATGAATACTTTGATAAATAACATCAGTGTAAAATTAAAAAAAGTCTAGCGTAAATGTTCAGAAATACACTGGGGTGCAGCGATCGTTGAGGTAGGTAGTGAGAAAAGTAAAATATGGTCGCTCACTTAGGTCCATTTGATATATTAATCCTATTGAAAAGCATGCTTGGCGTAATCCACAATAGAGGAGTTTAGGTAACAAAATGTTGGGCGCTAAGAGCAACATCTAGTCGTTTCTTGAAAACATACAAGGTAGGAGAGGATACAACTGAGTCTGGGAGTGCGTTCCAGGGTTGGCAAACCCGAACGGGAAAATAATTCCGTCGACACTCTAGACGGCTATATTGTTCCTTCAACTTTAAGCAGTTATCCCTGAGCTGCGTGTCGTGCCTATTTTTCAGCAAGTGGGGGCATACGTGGTTGGGGTTACTCAGTATCTGGTACGCTAAGATGAGATCTCCGCGTAGCCTTCGATAGCGTCCGTTGAAAATTCCCAGCAACGTCAGCCTTCGGTAGTAAGAGTGATAGCGCAGACCCGTTACATTCCTTTCTTGTTCTTCGTTGTGGTGCCTCTATCGCCTCTAGGTCACGTTTCAACCAAGGTTGCCAAGCTTGGATAGCGTATTCAACATGCGGACGCACGTAGGAATTGTGCATCATTGGGGAGATTGATGGGTCAAATCTCCCTCATGTCCTTCGCAGCATGCCGACATGCTGGTTGCCACGTTTTGCAACTACCTCAGCCAGTTTTGAACAGTTGAGTTCGCTCTGTACGATCACACCAAGGTCATGTTCCTTGGAGCTGGTCTGCAATCCGTTTGTCCCAAGCAAATAGGTGTAGTGATGTCTATGGCGTAATTGTATAACGCGGCATTTGTCTACGTTGAATGGTAGAGCTTTTTGAACTGACCAGTTCGACACCGTGTTAAGATCGCACTGGGGCCGTTCGTGGTCTTCCGGTCCTCTGATCCTTCGCCATATCTTGATATCATTCGCTAAAAATAGAAAATCGGAAGCAATTGATCTCATCAAACGGTTAATGAGCACCAAGAATGCACGAGGTCCAAGCACCGAGCTTTGTGATACACTGCACACCCCATCGATTGCATCGGACAATGATTCTCGGACTCTCACTACTAGCTGTGCTTCGTGTAGGAAATTGCTAATCCAACTCAGGATTGGGTCGCCAGTGCCGTAGTTCCGTAGCTTCTGAAGAACAATTCGATGGTCTAAGCGATCAACCGCTTTAGAGAAGTCCAACTAGATAACATCAACTCCTGCTCCATCATCAACAGCTTCAGTCCAGCTATTAAGTGCAAGTAATAGGATAGTATTACACGAACGCTTTTGATGAAAGCCATGTTGCTCTGGGGCTATTAAGTTATGACTTTCCAGATACTGCATTAGCGCATCTGCGATGATTGATTCCATCAGTTTGGATAGTACATGCAGTAGTGTTATTGGACGGTAGTTGGTAGGGTCAATGTGGCTACCTCGTTTATGGATAGGAGTGATGACCCCTTGTTTCCATACTGGTGGAATATGGTTCTCTTCTAGACATCGCTGATAGAAAACAGCCAGTGGTTCTGCTAGATCACTAGCTACCACCTGCAGAGTCTTTGGTCGGAGGTTGTCGACTCCAGGAGAATTGTGGATACGCAAAGATAATAACTTCTTCAACACAGCTTCCGCAGTGAAGGTGATGTTGTTTAAACCCGATGATGGAGTAATAGAAACGAGGAGAACATTTGGGCTCGTTACCTTCTGGAAAGTTTGGGAGTAATGAAGCCGTAGGAGATCAGCTGCTTCCATTGCTCATCGCGTGCATCCATCAGCCGTGACTAGTGCTGGAATCCCCCGCATCACCTTTCGAGGGCCGTTAACGTGCCTGTATAGAAGTTTGCAGTTAGTGCAGAATCGCTTCAGTAACTCCTGCTGATGCGTGACCTTGTCTTCGCGGAGCAGTTTCACACGGAAGTTACGATGCATCACGTATGCAGTCCAGGTTTCGGCATTCGAGCAGTACTGGTGAGCTCGCCATGCCAAATCCCTCCGGAACGTACATTTACGTGTTCTGCTCCTTAGAAATGACTTATGCTTTTTTGGGTTGGAAGGACTTCTGTTCCGATGCGTGCGCTACCAGTGCGTTAAACGCCCTTATAAAGGTCTTGCAGGCAACGTCTGTGGGGCATTCGGTTAAGAAAGTCCAAGATGTAGCCTTATCAAGCGTCGATAACACCTTATAGTGAGTGACAGTATGCACTTTATCACCCTCCTTTTTAGGATACTCCGCACAGCATATGTGATCAAATAGTAGAGTAGCATGGTCACTACGACCCAGTGGTGTGCTTGTAACTATCCTGTCAACCATGAGTTCTTCGTTAGTGAGCACAGGGTCCAGTATCGACGGCTTGTTAGCAGTTCGCAATCTGGTAGGGGAGGTTACGTGGTTGTACAGAGGGTGGCTAACAATTAGCCTTTGCAAGCAGGCTATAAACTGCGTAACGTCGCTTGCCGGTGTTTTTATGTCGTGCACGTTAAAGTCTCCAGCAATAAGAATGTGAATGTAGGACTTGTTCAAAGCAAACTGAAAAACGTGGTTCAGTTTGGAATCCATTTCAGACGTTGAGTTTAGTGGGCGATAAATCACGGCTGCTAGACATGTGTCTTTGTTTCGCAACCATAGGCGATACGAAAGCGAATCAGGAGCTCGGATTTCCGGGTGATCGATAACTTCACATCGGAGGTTTTTAGTATACTAAGGAATCACACCACCACCCCTTCCGGTTCTATCCGTCCGAAGAAGCGACATACCGGGTAAATTGATCTCAGAATCGGTTTTCTCAAGTTTTAACCAGGTCGCTGTAATCATGACGAGGTCCCGCGGTTGTGAGGCATGGAGTTCTCTAACTTCGGCCAACTTTCTTAAAAGGCCTTGGGCGTTTGTGTACATGCAAGATAGGGCTTTTGTTGTTGGGAGTGCGTTGATGCATGTCAACTTTGTGTTAGTTTTTAAGCCGGCCGTTAGGCGGCCGGTCGTTAATCGTTTTTTGTTTACGATTTGCAGTCAAGTTGCATGGCATTATTGAGCGTTCCTGAACAGACGTTTCACTCATGCTGTGCTCTCACTTGTTGCGTGTCGTGGGTGCTGTTGTGCCGGTCTCTCAGCAAGACTGTGCAGATAAATAATTTGCCGCATTTGCAAGTTCCATCGAATTGCTTACGACTTTTGGCCGTTTGCCTGCTGCCTTTAGCCGGATCTCTGTTGGCAAACTAGCTCGGAACTTTAACCAGCTATCCAGCAGAACTTGCGTCATTCTCTCGGAGCGTAATATTACTTTCATTATTCTTGGAGCGCAGCCCTTGTAGTTAGGTGATGACTGAACTCTTGTCAAGGATTTGGCAATAACATTGTCAACAGAGAGTTTCGCGGATGTACCACCACTGTTCTCAGTCATGTGTTTGCGCACCGTTATCAGAAAATTGCAGAAGCTCGGGAACACCATGGACAAATAGTGTTTCCTAGCTATCGCTATTAGGAATTCCGCGTTGGTCACCTGTTTCTTTTGGGCTATCTTTCCAACGTAGATCAGGTAATATGCGCACTCCGCTCGGTGAGTTGCGAAGACGAACTGCTGAGAGCAGGATAGCCTCTGTTTCATCTGCTGAGTCTAGTGTTACTCGAAGAAATCGACGTTAACCAGAGTGCACGGCGGTCGGGCGACGCGCTACTCGTTGCAGCATTGCAGGCTCAACCCGAATACCAATCGCATCGCAGATGGAACTCCACTGGTTGCGATCGTCTTGCCACTTGCCTTTTATTGTGTCAGATTTGGATTCGGGAACATTGGTGCACACAAGATTTAACGCAGCGTGGTTTTGTCTAGCGAGTGTTGGCGTTGTAGTTTTTGCTGGCAATTTGGGTTGTTTAGAAGGCACCACTGGATTTGATGGTGAAAGCGGCATTTCTCCGTATGTGGTCGGTACAGAAGATGGACCTACGTGTATCGCTTCCGGTGTGTTTGTCGAGGTAATCGATGCGTACCTTACCTGCTTGTTATCTGCACCGGATTACTTTCGGCCCTGAGCCGTCGGTGTCACGGCTGAATCTCCAAGTGAAGCGTCTATGGTTGGAGAAGTGGAAGCAGGCATGCTTGAGGCTTGTCTTCTTATGGTAGTGAGGTGACCCAGTGTATTCAGAGACGCAGATGCTGCAGTGCGGTTGGAGCGTCTAGCTCTCTTCTTCGGCTTAGATTCGGAGCTTACTTTGGCTGGGTGAGGTATTATCCTGGCCATATTTACCTCCGTGGGCTCGCTCGTAGTTTTTACGAAATGCGCGATTATCTCAGTCATTCTATCGCACTTTTTCATGAGGAAAGATAAACAGTTGACAAGTAGAATGACTTGACATGTTGGGCAAAACCAAATTGTGTCAGCAACTTTGTTTGTCCGTCTCACTTCTTGGACGGATTCGTCTACACATTGTGGACAGTACGATCTAATGCAGCTAGAACAGGTTATACAGATCTTAAGGACTTTACTGCAGTTGTCTGCGCAACATAGGCGATGTTGAACCACTGGAATGCTGATCGTCCTCTTAGCGGTTGCAGCAAGGCCTATCTGAGCGCTCACCTTGATGAGTGTTCTTTGCGAGAGGCGTGACGCACAAACACCTCAGAACACGCACACGAATTGAGAGTTGTTCAACCGCACCAAGGTCAGGCGATAGAGGCAGATGGAGGTCGTAAAGCGCAGATTGTCGGGTTTAGCGGTCCATCCACCCGTAGTTGAACACACACACCCACACAAAGCGGCAGCGTGTGTTGATCGGCCTGCCTTAAGCGACGATGCAGGTGGAGTGCTAATAAGCGTCCCTAGAACTGTTCAGTTGATGAGCGAAACAAAATGACGGTAACTTTGTTATGCTGCAACTTGCAGGGATGGTTTTCGCGTAGTTTGAGAGCTGTCAGCTTCTTCTTCTGAATGAGACCAAAATCTTTTCCGAAAAACCCGTTTTATGTATTTACACACGTGGAACTCGGCAAAGGTGCCGAAAACTGGGAACTGTAGCAAGAGTATAATCCACATAGCATATGTCGCCAACTCAGATTAGTTCGGCCATCATGCTCCCCAGGCCCTGACAACATCCCTCCAATACTGGTAAAGCACGGAAGTCCAGACATCCCCTGTTTTTGCTTAACGTATTTACACTTTCCATGCTCAATGGGGAGTATCCTATACACTGGAAACAATCAACTATAATACCAAGACACAAAAGCGGATCTATGCAAGATGCAAAAAATTACCGCCCAATCCACCACACATCTATTATTTCCAGAATCATGGAGAGGATATTTAAAGAACGCATAATAGAATATTTGAGTTCTATGAGCCTTCTCAGTAAACATCAACACGGTTTTTTGAAAGGTAGGTCGTGCACTACCTGCCAGTTAGATTACCTTGATTATGTGACCAGAGCAAGAGACGCCGGAAGTGCTATCATCGTAATATTTCTTGATATCCAAAAGGCTTTTGACCGTGTCCCACACACTTTATTGCTGCTGAAGCTTAAGTCCTATGGTATCACTAATTCGCTTCTAGACTGGTTGTCTTCCTACCTCGAGGGTAGAAAGCAAGTAGTCAAAATTGGTAACTATACATCTGAAGCCACTACGACGCGGCGAACTGCTTGTGGGTGTGGCATATCGTAGCCCACTGAGTAACGGATTGGATTGGCTCACACACGTCCAAAACCAAATGAGTCGCCCGCAGTTCCTGCTCACTGGCGACTTTAACCTTCCTCGAGTCTTATGGCCTGAAGTTCAGCTTCTCCCTGGCCATAATGAAGTGGAGACAAGATTCGCCGAACTGGTACTGGAAACCGGAACGGTGCAGCACATCACGCAACCCACCCGCATAACCCCGCGCTCAATGCCATCATGCCTGGACCTGCTGCTAACCAGCTGCGAACAAACAGTGCATGACATAGAAGTTCTTGAGCCCATGGCGGCCAGTGATCACTCGACAATTATGGCCACGATAGACCTGCAGCTTCCATGTGTGCGTCCAGTGGCGCCAACATACAACTATTGGAAAGCTGACTTCGATGGCCTCATTCTAGCTGCCAATCAGCTTGATTGGTCTATGCCACAGGATTCATCCGTTGAAACTTGCTGGGCAAACATTAAAGGGACAGTGCACTCATTGTGTGCGCAATTTGTACCCCTCATGACTCGGAAAGTTGGACCAATGAAACCCCATTGGTTTGACAAAGAGTATAACCGGCTGTCTCGACAACGGCGTCGAGTATGGAATGCGTTCCTCCTGTCTGGCTCTGCCGATGACTATGAGGCATACAAGCGACAACGAAACTTGTGCAACAGCACAAAGACGCGAAAACGCCGTCAGTTTGAGGAGCAGCTTGCTTGCTCAGCTAAAACTGCCCCGAAGCGCATATTTGCGTACGTGAAGCGACGCCTGAAGTCTGCAGGTGATGTGCCGGTGCTAGTGGGTTCGGACGGACAACCACTAAGTTCAAGCACCGAGCGTGCGTCCGCATTAGCGGCGCACTTCGCTTCTGTATTCGCAACTAACCAAACCTGCGCGCCAAGCTCTGCCGTCGCCGCACCGACTGAGCTAACCGACTTGGTCTGCGACGTCGCGGAGGTACATGGGCTAGTCAGCTGCCTAGACAGCACGAAGCCAGCTGGACCGGATGGTCTCCATCCGCTGATCCTCAAGTCCTTGTCAGCTGTGATCTCACCTGCTGTAACCGACCTGTTCAACCGATCCCTGCCCATAGGCTGCGTGCCTTGTGACTGGAAATGCGCCGTTGTCAAACCGATTCCAAAAGGCGGTGACACACGCAAAGTGGAGAATTACCGCCCTATTTGTTTGACCGCAGTATTGTCGAAAGTTCTGGAGAAGATTGTGAAGAAGAGACTGCTCCAGCTACTGGAGACCAACTTTCTCCTGACGCCTGCACAGCATGGTTTCGTGAGAGGCCGCTCGTGCATCACTAACCTGCTGCTAACATGGCATGAATGGTTGCAAGCAGTAAACCAACGTAAGTCAGTCGACGTGGTATACGTCGATTTCAGTAAGGCCTTCGACAGAGTGAATCACGAGATCCTCCTTCAGAAACTGAGGGAGTGCGGAGTCGGAGGCTCGCTGCACCAATGGATCCGTGACTTCTTAGTTGGACGGAAGTGGAGGGTGCAAGTCGACAGCCACCTGACCGACTGGTACCCGTCGACGAGCGGCGTTCCTCAGGGGACGGTGCTTGGCCCCATTCTCTTCCTGATTCACATCAACGACGTGCCCAATCTCCTTCGGTCGCCGTGTGCCTTGTTCGCGGATGACCTGAAGCTATGGAGGGTGATCAATACGTCGGACGACTTTGACATACTTCAGCAGGACCTCGACCGCCTCTCCATGTGGTCCGCCGAAGTAAGTTTGCCTATCAACTCGGCCAAATCGCTACTTCTGTGCCTCGGTAAAGGTGGAGCGGGCCGATCGTACACTCTCGACGGCCAAGTTCTACACCCGACGCATTGCGTCAGAGACCTTGGCGTTATACAACGTTACGACATGAAGTCACTGGACAACACGGACAATATGTATCGCACAGCATTGCGTTCGCTGTGGGCGCTGAAACGTAGCTTCTGCACCTGGTCGAAAGAGATTGCCACTCGTCTCTTCACATCCATTGTACGACCGGTGCTAGAATACGGCTCACCCGCCTACTGTCCGTTGACGAAAGGCGAGATACACAAGCTCGAAAGAGTACAACACATAGCCACACGGCTCATTCCCGGTCTTCAGGGTGTGCCGTATGAAGAAAGATGCAGACAATTGGGTCTGTATACTCTAGCCTACCGCCGCGTGCGAGTGGACCTCATCATGACCCATCGGGTATTGCATCTGGGTGCTTATCCGATGCTGAGGCCACTGCTCCATGTCCGTGCGTCAAGCAGCACACGAGGTCACCAGTACAAACTGGTAGTCCCTGACCTCAAGTGGGTAGCTCATCCCTTGTGTCTTGAGCGGCGAGTGGTGAACATGTGGAACCGTTTGCCCTCGCGGATAGTAGAAGCGAACTCGGTGTCGGAATTCAAACGATTCCTGGACGCGCACTTTGCGGATGCCAGATTCGACGAAGCCTTCACAGGAAACTGACGAAGGAATCGTTCAATGATTATAACCCATGGAGCCCGTTAATCCACCAACTGCAGCTTCCGAAACGATGCCCATCCGTAATAGGCGGCGGAGCTGGTGAAGGACTCCATGTGGTTCATCCAAGAATATATGGTAAGTACATGAAGATTTTTTCTATGCTTGTAAATATTTTACTATTTTACTTTTTTCACCTGGGCTAGCTCACTACTACAGGTAACACTGTGTCAGTGGGACATGTCCTACATCGAGATATAGCTACATAGATGTTCAACATCTTTCTCGCTATCATGACAGTCAAGTCAAGTCAAGTCAAGTCAAGTCTAGTGGAGTGATTCATGGTAGCGTGCTAGGCCCGCTTTTATTCTTAATCTGTTTCAACGATCTCCTCGACGAAACCTCGTATGGAAAGCCGTTCCTTTTCGCAGATGATGTTAAAATTGTGTATTGTTCCACCCCTGGGCAACGTAGTCCTAACTTAGCCTATATTCAGTCTGATTTGTCCGCATTGGAGCTCTGGAGTAACTCCTGGAAGCTGCACTTTGCCACGGACAAGGGTAATCTATTGTACTACGGCTGTGACCCTTCTCTGAACATCCTTACATTAAACGATACCCATATTCCTGTGGGTGGCGCAGTCCGAGACCTTGGTCTAAGATATTCTGCCTCATTTAACTTTTTAGAGCATGTTATATTCTTGCAGGCTTCCGCCAGAAAAGTGATCGCCTATATAAGTCGAACTCTTATTTTGTGGGATTCTAGGCTTCAAGCCTTTAAAATATGTGTTAGGCCGGAACTTGAGTACTGTACGATAGTGCATAGTAATCTGAGATAAGTGTATACTATAGCACTAGAAAACATTCAACGATCATTCACAAAAAGGTTTCTGAACATGCTTAATACTATGACATAC
Source organism: Dicrocoelium dendriticum (assembly GCA_944474145.2). Taxonomy (NCBI): domain Eukaryota; kingdom Metazoa; phylum Platyhelminthes; class Trematoda; order Plagiorchiida; family Dicrocoeliidae; genus Dicrocoelium; species Dicrocoelium dendriticum. The sequence goes on from OX104063.1 coordinate 199,358,581, forward strand.
CGTGAGCGTTGCGAGGCGCTAAATCTGGAGCCGCTATGGCTACGCAGACTCAAACTTAATCTGTGCCTTTTATACCGCTTACTATTCGGATTGACCTTCACTGCTCAGCCACAACTCGAGTTTCACACTCGTATGCGCTATGAACTAAGAAACAGCGAGCGCACAGTGAAAATACCAAAGTCTCGCACAAAACTCCGCTCAAAATTTTTCTCTGTAAAATATGCGTTAATATGGAACAAACTTCCATCGAGTGTTAGAAACTGCACTACCTATGCACAATTCAGACGCATGATTAATATTCACCTGACTGTTGCAAACATCTGGTCAACACTAAGCCAAATGGTGACTCTAGATGATTTGTATGAGAAAGGTCCTGGATACGTATGAAAGTCCCCATATCCTCTATTCGTTTCAATAATATAAGATTACCTACATATAATTGCATTCTTGAGTATATATTTGAGAACGATCTTAGTCCTATTAATCCGTTTAACCAATTATGTCTTCTCCTTTGACGCACTGGTTCGTTGATGCACTACGCCTTCCAAGCTGATGTCTCTGTACCATCGTGGTCACTCGCCAAGATTTTTCATCAAATTGTGACTGGCCTATTGACTGCTAATCATTTCAAAAACCCATATGGGAACCTTTGATCAAAAGACGAACAATTAACTATATTATGCGATCACGTTGTACATGTTGATAAGACCACCCAATTGGTCTGTGCCTCGCACTGATGAGGAATAAAATGTTTAATTATTTATTTATTATTTATTGAGTAGAGCTCGTCGAACTGGTTCGAACGAGCGCACACACAATATTGTGTGGGGAGAATTAGAGTGGCCGCAGTGGGCAAAGCGAGAGCCTAGTTAAAGTGCGGCCGCACGCCTAAATCTCATCTTCCGCATCAGTAGTGAATTGTTTGCACGCTAACCACCAGGCCCAGACAACACACCGGTACCTACTACACAGGTATGGAGAACCTGCAGTGCAGTGGCATGACATGGTCTAGATTGTGTAACAAGTATGGTGCTTGCCTCATATTCACACTCATTGCTGCGCATAATCTGCAGGTCAATTGTGAATTTGGTGAAAAGGTGTCGTTTCAATTCACTAATCAATTAGCACGTTGACTAGCCGGGGCCTAGCTAGATTGGGCTCTTGACCTGAAAGTGTAATGAAGCATGTGGAAATACCCGTTGTTACAAACACAACCAGATTTGTCTCCGCGTCGCGTTTTGTTCAACTTCTTCAACCCTTTGTAGCAAGGATATTCTATTTAGTCAAAGTATAAGCTTCAGCTATTGTCATTAACACCGCTGTGTAGATAGGATATATGATCGGTAAACATAAAAAAGTTGCCTATTAATGTCGCAAACGTCTAAGCTAGGGGTGTAAACCTCTTAAATCACCGGGAGGTTGCGTTGAAAACTGTTTGAATGCAACTCTCTGATGCATGCAAACGCAAAAACACATAAAAGAGCCGCGCCAGAGAATGTGATATAATCATTCGCGAGAATCATCTGAATTTCCCTACGCAACTTAGTGCTGCTGAGAGCTGCTGTCAACCAAAACTTGAAGCGTCTTAAGTAAACAGGATGAAAACGAGTTTTCTCCTCTTCACTGATATCGTACATCCATTTACAATTCCGACTCAATGACTGGCTCAAAGCCGATACAATAGTATAGCATAAGGAACAGTTGTCAAGTCTGTTAGTGCAAGGATGACGCATAAATTTCTATACAGCTTGCTTTCACATCCTGTATTACCTGGAAGCAAGACAGACTGTGAACCGCATAATGAATTTTGAGTAAAAAGTCGTGTTTCTAGCAGGCAAAATCCTTTTTAGCTAACTTCTAGCTACACCACGTCATTGGTTACGTACGACAATAAGTTGAACACTTGGGCCGTTTGTTATCAGTACAGGTTCAATAGTTGAACTGCTCCCCACTAGTATACAGTGAGTGTGCCTGCTTCCACTTCAAGGGAACATCCTAGCGCAAAATTGACGTTAAAATATCCTAGCTACAGAAACAGCTCGGTTGCTGCGCTACAAAAGCCATGTGGATGATAACACGGCCCCGGCTTCATCATGGTAGCAGATCATGCAGTTTATGGTGCACTTGACTGCATACATGTTAAATGGAAACGAAAAATTGTCCGCCACACTTGGCCATCCCTACCAGTTACGGTAACCGGTTCATCAAGAGATGCGTTTACAAAGGAGAAATATGGTCATGCCAGTGTTTGTACCTTACCAGTTTCATAACAGTGTAGTACAAGCGGACACTAGTTATTCGTGTTAGACACAGTTGTCTGGCCGACGACCGAAAGATAATTACACAACCACCCTCATGACGAATGGTCGTCCTCGAGAGTATGTACAAGAACACAACCAACTGCGGGGGCTGGAGGACATGATGCATGAGAAAGACAAGAAAAAAGCCGACTTCCAATGAGGATTTTACTATGCAGAAGACAAGTAGTTGTCCTCACCCCAACCGAACTTTAACGGTAGTTCCTTGACGAAGGAATCTCAATCTGTCGGGATCAACTCACGCTTAGCATACCGAATCGTGCGAGACTGCGGAGCCATCTCTATAGACAGAAGAGATACAACTCGGCCCGATCTGCAAATAGCTGCTTCCTTCAGTTCACCAAGATGACCGCCATCAGCTATGTGTTCAAAAACAACTAACTGACAGTCTGGCTACCAGCACTGTAGGAGTTGGACTTCTGTCGCTCACAATCTAACCCAGGCTTGTCTGACCAAACTTACTGTTAGGAGTATGTACGCACTCCGGTTATTGTCCATAGCCCAGAGGTGATAACACAAAATCCACGCATCTGCCAAGTATATAATTTTTCTTGGATTTTCCAGAGGGAAGAGAGGTTAGAAGGAATTTGATTATAATCATCGAATTGCTAAGTTAACAAGATTCAAGTGACTGGATGCAAGAATGAAGAGGAAAAGAAAACGCCAATGATCAGAGCATTATGCTATCCCATATAGTTCCCATGCTAACCGTTCCTTAACTATAAAAACGGTGTTAATAGCCCATTGATTCAGTTGTAATTTTTGCATCTTTTGTGCCTATGGGACGCAAAATGCTCCTAACCAATGGATGGAAAATATTTGGTCATATAGATATATTTACATTTATATATTTATATATCTGTATATTAGGTGTGTGGCTGGAGCTTCGAGTAGTGCACCGCGAGACATCCGTACTCTTCCAGTATGCACAGGCGTCCTATGGTTGTTCGCAGTCTGAGTGACAGCCAAATTCGGAAACGGATGCCACCAACCATGTTGGCCATCAGCGAAATAATACCGTTCAACCATACCGAGCACCTGCTTTCCTTAGACAGAAACTTAGCTCAAGAAGACTTGTGATATGTCTTACAATCCGCCTAAACAAAATGCTGCATTGGCCTAGCACACCAGTGACCAAACAGTAGTCTGTGTAGGATAAGTACGTGCAACCGGACTCTAGCACCGAATAAGCCAGCGGGATACTGCGCCGGCATTGCATGCGCCGGACGACCTTGAACTGGAGTCTACAAAACTCTTCTGCACCATCTCTGTATTCTATTGCGGAACAGGTACAGAAACGGAAATGATATCCTAAAGGTTGAACAGCACTGTTTCTACTCACCTTCTTCCACTGGTCACCCATCGATTTTATATCCCTCAACAGTCTCCCGAATCTGCTCGGAATGAAAGCAGTAAGGTAGATCAGATCTCGCCAGACAATTTCAGAGATCCATGGATGAGGTGGAGAGTATGTGTGCTCGGTGATCGCAACATTACCTCGAACGAGGAACGCCAGCTCTTTGGAGCGAATCAGCTTTTCATCTTGTTGAAGACGAAGAGCTAGCTCGAAGGATAAGAGCATTTTGTGTTCTTCGAAAATGCCTGTTGAGATGTGGAGAGACGGAAATTTGACTCGAATGCATGTTGACTAATTTTAAGCAAGAAAGTATCAAGGTATAAGGTAGTACAAGGCGTTCATGTCCTTTTTTAGTTTCTTTGCCAACTTTGAATGTTCCACAATAGCCAGCTTTCAGCTTATGAGCAAACTGCTTGATAAAGTTGAATGTCCCCGTTCGGAACCTATGTAGGTACGTAGGGACGAAGTGGATCAGCGCAGTTCACTCGGCTAACCAAGATGTGTGCAAGTGATGTAGATCCCATACTTTGGCTCACGTCACCAAGCTATAGCAATATTGACAATAATAACCCTGATGTAATGTTTTCGTCCCAGCTGCTCACAAGCTAAATAGCACAGCCTAGTCCGGAATAACACCAGACGCGTTTCACCCTACTGGAGCTCGTCGGTGGTGCGCATTCCCTTGGTCCACTTACTGGGGATCGAACCCATGAGCGCTAGAGGCAGATGTCAACTAGCCAGCAGCTTAAGCCACTGCAGCCTCTCTTAGTTTCCAATTCTATGGATGTAGCGTCTAGTAAGAGGAAGTCATGACCTTCGGAGGCTAGCCACTGTCACCTGCTAAAGTAGCAACCTGCGTGGCAGTGGAAGATAGGTCGTGCTATATCTCAGTTAGCTTGCAAATTATATAGTCCAAACGACGTCCCCCATGGCTCAGTGGCTTAAGCTGCTGGCTAGTTGGCATCTACCTCTAGCGGTCATGGGTTCGATTCCCAGTAGGGCAGCCAGGGAATGCACACCACCGACGAGACCAGTAGAGCGAATCGCGGCTGGTGCTTTTCCGGACTAGGTTGTGCTATGCAGCTTGTGAGCAGCTGGGACGTAAACATTACAATTACAAACCCCTCCTACTCATTAGTAATAACACTGATGGTTCAAAAGAAATGGACAAGAATAAAAGGCAACGGAAGAAATCAAAGTTTCAACCTAAAATCGTGCAATGGTTTCAGATTTGATAACTGCGATATATAAAGTATATAATAACCGATATGGCCGACCTCGTGTACCTCACCCAGAAAGATGATAAACACCGACTCTGATTAGTACTTTGCTTACCTCATGCTCCTTTGTCAAGCTATAGAGTGAATTCCTCCGTGGGATGTAACGGGAAATATTAAAGCACGAAATATTTGTTTAGTAGAAAGGCAGAACTCATGACCTAGACTGCGTATGCGATTTTAGTTCGGTAGACCTGACACCAAGGTAGCATTGGGTATGTAGTGAAATATCCTATGACGATCATCACTGCTACTCATGGGGTGCCCCACGGGACAAGTGCGATAGTCTGAAGGCATCAGTGATCAATCGTAACCGTACAGGAGGTTTAAACGCACGGCTGCGTTGTCAATGTTGTTCTTCAGGTAGAAAGTGATGTCGCGCCTGCGCCACAGGTGGCGGAGATTGACAAACGCGCCTAGAGTTTTTGCTATACGGTTCGCGATCTCCTCTTCTATTCTACATACGTTAATATAGCTGCCGAGATACTCGCATTTCCGGACGACTTCTGATCACCAATAAGAGTCAGCGCAAGCGTGGGTCCATGCCAATCTTATAAAAGGAGATTGCATTGCAACCAGCACCGTCATTTCACGCACCAGGCTCTGATGACTGAGCCACATGTTGCACATGTCAGCCCACCGACTCCTGCGACGTGCGTTGTTTGCGCGCCAGGGGTGTAGATGGAAGAAGGGGAGGGGTGGCCGAGCGAGATTTTGGTCGAGAGGAATGAAGGTCCTCACTTCGAAGATGGCCTCGATGGAAGCTTCACGGCTCCCTGGTTGGGGTCCAAAAGACGATGAACACGTTTGGTTAGATACACTTGCTGACATGGCTAGGAGCCGACCTTAGTAGCCTTCCCGCTGTGAGTTTCTTTGTCCCTCCACATCCCTTTTAGCCTCCTCCTACAACCACGATCTTATTTCTTAGCATAATATACTTTTGAATAGTAATTACTTTTGCTGCACAGCCGCCGGCTGATAGCTTACCGGAACGATGCCCATCCGTAACCGCTAGCTCATTTGGCGTGCAACTGTTGTATTTATTTTCTTTTTTCTTCTATGTGTTGCGGCACAGTAGCTGAGGTGTTTTTATACCTCTAGCTAAAGTGTATAATGAGGAATGATGATGCACACGGAAAAGCATTATTTATTGCCGTGCGTTTTCAGCATATTGCCGTTGTGCATTGTACTAGTCATATCTATACTACGCAAAGTGGGATGTCGAGGAATTTCTTGCATTCCGACATCGATTTCGCCTCTACTGTTGTGCCTGTCACAATAAATCACCACTCGACGCTCGCGTGACGTGCATGCTACTGGTTCATTTGGATTATTCGCCTCTATCCTCTCACCATCTTCTCGCAGTGTTGCCACTGTACGCTCATTCGAACCGGATTTACCAGTTCTACACAGTGATCCATCATACGTGAATATCTTCTTCGATTAGAGGCTGTGCCACCACTAACCGTTTTCACTGGCATCTGTGATTAAGCGCAAGCGTTTAATTCAATCATATTGAGCTGATTGCCTTTCTGTGTGACACCATTCGATACAGAATTCTCGAGGCTGGCCGAAAAGCCTAAGCTTATTCCGATCCAGAGTTTCTCAGCACAGCTGTGATAGAATCTGTGGTCTGTCAATCTGTGTTCAGCGCTCTGTTCAGGTTCCAGTCACTCGCCATTCCTTGTGACCCTGTCAGCCAGTGCGGCTGCATAACTCATCACACGGACCGTGCGACCAGGCCGACCGCTCATTTGACCTTGCAATCACCACGTTCGCCTGACCGATGTGCGCCGCTCTCAAAGCTGTAAAAGTACAGAACGCTAACCAACCCACTGGGTCAGATAAGGACACCCAATTGAATGGCAGAAAGGTGAAACCGAAGAGACTCCCATCGAAAGACATTTGCGGGTTCGGAGAATGTCATCAAATAGTAAAATCGGTCTGGCTTGTTCGCACTGTTTGGAATGGTACCATACGAAATGTGCAAATGTGTCCCAACAACAGTTACGGGAGCGAAATAGCTCCCAAGATGCACTTTGGTTCTGTACTGCGTGTTCCACCATCCCCCTCGTTAAGTGCTAGCTTATCCTAGCTGAGAAATGCGACCGGTTAATCACAGAAGCAGAGCAGAGGATAAACAATAAGATTACTTCAATGGAAGCGAGTATGGACCACAGAAGTAGCCGCTACGGCTGCTAAGCAGCGGAATGCTGAACAATCCACTTCCCCTGAACCGCAATCAGCCACCTCTCCATCTCCGTTGTCTTCCCCAAATTTGGTAGAACGCCGGGCGAAAACAGACTGTACCTACGTCAATCAAACAGTACACACGGCAACGAAAATCAGGCACCATTCAAAACGTCTGGTTAAGCAAATTCCACTAGACCTGACATCTAGCATTAACAAGGATGAAGCAGCCAAACACCAACCTTTGGTACCTGTAGCTCAAATATCTCTTGTCGAGACTAAGCCTCCCAGAACATCGGTTACATATGCAGAGATTGCTGAAAGGGTCCACCGAGAGCCCGCCGTTGCGTCCTGTTCCATTGTAAACACCGTTAACGCAAATGGAAGGAAAAACAGCAAACAATCACTTGTCAACAAGTCTGGACAAATGAGTACCATACCTTGTACATCGACGAAAAAAGGATCCAACAACAGTGCCCAGACTGTTGTATGCCCAAATGCCCCTGAATCTACCGCCATCACATTGCGGGATAAGTTATCAGACGACCAAGACCAATGGAACTCATTGTGTATGCAGATGAGTATCAAAGCCAAGCCCATAAATTTGTTACGAATTACTTGTCATCCGAACTCGCCACACTGTGGTGAACCCAGACTTATTCGAGTAACTAGAATCCTCAACCGACGTAGAAAACGTTTTACTCTCCGCAAGCGCGCTAAAACAGGAATCCTGTGGGATACGTCTCTATTCTGATGTACCTTGGAGCGCGCCGAAGAGGGGCACAGCAAACAAGACCGCCTAAACACAATCTTCATACATGGCGTGCCAGAGCATCCTTCTAACGATGTTCAAGAGACCGGAAAGCACGATTTAGAACAGTGGCGGTTCATTCGTGAAACAATTTCTATGGATAATGTTATGGCACTATCGCTCACCAGGATACCTCTCTCATCGAATTATAGAGGATGCGGCCCTAGAATCCTAAAACTTGTGGTTCAGTCAGAGCAACAAGCAAAGGATGTTTTGGATCGATGGCGGAAAAATCGGAAACATCTTCCTTCCGAAATTCGCTTAAAGGTCACAAACACTGCACAGCTCAAATATTAAAGCAACTGAAGCAACAAGCATACCGACGAATGTACAAAAGCGTAACTTGACTGCTGCTTTAATTGACTCTGAAGTAGATCTAAACGAAGGTTGCGACGCATCTTGGCCGAATCAAGTTGCAAACGAGGTATCATTGACCCATCAAAAATACGAGTAAGTACAGACCTCCCATCGGTCGGCATTCTCCCACACTTGACAGCTTCACCTCTCTGTAGGTTCCTAGAGACCGAGAAACTGGCCTGCTTGTATACAAATGCTCAGGGTCTTTCTAACAAACTGACGGAACTGAAAGATCGCCAAGCTTCCGGCTCGTAGTATGTCATTGGTATCACCGAGACATGGTTACACACGGGAATGATGGAAGCTGAAGTTTCTCTACCGGGCATGTCGCTGATCCGGAACGATAGGCTCACAAAAGGATGAGGGGTAATCCTGTATTACCGAAGCAACTTACAGTGCGAAGCCGTGGAGGATTCAGACTCTCAGTTCCCCGACTCTCTTTGGTGCCGGTTGCAGTTAAAAGGCAGGGGCGTTTGCCTTATTGTCTTGGTGTACCGCGCCCCTAACTCAACACCCGATATACATTTGCAAAAGTTTACGAATAGACATAATGCCACCAGAAACCATGGGATTCAAACGAAGGTACAGAAATAGTAAAATAAAACATAACACAACGATGTCCATGGTTTCCTCAGAAAGCGAGATACTACCCGGTTGCTCAACGCCCGAAACCGACTACCACCTAACGGCAGCTTTAAGGTGCAGTTTACAACAAAAGTACACTCACATTCTTATCATGGGTGATTTCAACGTACATTGTTTAGAAGCCCCTGCCCCGATCGGAGAACAATTCAAAGCCGATCTACAAGATCTAGTTACTACTGTTCCTCTTTACAACCACATCACTTTGCCCACTCGGTTCAGAACTGGTAACAGTCCATCTGTGCTGGATCTTGTGCTTACCAACGAGGAGCATATGATTGATGCGTCGGTTTTAGACTGCCCGTTGGGTCGCAGTGATCACGCAGTCATCAGTTTCAACTTCGTCTGCTATGCAGAATATCTGAATGATAACGATGAGACTGTGCGAACCATCACAAGGTACGACCGACTCGCCCAGCTAGTCAGTGCCACAACATGGTCTTTCCTCGAAGAAGAACCCCAGAACTCGCGTGGCGCAAGTTCGTCAACAAATTCAGTCAGCTGACTGCACAGGCTTCAGAGATGAAAGCTTGCAATAAGTGCAAATCAGTTTCTTTCGTTAGGAGCAGAACTCGAAAATGGATGACAGTACGCAACGCAGCATGGTGAGTGTACAGAGAAGCTCCAGCACCAGAAACTTGGGACAACTACGTAGCCCAACGTAACCACTGCACTCAACTGTTAAGAGAAGACAAAGCCGCCTATCAGCAGAACATCGCAAAAACCTTCAGTGCTAACCACAAACCGCTGTAAAAGCACGTTAATAGCCTACGAAAGGTGAGGCAAGGATTTCCTCCACTCAAGACGGCTGATGGCCCAACAAGAACGTCTATGGAAGCTGCAAACGCGCTGCAGATGCAATACGCCCCCACGTTTCAAAGAGTCTTGCCACCAAGCGATCTACCAAGCTTTGTATTCTGCTCACCAGGACTAACCCACATCAGTTTTACCGCAGAGGCTGTATTGCAAAAGCTGACTTCTCTACGCAAACACAGCTCGCCGGGTGTCGACATCGTTCGTCCAGAAGCATTGGGAGCAGCAGCAAGTCAACTGACAGGACATTTAGCTCAGTTTTTCTAGCACTGCTTAGACCAGAACCAGGTTCCCGCCATGTGGAAGCTTGGAATAATAAGCCCAATTCACAAAGGTGGAAGCAGATCTGAACCCTCCAACTACCGCCCAGTAACCCTTCTTCCTATACTCTCCAAGGTCATGAAATCCATAGTTGCCGATGCACTAATGTGCTATCTGGAAAACTGCAACATCAGTACTCCTGAACAGCACGGTTTCCGTCGACAGCGGTCATGTACAACTAATTTACTAATCGCACGCAGTAGTTGGACCAAGGCAGCTGACGCTGGAGAATGTGTTGATGTGATCTACCTAGATTTTTCCAAGGCTTTCGATCGTCTAGACCATCGGATACCACTATCCAAGCTGCATCACTACGGGATCGGAGACCCTCTTTTAAGCTGGATCGCCAACTTTCTACTTCAACGGTAATTGGTGGTCAGAGTTCGGAGCTCTTTACCGGACCCCATACAATTCGAGTGTGGTGTGCCGCAAGGCCCAGTTTTAGGTCCACGTTCGTTTTTGGTGTTTAGTAATGACCTTGCACAGGGAATCGCTTCAAACTTCCTAATGTTTGCTGACGATATCAAGATCTGGCGCAGGATCCAGGCGAACGCCGACCAACATGTGCTTCAAAGTGATTTAGATACGGTGTATCAGTGGTCGATCCAAAACTTATTGCATTTCAACGTCAGTAAATGCAAGGTGCTTTCCATCCGACATCAGAGCATCTACTCATACTAACTCGGAACGAATATACTACAACATTCATCTCTCGAACGTGACTTAGGTGTCCTAGTTCAAGATGACTTGGGTTGTTCCAGGCAATCCGAAAAGACCTCGAAGACCGGGAACCAACACGTCGGGCTGTTGAGGCGGGCGTTTGGACAAATAAACAGCTCCATATTTCGACAAATGCTCAGTGCGTATGTTCGCCCCATGTCGAATACGCAATTCAAGCCTGGCATCCATTGCTGGAACACGACCTTAATGTACTGGAGGAGCCTCAACGCCGGGCATCTAAGAACGTAATTGGAATGCGCAATCTTTCCTACCAGGAGAGGCTGCAACGACTGGGATTGTTCAGTGGATGCTATCGCAGACTACGAGGCGACGTGATTATGGCATACTTGATTCTGCGAGACCCACATCATGTGTGCCGCCCTTTACTGCTACTCAGCAGCAATACATACCTGAGGGGCCACTCATTAAAACTTGCAGAACAATACAGTCGTCTGGAGTGCGGCAGAAATTTCTTTTCCATTCGTGTCTGTCACCCGTGGAATGCTCTCCCAGAATCGGTCGTCTCTGTACCAACACTAACAGTATTTAAAAGACGGTTGGACGATGCACTCATCCACTTACACTTTGTTACTTAACACTACGTCTCCATCCCACACCTGGAGTATACCATGGAATTATTTGTTGTTAACTGTGGGTGCTGTGCATCTAAGTGGATCGCAGGACTGCAGCGAAGCAAACGATAAGTCCTTATTTTCATATTTAAAGTATTAACTATTTTACTATCCTTATCATCATTATTGTTATGTTGATATCCCCACCAATTATCTAACGGGACTTGTAAAGCAACGCTTCTTGACCCGTATAAATCCATTGTTCATTGCAGCATGGAGAATGAGCCTTTTGCTTCGGCTCCACTGTCGGCCGGTAGACCAAAGGTAAGGCATTTGCCTTCTAGTCTATCGGTCACTGGTTCAAATCCGTGTAGGTCCGGGCGATGTCCAGGTGTACCAAGCGCATAAGTGATTGGTAGCAATCGCGTGGCATCGAAACCTCGGTGCGGTGAGCAGACGTACTGCTGACACCATCAGGTCCGGTGCTACAACCTTACGCCGGTACTCGCGTGTAGTGCTTTGTGTGCACATGTGCAGCAACGGCCTTAGCATGAAAACGTCACAGTGATGTAATATCCAGTGGGGTACTAAGAGTTCAACGCAAAGCCAACATGACAAGGTTTACAACCCCAGCCTCCTGTATCACTCCTCCTACGGCATGCCCCGTAAATTGGGAATGGGCCTGGGAATGAGCCTGCTGATATAAGACAGGGCTCCGCACTTCACCCCGACTGATCGAACAATAGGCAGCATTAATTTTTTGACGCAAATGCACAGATGAGGGACGATCTCTTCACACCAAATGCGGAAGCTGCCTTTGAGGGCCTAATGCATAATCAGTCATTTTCTGTATGTCCTGTTGCTGTTGTCCACGGACATCAAATTATGTTTGCTCGGCCAGAGTGTAAATTCGCCCAATGAAAGGGACAAATTTGTTTGGAGCTTGAACAATTCGGAAAACTTCCGAACCAAACCAAGAACAAGGCAAAAAGTTAACCACGGTACGATTAAAAGACATAACGAAATGCAATGCGGACATACCACAACAGTCCCTTTTCCGTGTTGAAACAACCAAGTCTTTACAAAGTAAACCAGCACGTAAGGCAAGTGTAAGTCACCGCACTTGCGACTGCATAGCCAGATCACAAAACCTAGAGTTCGTGAACAGAATCCTACGGCTCTGTTATTGAGTCACATAACACTATCCAGTTGGTTCACTGTACAGCGCATAGAGATACAATGCGTTGGGTTCTTAGAGTAGCTTCAAGGGTGGCGGGAGTATTGTGTATCAGGTCACATCTGGGCGCAGACGTGAAGGGACAGATAGAGAGCATGTGATTTGAATCCTAGGGCAAGTTGCACATTGTGGGGGAGAGCAACTGTAACAGCGGAGATTGGTAGGAAATCATGCGGGTTCAGAACAGGAAGACATAGTAGGTTGGACATACAGGTGGTAGAATGGGATTTAGCAGATGGCGTAGGTGTCAGTTATGGTGATCCGTAGAAATGTCCCAATATCTCTCTTACAACTTGCATTGTAAGTTTACCGTTAACACCCATCACCACCCTACACCAAGCGCATAAATAACGAACTGACAGGATTGGCAGCCAAACAGACCCCTACAGACCAAATGAAGGGGCGGTCAAGGTCATGTTGAATACATCGCAGTGGGTGAGAGCATCAGTTACACTCCAAATCTTCCAGTCGTCTGCAAAACAATACACAGACCGAAGAAATTGTGGTACTTCATTTATGTGGATCAGGAACAAAATGAGTCCCACTACTGTGACTTAGGGTACCGCGTTCGTACAACGATAACAGTCGGTTAGATATCCATACCGTTACACCCTCTAACTTCATCCAAAGTGGAGATGACTGATCCACTGGTGCAGTAAGCCACCAACACCGCGTATCCTCAGATTGTGCATGATGACCTCATGGACGCTTTACTGAGACCAATGTAGACAGCATTGACTCACTTTCCCTTGTTTATTGCCTGGAACTATTCATGTTTCGTCAGGAGCAAGTTGGCGATTCCTGAGCGGGCTTTCAGGAATCCGCGGTGTGGGGGTGTAGACTGGTCCTACGAGTCCAGCTACCGCAGTAGACCCTTCTTCATAATCTTCGCAAGTACCATGACCAAAACAGAGGTCTGGCAAATAGACCAGTACTTGACTACCTTGTTTGGGTCGCTGCTTTTCAGAGTCAGCTTCATCACCGAGCATTTCCGGTTACTCGGCGACCAACCTTCAGTTAATCGGTAATGAATTTATGATCTGCAAGCTTGTTACAGCTAACCTGTAGAAAAGGAATCGTCTCTATAAGGGAGTTTGTCGACTATAAGCGCGACCATCTCAGACCAAACGTCTGAAACCTTTTGATGGGTACAGAGTATGATGGGTGTCAGATCAGAGTAAGCCGCTGGACCAATCGAGAGAGCCAGATAGCCAATGGGAGGCGGACGTAACGGATTCGATTACTGGACTCGGCTTGACCGATATTCATGTGATTCATTGTTTAACTGAAGCAAAGAAGGAACCTCATTGACTCAGAAGGGTCGTTAGTTATGGACTTGAAGGTGCAACTTAAACCGAAGAGTTTGGCTTGCCAAACATGATGCACTTTGCGCCGAATTGACCTTGCTGCATAAATGCTTGTCCCTGAAGGGCCGAGTTCTGCAACACAGTGCATTGTGATCCAACAACATTGCATACATCCTGCAACTTCGTGGTATGTTGTTTCAAGATAATAGAGTAAAGACGATCTGTGTCATAGCTGCGTCGACTTTCAGTTTTACATTCCAACCTATGAGTTGGTTAGAGGCACTGCTAAAAGCAACACCCGATTCCTGCACATGCACCCGTCCGAAAAGGAAGCACAAGTTGTTTAGTCCCAAAATACGTCCCAGTGGGTTTTATACACACAATTTTGATCCGAAAAAAAAACAAATTGTGTGCTTGCACTGCCTAGACTATATAATAGTACATTCAACGGCGTAAAAAGGTAATGCATCTATAAGCTACTCACCCATGCATCCGTAGCAATAAGTAGCGTAAGTTAGTGCGTTCTTGATATTACTCAACCTTTTAGGTAGTGAATTGTGTGGCATTGCCTTCTTCAGTGCCTTGAGGAAGACGGTCATGTACGAAGATAAGGAGAACTGGTACATTGGGCCTACCAACGCCAAGTCTGCCAGCACAAAGTATAAAATGGCTCCTCTTCTGTTGAGATCAATGCAACAGAGGAACGAAGACGTATTAATTAGGACAGTAACAAGACAGGTTAATAGAGTACATTGCCTAAATAAATCAAAACTTTGCACGGAATATCTCTCAGAACAACGATTTACGGTGCCTATTAGCAACTATAAGGGAAGTAATCGTCAGTACTCACCTTGCTGCCGAACGGAACGCGTCTCGCTGGCGATCCACGTCCTTCGTGACGATTGCGGCTTGCGATAGCTGACGACTCACATCCACAGCCTTGCTCTTGGTTCCCTCCAAGGTTGCGATCAGTTCCCAATTGTCTAGAATGTTCCCTGTTTGTGTGGCCAATTCCAGCAGCAGTCGGTCTTCCAGTTCCTTCAGTGTACGTTTGTTCTCACTGAAACACATAGTGGGAACGAAACTTGTACTACACAAAACAGGTGAAGGATGGCGACCGAAGGAGTAGGATGGTAAGTGATTGGGAAGGAAATGATAAACTTCGGAATTGGGCAAGAAAATCTGTTCTTGAAACATAATTGTGCTAATTATGTTAATCCTCAGTGTTGCCTGCTCCCAACACTGTAATTCACGGCCGGTTTCCTCCCATTTAAAGGCTTAATTTAGAGCTAGTCGGACGAAAACTCAGAATCAGAACATACAGCTTGTCAACAGATATCTTCACAAATAACCACCGGGCAGTGTAAGCAACGTGTGAATTTCGCAGTACCGTCATTCAATCCAATACCGGGATGAGTTGTTTTGGGATTTCCTCAAGTTTACCAACAGGATAACCATCCACAACTATCCCAGCACATATCAGATCTGGTGTAAACTCCAACCATTAGACTGGAAACAGCAAGCCTAGAATGTTTGATTGCCCACAAGCAAACTGGTCATCGATGTATATGTGTAAATGATATGCACCGCGAACAAGAAAAGGATCACCACGCGAACAAGTCTGCGTATTTTTCGGCCGTTTTTTATCTAGTTGTTGATTAAGGTTCCATGGAAAGTCATGAGCAGTGTTAGTGCCTACTTCTAAGACCGTTTTGCCTGATGCGCGCATAGGGGACGCAATGGGCATCACTGCGAGTGTTCGCAGCACAAATTGCCTGTTATGGCGCATGTTCCCGCAGTAGGTGATCTAATCTTTACCAGATCGAGAGGACCGACTTCCGTGATGAAATCGGGTTTTCCCTTGATACCTCGGTTTACACAATTTCAGCAAACGTTGATCTACTTTGGATCATACTGACCAAGCACTTTTACAGTCGAACATAACAGACCCTTCAAAAGCTAAAAGGTGCACCAACTTGGCTGCAGCGTCCACCATATAGTAACCTACTGGCGTGAAGCATGGATTGCCTCTGAATTTGGAGAGGCCCATCTTCGCTCACTGGTTTGCGACCAATAGTCATATAAGAAGGTAAAGCGACTTGTTTTCTATCGTGATTTCCAGTGTATCATCTGACATAGTTGAGGGATATCATAACAATTTTTTCAAAAGCTTTCAAAAACCACTTGGGACGAGTACGAAAAAAGCCATCCTCAACAATCTGCGGGCACGCCTCAGAGCTAGGCATGCTCCTTCGAGCTTGTGCATCAGACTCCTGCCCCATGACAAAAGACAGATATCCTCGGGAAGCTCCCCTCTTTCGAGAAGAGCTGATGGATAGTATTGTCTACGCCCGTGACAGGCACTTTTGCTCTTTCTTTTGGGCTACTCTTGTAAAATTATAACTAGGGAAGCGCTCCCCATTAGATCCCTCAAAGTCCAAACTCCAACAAGTCGGCCAACATGTGCTTTTCATTTTGATTTTGCAGTCAGTAAGAGTTCGTATGTTTTATGATCGCAGCTGGCAACTCTTATTTGGTTGACCGGATAGAAACCTTGGACAAGGTGATCGCTAGTTGTTATTTTTTCTGCATCCGCTGAATACAGACCGAAATTACCAGTATTTTAATTCCTTGAACTGACCACTTTCCTGGGTCGAATGGAATTATTAATGCTACCTTCACCACAAACACTGGGTGATTCGGATAGCATGCATGACCGGGGTTAAAGTACTACATTGGGTGTCCTTAAAGGTCAGTGTCTTCCGCACTAACAATGGTCATACTATTTCGGTTGTCTTCCGACTATTCTCTATGTAGAAACAACGCGACCTTTCGACACAACGTAAACCAAATGGCATACTGCCCTGAACTTCAAATCGACTACGCTACAATTGACTACATGTGACCTGCGCCGGCGCAAGAATGTCCATTGATCTGAGTCGCTAAAATGGGCTCGACTGTGAGTTAGTACGCGCTCACCTAGCCCCCACCCATCCAACTACCACGAAGAGAACAACATCGAGGATACCTCGCGGCAAAGCGGAAATATCACCTGAAATCGCAAGGCAGTTGTTACCAGTGAATGAAATTGGTGAACCTGAAGTGGCTTGAAGCCACCCAACATACATTACGAACAGATCATTTCAGCCCACTTTCGCTATAGTTAAGGCATCACGGATTTTAAATGAAGAACGGAAACTGACGCGTTTCACAGTCCGTTCGAAATTAACCACAGAGGCTTGTAACGGCGTGTGAATTTGTGTCCCAGAATCACACTGAGGCATTGGCATATAGAGGAAGCCATTGAGGCCAAGAGAACGAGCGTTACTGGAAACAATGAACTGCCGCTTTATAGTTATCACAGTGCGAGTTAACGGAAAGCCTCAGCATGTGAAGTAAGAGTTAAGAATAATATACAGCCGATCCACTCTCAGACCCATCGCTTAAATTGTTCAGCGAAACAGTTGGAAGAGCGATTCGACTATTCAGCTCTTCCAGATGGTTGGTCGTTGGCACTCTTGTACGTAGGATAATTCAAATTTTAACCAGAAAGAAAATCTATCTAGTGGATGATACATTCGGTATTTTTTCACCTATTAGATCTGACTCGTCTCATATGACCCGCGATTTCTAGCTATGCAAAATGTCTAACTTCACTAACATATGGTAAAGCATAGAGTTAGCTCATGAAGTTAACCACCTACTTTCTTATGCTCGGTTAACTAGTTCCACGCAAATTGCCTACATCGGAAATTGCCGGCCGGTGGCCGAGTGGTCTGCAAGTTTGGTTTGCAATCATAAGGTCACCGGTTCGAATCCGCTTAGGGGTGGGCGTCCTCGCGGTATACTCAGTTCGCGCGCGACTGGTGGTGGTCGCGCGGCAGCGAAGCGCCGTTAAGGCGTACAGCTGACATATTATTTATTATTGTTACATCGGAAATTTCACTTATAATTATCGACATACGAGAACACATGCATGAAGACGATGCATGAGGTATGAGGCATGAGGTATGAGTTATCACTGTTTCAAGTTTACGATTATAGTGTAGTTATAAGATGCTCTGAGACACTGGGAGATTCCGCCGGTGCGTGATGACACAGACAATTTCGGATCTTCACTACGCCGCTCACAACGCACAGTAAAGCGTTTCCAGGTAACACCTGAAATTCAGCGCTTGCACACTATCGGATAACTCAGCATCCAACCTGGATCTCTGTCGCAGTGACCAGTATACATAGATTACTCGAACAGACTCAGATTGAACGATTTGCATATACGGCAGTGATGCCATGGATGTAAAAGCATGCTCTCATAGTGTTTCTCACCTCATCTCCACAATCAACGCTTCCCTGCGTTCTTCCAACTCCCGATGTTCATGTTTGATCAGGGCACTTAGCAGCTGACCTTCCAACCCGGTCAAAGTTACCGTGTAGTTGATGACCAGCGCTCGGCTATACAGCGTGGCAGAGAAATGTGGGTTTGACAGCTTGGATACTAGATAAAGCCGGAAATTTCGATCATATTCTACTTCTCGGTCACCCAACATGATTATTTCGCGACCCTTATCAACTGAAAGGGGAAAAGAAGACAGTAATTTACTTGAGTCGTCGGCCAAACGTGTGGCTGCGGTGAGGGTGAATTTTGTGAAACCAACTGTACAATACGCGCCAACATAATTAAGACATCGTGTTTTATCTTCAACTGTTCGCTTGAAAATATGGCATGGGTGTAAGCTGCAACCACAGTTACACTACTTTGGTCTAACCTCTGGTCATCTCATGCACGAATACTTTGGAAGTAATGAAACTGAACCATGAGAAATGCAAAGTCCGAAAGGTCTCTGTACCTGTCACTAGTGTAAATAACCTAATGCATAATTGTTGTTTGTCATTGCTAGCTGCACCCGTTAAGTCTTGGTGATGCAGAAGTTTACAGTGAGATCCGTACATACACTAACCTCATGCAATGCATCTGCAAACAAAAGGTGCTGTCGTGGCAAAATTTCGCTTCCTACCTCGTATATTCCTGGCGATGATGTTGTTCAGAGCCGGATCAAAGGATTCTTCCACTCCCTCAATCATACATGGTAGGCCCAATTTGATGGCGTTCTCGATGGTTCTCAAGAAATTGGGATCATGTTGGGTGGTCACCTGCCCGAAAACAGGTTGGTGTAGGAAGCCGACAGTGCATTCGCGATGGATAGTATGGATGTAAGTTTAAGTTTAAAAACCGAAATCTCGCTGAATCATTGAGGATACGTACGGAACAGAGCCCATTTGAATTAGCTTGAATCCACTGAGCCCCTAATTACAAAGCGAACGTGGACTTACTTCTTTACCCCGACAGTGTGTACTTTTGACAGTTTCACCTACTAACAGATATCTGGATTGCAAAATTTTGGAGGCCACTTCTTCGTGTGGGGGGCTTATGTAGATCGACGAATGTATTGTTTTCTTTGCCCGCATGGTGTTCTCTATTCCGGAATACAATGCGCTAGCCCACTTCGCTGATCGTATGCAATGCGGTTGATCAGTAGCAAATACCGTACGCATACCGAGATAAAAACGTACCCAGCTACAATCAGTTTTTAGTAGATCTATTGAATTATGTATCGATCAACCATTTTGCTGGAACGGTTTAGGATGTACTAGTTGACTGATAAGAAAGGCTCACTTGAAAGTATATTCATACTTATTTGGGATGGTATTTGGAGGCCCGACCTCTGTAGTGATACTGAATCCATGGAAACCTTAATCCGCTTGATAGCGCCAATGTTGTGTTACTTTTCTTATCCCATTTCAGCCAAACTGACCGGCATCTGCAACGTTTATTCGGGTGCATGACAAAGGCACATGGCGTTAATACATCCACTTCACTGAACTATTAATCAATTAGGGTCCAGTTGTTCGGAACACACAACTGATCACTGTTGTATCCAGTCTCCGCCGAAAACTGCATTGAAGTACAGTTCCACTAACTCTGCTCCTTAGTACTCTAGGGTGAACGGTTCCAAAGCGCTTTAAGTAGTACTGAGGCCTTATTAAACGTTTAGTGAGTTTACCATTCTAAAGAATACTTGAAAAACATTTTCACAAGCTCGGGCAGCCTGCAGGCTACCCAGATGTCCAGACATTTGAACAGATTGGGACAACAATTTCAGTTGCTACTATCGTCATAACGCCTCGTTGACGGAAATCTACAGATGAATAAAGTGGGTAAGGAACTCACAGAACACACTTGTTACCTTCGTTGCTTTACATCAAAGCGGAGTGACTTACACGAATAGACCGTGATTCATCCTTAATATTCCTCTCCATTTCTTTGATCCATCGCGATGCCTGACCCTGAGGATCAATACACACAGGACATGTGGGGCCTTTCGTGGAGAGAATGGCGTTCTGAATGCTCAGTACGTCTGAGGGTAGTCCTTGTGAGTTCCACAAGGATACTTCCACCTCACTAGCAAGTAAACTGTTCACACGAAAGTCCTCAGACACCGGGATCTGAAAAGGAAAATACCACATGCCGTCTTATTGTTCCTTCACGCTTAATCATCCAAAGGGAGCTGTATTAGGCACTAAGTCAAGCCATTATTGAGCACAGCGGATGGTTATTTCACATCCTATATGTATATAGGATGTGAAATATATATATACATATATATATATATATATATATATATATATATATATATATATATGGTTGCAGGCATCCGGTTTCGCATCTGCTTGTCACTATGGCCAGCCACAGGACGCCAGCGCCTACAGAGGGACCATGAATGGCTTGCGCTGCACCGCGCACAACTCCATCCACACACCACATATCCAGTGTAAACCCGACGGAATAGGACCGGGAGGCATGCGGATGGTAGCCACGTTTCATCAACAGAGCCGGCCCACATTCCTTCACAAGCAAACACAAGCACGCTGTAGATGGGAATCAATCGCACACAAGGCGGTCGCTGGACCGTGGTCGTCTCCATATTGGGTGCATGGAATCACTCTTCGAGCCTAGCAAGGCCACAAGGACCGTGCACCCCGTCCCCTCCAGCAACGACCTACTGTCTCCTGAAGCCAGTATGGACGAGGTAATGGGTAATAGACAGGTAGGCACCTTGTCAACATACAGATCAAGCGAAGCCACGCCGGGGATATCAGACAACAGGCAGTCACTTGAAATGACATTGTCAAATAAAATATATCTGTTAAAGAATACGGCTACGCAGACATAACTTCCCTAAATTAGCATATGAAGTAAGTTGGTTAGCAACAAATCCGCGATAAGTACCAAATGTCCATAAGTTACTCAAAAAATTCTACAAACAGAATGAAGTTAATGAAAATAAACGGTTAACAGAAGATTATTCAGGAAGGCAGAACAAACCAATTAAAGTGAAATGAAATTTATCCAGTTTAAAAAGACCTAGTGTAAGCGTAAGTTGGTTTAGCCAAACAGCATTAAAGAAGCATCATGAATGCAACATCAGCCTCAGCATGGGGCATATATATGATATATATGATTTATATATATATATATATATATATATATATATATATATATATATATATAGTTGCGACAGGCAAATCCGAAACCGGATGCCGCCAACCACATATATAGCTACAAATTGCTTACACTCACGCTTTCGACAATTTTTGTATTTGTTTTTCTACCCAATTCATATGATCTTTAAGGCCATGATGACCTATGCTCGCGATATTTTAAATTGCCTATGTGTTTCTACTCCACTGAACATTACGGTTTTGCACGGTAAAGTTGTAAACAAATAAATTGAAGCGAACCTACAAGAAGCACAAAAATTCTACTAAGAAGCATCGGGCTGGATGGAGGATTGCTCTACGGTAGACAACATTGCGGAGTATGAGTATGCTCATTATAATAGACTCAAATGTCCGATCTGTTGTGAGCAATATGGATGAGCTTAAAAGCAAAAACGCTGTCGTGAGTACTCAAAGCTTGGTGTAATTAAGTTACAAGAGACGTGACTCCATGAAGATGTTGAGGATGAGACTGCAGCGATCGAGAGATTCATTTGCCATCGTGTCGACCGGTCAACTACACACAAGAGCCACGGCGGAGGTGTCATCACTTATGTCAGTCCTATGTGGTGCACATCAACAAAAAGGTGGTTTCGCTATTCTTCTCCACCTAGGAACCGCATGCTTTTGAAATGTAAACCAAGATATTTAAGTGGCTACCAATTGAGTTTGGTTGCAAATATCTACATTGCCCCCAATTGTCATGCCTCTGAGGCCGAGAAATTTTACGATCATTTCAAGTGTTATCGACCACATTGATTCTTCTGTTTGCATCTTTGCTGGCGATTTCAACAGATTTGATAAATACTCCTCACAGATATTGGGCAACAAAACGTTGTAAACTCCCCCACCAGACTTGAAGCAAGTATAGACCTTATATTTGTTAACAATGTGAAACTGTTTTTTTTGTGCAATCAGGCCCCGATTAGTACTTCTGGCCACACAAATATCAAGTCACCTTCGATCGTGTACAGCAAAGTAAAGCATAGGGACATTACTTGTTGAAAAGTTCACCGGCTTAAAAGAAGGCAATATGCCCCCGAGAACATATATCGACTCCAGGAAATAATTTTCTTCCACGGAGGTTAGTATATACTTTTTGACAACGATGTAGCTAAATACTGCAATCAGTTAACAAGTTACATCAACTTCTGCATTGATAACTGCTGTTCACTGGAAACCAGTTTCATTTGTGTGCTCGGCTTTCATCTACATACCTAAAACGCCTGCGTAGAATCAAAGAGAAAGCGTTCAAAACGAAGACCCCGCTGGGGTGACATCTTTTTGTATTTCTATCAACACTGAGTTGAGCCGTCTAAACCCTCTATATGTCCAGACCATACTGGAAAATAGTAGCTTCCAGGATCTCTGGCGTATGCCGAAACAACTGAGTGGAATCTCTAACCGAGTGTCTAATCCAAATGTAGACTGAACCGAAACTTCTTTTGCTTCAATGCTAACTCTGCTTCTTACCCTTCTTCCCCACGATTGGATCGGCCCACAACCTCCCTACCTGCCATTGACAGAAATACAGTGCACAAAAAACTACTACGGCTAAACTCCAACGAAGCAAGTGGTCCGGGAGGAGTATCACCCGTTGTCCTCCAAGTGTGGGCCGATTCCTTGACCCAGACTCTTGATGACTTATACACGTTGTGCATGAAAGTGTGTAATGTGGCTGACTGTTGGAGAAGTACCAGAATTATACCGGTGCCAATGAATGGCACAGATATATACTGACCAATTGCCTGCATCTCGGTAAATTTGAGGATATACAAGGAGAATATTCTTGAAAAGTTGCTGAATCAGACTCATTCAGAGGATCCGCTACAGTTCGCTTATCGTATTTCGTGGTCTACTCAAGACGCATTAGCTAACCTTGTACATTCAGTGCTGCCGTCACTAGACAAAAAAGTCAAATCTGTACGCTTGTGTATTCTCGATTACAGTTATGCTCTCGGCAATGTAAACCGTGAGCTTCTTTTAAGTAACCTGCACGATCCCTGAACTCAACTCTCCAGTGTCCGTCTTTTGAGCGATTACCTCATTGGACGTGCTCAGTTTACTCGAATTGGGGGCAAAACTTCCTGGCCGCTCACCGCAGACACTGGAGTTTTTCAAGGGGTCATCATATCTGCATATCCCTTTTCCACCTACATCGCCTCTTTACTCGCCCATGCCGATGCGACATTGCTGAAACATGCAGACGACGTAGTTTTGGGTATGCAACAACCGACCGCAGCCGCATCAGTCGAACTACAGGCCTAGCTGGACAGCTTTGTAGTATGGTCCAGAGCTCACTTTCTATCGCTGAATGCAGAAAATGCAATAACATCATTTCCTCTCTACATGAAAGCCATGGTTATCAGCAACTTCTTTTGGAATACCCCGAACTTCACATAAATGGCGAGAATTTGCACTCCAGATTTTCAGTGAAGTACCTAGGCGTCAGACTCAGTCGTTATCTTTCTTGGTCACTAAACGTTAATGATGTTTTTACAACGGTGAGGAGGCTTTCGTTCTAAGCCCTTCGTTTGCAATCCTCCCCTGTCCCCTGCCACTTAATTTAACATCGCATTTATCGTCGCATGTGTCTACCTCATTGGACCTATTGCTCTACTGTGATATTTCGTGTTTTCCTAAGGAAGTACTTCAAAATCCTAAATAGGTCATCGACGCAATTAGCTCGATGTAGTGGAATTCCCAAGCCGACCTTTTAGATTCTTGTGTCCACTCACACCAATTCATGCATAAGGATTGCTTCGAGAATACGTAATGATACAAGTCACCCCCTTCATGGTACACTAGCTGCGTGTGTATCAACATCCTCAAACAGACAAAGTACGGACCCAATTTTGTCTGTCCAAAGGCTGGCCACTCATCCGTTATCCCATATCTGATACGCTTTTTGTGCGTCCAGACGTCAGTTGTCCTAGAGCTTAAAACAACTTTGCATCATAAGCATACCGCTGTTGCTGCCACTCATCTCTCTACTTGTGTATTTATTGCTTTATTTCTATGCTGAAATCATGTGTACAACAGCTGAATATCCACCCTTATGGGTAAGTAAAACACTTCTTGAATTGCACTGCATTGATGTCTATCATTATGTAGGAATATACACCGAAACTTTCAAAACCATGGAGTGAAGAAGCAAAGTAAAGCAGAAAATGCAGGACTTTTTGAAAAAGAACCAATAATTAAGTAAAACAAAGAACACCGGTTTTGTTTTTTTATTGCACACTATTTTGTCCTTTTTCCCTTTTTTAAGTTTATCTTTTTGAAACTGGGTATTCACGCAAAGCTGCATGCACCGCTTCCACAACATCCGGTTTTACCTCAAGCGTACTGAGCCACTAGCATTCCCAATCCTTGGGTACCCAACCGGGTAGACACACTCGGTCCGCGGTGGCTAGGCAAGCTGTCAATGTTTTCATGCTGCGTCGTCAAGTGGTCTGCTGACCACCACACGGCCTCTTTCATTGTAGCCTTGCGAGCGCGAATACAGGGTGGTGTGGTAAACGCTCATCAGACACTCGTAGGATGTGGTCAACCCATCTCAAATGGCATAGCAGACAAACTCACAGAGATGAGACCTGTCTTGCCCAAGGCGAGGTGTCTGACATCATGGTTGCGCACGCGATGGTGCCAACATAACGGGCGATTCTCCGCAAACAGCCAGTTGTAAAGGCCGAAAGCCTACGCATGTCGTCTAGACGGAGCGGTCAGGATTCACATTTACGTGACAGCATCGCACAAACACTGCATTGTAAACCCTGCCCTTTAACGTGAGCGAAAGGTCGCGACGACACCACAGATGCCTCAGGTTGACAAAAACCGACCGAGCTTTCGCGATACGGAGGGATACCTCTCCAATAGTGTCGTCGGCAGAAATGCAGCTCCTTAAGTAGACAAAACCGTCCACGTGTTCGGGGTGTGTGCGTTCGGTAGTGAGCTGAAGAGAGGCCGATTGCCAATTCTGTAGCAAAACATTACACTTGGAGAGTATGAAGCACATACCATACCTAGACCCTTCAACCGCCAGCCGGTCAAGGACCACTTGCATGAGTTGAGCGTTGTCACCGAGCAAGGCGATGTCATCAGCGTACTCTGAATCCGTTGCGCAATAATCTGGAAGGAGCTCGATTCCAGAACTCTGCGACCCTTCTAAAACTCCCAAAAGGACGTCTTCGATCGCAAAGTTGAAGAGAAATGGAGACATAGTGCATGCTTGTCACACACCAAAATCAAAACGAATCTAGACATCCAAAGGTTAGCGTGTGATTCCATAGGGCTTTCATTAAGACATTAACGTGAATTCAAAACTGAGAAAAAGGGATACGGCAGTTTATAACCACGTTTTGAGCGGTGCATAGAAACACACTGACATGGTCGAAGATATTAACAAGAGGATAACGATCTACCCCGCCAGTATTATGCTTGCAGTCCTTCGCACACACTGGCTAGGATTCACTACAATTTTGCCATCCACGTCACATTCAGCACTGTATAAATTTGGGAACAATGCGGGAAAAGACAGTTATCCTTACTATTTTGCGATACAACTAAACCTTAAAAATCCCTCATGAAAAACTGGGTTTTGGCCAGTGTCTTGAAAAACAAACAACATTGTTCAGTCCTCGGGACGTCCAGCTTGTTATGAGCAGTTCGTTTAACTGGTTTAATACGCAAGGACTGGTATAGCATCGAAACAAAGTCACACATAGTTTCACTTAATACACAATTACAAGGGAGTCGTAGTGGGGGCTGAATGGTACAAGCAGAAGTTCATCACAACTCACGAAAGGATGAAACGGGCATACAGTGCTTTTCCGTGCACGTGCTGGCTAGCTGAGTCTAGATGGCGTTAATTTCTACTGTGACATAATTGTCAATGTATGCCTCAAGTGGACCCACGCAAGATGCTGATTTACTTGTACTATACACCATCGACGGTGCTCCAACAAGTAAAGATCGAGATTAAGAGTACCAAAACTCAGCTGTTTATTACTTATGGGCACTTTCAGTGTTTGTGACCCTTGGTCTCATAGCCATGGGTCTAGATCCAACTAGCGTTTCCACGAGTGCCTTTGTACAGCCCACCACTGTGTGTCTGCCTGTTCGTAGTTGCATGCCTAGTTCCTCGCTACCGCATGTATCGTGTCTCACGCTATTTAGAGTTAAGTCATTAGAATTTACCGCTCTGCCATTTTCTAGTGGACAGTCTATTATCCAGCAAACCGCGAATTTACCGCGAATTTATGGAGGAACTGCGATTACTCGTGATCCAGGCTCATGTGCTGTAGGTGGGGAGAGACAATACGAATGATGAGACAAACAATAATTGGTGACTAGCCGTTACTCGCGGAGCTGAGTGGTCTAGTGTTAACAGGTGTCAGCTATCCAGCACTGTGTCCAGGGTTTGTGTTTCAGGTCCAACCACCTCTACTCGGAGAATCCAAAAAAGAACGAAGCCCGTGATGAGGAGATGCTCTGAGAGTAGCATAACGCTCAGCCTAGATTGGTAACTCCGGTTTTTTGTACCAGTTCACTCTCGTTCCACTCACGTTGACTTTAGTTTTGGCACTGATTGTTCGATGAAAGGTGACTAATTGCGATCATTCGCATGCGTGTTTTCAGCCCGCGTGCTGCTGGTAGGTTCACTGAAGGAACGAAATTAAACGGTGGTCCGCATATGGATGTTGGGTGTTGTTGCCCACTCGAAAACTCCACACTCCACCACCGTTGCTAACTGTTAATCTCTTCAGGTAGAGATCGCAGTACTCGAAATCGCTGGTTTTTGAATTTTAGTCGAAAACTTTACCCCCATTCACCGAACTACGGCACGCAAAGCTTGTTCTCATACTTCATTAAATATCTATCAGACCATCCACATTCGTAGAAAAATGAGCTATTTCGACCATCGTGTGCCAATGAGGTATCGTACAATGATCGGTGGCCTCACGGATAGCGCAGTTGACGTCTGAAGCATGAAAAGAGTAACATAGAGCCTATATGTAAGTAGGTTGTATGGTCAGGTACAACGGGCTTCCTTTCACATCTGACTACACCCAACAGACTTTGGCTAATCGACTGCGCTAGAAAAAGTCGGTACTATCTTGCACAAACAGTAAACAGCTATGCACCATACGTTTTCCATTGACTCCCGTTCAACGACCGATAGCGGTATACTGTTGCCGTACAAAGTTATGCGATCTCAAGCGGGAAGGACTCGAACTCAGCGCTTTGATATCTGAAACCAAACAACAATGAAAGTTCCTATAAATTCGTGACACTGGGTATGTCTCAAGCGATGATGCGGCAAACCAGCAGTGGTACCCAGTGGCTTAGTCTCTAGGAAGCAATGCAACCGAGGTACAGACAAACCTGCTTAAGATAACCACTCAAGTGGCCGACAACATGGGGTCGCCGGTGGACAGGTGGTCGCCGTGGACAGATTCACGCATAGGGACATTACTAGTAAGCGAAAATTTTGGGGATGCTTTTGCCAGGTCACCATAGACAGGTGGTTACCATAGCAGGTTGGACTGCATATGCCTAAAATACACAACTCACTGTTTTCCCATCTCAAGTGGCCTTATCAAATGATGTTTACACGGGACAAAAATGAATACCACCGGAGTCGGTGCAAAATCCCGAGGGAGAATTGTCAGGTGTGATGGCTACACACATGTCCACAATTAACTCCTATGGTGTATGGACGTCAGAGGTGTTTAGCTCAAGTTTTTCCAGTGTGCTGTGTCCCAATAAAACGCATTGGTTCATTCGACTGCTCGTCAAAGAGTGACTTACCCCATCTTGCATAATGGCCACAAGCCACTCTCGGTTGATTAGCCGTTCCCGAAATTCGTTTGTGAAAGGACCAAGGTAGCATAGAAACGCCGCGGCGATTAAGGTGTTTCCCAATAAACACTTTTGTTCACTTCCCAATGTGGCAACTTCTTCTATCCACCTGTTGAATAGATAAGTGGCAATGTGTCAAAACTTTATGGCTTGATGAAAACCAGAATATCGGAAAAACAACTTCCTGCGTATGTCTGATATATATATATATATATATTAAAGGTGAAATGACTTTAAATATGGTGGAGACACACATCATTCGGATGGAACTAGCGCAACTGTTTAAGAAGAAGCACATCAAGTAAACGAGCTTCGAATTTTGGGTTTAAAAATAGTGTTTTGAAAACTTTAAGCACCTTTTCCAATATTCTAAGCAAATGTCACTATTTCGTTTTGACAAATCAGACTGTTTCTCTCCAAAAGTACTATTTGAATAGAGTTCAACTTCCGCCGTACGTCAAGTCATTTAGCCATTGTCGCACGCCACATCACACACGCAGCCCTGTGCAAAAGAAGAGTAGCTGGTTGACAAACGCACTGGAAGATACAAATAGAAATTGGTTGTTGCTTGCCCGAAAACACTGCACTCCTATGACGTGTTTCGATATTATTACACCACATCAGATATAGTTAGCAGGCATCGAACCCGGGACTATTGGGATATTAGTTGTGACTGCTACCTCTAAGCCACCGGGTCACGACGGGCAACTTTTGGCACAACGGTTAATGATGGATTTTGAGGGTCATTGAGATTACGCGTCGCAATCCATCCACACAACGTGTACTTCAAAAATGACCCTCAAAATACACCGGAAGATACTTCTAGTGCCCCAACATTTTCCGACTATAAAATCGAAACACTGCACTAATGTGGCGTTTACCCACTACTTCACCGTCCTTACTTTGTGTACTCATCCAAGTTCGAAACTCTCTCACCAAACATGCGAATCTTCTATACTTTGTTCATTTGCTTTTACAAAGGGCACTTTTCTGTGCTTCGGCCTCCACTCAAAGTAGCTTGCATTTGCTCAACATCAGTCAAGACACGAAGTTGGGGACACTGACTTTAGTTGGCACTGTGACATAGTCGGCTAAACTGTTGTCGGGATTTATTCCCTCTTTCAATGCACAAGCCCTTCCAAAAAGCCCATCCAACGTCCTTACCTACAGATTCCTACTCACCAGCACGCTTCACAAAACCGATTGGGTATAGATGCAATTCAGCTTCCTAATGAAATATAAAGGATCAAAAGGTAGGTATGCTGACAAACCTCCTCGTATACGGTAAGCAGGATACTATACGAAAAACGGATTAAACCGATTCGAAAGTGATTCAGTAAAACTGCATTATTAATTGTCCTGAGAGAAGCGTTGCTACCGCTTGCCCCTCTGGAAGCCACCCGTAATAAGTTCCACATTTGATTTCATTTCACACAGTCTCCCACACTAGGGAGAAATAAAACCAACGTAACCACGGTCGGCCTGATGGCGAAAATATGTCTGTTCATAGGGCTGTTGGTCTTACAACTGCCATTTCCGTCACTAAATTGCAGACAGCTACTTTATCGCAGTATAACGTTTTAGTCGTTACTTATTGCATATGAGTAGCGGGTGAAGTTATGCAAATTTGTCAATAACCAAACCTAAACAGGCCCATCGACTGCGAAATCTGTAAGGACCTTTCATGAGTTGCCTAAAGCTCCACTGACACGGTTATTTTCCGTGCCGAGGTTCGATCTCGAGTTGGCCGGCCAACGGAACAAACTGGTCGCTTGAATATTTTAAATTTCTATAATCCTCCGGTAGGTTGTTCCGTTGGGTTCAGCCATTTTGATTCTCCAAAATGGAAAGAATGGGGGCTAACGCTCCTTGGTGTTAGGTAAACGGTACATTCGCGACAGTGCCCACCGATTTATGACTATCCCACAACCGTCAGTTTGGTTTTATTCAATGAATGTTTGTCTACTTTGGAGTGCTCAATCTCATGCTTACTGTTGACCAATGAGACCCCTTTTCCGGCCTTGGCTCTCATCGCCCCCGTGAATAACGAATGGCAATAAGAGACACGTTTACACAGTAACAAAAGTAGGCTCCAGGTACACGATCTTCTGATCCATTCTCATGCTTCGTATCCCGTGTACATCGAAATGAAGAAGTAATGGATGAAATCAGATGGGATCATACCTTATTCAGAGCAGACCCATGCTTCACGCTCAAACAAGGGAATGTGGGAATGTGGGTGCCAGATGAGAATATGACGCTGGCCGGACAGTTGTTGGTTTCTTTTAGGAACCCCTATTTTAGTCGGGCAATGTCACGAAAATAGTGTATCCGGTATCCCTCACCAAGTTTTACCATATGCTTGTCATCAGTAACCGCGGTGGTATCACCAGGCGGGTAGGCCCCAAGTCAACATTCGCAATGTGCGCATATAAATGGATAAATACAGCTTTTATTCTTGATTAGTATAGCATACCGTGATGTATGTTAACAGTGCAGTATGCGCTCCTTTGTCCGAATTTAGTGCAATAATAATGAAGAATTAACACATTTGTCCCATTGACTGCATTTCCTGCATGTGCAGATATGTTAGTTCAAACGAAACTGGAGCTGTGCTTGTGTCCGACATTTTTTTACTCAGAGTAACGTCTTTACATTAGTCACAATCGTATGGTAGCAAATTTGTGAAGAAAATGATCCCCTAAGGAGCATGATGTCAAGTGGTCATTCAAATGCAAACCAAAATGAACTATTATTTGAAGATCATTTGGTGTTGCCCCTGCCAAG
This sequence comes from Dicrocoelium dendriticum, assembly GCA_944474145.2. Lineage (NCBI taxonomy): Eukaryota > Metazoa > Platyhelminthes > Trematoda > Plagiorchiida > Dicrocoeliidae > Dicrocoelium > Dicrocoelium dendriticum. The sequence goes on from OX104063.1 coordinate 199,389,711, forward strand.
CATGATGAATCAAAACGAGCATAAAAACGTCGGTCGTGGAGTGCCATAGTTGGGAGGAGCAAAGTCGAAGCACCTCCACTTCGTATACGGTCGCTGTTATCAGAATGGCCGAGGTCTACTTCAGATTGAACCGAGGTCTCAATAGAGACTGCGCGTCGCAATGCAACCGCACGGCGGGTACTGCAAAGCCAACTTGAACTCATTATCTCTGCAAGGCATAAGAGTATGTCAAACACATGGGATATATCCTTCAAATACAACACGGCAATGATCCTCAAACCATACCAACCAGACAAGTCGAATAGCGTGTTTCTCACCGTTCCTTCTCTGATCCCAAGCCTTCAGTCAGTTTTTGAGCCGCTAGCAACTGTCGACGCATCACGTCCATTTCCTTCTTCAAGTTTTCCATCTCCGATTGCGCTGCATTGTACTGACGTCTGAGAGAGAACAACGTCTCCTCCAGTGCAGTTACTTCGTCAGTCAGCTTCTGCAAGTCCCGTTTTGCCTTGTTGTATTCACGTTCTAATGTTTTCACTCGCTCCCGCTTCGGACGCACCTCCCGAGCCACATCGTGGTAAGTTATCACTGCCAAGATGAATTTATAAAATCCACCACCGGCTTTGCTCGCTGCTCGAACATCGTCGTAGTTCATTTTGCGCTTTGCAATCAAATCTGTCCAAAATAAACGCCATAGAAGGAGAAAAGGGTGAAAAATCAGCATAAACTTCCCCATATGCGCTTATAAACCTGTTGTTTCTATGCGAAGTATAACTATGGGGTCAGCATACAAATCGGCTATCGCCAGCTATCTAACAAGTATATCACCATGAGTATGGAGATGTTGACAAATGGTTTTCAAACGATTATCCACAAGCGAGGTACTTGAGCCCACAGTGATCCGATCGGAGAAGAATGTCTCAGAAGTATAGTGCTTTATTGAACCAGGACTTAGGTAGTACGCAGCTACTTCCCCAAGAATAACAGACATTCTGTTGAATGGTCCACGGAGAGGCATTTGTGGATGGAGAGCAAGGAACCAGCGTTCCAGTCGCCTTACTGGCCGAGCCGAATAAAGCAGCCTCCGGGGTTAGGCCCTTAGCAAGTGGATCCAAGGTTGCAGGACTTCGTCTTTTATCCAAATGGCACTCCTCGAGAAAAATGCGCTAGGATTATTGCTGGCTGAAAGTAGTATAGTTTATTGGCTCAAGCTCGCACACCGTCTAACATCAAAGGCAGTGTAGGCATAGACTGATGTTGAAAGAGGCCTGAAAGCAGCTGCTACAATGTCACTTTCCTATTTGAAGAGATAAATTGCAAATAAACTTGCTGCCACAGTTCGAATGTTCCTTGTGGAAATGCGGGGGCCATGAGTGTAATCGAAGTTTGCCGTCTGCTCAAGCATTTCGTATTCCTGACCCTTGTCTGAAATCTATTCATCACCGACACCGCACAGTTTAACTTTTCACTATGTTCCTGTTTACTGTGTTCAGATTCCGCTTCATTCGCGTCAGCTGCATCAATCCCTACTTGAAATACGTTCTATCCTGACATAACCTGTCTGACTTTCTTCTGTGTCCCGTTTCTCTGTGCATCTACTTCCAGTTCAGTCATGTCTCACTTCCAATAACCTTGACATTACCCACCCACTCCTACGCCCATTCTTGTGCTACGTTTTGTCTATCTGACAGCTGGTGCTACATCGCCTTGATCGTTGTGTGCCTCATTGCGCGAGCGCTCTATGCGGTCCGTTTGTAGCTTTAGGCCTGCCGAGGCGAGCCTCATTAGTCGGCGTCCGCATGTTGTTAATAGTGAAATTGTGTCTTTGCTGATTCACAGACGATCCTGGAGAGTTGACCCAGAGATTGTTTTGTATTGAAGGACGTGTTGGCACATTTGAATTTTGGAGTTGCCCGATTTTGTTATGTTTATTTTGTTCAACAGTACCATATTCCTTCTATTTGAATTCCCGGCGGGATACGCGTTTTTGACGCTGATGATGAGCAAGGATGTCAGAGACTATAACATGGGAGAGGGCATAACATATACAGCAGCAAGTAGCGTTACGCGACCATTCAGTCAGTCGTACCGGTGCGGACAATCACGAGTTATACGCTGATTTCCCAGTATAGCTCAAATAAACGTTAAATTTTTGCATTACAGGGTCACAGGTGTTCAGGTGCTGTGCATTGCGAAATATAACGCAAAATTCATAAAACCATAAGATGTTAGTGTTAAGTCCATAGATTTTGTTAGCAGAGCTGGAAAACGGGTTGATATTCAGAGATCGTCGATGAACATGACTCTTAGAATTGTGTGTGGGAGCTTGAAAGATCGAAATAGAGTAATTTCTGAGTCCTGTCCCACTGGAGGACTCGGCAGCAATGACAGAGACTTCAAATCGGCTAAAATCTGTACGAAGCAAGAAGAGAGACGAAATCGATCCCTAGCGCATATAAATCCGGAGATGCGAGGCAAGGTGTCTAGGTCAACCAGGTGATACGCATGGTGGGGATTATGTGGTCGACTTGCGATTGCTTGTAGGAAATGGCAGTAAAAGCAGCCTATGTAGTTGTCCTGCTTAGACAGACAGTGTCAGGAGAGCAGCAATCCGCACTATCCCATAGCCAAACTGTGTTGAGCAAACAGTAGGTACTACCGCATCGCAATTCAGTAGCCTGAGAGGAACGGGAAACCCAGACTATAACCGGTGAGAGATGGACCAAACCAACGGTGTAACACAGTGTGAACGCCCGGAGGTAGTAGATGGAAGCAGATAGGGAAGGAACGCGGAATCACCAATCGACGAAATCTGCCAGAGAAAGAGCACCATGAAACATTCAAGATGTTTGCAGATGTGTGGCGTCGTAGGTGGTCAAACGTAAGGTAAACTGTGGATGCCCACTGACACCACGAACCACTTTTTGCACCTAATAGATGTTTACAAACTCACCTCGTCAAGGACCAGTGCCAGGATGTCACCGCAATGCCCATATTCTATATATATAAAAGGTGGTCCCAGAACTCTGACTTACAATCGAAGCCTAAGAGTGTGGCAAGCTCCTCTCTCCCTAGCTAGCCATGTTGTTTATGGCTCAAGACTGCACCAACATTGGGCGCACTACTGTTGAATGGTATTGGGAAAAACGAGCAGATGTGATACAACCAGAGAAACGAGGGACCACTGAAGAAGAAGAAGGTTCTGTAATTCAAAAATCAACCATCACCGATACGTTGTGGATGAAGGCGCGTAGCGGAGCAGCGGGTTAAACGCTACCATTAATGAATTGCGCAAATGGGTCCGACTGTGTACTTCAGAATTATGCCATCTAGATGTGTGTTCTCAGGCGCACAACTAGTCTGTAACGTGTTGAATTCTCAAAGAATTCACTGAGATTTACCGTTCAGCCGACTGAAGGACTGTCCGGTCGTCAGCTGTATTTCGGAAGGAAGTGACACCATCTAACCGCACTTCACTGCCTCGCTGAGTGTCTCCGAAGTCGGCAATCAGTGGTTGTGCACGTCTTCTCATGTCAAGCATGCGTAAATGTCAGACTGACTTGCCCATTGCTTCAGGTAAACAAGTAGATGGATTCGACCTTGTTATTCCATGGCAAACACTTCGCAGTACCACAATTAAAACCACTGAATGACAACCTACTTTCCGTTATGTATTTACATCATTTTGTGACAGGCAACTTAGCTATCATGTGAGAATTTTACTGGCATCTTTTAACTCGGTTGCCATAGGTAACTTTTTCAAGTCAAAGTTGCGCTTTATACGACATGTGTGAAAATAGGTATGATCCTGAGCGCTACAAGGATTCCATTAGGGCTTGCGAAAACCGGTTAGCTACTTTGGCTCCTAAACCAACGAGGGCAACTGTGGAAAAAAATGGCACCGATATACATGTGTATTTGTACAGATGTTTTCTATCCGGTGAACTGCACAAATGTTTGAAGCTCCATACCCCAGTAACTATTCCTATGCTAATGATAGTCGATAATGATGGTCCACTCGTTACAGTTCAGACACGCGAATTTCGTGTAGACGGTTGGGTTTAGGATAGCAATCGGTTGGGATTGTAGGGTTGAAGACGTGCCAGTAGCCATATCGTCTCATAATAGAGTTATGGGATAAGAGAGAGAAATGGGTTTATCAAACAGTGTACTCATCTCTGGACACCAAGCAAAAGGTTGTACTAACCTGGCTTTCAGAAAACTTTGTCTTAACAGCTGGTAGCATTTAAACAATGCCTTCGTGCCGACGTTCTATTAGGCGACAACCGAAAACCACTAAGGGCTATGGATGATAGTAGTCCGCCCTGTGAAGTCCGCAATGAACTTGGTCGAGAGTTCCAACCAGTAGTCAAGGTCTTGTGAAAATAGGGTGCTGGTTTCTAGTTATCAGACCGATGCTGCAGACCCAGAAACTTGAGCACACACGACACAGGTGTAGGCAAACTTTGTGTCAACAGATGTTACTGGGGTGGGGGTCTTGTATTTAGTGTTCCAATTAATTGGTAACGGCCAACCTACACTATGTAAACGGCGTCAGTCTGATGGCCATAACAGAACAAATACGGACTTCCAAAATAGAGGCATATTTGACAACCTGAGATCCTTAGAACGTGCTCCGTACTCACACACCACTTCCGGGCCATCGTGCGAAAGACCCAACTAAAGGGAACTGTCGTCGTTTGGTGTCAAGAAGCTCACGGAGTCTGCTAACCACTTAGTTGAGTCATCAAGAGAGGCACAGTCAGATGGCCTATGTACATTCAAGCCTAGTGAGGAGAAGCGATTCGTTAATCCATGTAATTAAGGCGCCATCGCCGTGGCGGCTGGATGTTATTGTCCTTGTTTGTTGCTGCGATGGTGTGCAAGAAACCACATCGGATGTACAAACCACTAACGGTGTTCGACATGTCGCCGACAAAGCGCAGCTGAATACTCCGAAACAATGAACATTATTAACTTGCACATACTGCATCTTGTTCTGGTACTTTCGTGATCGTGTCACCTGGATCCGGAGTGAATAATTACACAATGTGGCATTGGAGAACAACTTTCATTCGCTAGTCATAGAACTTGAGTTCAGAGAGCAGGTACTGACCTTTTAAATTTTGTATATTCTTCACCGGGATGGCTTCAACGTCCATCTGTTGTAGATTCATGATGAAGTTTGCATCGGCCATTAGGCCTCGTGCGGCTTTCCAACTGACTTCAGTCGCTTGCAGTATGTGGCACAGCGCCTCGCCCACAAGTTGCACCTTGAGGACAGGGAGAAAGCAGCGAGCAATGTAGGTCAAAAGGTACTGCAAACTGGCAAGCCGCAATACCATGAGTTATTAACATGTGGTACGCAAAACCATATTTGGAGCAATCTTTCTTTCTCAGATTTGTCCGCAAGCAATGGTAATTGTCTACGGAAGTTATTGAAGACGTATGCGGTTTGCTTCCCAACAACCGTAAACATTCTGAAGTGGAAATTCGGGGAGGTTTGGAAACACACGGTTAATGACTGGGCGGGAAAACGCCTCGCTTTTGGCACAAGTTTTAGCAGACCATGTGAATCTGCTATCGGACGGGGGCGATACTCGTGATAATAATGATATGAAGCATGAGGCTATCACAGTCGCAGATCGGGATATCAAAACAATTATTTCAGTCGCAGCCGGAAAATTCCATGTTTGGTCCTAAATCGCATCGACACATAAGGACTTTGTAGCGACGAACCTATATTCGCTTTCCAACTGGATCCACGCATTGAAGCTAACCAGATTGGCCGAATAAATACAGGTCGCTACGCCCTTGAGAGCCGCACTCAACTCGCGCAGATGTTGGCTTTCTCGAGTTTATTGTCTAGACAACCAATCTGGTAGTACAGACGAGTTTTTTAATGGACTAAGAGACCTATCTGCCAGACGTGTGTATGCACAAGCTAGAACTGCAGACGAAACACGTAACCTCGCACGACAACACTCCGGACTTGCAGAGAAAGACTGGCTAATAGCAGAAGTTCGTTTACTGACAGCCAAAGGCGAACATACTTTCTACACTTGCGTATTTAGAACTCAATAGCACAGCATTGCAAAGCATACAACCCAGAGAAGTTGTATGTCGGTAGGGCACATGAGTTGGCATCTGCGGGCAGTGTCAGTGAGGACAGCCCAGCTGTAAGCTGCACAGTTTGAATCCTCATATGCCTTGCTCAGCCTGATAGGGAGGCAGGCTCAGGAGAACTCTGCGCAAGTTTGCTGGAACTGTACTAGTTCTGCAACGCAGTTACTCCCAAAGCTTTTTGGACTCATGTTTTTGCATCAAACCGAAGCAGATTTCACGCTTTCGAGTTATGAAACATGTTTTAGGGTTGCGAAATGTCATCGATATCCTGCCAGGCTAGGTGATAAAACTACCAATCCGTTACCCACTGGAAGATGGAGGGCAGCGTATGGTCGACACTAAGCGCTTCTCATCTCTAAGTCAGACATCGTTACAAGCAATTTCTATCTGCTTCAGGTACGGTCCTCGGGATGGAAAGCCGAAGGTTCACTTCAATGGGAATCGCGTTCAACATTGAGATTGCGAGTCATAATCCATCCACACAACGGGTACTTCAATGGAGCCATGGAACAATGGTGTATTACGGGTAAAATGAGCAATGCTTGACGGGTCCCGTGGGATGAAAATAATTGCGTAACCTGACTTGCATGATAGACTGAAAAGCCTTTTGGTGGACTCACCATAGAATTATGTAGAATAACGGAGATGTTCGCGTATTAAAAGTATAACTCCATAAATTCATTGCTTGGAAGTTTGGCAAGACACCGTTTTATTGCGTTTTGCAGCCCCTGGCTAACAGATTATAAAATGAAATGCAAATGCGACAACGCATCGTCAACTTGTTTTTAAATATCGCCAGATATGGAGCAGAGACAACATAATTAGGTAGAGCTTTCTAAGATTGGCACACGCTGCGGGAAAAGAAGTTTCTACGGCATTCAAGCCGGCTATACTGTATTTTCAGCTTCAGAGGATGACCTCTTAGGTTAATGTTGTGGCTCAATTCCAGCAGCGGACGGCAACTGTGGTTTGGATTCTGCGGGATCTGGTAAGCCATTAGAAGATCATCCCGCAAAAGCCGATATCGACTGCTGTACATTCTTAGAAATTTCAGTCTAAGGTGATGGTGAAGATAAACGAGCCGTCTGACGTTCTTTGTTGTACTTCGTTGAGGAGTTTCGAGAGCAACGAGATCCCGTTGCTGCCACGGTCGCCACGCCTGGATAGCATTTCCATTTGCGGTCGCACATAGGCGTTAAGCATTTGGAGGAAGATTGAAGGTTCAAACAGACCGAACGCTCCGCGAAGCAGGCCGAACCGTTGATTGACGGTTCTCGTCGCCTTCTCTGCTTGTTTTGAACACCCGAGATCTTCTTGTACCAGTAAACCAAGGTGCCACTACTAAGAGGCCTTCTGCAAGGTGTGGTCTCCATGCTTGTAAACGCTCACCGGTTGGTGACGCAGACGGATCAACTTGCACTTAGCTACGTTCAACTGAAGCAGGTTCTTCTTTGACCATTCATAGATGTAATCCAGGTCATGTTGGAGTAGATTGTGATCTTCATTTTTACTAATCGCCCGCGATATCTTGACGTAATCGGCGGAAAGCAAAAAATTTGTGGAGATAACTCTTGCCAAATCATTGATAAACACCAGGAATAAGTGCAGTCCCAACACTGAGGCCTGTGGGCCACCACATTCTACCTTAATCTGGTTACAGAGTGATCCCCTAACGCGTACTTGAAGCTTCCGTTGGTGAAGAAAGTTGCTAATCCAACCAAGAACAGGATCTCCGATTCCGTAGCTCCGTAGTCTGTGAAGTAAGATGCGGTGATCAAGACGGTCGAAAGCTTTGGAGAAGTCCAGATAGATGACGTCGACTCCGACCCCATCATCAGCCACTTCTGTTCAACTACCTCGTGCAGTCAGTAGATTAGTGGTGCAGGACCGGTGTTGACGGAAGCCATGCTGCTCCGATGCGAAGGTGTGGCATTTTTCCAGATAGTCCATTAGAGCCTCAGCGACGACCGCTTCCATCACCTTCGCGAGCACAGGGAGGAGTCACTAAGCGATGGTTTGCAGGATCGGAACGGATACCGCCTTTAGAAATTGAGGTGATAATGCCACGCTTCCACATAGTGGTGGCTTGCTGTTCATCAAAGCACCTTTGGTAGTATTGTGACAGTGGTTCAGCTAGCTTGGCGGCCGCAGGCTTCAGTGTCTTCGGGTGGATGTTGTCTGCTCCCGGAAAGCCATGATCGCGCAGTGAGAATAACTTCCTTAGCCCAATTGATGGGTTGAAAATTACACGTGTAAACAATGGAGTCGGTAATGTGCGTGACATTAGGGGACAGACAGAGACTGCAAGTTCGAAAATTGTGGCGTATTGTAACCGCAGGGCATTAGTTGCTTCTTCAGCGCCTTGTACTCTACGGCCTGTATAGGAAAGTAAAGGGATGCCATGCTCCACTTTACGAAATTGATGACATGTCTATACAAAAGTTAGTCGTTTGTCAGGAATATTTTGTCTAGGCACTGTTGATAAGTTACTCTCAGATCAGTGCATTGTAATGGTTGCGATGGGTCAGTAAATTGCCCCAAGTCTCTGAGTCGGGGTTAAACTTGTAGGCACGTAATGCTGCATCCCTTGTCGTCATGCATTTTCGAATCCTGCTCCTTAGAACTGAAGGCATTTTGCGGGATAAAGGGTTTTGGTCTTCTTATGCGACGTTGACGATGTCGACGGGTCTTTCAACGAAGTCTGTCCAAACGTTGCCAAGGGGGCTGTTGTTTGAGAATTCCCAAGCAGATGCGCTGACGAGATCTTTCAAGACATGGTAGCGTGTGATTGGATGACTTAGTTCCGAGTGTTCAGGTGGATAATCTGTATAACACACCTAGTTGAACCTTACTACTACATGTTCAATGTGTCCTAATGGACTATCCATTAAGTACTTGTCAACCATGAGCTCTTCATTCATGAGCACGAGATTCAATGTGGACGTTTTGTTTGCTGCCCTGAATCTAATGGGCGTGGTGACTTGATTATACAAGAGAATATTAGCAATCAGTTCATGCAAGTCTGTTTTGAACTGTTCACTAGGTGATGCCGAAACCTCCAGATCGTGTGGAATGAAGTTTCCGGAGAGGAAAACGTGGCTGTACCTAGTGCGCGTTACTCTGTTCAGGACACGCATCAATTGTGAATGCATTTCCGGAGTGGACTTTGGAGGCGGTAAACGACAGCTACGAGACAAGTTCGTTGTGTCTTACTCGGAGACGGCAACAGAGTGAGTCGGTAACGTGAGTTTCCAGAGCATCGACTACTGCACATTGCAGGTCGCTGCGGTAGTAGAGTTGGACCCCACCTACTCTGCTGGGGCGGTCTTTCCGGATGAGTGACATTCTGGCTATCTTAACCTCAGCACCAGTCACCACTTGGTGCAACCAAGTTTCAGTAATATTAAATAGCTTTCAAGCATTTGCAACCTGATGTAGCCGAAATTCGGTAGATGTACTGAAGAGCCCTTGGGCGTTGGTATACATACATGGAAATTTCTCAGATTTAAGCAATGTTTCGGAGGTTGTGCAACTCATACGTGAAGTATCGCCGAATAGTGATTGGCCGGCGACTAATCGTTTCGTTGGTGTGTACTCAGAGAAGGGTTTAGCGTTTTATTCATCCTCCGCGTAGTTAGACCCGTGTCTAATCTTCTATGTACAGTGTAAGGTATCTGGGCAATATCATCTTCTATAGGTTGTATGGGGTCATTAGACACACTACTGGTGCGTTGTTCTTTCATAGATCCCACCGCGTTTGGTTCGTTGAGTGACATACCACCTCTAGTAGGCATATCGTTGACCGTCTACAGCCGAAACTCAGATGGTAACCTGCAACGGAACATGTGCCAGTGTTTTAGCAGCCGTGCTACCATATATTTTGACTGTGGGACCACCAACCTTATCGGGCCACTTCGTTTATAGTTCGAGGAGGTACGCAGCTGTGACACGGATGGCACTGACACAGCATCCAAGCAGTGTTTCACGAATATAACACAATTGTTCTTGATCATGGGTTAACATTTCATGCTCATCACATGCTTCAGTTGCAGGAACCCGGTGAAGTAGTATGGCTCTGGTTGAAGTTTCCTTCCGGTAATCCTTTAAGAGGTGGTCAACTCGATAACGCTCGTCCCCTGGGATGTCTGGAAAGATACGAATAGAGCACCGTTCATTTTTGAGACTACCTGTCGACAATAGTATTGATACAACTTCAGTGATGGACTTCAGCATAATGCGCAGAAGCCTTAGCTCTCCGTAATGCTTAGAGTTGGGGTGCTGAGTAATACGCACTACGTGTGCAGGTTTCAGTACAATTTCCATTCGGCAACTAATAATGTCCCACTATCGGTAGCTCAATGGTAGAGCAACGGACCGGTAATTCGTGGGACTGGGGTTGGATTCTCCGTCGAGGCAGATTATTGTGTGCAGTTTAATCGTGACTTTACTTTCTACGAACATTACACTACTCACAAAAATGCACAAGTAGTGTCCCACTGGTTGAGGTCATCCAACTGCCTGCCTCTTACGAATGTCGACCCTGAATATCAATCATTAACCATTGTGCCAAGTGTTGCCCGTCGTGACCCTCTGACTTAGGGGTAGCGGTCACAACTAACACCCAATGTTCTCGTGTTGGATGCTTGCTATTTCTATCTGCTGAGATGAAATAACCTCGAAACGCGTCATAGGAGTGCAGCGTTTTCGGGCGGGAAACACACAGTTTCCATCTGCTTCAGCTACGGTCAACATTTAGATTGTGTGTCACAATCCATCCACACAGTGTATTTCAAAATGATCTGAAAATCCGTCTTTTAATAGTTTCTCTTCAGTCCGTTCTCAAAACTATTTGAGCAGGCAAGTTTCAATTCATACCATTTTTGCTCAGTTGGTCTTTGGAGTTCTTCTTGCGATTGTGGGATGAAGGCGTTGGATGCGACAAAACACTTTCCTCTTCAACTTCGCTATTGATGAAGTCATGGGAATCACGTTAACTTGACATGACTTAGAAGGTACGGAGCTTTTCTCAGGTGAACGACTTCTTGTCTTGGAGTATACTGACGACATTACCCTCACGTTTGATAGTTCACAAACATGCCAAGATGCAATGGACAGATTTGGTCTGCGTGTCAGCCGTTTCGGCCTTTGTGTTGCACCGTCAAAGTGCGAAGTTTTCCCCCAAGATTGGCAGGGACTACCTCCTGGGTTGACACTTGTTGTGAAACAGCTGGAAGTCGTTCAAAGATTCAACTGTCTGGGAAGTTATAGTAACGCCATTGGAATCTAAGATGAGGTCAGGAATCGCATAGCAAAAGCAAGAGATGCTTTTGCTAACCCTTGTCACCTATGGCGTTGGCGCGGCATCAATCACTCCTTGAATGGTAGAATGTACAATGCATCCGTATGTTCGACCTTGCTGTACGGGTGCGAAACTTGGCCTATTAGATCAGCAGACAAAAAGAGGTTAATTGTGTTCCACCACCGGTAGGTTCGCAGTTTGGCTCATATCTGACGGGAACCGCGCATGATCGATGAACGTGTTCGGCGTCCTTTTTATAGCACAGGAAGAGGAAATGAACCGTACGGCTTTTTTATTTCAAGAACCAGGCCAACAATCAGGCCATCCTATTGGATCCTGCGACGCGCTTTGCTTGCGATACCGGATGGGGATGTAAGAAGAGGATGGGAGGCCAAGCTCAATATAATCTGATAAATCCGAATCAACTTAAGTAATGGCCATGTGCCAGTGAAATAATAGCGGCTGATTTAAAGGTCCCGCTAAAGTCTATAGGGATGATGATGGTTGAGAAAACTAAACATTGGGTGGTACGATAGCCGGCGGCCACTCAGCTGGTCGATGTAGATGGATCACGCGTGGACGATGCGGAGTGGTGACTCAAGACCGGCGGAACCTAGAACGGACAGAGCATGGTTGAGTCAGGAGTAGTGACGAAGTAGATTGGCTGGAACAGACAGGAGCGTACGACATGTGTGCACGAGGCAGAGAAAGTGGAGAGTTGCTGTGTTCGAGCATAACTCAAGGCAGACAAAACATATTAAGCAGAAGTCGGTTAAAGCTTGCAAAACGTACGGACTAAGTACACAGACATACCGAGGAAGATCCTGTAAATGGAACGTAACCAATATGATACGTCGCAACCAAATAGCGTCCGCTATTTACGTACAGTATAAACTGTGCGTTGCTTTACAAATAACAGGTTCTGATCGTTGCCCAGACATTGCTTTGACCCCGGGAGGGCTGGGCGATACTTTGGTTACTTGTAAGTTTGGTTCTGTCATCCGCAGGGCAATCTGCACTTAGACAACGTCTTGTCAATCTTTGGCGTCTTTTCTTTGGGTATATTGGTGAAAGTGTGGTTACGTAGAAGATGACCATCAGTTAGTCCGTACCAAATGCCAACCTTTTTGACATTTTTTATAAATTGTCGGAGCATGAGTGTACTCTCTAGGATGACTGTGATACAAGCCGTAGCGAAAGCAATTGAACACATGCGTTGCGTTTTATCAGCTCTGTTAACATTGGCCAGAGCATCTACAGTACGATTGAATTGAGCTGTAATTTTTGCAGAAGCTAAGCATTAGTTTCAGCAGCATCTACGCTTCTCGCATCATCATAGGCACTTTTCAACATCAATTCCTTATCAGCCAGTTGGCAATGTTAAGTGTGAATGTTTTCAACTACAACCACCAGACGATCCCGGATTATGTCGATTCGGTAGTTGCCGAAATTACAATATTCTGTCGACTTCTGAAGCTCGGCAACTAAGGAAGCAACTTACTTCCTCTCACCCTGAACGCGGGTATTGAACATAAATCACTGCACAATAACTGATGGTTTTGGCTTAGGGTGATTGGAGAGCAGTATGACCAGTTTATCAAATTAATGCATGATAAATCCGGGGTCACCAGGGTGCGAATTAGTTCTTATGTTCGTGAGCCACGAATACTCGGTTGTCACTGACTGTTTCATTTATTTAGCGGGAGAAAAACAATCCAGACGCTCAATGCACTTGTTCGAAGAACCGGATTTCTGTGTATTCTTCCAATTATCCGATAGAGGCCATGGTGGGTTCGACTATTCCTTCGACAGTATTGCAATTGAGAGCACGGACATGTAAAAGAACGCCGCTGTGATGAGTCATGCATAGCTTGCTAACGCGCACTTTTATCCCCACACGTGTCACGTGCATCGACCGACACGTAGTGGCTCGTGAAAACCAATCACGCCAGAGTAATTTTATCTTTTGGGCGAACTTGTAACTTTTCACGAAAGTACTCGTTCGCTGTCAGTGATTGTAATAGCTTCGCTAAATGTCTAGCAAGTTCGTGAGTAGGGAAGACCATACGGTCGAATACGGGAACGTTGGGTTTATTTATCTCTGGCAAACCATAATCTCCTGGGAGTATGGTGGCTTTCGGGTATACGCTGTACAGTTTGTTTACAACCAAATCGTTCTTTGTCGTTTTTAAATAGTTATCAACCACTGTTTTATTGTTAGATATTACTGCTGATAAGGTTTTGTCTTCGATTACTTCATATGGGCTTGTCTCCGAATTCTATTCCATGTTTTCCAATTGCATATTTATTCATGTGACATGATGATGCTAGTGTCGAAAGCGAAACCTTGACCCACAACCCCGCCATTCGATCGTTCCCAAAGCTATTTGAACGGGATGTGAATTATTTGTAATCAGAATCATTTCGGAATCGACCGAAGGTTTAAAATGGATCAGGAACCGAGAGAAGTTCACTGGCGCAATCTGCATTCACAGAGCAGTGGGAAGATTGTCAGATGGAAACTAAGATACGGATTAACCAATTTAAACTGTATCCACGTTCTTTAAGCAGTTACTAGGCTGTTGAACACACGGAAACCTGCCCCAGCTTATTCTCAAGTCACCTATGAGCGTGATGGACAACGTGATGCCATTGTGACTGCATTCTGTTGTGGAGCAATTTTACGCGAAGTGGAAACAAAGCAACGCAAAATGAAAGCCACCATGGGTATCCAAGAAGAGGAACTCACTGGTTTCGGTGGTGTTGCGAACGCTCGAATTTCCGTCACATCATTCTTCTCCAGCTCATCTAATGCGCTGCGAGCAGCCTCCACTGCGGGTAATGCCTCGGCCAATGCGGCTTCCGCCTCATTCTGTCAGGATGCGCACAAAGCATTCAAGGTTTCTAAATAGGCTTGAAACCGGTCAAAAACACATGATTTCGAAAAAAAGTTGAAAACAATCCGTTGGTACAGTTTAATGGCAACCTTTCGCTTTTGACATAAAAGTTTCGAAAGACCAATTCAAAGTGGATACTTTCAGTGTTTCTCACTTCGTCATGTCAAGTTAACCAGAAAACTTGGTGTAGGATTTACAGCAATCGAATGAGTCAGTTCAAGCGGACCAATTCGTGGTACAGTAATAATGAGATGGCTCAAAGTGGTTCTTGGTACGGGTATTTAAATCTAAGTCCTTGCTAGTGATTCGGTGTTTACTCTCCCCTAGATTCATCCACTGGACTACGACAGCCCAGTGTTTATTGACCGACTAATCGTAACTCTACCCAAGTGACCCTGATGTTGTCTCAATGGATTTCATGCCTCGTGTGTAGTGCCTACACCACTACCGCTGAATCTCTCAGCAGAGCTGTATTCCGGTTCGTACATTGGCGGTAGTGACACACGTCGCCAGCACATCACTGTCTTGAAGTATGGCCCGTGTATACTTGTGCAGTCTGTAAGTAATTTTACACGCGCAATTGACAGCTCTATCTGTTGGAAGTACATCATTCAAGTGCACTAAACCTTTTCTCAGCCAATCGCATCTATAACGCTTTCAAACTCCTCCCTAAGAAAACCATGTTCCTCTCTAAATCTCTAAAGATGGTACTTAACGCTATCAAATTCCATCCAATGGGCGTGGGCGCCCGTTGAGTGACCAATCCCAAATCAGTCAATGGCATCCTACTATGTGTATTCATCAGTTATACTATCGGATGAGTTGGATTAGTTACACAATGAAAGCATGCATTTTTAGGGGTGTTTGTGTTACATACAAGTTGATAGCTTTAGGGACCATCTTGAGAAATCTATGAACATGATTTCCCTACAGAGGAATTTGAAGGCCTTATGGATGCGATTGTCTGAGAAAACGCATAGAGTCTCTCGTGATTGGTTATAACGAGCCAGTGTCTGTCGGGCGATGTAGGTGACTGGTTTGCGAATCAATATTCGGCTCATAAATTGGCCGCTTGCAGTTGTGTTCACAATAGTGTGCAATGGAGCGTTGGGCTGATTTGCAAATCACCCATATTTTCTCTTTGGTTAATACCTTAACAAATTCAGTCTTTATAAAGAATCTCTATCATCCCACTACATACACTCCGCGGTACATAGCGGATGTACAAAGTACACTTAGCACTTTTTTGACTAAATATTTTATCAGCAGAATTCCACATGGTCATGAGTCTATACGGTCCCATATCTCTACTTAACGAAAATCCCTGGATAGTACAAAGTAAAACAGCTGGTTCACTTGTAACTGGTAGGCAGCCCAAAGGTTATTTGCTTCAACTTTTACAGCAATGGTGGCATTTGGCTTCTGGCCTGAAACGTTGCAACTGTCTCCGAAAGGAGGTGCTTACCACTATGTCTTGGCCGCAGTGAAGCGACAGAGGCGGTGGCTACTCATCTGCCCCGTGGACTATGTGACGAGCGAGATGCTTACAGTGACCATGTCACAAGCAGAGGCGTAGCATATTAGGGGCGAGGGTGGTCCGACCCGGGCGGCATGTGACATGGGGCGGTTTTTTCAGTACCGTCGATGGTTCGGCACCAAATAAAACGAGTTAAAGATGTTTATGGTACGCTGTATGACAAACAACACACTTTCCCAGTAGCTCTATCAACATGGAAAGGAATCCTAAGAAAGAAAATGTCCAGATCTAGCGGACTCGTGACATACCTTCCCTCGAGTGCTCACGCTCATAATCACAGGATTAGTTCGATTAGTGTTTGGAATCTTCAGTCAGCTCCCGAGATGCCTCTAATGCAAATCTCAAACCTGTGATCTGAATTCGAAGTTCTCACATGGTGGCGGGACTGACCCCAGTATGCAATATCGGGACTAATCGGCGCTGAGAAGTTCTTGCTTCAGATGCACTCCCAGTAGTAAAGCTGTCCAAGGAACAATCATTACTGAGTTTTGGGGTACCCCAGTCTCACTTAGGACCAACGATTACTTGGAAGCGAATCTCCATCATTTTGACCACTTCGACTGCTGTTCGGAATGCCCAGTCGCTCAGTGCGTAGGGTAGCATCCGGTATTCACTACTTACTGGGCTCCACTCCCAGCTTCAGCTAACGTCAGCAGAGGAATTCAAACAGGGAAGAAGCCGTTTGGGCAGTGCTGTATTTGGAGTTTGTAGGAAATTGTGATCCACATTGGGACTACGCGTCACTGTCCATACGTGTTTTGCCTGATTCCATATCCAGGACTATATTCCTAATCGCTGTACCATTCTCTCTATTTCTCTCTCTCTCTCTCGGTGTTCAGTAGTCACATAGGGAATGTGTCTGCTGGCATCCACTGTTTCTGGCCCTATTCCCGGATTCGGCTTTTTCTACCTTGGAAGTTCAACCAAGAACGAAAGTCCACCCAAAGTAGGTCGGTATTAGTCGGTAACAATGAGTACCCACCTTGAATTTGGTCCCAGAAACCTGACAGACCGCAGTTTGCATCAGTGGTGCGCTGGCACACAGTTCACATACTTTGTTACCACGCGACAACCCACAGTCGCGCGTGGCCTGAGTGTACCGCGAGATCCCTCGCTCATGCGGATTCGAACCGACGACCTCCGGGTTACAAGGCCACAGCCGCACTTAGCTACGGATCATACCACAGATCCGTGGCGGAGCTGTACGCTATCGGGCGCGGCCCCAGTTTGCGAATCGTGAAATGCCTTCCTTGTGGAGGTAACTGCGAATAAATCACGGTTGCTTTGAAACCAGATGAATAAGCGGCCGCGGACAATCAGCGGCAGCGTCTCAGAGCGAGGGCAGTGCTGGGCTGGTCATCTAGTTCTCCATTAAATACCACAGGAGCTAGCATGGCGCTGTGCCAAAGTCAATGCGACTGGCTATGGGGTCACTGACCACTCACTACCGCAAAATGAGGTGAGTACCTAACGGAGGGCGGATGAACAAAGTTGTTGGCTATCGGCTTCTGTGTGGACCGTTACCGAACAGTAAGAAGGCGCAAGAGTCAATTAGCTGTCAATGATCTTCGTATTCCGCAGCTGGCTGTGAAGCTATACTCGGGCTGTTCGGGTGCCCGGAGAAATTCGTTACCACTCGAAGTGATCTTACCCACTACCGACGGTTTGCGATATGCGTTAATCGCCCCGCTGCCTTGCGGGTCTGGTCTTTACTACTCAAAACGTCAAGTGGGCTCTCCTAATCCGACCCTCTTCATCGGCCTGGGCAACCTGGAAGCTTGATGTCCGCACACCACATGAACATGAATCTACGAAATCCAACTCTTTATCCATGCCACCTGCCTTCGTTTACCTCGGTCTGATGTTGGAGACTGACTGCGTTATACCATGCTTTACCGCATCACCTGCTGTATTTTCTGTTCCACGGTTTTTGATTTCACCAATTCTTGGTAATCCCCTTCTGATGCCGAGTCTCCGACAATGTGCTGACTTGGTGGACAGTTCTAACCGTGTCGATTAGAAGATCAAAGCCGTCCATGTGTCAGGCAATTGCGAAAACATGACTTTGCTAGCGCCCCGCTTCCAACGCAAGTTTACCGTTTTTAAAATCCGGATGCTCATGCAGATAGGATCACATGCAGCACTTGCTTACACTCTAGAAACCCTCTCGAAGTAATTATGTTGCCTCACTGAGACCCGCTCACAGGACCCCAGCAAAACCTTAAGACTGACAACATCTGCGTGCTCCTACCTTCGCACTACGCTCATCCGGAGACGCAACTGCGTTGGCCGCGGGTTTGGCCGGTGTTCGAGTTGCGCTAAGCGCGCGCAGAAGCAGCGCTCTTTGACTGGATCCCAGTTGAGGGTGACCCTGTGAAATTCGGCTAGGAAGCTCTGCACGACTGTCCAGCTGCAGGGCTACCAAACGCTCTCTGTACGTCGCAGCGGCGTATGCTCCCACGGATAGCAGTCCGGACTCAACTAAACATGAGTTCTATCTTCAAGTCTCAGACCTTCTCCATAATAAAAGCCGCTCGCATAACTTGGTGATTGCTGGGGACTTAAAAGCACAGGCTGGTAGGCTCGATGCTAATAAACGCGTTTTCGGTGGTCTGCATGGCCATGGTACTCGCAGGACGGAGAATGACGGTCGCCTTGTATGGAAACGTGCTGATCACGGTTCCTTCGTCACGAGCTCAAATTTTCCGCGAACCTGGCGCCAGTGCGTCATCTGGCAACCCTCTGGGTTGGACGGTCGTGGACGTGGATTGACCACATTGTCATCAGTTACTATTTACGAGGCAGTATAAAGGATTGTAAATCCATTTGGAGTATTTGCCTCACATCTGATCACGCACTTGTGTGTTAAATTTGCCCTCCGCTTTGGTGGTTATCAACAGTGTTGACGGAAACAGCTTAAGGTGGCCAAGTCGCTCTAAATATTCGTAGTGCTCTTCAAAATTCGTTAGCTTCTAATCTGAGAAGCCATCTACTTTCAGACGTTGGGGCACATTGCACACATACAGAGTGCCGTGCACAAGCATGCCAGCATCACCTGTGGTTTCGCTACGCACACCATCAAACGATGGATTTCCGCTCAAGCTGTTTGAATGATGGAAGACCACCGGACAATGTCTTGCGCAAAGCTACCAACACCGAGCTCAAAGAGCTCCTCAGGAAAATTCACGAAGCTTGGTGCACGCAGAGTGTCACCGAGATGGAACAAGCTGCATCTTCAGGAAACTGTTGCAGACTCTTCTCTCTTATCCTATCCACTGGCGGCAAGAAACCAACTGTAAACGAAGTTGTATATGAAACTAGCGGTGAACCAACGCCAACCCCGAGCAATTCGAACAGCGGTCCATCTAGCCACAATTGTCATCGATTTACCATTGTTCTGCCCACGGTGTTCGCTGGTGTGTGAATACCTCTTCGCTATCTGAAGCCGAAGTCGTCTATGAGCTTCATCTTCCGAAGTGTCACAAATCATCCAGTCCCATCTAGCAAGAGACCGACGTATAGGAGGCAGCTAAGGACGCACGGAAAAGGGAAGGAAATGTGCGGAAAGGAATAAGTGGGTAAAGATAACAGGAAGCAAAACGGATCAACCTGATACCTGTTAACGTGTTACCGTGACTCCCGCAGACCGGCCACAGTATCACCAAAGCTGTAATACAGGGCTACCATGCATCACCCTTCTTGTTCAATTTCGCTATGGTTGACATATTAGACAGTGATCTGGAAAACTGTGGACCTGCTGGCGTCGAGTTACTCCCGGCTGGTCGGCTCCGTGACTTGGAGTAATTTGTGACTTATCGCATGCTGTCCAGGACATGCTGTGCAAGTTGGATAGTACATATCATGGTTCGCAACAATATTTACTACTTCCAAGTGCAAGGTCTTCCTCGAAAACTGGTTAGAAACTGCTCCTACCCTCATACTTTCCGGCTCTTCTTTGAAAGTAGCCGTCAAGTTCGGTTACTTCGGGTTTTGCATTAGCTTGAACGGATTGACGTATGAGATTAATTTGCGCACCTTCGAAGCCGGAGCAGTCATTACAACTTCCGACATCTCTGGTGCTGGGGTAATCGCAGCCTTTCAGTAAAAAGCGTGTTTAAAAAGCTACGGTACGAACAGTGCTCCTGTATGACTGCCAGACTTGATCCGTTCAAGCGGGCGATGTTCAAAGTCTGCCTGTTTTTGATCACCGTTGCCTCCGGAGTATCGCCGGTGTACGTTGACAGCCTCGTAATAGAAATGATGACGTTCAACGTCGGATCCTCAAGTCAGACAGACTCCGCCGACCACTGAGGTGTATACTTTCCTTGCGTGCGCTTCGGCGACTCTGGCACGTCCTCTGCATACTTGCTTAAAGATAGTCCCGCCGCGCTTTGTTTGCATGCACGGGCTTGGGTTGGAAACGACTGAGAAGTGACCAACACCCAATCTGGGTCCGCAACGTCAAGGCTCTGACATTGCAGTTAGCCACGGTAGGGTATGTCAGACTCCCGGTTGGGGGCCCAAGAAAGTGAGCACATCTGGTTGGAAACGATACCGGATATGGCCCGGAACCGTACCCATTGAGGAACGCGTCGTGAGTCTTTTTTCCCCAGGCGGCATGTTTCCTCTCTGTTTTTTTCGCAAATTGCCCATGCCTCGTGGCACTGTACCAACAACTTAGTGGCCAAGTTATATATATATATATATATATATATATATATATATATATATATATATATATATATATATATATATATATATATATATATATATATATATATATATAGGCTGACTCGCCGAACAACCTCCTCATGGTGCCACCTGGGCGGTTAGGAAATTTCCTGTTCTGGCGAATGGCTCGGCGGCAGTGTTTCAGGACGTGGTGTGTTTTCGCCTAGCAAGCGTCCTCCCTATAAACATCACAAATGTTCGTTTAACAACACTGCGACGTTGCGGATGTGACTTACCAATAAATACGTCACTACCCCTTGTCTCCTTTGGAGACATTATACACTGGCAAGCAATCCGAGTATCGGATCTTGTCTCTGACTTTGGGTATTGGGCTACTGGTATGACTTGTCATTATCCGATAGGCCTGTGAACTGTGTGTCCAGTCATCAGCTCCCAACGGGTGCGAATCCCTCATCTCGCCCTGTGGAACATCTGATTCTAACTGGGCATCAGATTTCGACAAAACATGCATTCAGAGTCTAGTATGCCGTACCGAGGCGATACCCGAAAGGGTTAAGGAAACGCCTCTTGCAGACGGCTGAAGCCATCGCGATCCGGCTAACACAACCAGAGCTATGCAAGCATAGGGTGCTTGTGCAACCCTTGACTTTGCCATGGCCCTGATGATAAGTCTCCCCGAGAGTATTACACGTAAGCGGGTGCTGTTTATTTATGTACATAACTAATTTTATATTGTTAGTATGTTTCCTCTTCTGTTTACACAAGTTATTTTGCCGTCGGTTAGCCCTATCACCTAGCACCGAGAGAACATGCTAAATCTGTTCAAACCGTCCCATCCGTCCTCAATGTTGCTTTCAACAGTTTACTATTGCATTTATCAATCTTGTAGCTGTAATTGTCTGATGTGAACTACCGAAAAGAGATCTCTTTGCAACGCTGTGTTTCACTTTTTCATGGACATTATCTTTGAATTAGGCCCTTTGGCTAAAGGCTCAGGACGGTGGTCCCCTAAGACAACCTACCTAACCCGGCCTAAGCAACCGGATAATATCTCGCCTACTGATGAACCAAGGTCTTAAAACTACGACCCTTCACACGCCCTCTTGCTGCTACGACGCTATGCACTCCTGCTACTATGCTAACTTCACAAGTACAAACCATCATTTTACTTACCCTTCCCTCATACCATTCACATCCATTTTTACCTGATTCCTCTATGGTGAACAACCCCACTTACACCGATGAACTTGTTCCCGTGACACCTGCCAACTCAACTACACAGTCCTCAACGGAGAGCTGCCGGTCCCAAAGTCGTCCATCTTCGCTCCTGCAACTAGGAACGCTGTTCAAACTTGCAGCCCTCAACGTAGGCACAGTACTACAGACCGGTCAGTAAGCTGAACTTGCATGCATGCTAGAGACCCTTGGAATTGATATCTGCTACCTGAGTGAAACGCGACTCCAGGACTCTAACTCGATCTACCAGCTGGTGTCACCGCTCCACCCACGCACCCGCTTCCATCTCCGCCTCTCTGCTGATGCCGAATCTGCCGCATCTGGGCAAGCTAGTGTTGGAATTGCCTTCAGTGCTAGAACCCAGACTGCTTTGATTGATTGGATTCCGATCAATAGTTGCCTTTGTGTGATGAGGCTCCATGGCTCTTGTAAAGTTAGCAGACGTTGAGGCGAAAAGCGTACGCTCTTCGTGATCTCTGCCTACGCGCCCACTGACACAGTCAACGACCAGTTCCACCAGAACCTTCAGGAGCTGCTCCTAAGGGCTCCTAAAACAGACATCCTTGTTTTGGCAGGAGACTTCAGCGAGCGTGGGGGTCGTCTGCTGCCATGTGAGCGCCACCTCGGAGGACCGCATGGATATGATGATGTTCGCTCAGACAATAGAGAGACTACTCAGACTGTGTACTGATCCTCAGTTTTCCTATCCAGCACGAGTTTTCGTCATTCTGGACGCCAGTACGCCACTTGGCGCCCTTATCATCAACCCAGCGCTGGTCACATATTGACCACATCGCCATACGTCGCAGGTGGCGCGACAGCTTACGCGACTGCCGATCATTTTGGTCAACATGCGTCGGTACCAATCATGCACTGGTATGTGCAACCGTTTGCATGCGTCTTGGTGGTTCGCCTAGGTCAAAACACACCCGACTGAACATGTACAAGTTGGAGGACCACATGGTGAAGAGGGAGTATAAACAAACGCTTCGTGAACATGCTCTCTCTCACACGACGTTGATTAACACTGGTCAAGACTGTGCCAAGCTTGTTGTCGGTCGGTTTGTCCAGCTGTGGTCTCGCACGCTCCCCTCGCAAAAGCGAGATCTCGGGAAGACCCTCGAAACTGCTAGATCGCCGACGAGCAGTGCCTGCTGGCGCAGAGCACAATGAACACCGCCGATCTATTACGCAACAGCTGAAAGCAAGCCTTTTGTTCTGATGGTGAGTCAGCGTGGTCCAAACACACTGATGAGATGGGAGCCGCTGCATCACCTGGCAACTTCCGCCGTCTATTTTACGTCATCAAGTGCAATTCCTACGCTATCAGCCAAACGATTTACCAAGCAGGCGGCACGTAGCTCACCAACCTTCACGGGCGATTGCGTCGCTGAGCAGAGCATTTCGTTCTTCAATTCAACCACCCAACACAGCTCCCTGTGGCATCTCCAGCTCCAAGATATGATGCTTGGCCTGTGCCCACAGGCCCCCCAACTGAAGCAGTGATCTGAGATGCAATCCAATTTTTAAGATGGAGAGAAGCCTCTGATAGAATCTGAGCCTGATACGATTGTCACTGGCACGGTTTGAGCACGCCTACGATAATGGCATGGAACGTTTGCCGATCGAACAGATTTGCGCTGACGTGATGGCGTTAGATTAGCCCGGTATACGCGCCGATGAGGCGGAAAATCGCGCTAGATTGAGAACGTTCCTAGCCACACGGGTAGACGCTGAGCAATCGTAACGGATGAGGCTACGCACACGAGAGGGCGTGACGGTAGAAGCGAGCTAGTGGCTTAGACGCGAACGCTGGCCGGCTACCGACGCACACACAAATCACGTGACCGACCCGATTCCCAACTAACGGTGAAGAGAGAGCAAGACAAATGGTTCTCTGGAGGCTCTTTTACGACCAACAAAGGGCGAATCACAGCCAATACTATTATGGGTCATTACGTTAGTGAAAATAGCTACTGTGAGGGATGGTAGTTTGTAAAAGAACATTGTCAACATGTGCGCAGTTGTGTCGCGTCTCGGAGTGGCTGAAATTTGCTATGTTGGGGGAAGGAATTGAACTGCGCTTTCCACAGCCATTAATTCGGAGTTTGTCGCGCCTTTTTTGCGGGGATATTTGTCAGGTCCGCAACACCTACCTTTGAAAAGTGTACCACTTCTGACGAGGATTGATCTGGAGGGATTTCGGCGACCTCGGGGTGCTTCCTGTTCGTCAGCAAGGCGGGTTCTCCAGACGCGGCAGCGACTGAGCGGCTCCGACCGTGGCCTCTTGTTGTGCAGCCAATCCAAAGGTATCCAACAGGATGTGCAGCGGCAGACGCACAGGAGGATTAGCTGACGTGCAGAGTTCTCCGTGGTGCGGTCGAAGTTGATTGTGATGGCAAACCCACGTGTCATCATCCACGGAGACAGCATGCAACATGTCACCTCGCCTGACCGTCGCTGTTGCTTTGATTCAGCGTGGATGACCGGCTCGATAATCGCGAGCGTAGACCGGGGCTTCAACGACGAATTCTTTGTGCTTGGTGCAGGCACTAGAGTGACTAGGTAGCTTATCAGTCGGAATGAGCGCTTTGTTGGTGGTGCTTAGCTTGCGGTCTATGAATGCTTTAGCTGCTGACCGGCATCCTGGCGTAGCTGAATTCCGTGTGCACCGGTACGGGACTAGGAAGGCTTGAAGAAACTCATCCACGGTCCCTCTCCCCGCGAGATCTCAAAAGCGCCCTCTTGAAGGTGTCGACGAATCTCTCCGCTTGACCATTGGACTGGGGATGGTAAGGTAGTGAGCGGAGGTGTTGGATGCAGTATCGGCGAGAAAATGTTTCGAAGATGGAAAACGTAAGCTGGGAACCGTTGTCGGACACTAAAAGCCTCGGTAAGGCCATGTTGACTGAAGCTGCTTTGTAGGTAACCATGAGTGGCGGATGCGGATGGTGGGTTGACGATGAGCACTTCTGGAAATTTGGAATAGGCGTCGACGACGACCAGATAGAAAATGCCATCGATGGGATCAGCGTAGTCAATATGCACTCGGGACCACGGTTTTGCTGGCGGATGCCAAGGAACTGGTGATTGGTGTGGTGGCGTCATTGAGGCTTGCTGACATTTTGAGCAGCGGCGAACCAAATCTTGAATGTCGTTGTCAATGCCAGGCCAGTACACATAACTACGGGTAATTGCCTTCATTCTGTTCATACCGGGGTGAGTGGAATGAAGCTGGCGGAGTGCAGCTTGCCGGAGGCATGTAGGAACGACAACTCTATCTGCAGTTCTGAGGCAGGAATCGACCACGGAAAGGGAGTTGCGGCGTTGTTGTAGTTGTTTGAGTTCACCAGACACGGCAGTGTTTGGCCAGCACGTCTGAACGTAAGTGACGGCTTTCTGCAAGACTGGGTCTTGCGCAGCTTCACGACATATGTCGGCGGCAGTAGTGAGGAGACTTCGGATAGCGTTCGAGAGTTGATGACGAACGTCTTACTCGACGGTAACAGCGGCACTCACTATGTCTTCTTCTGCGGCATGTTTGGAAATGAGGCGGGAGAGACCGTCGGATTGACCAAAATCCTGAGTACCGCAGCTGCGGATTTGGAAGTCGTAACCAAGAAGGATGAACGCTCAACGCTGAAGTCGGCTAGCTGAGTATGCGGGAAGTGCCTTCTTTGAACCGAAGATTGAAATGAGGGGCTTGTGGTCGGTAAATAGCGTGAACCGCCGACCATACAGCACCTTGCGGAACTTGGTGACAGTAAAGATGATAGCAAGGGCTTCCTTCCCGATCTGATCATAGTTCTTCTCCGCAGGCGTCAGGGTGCGGGAGACGTGCATAACAGCTTTCTAGGAACCATTTGGGAATCGATGGGAGAGAACTACTCCGATCTCGTAGCAGAAGCATCAGCAACAACCAAAATCGGCAAGGCTGCGTCGTAGGGGGTCAGCAGTAGGTCAGAACTCAGCATGGCTTTCAGGCGAAAGAAAGCTTTCTCGCATGCGGGGACCAGTGCCAAGGAACGTCCTTCTGCAATAACCGATTGAGCGGGGCTCGAACATCTTGTAGCGATGGCAGGAAGGCGCTGTAATAGCTGATGAGATCCAGGAAGGACCGTAGTTGTGACAAGTCCGCTGGAGTTGACATCTGCTGGATGGCTCTGACGTTCTCAGGATCAGGATGACGACCATTGGCATCGAAAACGAAACCAAGATATTTGATCGACAGAAGGAAGGATTGCCATTTCTCGGCTTTCAGGCGAAAACCGTACTCCTGGATCAGTTGAAGGACAGCAACCATGTGCTCCGGAAACTATCCTGGGGTGCGACCAACCATGAGTATATCGTCCAGGTACGCGGCCGTACCGGGAAGGCCAGAGATCATAGCGTCCATCGCCTGTTGGAAAATGGCTGGAACAGTTTTGACACCGAACGGTAGCCTGGTGTACTGGAGAAGACCACGAGGTGTATTGATCGGCAGGAAGACTTGTGACTCAGGGGCGACCTCGATCTGCAGGCAGGCGTCTGTCAGATCGATTTTAGCGAAACACGTGCCGCTTCCGAGAATTGTGAAGAGGTCGGCTGGGATCGGTAGTGGGTAGCAATTTGGCTCTAATGCTGCGCTGAGACCTGTGGGGAAATCGGTACAGACGCAAAGGGATCCATTCAGCTTCTTGACCATGACGATCAGCGCCGCCCAGGCGGAATAGGATACAGGCACCAGGACGCCCGTCTTCCAAACGTTGGAGTTCGACATCGACCAAGGGTAGGGCTGCATATGGGACAGGCCTTTTGGGACTTAATACCGGTTGAGCACTAGGTATGAGTTGTAACGCGACGCGAGTGCGTGTACAGCGGCCGAGACCATCCTTGAATACCGCGAAGAACTGTCTGATGATGTCGTCGGCTCGGTCGTTTGGTACTGCCGGAGAATGTCCCGCGTTGCAGATGGCCCGAACAGGATGGTCGACCAAGTCAAGGGTTGCGAGCCAGTCGAGACCAAGCAGGTTGAGCTTCGTCTTCGTGATGTAGCAGATCGCGTTGAACCTGGTGCCCCGGAAGGAGACGGAGCAGTGCAGCTGCCCAGTTAGCTGCACGCGACCGCCACAGGCACTGGTGGCAGAGTAGGAGGTCGGTTCGAACGGTGGCTTGCCAAGGGACCGCCAGATCCTCGGAGATGATCGTGATGTCCGACGCAGTGTCCAATTGCAAGCAGAAGGACTGACCGTTGATCAAGACGTCGGCGAATTTGCTCCGATCAGCAGCGTCGATTTGGAACGTAGCTAGCAGGTTCTGGGAGCTACCAACCGGACCAGATTTGGATGTGCATCTGGGTCGGGACCTCCTCTTTGGATCGCGGGTGGGGGTCAGCCCAGTTTTGGCCCCCTTGGGGGAAGTGGGGATGGCAGTAACCATCCCAGTGCCTCACCTTGCCACAATGTTGACAACGATGCTGGCTGCAATTGCAGTCTCGATGGAAATGCCAGGCACCAAAGAATCGTCACGCGTAGGGTGGGGACTTCGCTCGGTCGGATTGGGTGGGGCGCGCGGACGATTGTGCTCTCGGTGCTGTGAGTGTTTGGACCATACCAGGTGCGGCGGGTTTCTGGAGCATGGTAGAATCATGCTTCAGGTTGAGCAACGTTGGACAGTCTTCGGCCAGGTCCTGGAATGTGAATGAGCTATCCTGCTGTAGGTTGGACAAAAGGCGCGTCCGGATATCGGCGTCGTGTGAAGACTGGATGCCAGAGGCGGAAATCAGGCATTTTAATTGGTCTTTGGTGAGCGAGCCAAGTTGAAAACGTTGGCATTCACGGTTGACCACGCCCCCGATAGTGATGAAGTCGTCGGCATCACGTTTGGCTTTCTGCAGACACTGATAACGAGCATTGAACAGAGAGGACTGTTCACCAAAAATCTACGACAACGTTCGGACCATCTCGTCGAAGGTACCGTTGCTTGGGTTCTTCGGCAAGATGAAGTTAGTGTAGCGTTGGTTTTCGAGCGTATATATATATATATATATATATATATATATATATATATATATATATATATGACCTCGTGCTATCACTGTACAAGGGCAAAGGAAGCAAGCAGTGTGCCACAAATTATCGTGGTATCAACTTGCTGAGTTGTGTGGGCAAGGTGTTTGTCCGAATCCTGCTCAACCGCCTCGTCAGTCAGATTGTGGAACCAAACGTGGCGGAAGAGCAATGTGGATTCCGTTCGGGTTGCAGCATCACCGATATAGTGTTTGCCGTTCGTCAATTGCAGGTGAAGTGCAAAAACTACACAAGCCATTGTACTCGCTGCTTGTTGATTTCACCAAACCATTTGATACGGTGAACCGCGAAGCATTGTGGTTGCGCTTGGGCAAGTTTGGTTGTTCGAGAAATTTTGGAAATTTAATTGTAGGTCTACACAGTGGTATGCGGGCCTGGATGCAGTTATAGGACAAACCTCGGATGAGTTTGATTTTGTCTCTGATTTGAAGCAAGACTGTGTTTTAGCTCCTACCCTGTTTACTACTTATCTTCACGTCATGATGGCTTGTGCTTTTGATGCGGCTTGTACTTACGGTGTTCGTGTGGAGCACCGTATTGATGGTGGGTTGCTGAACATCCGTCGTTTCGGTGCGAGAACTCTAGTCTGTGAGACAACTATCCGTATGTTGCTGTTTGCTGACGACTGTGCGTTGTTTTCACCCAGCGCGGATGAGTTGCAGCACATGACTAGTGCTCTGGCTTCGACAGCGGCCAAATTCGGGCTCACCATCAACACAAGCAAAACTGTCTGTCTCTTTCAGCCTTCACCGGAGGTGCAATCTTCAATATTGCCGCAAATCAGCATTGGTGCTGAAGTATTGGAAACCACCTCCCGCTTCTGCTACCTTGGGAGTGTGATGTCGACAGATCAGCAGCTGCACGTTAAGTTGCGTAATCGCGTGTCGAAGGCGGCAGCGGCATTCGGGAAGCTTGAGTACCGAGTGTGGAACAACCATCAGCTTAGCATTGGCACGAAGCTGATGGTGTACAAATCCATGGTACTGTCCGTTCTTCTATACGGCAGTGAAACGTGGACGATGTACCGTCGGGATGTGCGATATCTCGAGCGGTTCCATCAGCAGTGTGTGCGACGAATTTTGCGCATTGGTTGGGGCGCCAGAGTTGCAGACACGGAAGTGTTGCGCCGAAGTGGGATGTATGAAGTGGACGGCATACTTTTACTGCGACACCTGAGATGGCTCGGTCATGTGTGGCGCATGGATTCGACTCGGATACCGAAACAACTCTTATATGGTCAGCTGAGTAGTGGGAAGCGGCATGTGGGGAAACCAAAGTTACGTTACCAGGACATGATTAAAGTGAGCCTCACACGTTCTAATCTTGATTGCAGATCATGGGAATCGAAGGCGGTTGATCGTGGTGCATGGCGCGATCTAATCACGAAGGCAGTTGCTGAGGTGCGGGAGAAATCCCTCATGCATGCAGAGAAGAAGCGGCAGTTGCGGATGCGGCAAGCACCGATGAATTGTACTCCATCGACATCGAGCGCATTGTGCTGTAGAACATGCGGTCGCGAGTGCCTTAGTCAGGCAGGCAGCTCGTCAGTTGCAGGAGAAGTGCAGAGAACGACAACAGCCACTGTACTCGCTTTTTGTTGATTTCAAAAAGGCATTTGATACGGTGAACCGCGAGGCACTGTGGCTGGTGTTGGGTAAGTTTGGTTGCCCGCGTAAGTTTGTAAGTTTAATTGAATGTCTGCACAGTGGTATGCGAGCGAGGGTGCAGCTGAGTGGAGAGACCTCTGATGACTTTACACTTGTCTGTGGTGTGAAGCAAGGCTGTGTCTTAGCTCCTCTCCTGTTTAATATATATCTTCATGCAATGTTGTCTTGTGCTTTTGATGCGGCTTGTGCTTACGGTGTTCGTGTGGAGCACCGTATTGATGGTGGGTTGCTGAACATCCGTCGTTTCGGTGCGAGAACTCTAGTCTGTGAGACAACTATCCGTATGTTTATGTTTGCTGACGACTGTGCGTTGTTTTCACACAGCGCGGATGAGTTGCAGCATATGACTAGTGCTCTGGCTTCGACAGCGGCCAAATTCGGGCTCACCATCGACACAAGCAAAACTGTCCATCTCCTTCAGCCTTCACCGGAGGTGTAATTTACGATGGTGCTGCGAAGCAGTATTGGTGATGAAACATTTGAAACCACCTCCCACTTCTGCTACCTTGGGAGTGTGATGTCGACTGACACAGTGATCTTCATATCCGAGTCTCGAAGGCCGCGGCGGCATCCGGGAAGCTAGAGTACCGAGTGTGGAACAACCATCAGCTTACCGTTGGAATGAAACGGCTGGTGTACAAATCCATGGTGCTGTCCGTTCTTCTGTACGGCAGTGAAACCTGGTCAATGTACCGGCGGGATGTGCGATATCTCGAGCAGTTCCATTAAAGGTGTTTGCGAAGGATTCTGCGCATTGGTTTTTGCGACAGGGTTGCAGATACGGAAGTGTTGTGCCGAAGTGGAATGCGTGCAGTGGACTGCATGCTTGTGCTGAGACACCTGCGGTGCCTCGGTCATGTGTGGCGTATGGATTCGACACGGATACCGAAACAACTATGGTCAGCTGAGCAGTGGGAAGCGGCATGCGGGGAAACCGAAGCTTCGTTACCGGGACATGATCAAAATGAGCCTCTCATATTCTAATCTTGAATGCAGGTCATGGGAATCGAAGGCGGTTGATCGGGGTGCATGACATGATCTAATCACGAAGGTAGTTGCCGAGGCGCAGGAGAAAGACGTCATGCGTAGGGAGAAGAAGCGGCAAGCGCCGATGGGTTGTACTCCATCGACTTCGAGCGCACGGTGCTGTAGCACATGCGGGCGCCAGTGCCTGAGTCAAGCAGGTCTACTGATCCATGTGCGAGGCCACTAGGCACCACCACCGAAGCGACTACAGTCCCTGCAGAGAACGTAGGCAGAACCAGCGCAGCGTTTGTAGGTACGCTGCATTCGATTTACTATCCGCATATTTGTATGCTGAGTCTTTTCATTTCAGGTGGTGGGTTTGCTATATTGTCTTAATGCTTTTCTTTACCTCATATTAATGTCTACCTGAACTATCTTCTATCAACTTGCACACGTCGCTTAATCCAATTGTAGTTCGATAACATTGTCCCGGTTGTGACATTTTCTTAAAATATATTTTCTGACGCCTTAAATTTGTCGCGGCTTTGTTAGTAAACAATTTATTTTATATGCCTATTTATTGTACCGTTAGGTCACCGTAGATCTACGCATTATTGGATTCATTTTATTTGATATGGTCGTTTCAAGTAATTGCCTGTTGTTTGACCTCCCAGGTGTGTCTGCGCTTGATGTGCATGTTGACAAAGTGTTTAACTGTCTAGTACCATCTCGTCCATACTGGCTCTAGGAGACAGTTATTCGTTGCTGCTATATATATATATATATATATATATATATATATATATATATATATATAAATGAGCAGTCATGACCAACCAAGACACAGAACATCGAACCGAGTAAACCAATAAGATAGCAGTCATATAAAGCGGCAGTTAATCCCAATCAACGAGAGTAATCGATATTGTCAGTCTCAGGGGAAACTGGGAAACATCAAATACAACGGCTGTTAACGGGCGGTAAGACCCCCAAACTGGAACGTTAAGGGAAACGTCAGTATTAACACAAAAAACGAAAACGCTTTTACGTACTGTCTCACAAACGCATCTCATTAAGCGTTTTCCTTAACAAACACGAATAAATTCATTCATCTTACGGCTGTTTTATTTCAATACCCCGATTCTAAAACCGCTAGCTATTGTGCATTGCATAACAGACGCTACCCGCTGAATTGTCCTCCGAAAAAATTTTCATTTTCTACTTTCAAAAATGCAAGCAGTTCACCCAAATTACTCATTTCGTGAACAAGTAGACCACCTTTTCCATTGCGATAACTTTTGACTGCTTGGCCAGTTCGGCTGATTTTTCTTGCGCCTGGATCTTTTTCGTAGTGGCCACGTTAGTAGCCTCATGGATTTCACTCATCAGCACCTCGCAGGAAGATGTCTTTTCTTCCAAGATCACTTTTTGCACCGCCAGCTTCTCGTTTAGCTGCTCAATTTGAATACCGGTCTCATGCAGTTTCTCAAGACCACCCTGTAGACGTCGTTGTTGGGCAATGTTTTCACTGTTGAAAGAAAAGCAAGCTGTGGAAGTCAGACAACATCAACACGCGTTGCTGATATCCGCTAAAATACCCCATACACAGAAAGCGCTTGTCCCAGCGCAACTGAGCGGCGCAACACAACGGTAGCGTTACTCCGTATAATCCAACATTACTTCACGACAACTGACCTGTTTGTGTATGTGTGTGAACCATCCGATGAAGGCTTGAAGAATTTTTAATTTAGTATTTAGTTAGCTATTAGTTAGTATTTTTTAGTATTTAGTTAATATTTAGTATTTAGTATCATTATTTAGTATTTAGTTAACTGTAAGAGCCGTGATGGATTCTAGTCCGGCCACGAACAATATTTTAGCATGGAGAAGCGCTGCACGTAGGAGACGCTCCATAGGTCAAAACAAGAGTTGGACGCAATGGTACTTTGCTTTTTATGTTATTACTAATGCATGAAAAACAACCGTTTATGTT
The DNA here is from genome assembly GCA_944474145.2 of Dicrocoelium dendriticum. Classification (NCBI taxonomy): domain Eukaryota; kingdom Metazoa; phylum Platyhelminthes; class Trematoda; order Plagiorchiida; family Dicrocoeliidae; genus Dicrocoelium; species Dicrocoelium dendriticum. The sequence continues at coordinate 199,422,189 of OX104063.1, forward strand.
TCGGGATCGGCAACTGGGTAGACCAACGAACATCAACTTAGTGCGTGCAATCCACTTGTTCGTACTTTGTCTCAAGTCACGTGACAATGGGTGCGTGACCGCAGTCTGTTGACAGTCCGAAAGCCGCTGAGGTCCAGCTGTTGATCGAGGGGGGGGGGGGTGAAACGCCGAACCCGTTTTCGGTGTGCAAGCTGACGTGCACCGGACAAAAGACCGACGACAAGGTGATAAGACGGAAGAGTAACAAAAGGTGGAATGGAAAGAGGGGAATGGGTAAACGCTTATGCGAAGACTTAGTCATCTATACAAAGACAGCTGTCACAAGAGCAGCTGTGGATAGCGAGAATTTCGGTTGTCATCGCCATGAAAATGTTCTATAAATTATCTACTGAAGAGAATTTGTAGTGTGTTGTCTGAAGCATTGACGAAAAGCAAACGGGACATAAGCGAATGTTAGAAGAGGTCCGGCGTAACCACACGCATTCGAACCGATACCACACCACTGGAAAAGTGTTTGGTAGTCGGTCAAATCCTTTTGGAATCCGTCATCACTTTTAATCCCATCCACTCCATTATCCGCTGGCTTCCTGTTTCCAGGACGTTGGGATATGGGGATCGGTTAAAGTTAATGAATTTTATGGATTTAAGAACGACCTGAGTGGGTTTGAAAGTGGATTCCCCAGCTACGGCTAATCAGACATCCACCACAGGTCCGTCAAAGCAGTTCACAATCGTATCGTCCTTTCGGAGTCGGAAGTAATTGTTCCATGTGTTCATGACCGCTACCTTGGGCATGATTCCATTATGTATAAAACATTGTACCCCTACTTTGCGGTACTTCTGGCACGTAACCTGTCTTTACAGTGCACAGCTTTGGTAGTAGCTGTTCCATTTTCAGAAATCCAGTTCCAGCAGATTTCAAATGCAGCTCAGTTTAGTATTAAAGGATTTGCACGCTAAATCAAAGCGCCACCCAAGTGCCTTTTAAGGATAGTTAAAACTGTAAAAATTAGACATTGACTTTAGAGACAACAGGCAAGAAGTACTTAAACGAATCGCTTCTGTTCCTGCTAACATTAGTCGGGAACCGAGCAGACTTTTCACAGACCGGTATATGTTTCTCAAGATGTTGCCGATATCCATCTGTACCAACATAATTGGTCAACTTAATTCTGTGTACCCAGTCAACCTTAAGTGATTGGACCCTATAGGGCAATGGGCTCCAGTTAGTTAATGGAGAGAAATGCACCCGGAGACTATTTAACTCACTTTGTCTTCGACTCCAACAGTTTGAGGAATTCGTTTATAAATAAGATGTAATTCGTGGCTGTCACGTGATTGATCCGGCGCAGTTGCCGCCTGAACTCTAGTGAGGCGGTTTGTACTGACTTGTGTATGGAGACCACATTGGTGACCACCGCTTCCCAATGAGCTGATGGAACTTGACCGAACTGTAAAAGGAAAAGGTGAAGAGAGGTGAGATCACATTCAATTATTTTTAGAGGTGCAAAATCGATAGTGCAGTGAGATGTTTAGCTGCAGGTTGCTTATGAACTGGTGTGGCACAGAAACCACATGCGGTATGAAATGTCTCGAACAGTTGAATGTAGTCTGCGTTTTTGGGTGTCCGCATTACCAAAGCGGTCGTGCGGTATGATGTTGCGAGCGAGCAATATCTAACATTCATCGTTCGCGACGTTAGTGAAGACATGCTGTAAGAATGACAAGCACGGCGTCGAGATCCCCGGAAGAAAGCGATTGGCTGCCCTATTAAGTATCTCTAGTGACTCGACGGGGAGTCGAACCCCGGTCCACCCGGTCCACCATTAATCTAATCACGCCCATTGGACGTCTGAAGGACAGGAACTTCGGTCTATTGGGAAGTGACGGGTGAGTGAGCCGATCTGCAACATCAGGACTGGTACTGTGAGCTTATTGGCAACACGTCGCGCACCAAGCAGAAGACATGTGTTAAAATTTGCGCACCTTATCGTCAGCCCTCGGTAGCTCAGGTGGTAGAGCAACGGACCGGAAATTCGTGGACCGGGATTCGACTCCCCATCGAGGCATATTATTGTGCGTGAATTTTAATCGTGGCTTCTACTTTCTTCGAACTTTACACTACTCACAAACATCCACCATTTATCTCTAGTGAATGTACAAGCTGTTAGAGATCTCGACCGTTTCGGCCAATGCCCATTATCGGCACTTCATACAATGTGTGGACCTAAAGTGCGTTCACTGGCGAAGGCTGTCGTAGGATATACCATAAGTACAGGTCCAGGGACAAATCAGTGAAGCGTTTTATGCGCTCACAAAGTGTAAGTGTACAGTTGCAACACAATGATCTCTTTATTGGTGGAATAAAGGGGTTGCCATGATGGCACAAGTAAAATAAAAACCTCTGAGAAAAGACTGAGTACCCCCGCCATTACTAGAAGATGTAAGATGGATTTTTATCAAACGCGAGTGATGCTTGGCTGAACGAAGATTTCCTTGTGGCTACGCATTTTTTTAGTTTCTCCATCCCCATTGCTGGGAATGTAAGGTGGAACTGGTGACTTTATTTCGACACCGTTTTGAAAGAGCTCAGTGAAAGCAATGATTACAACAAACGTCGGCTTAAAATACTGCTTGGCTGAACAAATGTTTTAGAGGCCTGGCACCCATTCTAACATGCGTACTAATACGAACTAGAAAAATCATGAGATGTAATATGCCCAACAAATCAGAAAACATAGTGATAGGCCGCAGTTTGAAACGGACGGAGATCTCTAAAACGGTGGCATCCTGACTTTCTGAATACACCTCATGCAAACAAAGTGCTCGTGATAAAGCACAGCTTGGATAGTTGTTAGACGCTTCACTAATGTGCAGAAGCGTAATTCTTCGATACCGACATTAATACAAGGGGGTACCTTATGAGGATTTGCTGAAACCAGCTACAAGCTAACTCAAGACAAGTTTTATACACCCATATGACAGCATTTTCATTCGTTTACACTAACACTGCAGGCATATTACAACATAGCATCAGTTCGGAAATAATCAGTGTCAAGGAAAACAAAAGTAGGGCGTTTGTATCCAGGCAAACGGTCTCGTAACTGGTGCATCCCTGTTTTTGGGTCGACTTATAAGTGAAACAGATAGGGTAAGATGAAATTCCGATAAGAATATACAGTAAAACCTCTGAATTTGACCACATGTATATCCTGACTACCTAAGTTGGCCAGTTATTTTTCATTGACTGAACGTTCGCCATGAACCTAGACCTCTGTAGGTTGAACCCCACTAAGTTGACCACTTTGGTCCAGTCAGTTGAGTGGTCAACTTATGGATGTTTTACCGTAAACCTTTAAGTTTGAACGGCGAGGAGAAAATATATATCTTACTGGCTAGACAAATAAGTCGAACGTTGGACGAGTCCGTAGAATTTCAAACCAGGTGGCAAAATGTTTGCTTGCGACAAACTTAACGAGGAATTCTTTGTTTACTCTAGAGCGTCAAGAAATAGATTTGAGTTGGCGCACATGAAGAATAAAATTTTTTTGAAGTTGCCGGGAAATATTTAACAGGGGAACAGTATAACCTGTGGGGAAGCACGCACATTTGCAGACCTCATAATTAAAACACGGGGATACAGAGAAAATTGTTAGCATGAAAGCGTAGAAGGGCAGTCTTCTGATTTATGAAAGTTCAAGTATGTGTCGACCAGAGTGAATTGTAAGATAAGAAAACATCGAGATAATTTACGGTGGATAAATGTGGGATGCCTTAGTCACTCACGACCAAACGAAGGGTATTTAAATCCAGTTACTGCTAAAATCGTACTTATCCGCACGCATACCTTGCCCTGTGAATTGGGCTGGGTCAACATCAAACAGGCACCGTGTCGAGCACAGTGAAACCTGAAACAGTTGTGCTACAAATGGTGGTCGCTTACCCCAAATACAGTGGGGGGAAGGGACTAGGAAGCCGTGCATAAGAAATCCGTGAACATGTGACATGGACCACAGTGTCTCACTGATAATGGCGGTGTCCTAAAAACACCCGATAAGCTGCCGGAGATGAACACAAGAGCACTGAAAGTCGTGTTGTTAGGCTGCCTTAATAATCTCGTACGTTACACAAAGCCCAAGGGCCAGATTGTCTTCAATGATGATGTTTGGCGGACTATCGATCAAATGTGCGTTGGTTAAGGAATATTCCGTGTTTTGGTTAGAAAAAACAGCTTCACGTAAAACTAACACAAACTGATGTGAAAACAATGACAGACATCCGACTTAAAAAAAATTACGAATTCAGTGTACGGGAACTGTCCATTTCAGTTAGACAAGCGGTGCAGTGTAAACAGGCGTTGCACAAACCTTCGGATCGATTAGACTACAGGCTACGGCATACAATGCTTGTTCGGGCCAAGGGAAGTACCAGTCAATGGTTGTGCATTTGACGATTCCGGGGAAATCACGGCAGCGTGTTCTCAGTGCCTCTCCGGTTGGATTCATGCATAACACCATGTGCAATCGAGATGCGCAGCTAGCCCGAAAGTAATTCCACACGGTTTCCTTGTTGACCACCACGCTTAACGATCCGGTGGCCATTGCTTCGGCTCGAATGTTGGCTTCGGCTTCAGCCCAAACGTTCTCTTGAATTGTGTCCTTCTCCTCCTCGTTGAAAAGGGCGCTAATGAAACCGGTTGTCAGCATATTGTTGATCAGTTCAAGGAAAGCTGTTGCAGGTTATTCGAAAAAGATGAACCGGATGGGATATCAGAACAAATTAGGAGCGAAAAAGGATATTTTGGACAAAATTTGACTGTGCAGCAATCTGGGGAATGAAAATTTGAAAGACGCCACGTGGGGCCTGCGATTTAAGTGGCACCAGTAAGTAAGGAAAGATTCATCAGCTAATTCACTAGTGAGCTGCAACCGTGCCTTGATGGATATTCCTTAATAATTCAGAGGGTAAGGACACTATGTAGAGGGAACTATTTCTGAGAAAACGTTAACTAGACGTTGTAAATCGCGGATCACGTCGCCATTCCAAACACCATACGACGCTGCTTCCCGAATCTGAGACTACCGTAACGGATGCTGGTCCACATGAGTAGCCTTGTGTCATTGGCCGGAAGCATATGTTACTTCGAATGCGATGCATTAGATTTGATAATAGATTTTGTCCCATTAAGTTACGGGGACGGAGTCCATGAACATGTATATCGCTGAGTATGAATAGCAAACTACAGTAGTATCTGCGTCAACTACATAGCAAGATTTACCTGACGAGTACTGAGGTCAGTTCAGCTGATCAACTATGAAACGAGAACGGAAGTCGATGCAAGCAAACCCAGATGAGATGAATTGTCACAGTACAAGTACTGTTATCAGTATTCTCATTAATATTATTATTCTATGGATGGATGGATAGAGCAAGAAACAAGCAAGTAACTAGGTATAGATGCGATGTTAAAATAGGGGCGGAGTAAGACGCCGGAGTTGTATGTGGGAAGGTTAAAGGTAGAAACAAGAAATCACCGAGTTCCTATCTAAGATCTCCTTGCCTCCAAATTAGCTACACAAGTTTTACCCAGCGTTTTGATCAGCCTCCTACGGCTTGTACAGTAGCTGGTGGCAAGTGTACCTGGTACAGTGATGGCCGAATGGACTAGTCGCGTGCGTCATGCGATATCTGCAAATACAGCGCTACCCAGAGGAACTCAGTTTGCAACCGCGAAACATATGGTTGGCGGCATCCGGTTTCGGATTTGCCTGTCACTGACCTCCACAGGACGCCTGCGCCTACAGAGGGACCATGGATGGCTTGCGCTGCACCACTCACAGCTCCAACCACATACCCCATATCCAGTGTAAACCCGAAGGAATAAGACCGGGAGGCATGTGGATGGGAACCACGTTTCATCAACGGAGCCGGCCCACACTCCTTCACATGCAAACACAAGCACCCCGTATTTGGGAATCAAGCGCACACAAGGCGGTGGCTGGACCGTAGTCCGCTCCACACTGAGTGCATGGAACGGCTCTTCGAGCCTAGCACGGCCACAAAGACCGTGCACCCTGTCCCCTCCAGCAACGACCAACTGTCTCCTGGAGCCAGTATGAACGATGTAGTGGGTAATAGACAGGTAGGCACCTTGTCAACATGCACATCAAGCGCAGCCACACCGGGGATATCAAGCAACAGCCAATCAACTGAAACGACAAGATGAAATAAAACAAATCCAATAATGCATACAGATACGGTGGCATAACACTGCTAAATTAGCATATGAAGTAAGTTGGTTAGCAATGTATCCGAGATAAAGAAAAAATGTCCACAAGTTAATTACAAATGTTACAAACGCAACAAAATTACCGAAGATAAGCGCAATTAGTGTAAGCAACGTGGCCAGTTAATAGAATATTATTCAGGGAGGCAGAACAAACCAAATAAAGCGGAATGAAATTCATCCAGCTTAAAAAGACGTAGTTTAAGTGTAAGTTGGTTTAGCCCAACGGCGGTAAAGAATCATCAAGAATGCAACATCAGCTTCAGCATGGGGCCCAACCGCGAAACATATACTCGCCTACAAAATGGCTGACGGTGCTAACTGGAACCGGTCTGAAGATGTCAGCAAACGCATCCATGTCCCAGGACCTACTTCCAAAGTTCACAAATTTCCGTGACCTGCCTATCCTAAACGACGCCTATGTGGAAGGAAGATACCGTCCAACATCGTCACAGTCAGCAGCGACCTTAGTCAGTTCGTGTGGCGTAGCAACTAGTTTTGCCGCCCTGAGTGGTGGCAAAATCTTCGCACTGGTTGAAGGCAGAATAGGCTCGTGAAGATCACACAACCGGGTCAGGGTGAAGTGCACTTTAGTTTTCGACGAAATGGTTGGTCGTTTGGGACACTGAAATAAATGTGCTGAACGTGACCAAAGTAGAAAAGTAAGGGAATAGCTGGGAAGAACGTTTGCGTAGGTATGACACGCGTGCAATTGATCTACTGGTCACACAAAGTAACATTAAAATATTCAACCCTTAACTTATCCGGATATTCCACCCACTCGGGGCGGACGCCCCCCCCCCATGCTACGCCACTGCCTCAGTTGAAAACAAACGGTGCGAACGTAAACTAGGGTTGGCTCGACTGTCATGTACTGTCACATCTCGGTTCTCTTACAGAGATCTACACACGTAATACGGGTAACACTGGGTTGAACCACCTTGATCGTCATAATGACCAACTGATCCTCTGTATTCAGTCTGAAGGGAAGAGAAGTGTCTAACTGTTAGGATAATAGCTATTTGACATTCTTTTTTGTAAATGAGCTTAATAGCCATTCTTTATTCTCCCATTTTCTACTTCTTGACTGTTGTTTAATCGTTCCACTGTATTAACCCGATTAGTACACACGTCACTGTTAACGGACTCTCATCTCTGTGTCATGTTCACCAGTGCCATTTGCAAGAACACGTTTCATTAGCTATTCCCCGCATCACTTTTCTACTTGGTTACCTTAAAAGAAGATTTAGTTGTCACACAATTATTGTACCAGTTTTAAATCTTTTTGGTCTGCAATTCTTATTCTCATTTGTTTCGTGACATTTGTTTAGACGCTACGTTTCGTTATTCGGTTTGTCCACTTCCCGTCACCGTAAATGGATGTTCGCTTTACGCTTGAGGTCCCATGATGCTATGTTAAAGGACATTTGTAATTTGCTCTTGATTACACAAGTGCTTAGTCGCCCGTGGTATTTGACATTTTCCGTCCTTCACATGTAATTTACTAGCTTACCTTCATTTCGCCTTCAAAAGTATATAAGCAAATGTGATTTCATGTATACAACTTGCTGTTGTGGGGTGAAGGCGTCCGTGGCGACACAAAACTAACTACCCATTTTCATTGCTAACACCACCATTAGAGTACGGTTCGGTGCCGCTGAGCTAAAGAACTAGCTGAATCGTACACAATGATTTGGCTCTAGTGCTTTGAAAGGCGGTACCATTTAACAGCCCGAAGTAGATATGAGCAGGACGACGAACAGAAGTGCCCAGAAGCGCACCTACAGTGGCAATAGTTGAGTAGGTCGGACGGCAGTCGGGGAATCAGGTACGCTTTCGTTGAGAAAGCAGAAAAAGCAACAGTGAATATAAACAGCATTGGAAGTTTCAGTGGAAACAAGTGGCGTGTGTCGAAAACAAGGGAAGAGGGTGTTGTGACGCCCAGTACGCCTTCACCCCACGACCGCAAGAAGAAGTCCAAGATGAGCCGGGATGAACAGATTTTCTATTACAGCACGGCACCAGTTATATAGCTTTACAAACAAGGGAGAAGCCAAGCTACCAAACGCATGAGGTCCAACAGGCATGGAGAAAACACAAAATGGAACAAGCAAATGAGAATCTCCAAAATTACGAGCCAATGAAGTGCGGCAAAGAAAATAGTGTCTGCGGAGTAAATCCCTGGGGGTAACCTTCTGGTGAGCGACCATTAAAAACGACGAGTAGCGTCCAATCAGTGTGGAGAAGTGATGCGTTTAAACAAATGCCAGAACAGTTGATAGTGAGAATGATACAAACCAGGAAAATAAAAACAGGTATAATAAATATGTGTCGACTGAATAATACATCCACGTGAAAAAGCTAAGGAACGCTGAGCAAAAGAAACCAATCAGAATGTTCACAGAATGAGACGGCTGAAATTAGCTGTGAGCGATTGCGAATGAGGCTGAGGAAAAGCGGCGTGTCCAAAATGTAGCAGAGAACCAAGTAACTGCGCACACAAAGCAATAGGCAACCAACATAATTCATGAAACTGAGGGTTAAGTAGCCCGCTCCCTAACAGAGGGTAGGTGAGGAAATGACAGAATGGAAGGATGCAAAAATGGGATCATTTGTAGCGAAGCGCCTAACCTAGGCGTTGTCGTTAGAGACTGCCAATTGAAATGCTTAGAAGATGTCTTTCTAAAGTTTGGTATGCAAATGCATTCGAATGGTCTTCAGGACTATTCTCCGCTCCACTTATCGGGATTCCCAAATGCGTTTTAAGAAAAGATCTCGCCAGTTTCGTCTGTGTAGTTTTGCTTGCCGTCTTTGACCAGCATTTACGGTTTTGGCAACCGGAAGGTACCATGTGTGTCTGTCAGGTCATGCACTACTATACACCCATTTATCTTCTTGTTCACCGCCGTTCACTTACCTAGAGGTAACGAGACTGTCACATATTCTTGCGGCGCGGGTTCGAATCCACGTAGAAGTGGGCATCCTCACAGTATACTCAGCCCGCATGGGGCTAGTGGTGGTCGCACGGCAGCGAAGTGCCGTTACGGCGTAAAACTGACACATTACTATTATTTTTATTATTATCATTGTTAACATCCGCTTCATTTATTTGTATTTAATGCGAAGTAGTATTGTGTTGCGCCAACACAAAAACGCGTACTATCTCATTTATGCAGTTACTGAACTATGTATAATATATCAAATAGTTCAAAATTAGTGTACAGCAAAGTACGCATCCTTATACGTTTATCTAACGGGATCTAGTTCACTCACAGCTACAGAACCCATCTATGATACGGTAATAAACCCTGGGGTAGTATATTTTCGTTTTGTTTACATACTTATCTCATAATCGTTATGAGAAGCAGACCCGGCTACTGTGAAAATAACTTGAGCTTTAGACACGGAGAAAATACGTGCATCCGCTCATTACAATTGGTCAATCTGACCGCTGTAGTGAAAACAATGACAACATGGAGCAAGCTTCATGAAACAGTATGCTATTGCCTGTACATATATCATCTGTATTAAGTATAGGTAAAGCATGTCACTTTATGGGGAAAATACCTAGTATTAGAAGTATTAGTCTGATAATGTTACTACCCCACCTTCCTTTTTAACAACGTGGTTATCTGGTGTGAATGATACAATAGTCCTTTTTCGGTTAGCTGTAGTCTGGTATTCTTTTTGTGATCGTGTAGCGACATTCCTTAATCCTATATCCGATGTCGTCACATACCTGTTTCCTCATCGCCCACCGAATTTCGCACGTGTTTGCTTTATTAAAGACTAGTTATCATCGGTATACTTTGTAAACACTTTTGAAGGCTATTTAGAGATCCTCCGAACTTTGGTTACGTTATTTGGGTGGGAAAATATTTCGGAAGAGTACGTCCTTTCACGATGTCTATGGATCACGCAGTTAGCCGCTTTCAGGAGAGATAATGTGCAACAACTCGTCCTCAGCATTAAGCAACTTGATATGTTGCACGTCGTCACCAGTAATACAACCTAGTAGGTTACAAAGCAAACATGTTTTTTAGTAGTATCTACATCAACACGAACACTTACAGTCTCAGTTAAGTGTGTCTTTTTACAGCTGTTATTCTGAAGTGTTCAGGAAATTAGGTAAGCAACGCGTTTGTAACTGCCTACGTTAAAGCATAGTTGCACTCAGGGAGGCACAGGAATCCTACTGACACACTGTTGATGCATATAGTGAAACTGGAAGAAAGGTCACCATGTACTCAGAGATTTATCCCACTTTCCCTACCCACTCTGGCCAAAATTCTAAACGGGTACGGCGGACGTTATCAGCGTCTGTGGGCAGATCTCATGATGGCTTATCAGGTCCTATGCAACCGTAGCCACACAATCCAACGATGTCTGAAACTCAGCCAAAATACCTTTCTGTTGGGTCATCACTTTAATTTGGCCATCGACAACGGCCGACTGGAATGTTGACTAAAGTTATTCTCCCTCAGGTTGTCACAACTCTTTGGGAGCATGTAATTAATGCTCCCACTTTATTCATGTTCAAAAATACCTTGACTACCCTCGGCCACATTTGCAATACGTGATATAGCCCATGACCATCAGATGATGGCTTTAGTGTACAAGGTACAGTGGACGGTGTAACAGCCCACCTTAACTACGTACAAGAATACTCACACATATACCTAACGCTTTCTTTCACCGACACTGTTTTATCATGTCAATTTCACCATGACTATTCAGCGAGACTTGTCAGGCATTTGTTTTTATACCCCGTCCCGAACCATTACTCTATTATTCAGTTTCTTCTCTCTCCACCCACGCACGTCCTCCGTGTGGTTACATTAATGGGATTAGTTCTCATCGGCATTTTTGCTAACTGCTTTGGGCGTCTACTAAGCCACTCCATTGCCCAGTTGCATTGTTTGCAAGTAGTTGGGGGGATTTATTGGGTTTTCCGTGAAGATTCGTAACACAGACTCTGGCAAACAACCACCACACATCCAGGAAAGCGATGGAAAGTCGTTTCATTCTATTGGGACTCGGCAGTAACGCGCAGACGCCGAATCCTGCCGACTGCTGGCTAAAATACCGACAAGTATTGTGGATGCATAGAGTGCAGTCTGGTCCTTTAGCAAATTGATTTGGACCGGGATCCGGAAAGAACATTTTGAGTACCCTGGTTTACTTCGTACTCCTCCCTTGGCTTGTAATATGAGCTGTTGGCTTTCACCCGTATTTGCCATCCAATTTGTGGCATATCCCGTCAACGAATGCGCCGAGGAGGCAGAGCTTCTCGTTGTCGTTGGCATGGAGCGAATTTGATTGTTGCTATTTTGTGCATTCTAAGCTTGGATGCGCAACGAACTAACAGGGAGCCGCATGTGCGAGGATGCTTGGGCGCATACAGAAGCGTGAGTGGGTGAGCAGAGGGAAGTGCTCCAGCAGTGTCATACGTATGCTGTCGGTGATCTGACTGCAACACTGTGCTTGCCAACATGGAAATGATCGCGTTTTCCCCATCGGGAAAGGACGAGTTGTTTGTATTTATGTCACAACAAAATTAAGAGGCGAATATGCAAACAAACAAGAAATGTGTTGCTAGGATTGCCAAACGTTTAACTCTCCCGCTAACAGAGCGCCTATCTGGGAGTATTGTTATACCCCACTCCCAAAGCCCGAGTCACAGGCACCCTTGTCTCTGGGGTGTGGTGACCCCATTGCTGGTGCGCTTCAGAGTGCAATCAGGCCCTTGGGTAGGTACTGTTAGGGAGACACGTATAGCACACACATATTTTGGAAATCAATCCTAGTTACCGATTTGTTCCCTTCAACTTTTGAGGTTAGTGACATCTGTTTAAGTACATCAGTCCGCTACTTTACTTGGCTGCATGTGGTCACTGTTTTTGCTTTCGGATCGCAATACCACTTAGCTGCTAACCCTCTAGCTTTTCGTTTGTGCATGTCTGTTATTGGCTCCTTTGTTGATCGCTATTTATTGGCTTCATTTTACTTGTATGCTTTTAGCAATATAGTTGGCTGAAATGTCTTTTAGTAGCTTCCCTTCAGACCATTCGTAAAACTAGTTGAACAGAGGTGATTCAATTCATATGATGCTTTGCCTGCTCGTCTTTGGAGTTCTTCTTGCGATCATGGGGTGAAGGAGTCAGCTGCGACACAACAGGTACATAGGGCGTTACCCAAGCTCAACCACTGCCAGGTATAGACGAGAATTTTACTTAAGGATTCTGTGTTGTCAATCCAGGATCAAAGGACAGATTCACCAGGCACGCGCATGCACACTCAGTTCTGCGGTCTCGTTCCATGTGTGGGCATAAGAGACAAGGTCAAGTCAGAATTTGACTGCGTCTTGACTGTTCTCGTGCATTCCCCCTACCGCTTTCACTACCGTCTCGACGCAGTATACAGTCTTGATACGCTTACTCAGCTTGTTGGCAGCCCGTGTTACCACTCTTCGACTTCGTCTGGAGGGAGAAAATAGATAGCAACTCTCGCCGTCTTTGTTTCGCGCATATCGGATGAGAACAATACCACGGTTCTATGTCTGACATTGCCAAGTTGTCAGCTGAAGCTAAGGCCAACAGAATAACCGAGGCGTCAAGATCGTCTAGCTTTAGGATTCAAGCTTGATCCATGTGGATCGGGTGGGCAATTGATTGCACGATGAACTAAAATGATTAAACCAGGACAAAGGGACAGTATGACAAATCAATGCCCTGCGGTTTGAACCGCTGTGCGACAACAGAAGCCGGATTCGGATGCTTCAGGCAATAGTGGCGGGCGGAGAATGATTGAAACCAGTACCGCGGTGTAAGTACATTGTCAGCGGTTGTGATCAAAGGCTACCTGGTGTTCCCCTGTTCTCACACTACAGACGAATTGGTCCATAAACACCGTGTTTCGCAGCAACACTATCCTTATTAAGTGAGGGGATTGCGTCCTCTAGTAGTCTAGAGTTGTAAGAGATCACTCACAGTCAAGTGTTTGTCGCAGAACTGACTTTCATTCATAGTATCGCCAGTACGAGAAGCATTGACCAATGTTGCTATCGAACCATGCTAAATGCATATCAGACGTGAGTTTAACATGCAGTCCTAGGTACAGCTCGAGGCCTGGAATGCATATTAATCTATTACTAAATGGAGCAGTAACCTGGATCTATGTCGGTATAAAGTAAGTAACATAACCGAATTTCGCTGGCTTCTAGAAAACAGAGTGTTTCTGACATTCGATCCTGTTGGTTTTCTCAATTAATTAAACTGTCGGTCCGCACAAGAGTAATTCAGCAGGCGGACTTAGGGGGTCAAAATAGAGTGAAAAACTACGGATAAATACTGAGGTAGTATCCTACTAGGAAACCATGTGAGTGGCCACTCCTATTTATCTATTGGTACCAAGTTCTCGAGCTCTTGATCCCGTCACTGCCAGCCCAACATTTCCTTATCCTTTTCGCGAGCATTCTGAGGGCCAAGTGTTTCGGTTAAGTAGATAATCTGTCGGTGGCCGAAATGATTGCACTCCTGGCTAGCATTCCTTAGATCACTGGTTTGAATCCGCGTAGGTGCGGCAGTCCTCGAGGTATACTCAGCTCACACGCAACCGGTGCTGGTTGCTTGACAGCGAAGCGTCAGTACAGTGTGCCGGCGTAGTGCTGGCGACTTTTGGCTTTTGACAGTACACAAGAGTATGACGAAACATGAATGCACACTCAGACGCAAGCGGTTTCCCATAACCTTAGAGGAATCATGCTTGACACCAATAGTGGAACATTGGCGGCGGGAGACTAAGAACGCTAGAGCAAACCGCAGCAGAGGCCAGGGTAAGAGTTCCTGGTGCAGTCACAGAGAAGGAAGGTAGGACCGTACGCTTAGGCACGGCTTAGTATATATCACCAACATGCGTCCCTTATGTCGTTTAATCTCTCGAGTAAGGGACAAACAAAAGGGGACCTTTAGGACAAGCAGACTGGTAAACCACAGTTCTGTGGTTAACCAATGAACATATCCAACCGATATGTCGTCACAAGGTGGGATCGAACTAGGCTCTCGGACTGAGGCTGCTCCCACATTCGCTCGAAACGCGAAGAACAAGTGCATCATTGCAAGTGTTCAAAATAGAAGATCAGTCAGCAAGTAAGATTGAATCAAATGTCAGTGCTCACCGCTCCGTTTTGTGGGTAGATCTGTTCACTGACCGATGTCAGTGCCTTCATTGAAGATCCGGTCAGCAGCATTGAATGGTGGGAACTAAAGCTAGTAACCACTTGCGAACAACTTCAGTTCGATTAGTGAGATTCCTTTTGCGAAAACTTACCTGAGCGCGTGGTTTCCCTCGGCCACGGTGTTGCTGATATGTTGCTCAAGCGCAAAAACATGGTGAGAAATCTCTGTAGTATAACACCAGTTCCGCCTCTCATCTGCATCACTGCGAAGTAGGTCCCGATTTGTAATCAGTTACAGTTAAAGAAGTGATGCTAGCCCAAAAAATAGACTCGGTGCACATGGCACATTTAGGACCATGGCCCCCTAAGCGTTGTTCCTGACAATTTCTGGCATGTAGTACAAATTGGCTAGATAGTGTTAGCATTATAACGTCTGACTGTAACAGAACCCACTCCGAACGGGAAGCAAGAACACAACGCGCTGGGACGAACTGTGTTAAACAATTGGTATGCCGGAGCAAACACAACGAACAAAGATCAAAAGATCAATCAGCTAACCACATGAATGGGCAGTTATGAGTGGTGAGCGGTCTTACTGAATGGCTGTGCTGCGTCCGTACAACGCGATCACGTGACAGAGCCGTCACGAATGTCGACGTTCACAGCTGTGAACGACTATCCTACGTGAGTCCGTCTAATAAGAAGCAAATTAAGTTTGAGGCTCAGTAGTGGTAAAAGAAGACAGAGGGTGTGATTGAGTTAATGAGGAGCTGAAATAAGTCTTGTTTAGTTGCATCCTCGGTGGTGCGTGTACTGAAAGAATTCTTTCCGAAGAGTTGTCCTAGAAGCTGCTATGGATCACGGTAACACGGGTAGTTTATTTAGGTTTATAAGCCTGTTCTTTTTTCCTCCTCAGTTGCATGAGCAATAGAGATGGAAATCTGTCATTTCGCAAAGAAATTGTCGCAATGAGGTAACGCAGATCAAAACAAGTTTATACAGTCTGTCAGATGCTCGCATTGAGCTGACAAGTAATCAGCTGCGATTATTGAAAAATCTGTTGGATTCAGTATGGATTTCCGTTTTCCGATGTTATCTGCTGTGCAGTTGCGTCGTTTAACAGTTCTGAATGACGTTTTCGTCAGCTTGGTATAGTTGTTGGTCACACTGTATAACTCGGGAAGTAGCTTTATTATGCAATGATCGGAATTATCAAGAGGTGCTTGCTTTTGTGTAGAAAATACTTTAAATTTGTTAGTAAAACTAAATCCAGATGCGCCTCGAGTCCAGTAGGGCATTTCACCAAATTGGCTAAGCCCATGGTATTAATGAAATTGCTTGTTCATGTTGCAATTGCCGGCGAGAACACAGATGGAACATTCCAATTTTGGTTGCAACACCAAGGTAAGATTGTCTGCAAACTTCCGAAGCTCGAACAGCCTTGTGTCCGGAGCTACATACACCTTCCCAAGCTTGTTTTACACTCCAAAAAGCAACAGCTACGAAAGTTTTGAAACGGATTTACACCAATCTTGGTTAATGTAAGTGGTGACAACTCCACGACGTTGGGTGTCACCTAGGCGGTCGGATCTAATTGGGTGATAACCATTGAGATCAAGGATTTTATCATGAATGTCCGAATGCAACCAAATTTCCTGCAACATCCCCATACCTCCATTTATGAATCCCCTTCTCTTCAAAAGGTTTGCTAGATCGTCAATTTTTCCGAGAAACGATCGTACATTGCTGCCTAGCATAAGCGGTATTTGCGTCTTTTTAACGGGACAGTGCTTGAGTCCTACTTGCCAGTCCGTACGATGCTTTTCCATTTTTTCGCGGCTTTGCTTGTTAACTCTTCTGAAAGTGTTTCTGGTCTTGTGGCCGAATTTAATAAGAGGCAATTTTCATACATTGTCTCGAAGGTAAATCAAATACTCAACCGAGTATGATAACATTGGTAATTGTGGCATTGATTAACTTAAACAAAGGGTAAAATTACTGACGAGTACTGATGAGTAAAAGTATTCCTGTAAACATAAAAATTCCGCAGTGAGTAGTGTAAAATAATATTCCGGTGGTAACGGCAAGGGCCGAATTCGAAGGCTACGCGAGGAAGTATACCTGGCCCTGCGGTCTTAAACTATTTCAACAGTCCGATCTCACGTTTGACATCTACGCGTAAGCACGGATCCAAGGAGACGGTCCAGGGAGAAATGTAATCAATGCCCGAAAAAAGTGATAACAGTGGATGATGAAACTGCATTGCAAAGTGTTCGGCCCACCATTCCAGGCGTTTTAACAAGAACTGCCGTCGCACATGGTGTCGCTAACATCAGGAATCCTCCGGCCTATTCACCGTATCTGACGGGTTACCAACGGTAGCAGCTGTTTACATGAACATGAAGAGTCCACCTGGCTTCGCGGCCTTCCTTGCGAATTGCACTATGTGCGCTTCCAACCGAAACACATCGGCAAGCATCCAGAAGTTCCAGAAACGCGCAAATTCTGGAGAGAGACCCAATTGGCGATTTAGTTTGTCACCTTAAGGCATGCTTCCTAATAACAACATCTGGCGAATATGCGAACAGTGATTCTTCAACTGTTTCAGTGAGTGCTTACTCAAGCCGGATGCCACCGCACTTTTATACGCATTCAGCACACTTGGCTTCGCCAGTTGGCTCACAGCGTCGTTGCGGACATCCGTAGAAACGCACCAGAAGAGCGTGATCAGATTCAATGCTCATGCTCCAAATCGAGCGACTACTTTGGAAGCAGCGTCTCCGGCGGTAAGTGATTGCGATGTGATCGATTCGCGCCCATGTCTGGTAGGCGCCAAGTCCCTCTTCTGCGGCTCGCAAGAAAGAGACGAGCAACTTCACACAGGTGTAGCAACCGTTCAATTCGGGGGTCAGCGCCTGTCTTGACAAGCGCCGCATCTCATTTATCCGTTGGTGAGACGAGTCGGTGGCATTAAGCTTCCAGTATGAAAGAGAGGTTGAAGAGTCCTGTGGCATTTCTGACTTGAAAGATAGGACTCAGCTATTTTGGCTGCTCATTTCGGATCATCGACAAAACAGAAATGGTAGCTTGTGTTACTGCCGTAGTGACTTATAAGGTTTTCTGACCCTTTACGCACATGAGATGAATATCATACAAGTTCTGCAGTGTTGCTTAGGCCAGTCTCATCATGCATGCGCGCGGAAACATGGTTTGTTATGTTGGCATTTCTAGCCTAAATGATTCGACGGAAGGTATGTCACTAGCAAAAATCAAACGACTTTCTATGTGGCGTTTGTCAAGCCCCCTCCACAAGGATGTCGGCAACAACTCTTGTTCCATCGTGCATACAAAAATTGCTACCAACACCGGCTCCATAGGATTGCTCGCTGTCCAGACGTGGATCAGATAATTGCACTACCGTCAGAAGCAAGCCAAGCGACTTATTTACAATACACTAAGTTCCCTCAGATATTCCCAAGAAAAATGTCAGGGCTCATGCCCAATTTCAAGGACAGAGGATCCACGACCGTTAAGACATAAACTCCATATCCGACAGCATCAAAAGGAATTAATTGAGAACCGCGTAGCCTGATGACTTTGAACGGTGTCTGAGAGTAAGGCCGACCAACGTGTATCATTACGGTAGTGCGCAGCCGTCCTGAATGCACAGCATCCACCAAACCCCTGAACTGTGAGCAGCCTAACTAAGGATTCCATATATGTAACCACTCAGTTGCACTGCTGACAAATCACTCTGTGGAGATAGAGCAGTTAAAGAGCAATTGAAGTTTTAACTTCGTACTCGATTGACCCACAGCTTGGAATTAAACATGATTCACTCTGTAGTCGGAGCTATCCGTCAGGACGCCATAAATTATTGTGCTCATTTGGAGCTTGAACTGGAAAACCATGAATGTTCCGAATAGAATTATTATGTTTGTCTAATACTTGGAATACGCTGTACACATTTTACGCATCTATTGTTTAAAAATGTTCACATCGAAAAGGGCATACCTCGTAAACCCGAGAAGACACATTCCTATCACTACTACTACTACTGCTACTACTACTACTATTACTAGTAGTAGTAATAATAATAATAATAATAGTAGTAGTAGTAGTAGTACAGTTTCACTATTTTGAAACCTTTACAGTGAGAGAGAAGTTCGGACTGGTAAACAAGCGCTGCAGTGAACCATAGTTGCTGCACAATCAAACTAGTTGTATTCGTGAGGGAGAATTCAACCTGCTGAACCAGTAGGTTGGAAAACGGCTACTTTGGAGTCCTGAAGTCTAGAAAACAGCATCACGTTCGTCGAAAGGACATCAGTTTAGTTGGTTAGCAAGGCCCGACTGTTCGATGGTCGGTTAAACGCGCTGTGTGCACCAATGTAAAAACTAGCGTCAAGCACGCAAAAATCCGTGTCAACGATAACTCACACTCATCGCGTATGTGCTCCTCGCACACCAGGAACATGTGATCCACTTTATCCTCCGACATGTTTGTGTACAGCGTTTTCAAGTCTTCACGGAATTCCGTCTCATTGTAACCACGACGAAGCGTGATCTCAAACGTCTTCACATTAGCAATGAAGGCAG
Source organism: Dicrocoelium dendriticum (assembly GCA_944474145.2). Lineage (NCBI taxonomy): Eukaryota > Metazoa > Platyhelminthes > Trematoda > Plagiorchiida > Dicrocoeliidae > Dicrocoelium > Dicrocoelium dendriticum. The sequence continues at coordinate 199,441,250 of OX104063.1, forward strand.
CCAACTTGGCTAGACACTTTTTTCCGGATCCGCTAACACCGACCAGTAATGCGTGCCCTCCATCCAAGCGCAGAATACGGTGTACCGTACTTAGGTGCTCCAGCGCGTCATTAAATAGCACCATATCCATGTTGCCCTCGGATTCACGATAGTTGGCCAGCAACTGTGGGGGACGGAAATGTGCTCGAAGGAAACTCGACCAATCAGTCAATTTGATCAATGTAATAATCAGAAAAATACTACTGTTGTCCAGAAATTTAGGTAGCATTCACTTTAGGTGCACAATAAAGTATAGTCTATAGCCTAGACATCAAGCGTCAAGGGGGAGGTTTATTAATAGCACTCTATGGGGAACTATGTGCCCCATGCTGAGGCTGATGTTGCATTCTTGATGCTTCTTCACCGCAGTTGGGCTAAACCAACTTACACTTAAACTAGGTCTTTTTAAGCTGGATAAATTTCATTCCGCTTTATTTGGTTTGTTCTGCCTCCCTGAATAATGTTCTATTAACTGGCCACGTTGCTTACACTAATTGCGCTTATCTTCGGTAATTTTGTTGCGTTTGTAACATTTGTAATTAACTTGTGGACATTTTTTACTTATCACGGATTTGTTGCTAACCAAATTACTTCATATGGTAATTTAGCGAAGAGTTATGCCACCGTATCTGCATGCATTATTGGATTTATTTTATTTCAGCTTGTCGTTTAAAGTGAATGGCTGTTGTTTGATATCCCTGGTATGGTTGCGCTTGATGTGTATGTTGACAAGGTGCCTACCTGTCTATTACCCACTACATCGTTCATACTGGCTCCAGGAGACAGTTGGTCGTTGCTGGAGGGGACAGGGTGCACGGTTCTTGTGGCCGTGCTAGGCTCAAAGAGCCGTTCCATGCACTCAGTGTGGAGCGGACTACGGTCCAGCCACCGCCTTGTGTGCGCTTGATTCCCAAATACGGGGTGCTTGTGTTTGCATGTGAAGGAGTGTGGGCCGGCTCCGTTGATGAAACGTGGTTCCCATCCACATGCCTCCGGTCTTATTCCTTCGGGTTTACACTGGATATGGGGTATGTGGTTGGAGCTGTGGGTGGTGCAGCGCAAGCCACCCATGGTCCCTCTGTAGGCGCAGGCGTCCTGTGGCTTGCCACAGTGACAGGCAAATCCGAAACCGGATGCCGCCAACCATGGGGAACTATCCAAGTATTTGGCAAGGTGTCGCCTTAAGAGTGGCTGAATGTGGAAGCGGCAACGGGACTGTAACGGGCGGGGTTGATGAACGCTTTGACAAAAGTGTCGGCACAAGTACGAACGATTCTACCCAACAAATTGTTTCGCCGTTGTGGTGATGCCGCATACCTCATGCTACATCGTGGCAGTCGAACGGTCGGCAACCGGAATGAACTGGATTTCAGCAGCATAGCAATATATTTCAGATAACCACGCATGACATCGTTTCGACAGGGAAGTGGGTAACATTTGCTCATACGAATGCCGGGTGGTTCTATCAAGCGGTCAAGCGGAAAGCAACCTGGAGGAGCCAATATCTACGTTTTAAAAGCTTCTCACCATAAATATTCTGTGGTCGGGACATTGTTCCATCGAGCTAACCTAATTTGTACACCAGACACACTTAAAGCAGAAAGTGTTTTGCTGTTCGACACGTTGCAATCCAATGGTTACCTTTTAAATTTCATAAAGCGCGTCTGTAACACGACGAAGCGAGAACCAACGACGGCTGTCGAGAATGAGCCGGTTTACATTGACCTGCCGTTCAATGGTGACCACATCCTGAAAGTCACCACGAAACGGATAAGTACCTCTTTGAAAACGGCGCATAATGCGGCAGAGTTGTGGTTGATCACTTCGACAAGACCATTGCTTATGTGTTCATTGAAGACATCGATGACGAAGCAGTGCATGTCCCACTGTTTATACAAATTGACCTGTAGCTTTGGGGGCAGCTACAATGAGTGCACGAACCGAAGCCTAGGCGTCAGGATCGATGAACACACCCCTAAATGATTGCGCAAGCGAATGGGATCTCAGACGGTGGAACCGTGTGAATCCAGAGGCAGGATAGCTTCGGCAATCACGGCTTTGGGAATCTACTGAAAAAAGGCCACAAACTCAACCCAAGTGACGCATTCACTGTCCTCATGTGTGACCAAAGACCGCATATACTCAAGCTCCTTGAAGCCATGTTAATCGATCGCGAGCCGCCGCCTCTGTGTGTACAGAAGCAATTGACAGTAACATTGAGCCTACCGTGATAGTGCCGCAGTAATATGTGGCCATCAATTGACAATCAATCGACCACATCGGACCTTCCTTCTTTTCAAATTGTTAGTTGCTTTGTACGTGACTAAGGAGATGGGCACGAAATGACCGGGTCATCTCACAGCTTACGTCTTCTGATACTTCTGTTTAATTTCCTTTCAAGATAATAAACGGTAACCCAAAATTCGCGTATTTCTCGCTGCCGTGATACATATGTTATCTTAGCCATGGCACAGAGAATTGGGGTCGCCGAACAAGATCTCTGTACGGGTTAACCCAAGAGACAGCCCTCAGCAAATACCATGCGTTTCAGCAGTCATGTCCGTTTTAACTCCGTTGTTCGGTGACAAAGGTGCACGCCGAGGGTCATTGACATATATGTTAATTAAGTTGTTAACCTTTCCTCTCGAACGCATGCGCGACAGTCACCATCATCAACAGCAATACATCAGCCATCTGAACTGATGCTTCGCTGCCATACAACCATGACGACCTATGAAATAAAGAATACAGGAGAGTAGTAGGGAGAGTTGAATGGTATAGGTAGAATTTTGTCACGTCATAAAGAATAAGGAGAGGGACAGAAGGGGGACTTACCTGAAAACCTTAATGCCCTAAGCAAACATGCAGGGTCAAGGCGTATACACCTTGTGTAGACAACATACAGTTATAAACAGCTGGCCATCGTGCAAACATAAGGCGGCATCGGCGAGACAGCTTCCTTGCGGCTTTCACTGCCACGCGTCATAATCAGCCATTACCCCGCAGATAGCTCAGCACCAAACACACTTTAAACAGGCAATCCGATTAGGAGACGGCAGCAGACGAGCCACTGGTGTCTACTGTGAGCCATATCCTGTAAAGTCTCGAGCCAAGCACAAGGCGAGTCACGTGGACTCCAGCCCGGAAGGCGAGACGGACCAACGGCACGCAGTTTGGTCGTCAGTGACTTCATTTTCTGCTGCCAAGTCAACTTCTATCCACCTCGAGCCTTGCTTCACTCTACACCTGACAGACTAAACAAGGCCCTCCCAGGTAAGCGGTGATCAGGCATGCGTAGCACGTGCCCCAGCCAATGCTACTTATTCAGTGCTATGTGTTGTTCTAGGGCGCTAGCATGATTATCACCACCTAGTACTCGCTTACGAACATCATCGTTGCGGACACGCTGATGCAATCCGACACCAGCAATGCTTCGCAAACAACGATGATCAAAGACTTGAAGGCGCCTCAGATCTTCAGACCGAAGGGGCCAAGTCTCACTACCATACAGCAGAACGGCCGTCACTGTGGCCTTGTATACCTGACTTTCAGACGGAGGTAAACTCCCTTCTGTCGCCAAAGATGCCGCAGGTTCAAGAAGATAGCTCTGGCTTTTGCAATGCGTGAGCTGACGTCAGTTTCTATGCGGCCATCATTGCTGATACAGCTGCCAAGATAAGTGAAATGATCAACAACCTCGAGTTCCTCGTTAGCAAGCCTTAAGGGGTCATCAAGTGGCTGGTGGTCCTGCATCAACACTTTGCACTTTGAAGGTGCGAAGTGCATACCAAATAATGGGACCACTCTGGACAGGCTATTAAGGGTTGATTGTCGAAAAGCAAGGCGATATCGTCCACATAATCTAGATCAACTAACGTTTCATCAGGCAGCACTTCAATGCCTACATCGTGAGATTCCGCAAGGGAACACTCCATGATAGAATCCACGACGAAATTTAGCAAAAATGGGGAAATCGGACAACCCTGACGAACGCCACTTGTAGTCGGAAAGCTATCCGACAGGGCACCGTAGATCCTGACGCGGCCTGTAGTGTTCGAGTATAGAGCCCGAAGGATGTTCACATATTTCGTTGGAACACCTTTCCGCGCAAGTATTTCGAACAGAATCGATCGATCAACTGAATCGAACGCACTCTTGAAATCGAGGAACACAGCTATTGTCGGTCAGCGGTATGCGTGGTGCTGCTTTAGCACCTGCCGCAAAGTAAATATATGGTCTATACAGCCACGTCCTTCCTGCGCATCCCAAATCCGAGCTTCCCGTTCCGCAGTGAGGCGACGAACGAGAATCGAGGCCAATAATTTTGTCACAACTGGCGTTAGGCTAATACCCCTGTGGTTCGCACAGTCTGTGCGACTGCCCTTCTTGTATATTGCCACTATAATCGATTCGCTCCAATTAGCCGGCACACTCTCTTCGTTCCAGATACATTCGAATAGGGAGGTCAGTGCCCTGCAGAGGACCTCACCTCCATCCTTAAATAGTGCAGGTGGGAGGGAATCCGGGCCAGCGGCACGAAAACGATTGAGGGCTGTGATCGCGTTTCGGACCTCGGCCTCCGACGGAGGCTCTAGACTAACCGTCCATGGCACGTCCTGCATCACTTGAGCAGGAAGAGGTCCGGGAGCAAGGGGCCAGCTGAACTGAGCTTCAAAGTGTTCAGCCCAACGAGCCATACGGCGCTCCTTATTGTGTATCAGCGTATCCGCGCTGTCTTGGATTGTCTCACGGACGCCTGGTTTTCTGGGACCAGTGGTGCGGATCAGCTGGAAGAGCTTGCGGTAATTTCCTACTGCTCCTGCCTCCTCCATTTCTTGAGCCCGACTGGTTTCCTTGTCAGCACGCAGGCTCTGTTTTAGTTCACGCCTAGTAGCCCGTCTGGTTACATTGTGTTCAGAACCAGCCGGGAGGTGTCTTCTAGATTCCAACAGGTTCACGGACCTCTCGGATAGCCAGTGACTGGTGCGGTGACGATTGATAGTGCCACAAGCAGATGCTCCTGCGTCGTGCATGGCGGCCGACATCCTATTCCACTGAAGCTCAGCGTCATTAGGACAAGACAGCGGAAGTTCGGTATGCAGTGCTTCTTGATAGGCTTGCTTGACCGAGGACTGAGACAATTTCTCAGTTGCCAATCGTAGAGGACGCTTGGTGCGCCCCCCGGTAAAGTTCACGGAGAAACGACAACGTACCAAGGCATGATCATAGTCGACACAGGTACTCCAGTACGAGCGGCAATCCAGAATGGAACCACGCCATCTGTAACTTATGGCTATGTGGTCAAGTTGGGTCCATCGCTGGCCAGCTACAGGAGGACGCCAAGTGGCACCACTTCGGCGCCCACTGTGTCTAAAAGCGGTGTTACTGAGAAACAACCGGTGTAAGCTTTAAAAATCGCTTAGGATAGTTGGACAACGCGTAGGGCACCGATTCGCGGCCTCCGACAGGGGATAAATGAGCGACAAGGATCGGAGTTGGTGTGTAGGCACCGGAGAAACAAAAAAGCCACAGTCGATGCTGAACTACTGTGCTATTATACAAAGAGTAAAAGATCAAAGTGACAACGTACTTCAACAATGTCCTCAAACAAAGACAAATACAATCAGTTGGCCGTTACAAGAACAGGACATCAATACGGTCGTCCAGTCAGCAAAATGACCCAGCGCGGTTATTTGACATGCCAATCAAGAAACCAACAGCCACTAGTCCAATCACATCAAGCAGGTTCAATGGGGACACATTATGAAGACCTGAGGTTAGGGGCACATGTCAGCCGGATGGGTGGTGTGTCCACCCCACAAAATCTCCGGTCTACCCTGACCTCAATAGTAACACGCAAATGGAACAAGTGCGAAGCAGTGATCGATAAAGTGGAGCATGCATCAAAGAAAGTAGCGAGACAGGTGGTGTCACCAATGTAAGGTGGGCATGGAAAATAGACGACTAAGGGTCATGCAGGGCGGTATACGTGGAACGTTCAAACAGAGTGAATTCAAGGGGAATTAGGGCAATAATGTGGGTCCAGGCGAAGGGTGATGGCTGTTGACAAAATGGAGGTTACAACCGGTGCTCCGCACACAGTTGCAGCAGACGCTCACCGTTGTCAGTCCGTTCGGAGTTAAGCCCACATTTACCACCGCGGCAGAGAACATGTCCGGAACACGGGGTCACGCCCCCTGGCTTGATCCAACCCATTGGGAACGGAGTCAGTACGTTTCACAAAGAGGACTTGAGCGAGCAAACGAAATGTCCGTTTGAGGCAAGGGGACAGGTGAGGCACGGATGACCATTGAACAATGTGGATCTGATATTACAAAATGCTCTCTGCAGTGGTCGATCGGTTACCTCATTTTAATGCCATCTCAGGCCATTTCGACCGGACTCTATCCCTCACTTAGAGACGCAGTGCAAGCCACCATTTAAGCTCATAGTCAACTTGTCACTGACGAAAGGAAGTGAAATCTATCCAAAGCAGTGGAATGTCTGCAGGATGCTCAACCCATTAAAGACGAGCGATATTTCGCGATAAGATTATCCGTTAGTGCATTTCAACGGCTATGCTGTTAAATTACCCGCATGTTATATGCGCGGCGGTGTACCTATGCAATCTTTGCATGCTGACTCACGTGGTGATCAACTTTGAGTAGGTGCTGAACCTGTCCGCATTATGCACACCGCCGGTCAATTTATGTGTTACCCCACGCAATTGTGTACTGATCAGTAAATGCAGACTGCCGCCAGTCCCTTATCTGTTTCACATTTGGTGTGTTGCTGGCTCACACGGGTGACTGCAGGCATGCTAGATTTTGTAACTGCCCTCAGGGTGTAATGTCTCAGCAGTCCACTCTCAGTCATAGCGCTGACCAAGAGTACAGTAAGTTTTCCACTTTGAGATTATCTAAACCATAACCAATGGCTTATTTGCTCTGAATGGCTTTACCGATGCTTGTGAAACCCTATCCAGCATGACTCGATGGGTAGTGGGGCACATCAAACGTCGCACCGTCATATTGTTCGATCCTGTATCGGTGACTGGATACACTGCATGGATAACACTGACACAGATGTGGCTGAATTCACGAAATCAGACTTGCAAACCCAACAAGATTATAGTGTGACACATGCAATGCTCCGCCTGATGTACACAGATCTCACTTATAGATTGCACGAATGCACAGGACGCATTCATCAGGGATCTTATTTGGCTTACCTACGGTCGTAAGTCGACAATCTGGGTATCTCTGGGTATCCCCTCTGGTGATATATTCGTGAAACACTGTCGCTGTATGACGTGCTTTTGAAATCGGTGTCACGGCTACTCAACTCACCCAACTACAAAGGGTGTGGCTCGAGAGTGTTGAAATTGGTCCTACAGTCAAAACTGAAGGTCACAAGACTGCTATAAAGCTGAAAGGTACTTCGTTGCAGGTTGCCATCAGAGCTTCGGGTGAAAGCAGCGAATAATATGCACTCTAGACATGAAATGTCAGCCAAAGAACCAAATGTTGATGAACTTGAAGCATGATGTGGCTATGATCCGACAGCCATCCACCCAGAGTATCCAAAATATCAGTGTCAGTCAAAGTTCTCAGAAAGAATCGGTGCAGATGAGTTCAGCACATTCTAAACCCCTTCTGTTTTTTGGTTTTGAAGGGAATGGCACTTTGCTCGAAACTGCTCGTTCCGGAATCACATTTGCAATCGTTGTGGTAAGCGAGGACACAAAGAGTCTTGTTGTCTTACGAAACGATCAACAGTGAGCGGAAAACGGCGTCGAATCGCGGTCAGTTTCTGATGTCACGACGAGACCAAAACTGTGACGGCGACTTTCAAGATTGACTGCGTCAGCAGGCATAAATTTACAATGTTGAAGAGCAATGATTAAGAAGTTAGGCTGCAGCTGGATACCGTGTCAGACATCACGTTGACACTTGATGTATGCTGGGACGACCACCCCTTGTTCACACAGACTACACAGCACGTAACGTATCCAGGGGTAGCTTGAAGCTACTCGGAGTTGCATTGTCACGTTAGTTTCTGCAAGCACCATATCTGTACAACCTGTTTTATGACAGAGCAACCAGGATTGAATTTGCTGGGTTTCAATTGGACGGAAGAAGTGAAGTTACTTAACCAGTCAGTTAACGGTATATGCCAAGAATTATAAGTCGCGAAACCAGAAAAGACGCCGAAGCTGCAATTTGAACTTTACAGTCAAATTACAGAACTGAAGCGACGCCACGAAAGTTACTTTCAATACGGTCTTGGATGCTTCCGGATAGCCAGAGCTGAGCTGGCACTCAAACCTGACGCCAGACCAGTTTTTAGACGAAAACGTCCAATGCCGTATACAATCCAACCAATAGTAGACTGAGTTAAACCGTCTGCAGTCGGAAGGCATCATCGGGAGCGTACATTACTCAGAATGAGTGGCACCCATCGTTGTGGTGAAGGAGGGAAACGGCAAGATACGTATTTGTGCTGACCTTTCAACCGGCTTAAATTCCATGTTGGAGAATCACCAGTATCCTTTGCCTATACCTGAAGATTGGTTCACCAATCTTAACGGTGGGAAATGGTTTGCGAAACTCGATCTAGCTGATGCTTACTTACAACTTCCTGTAGCCTAGAATTGCAGAACACTACTAACGGTCAACACGCATCTGGGTCTTTTCCAGTACAATCGGTTGCCATTCGGAGTGAAAACCGCTCCCGCCATTTTTCAACCAATCATGGATACGATGCTGAGCGATATCCTTGGGATCGCAGTGTACCTAGATGACGCATTGCTTCTGGGGTCTGATCCACAAAGTTTGCTGGCCACGTCAGAGAAAGTGCTCTCACGTTTACAAGAAGCTAGCTTTCGTTAATGAGTGAAAAATATAGTTTCCTGATGGAGGTTATCAAGTTCCTCGGATTCATCGTTGACCAACATGGCCGACGTCCGGATCCCGCTAATCTAGAAGCCGTCAAGCAGGTGCCACCACCATAAGATGCTGTCTAATATCGTTCTTTTCTCGGTCATGTAAGTCATTATAGTGCCGTCTATATCAGACGAGAGGTCCTCTGAACGAGTTGCTGATGAAAGAGAAAGTATGGCGATGGACAAAGGAGTGCCAACAAAGCTTTGATACAGTTAAGGCAGCGCTGGATTCTGATTTACTATTGACCCACTTCAACCCAAACTTGGAGATTGTTGTTAATTCTGACGCTTCCGGCTATGGGCTAGGTGCTGTCATTTCTCACTTGTTACCAGGAGGAGAAGAGAAGGCCATTGCGCATGCAGCACGGTCGCTGACAGTGGCGGAGAAAAATTACAACCAGAGTGAGAAAGAAGCGCTGGCAATTGTTTTCGCAGTGATACGGTTTCACAAGATGCTATATGCTAGCCACTTCAAACTGATCACGGACCACCAACTTTTACTCTCGATATTTGGATCGAAGTAGGGCATTCGTGTTTTCACAGCAAGTCGGTTACAGAGATAGGCAACCGTACTGCTGGCTTACGATTTTAGTATACAATATCGATCTGCGCAAAAGTCGGCCAAGCTGAGGCCCTATCTCTCCTCATCAGTTCCCACTCGAAGGAAAACGATGACTGCGTGATCGCATCTGTCAAATTCGAGTCGGAAGTTTAGCGTATCCTGGTTGACAGTGTAAGGGAGTTGCCAGTAACTTCGGACACGATTCGTGCAGAGAAGGCTCAAATGGAGATTTTGCTGAAAGTGATAGGGTTTGTGCATTCCAGTTGGCATAATGTCAGAATTTCGACTGAGTTACGACCTTTGTTTAACCAACGCGGATCTATTTCGGTCATTGACGACTGCCTAATGTTTGGAGAACGAGTCGTGGTACCAAGGAAGTTGCGGAAGCGAATACTACAGCAGTTTCATTCGGGACATCCAGGAACCAGCCGAATGAAGACACGGGTACGAAGTTCTGTGTATTGGCCTCAAATGGATGCAGAATTCAAACAGTTTTGCCGCACTTGTGTAACTTGTCAGCAAGCGGCAAAGGCACCTCCAAAATTCGCGTGGCAATCTTGACCTCAGTCGGAGAAGCCCTGGCAGAGAGTCCACTTGGATTAGGCGGGACCAAGCAACGGCCAATCTTGTTGATTCCTACACAAAATGGTCTGGCGTGCTTCCGATGCAAAATCCCACCACTCAGCACACTATCAATGAGCTAAACAAACTGTTCCAGTATCTTGGCACTCGGGAGATGCTGGTTACGGACAATGGAACACAGTTCACGTCAACGCCGTTTCGGGAATTTTGCATGTAAAACGGAATCCAGCACAAATCTTCGCCGCCGTACCACCCACAATCGAATGGGCAGGCCGAACGGTTTGTAGATACCTTTAAACGTGCTCTTCTCAAAGCGGAAGGAACAAGGGTGTCACGGGATGCAATTCTGCCGTTTTTGGGGATGGATCGAAACACTCCGAATCCAAACACACCGCTGGGCAAATCTCCTGCTGAATGTCTATTTGTACGAATAAAATTAGGACGACGTTTGATAGCCTGGTCTCCAGAAATGTTAGAAAACGCAACGGACAAAGGAGAGAGGAGCTGGATAAAAGGCTTCGTAGATACAAGATCAGCGACTTGGTGTACGCACGAAACTTCCACGCCCCGGGAAGATGGTCTAGCGGAACTGTTACGGGTAAGAGAGGTAAGGTTATTTATGAGATGATGGTCGGCAAAGACAAGTGGACCAGGCACGTCAATCATCTATGAACGCGACATGGAAACACTCAAAGACATCAAGAACCAGCAGCAGTACAGTGGAACATACTGATGTGGATACAATTAGTTTGGAAAACAGAACTGATCCCCAAAGCGGAACATAGCCAGTCACTCGGGCACCACAGGATTGTTATGCAGGCCAAGTCGAAGATGAAGGCAACCGCGATGGCTACAAGTGAACCCCAGGGTAAAAAGCTACGATTAATCCAAAGTGCGGAAAATAGGTGGGAGCAGTCAATTTGAAGAGGAGGTGATAGAGACGTAAGCCGATCTGAATTTGGGAATCGCGGGAGAATTGATCGGCCAGCAAATACTTGGCCGCGTCAAACGAATGGATCTATTTCGTCAATATGTTAAACCCGTGGAGCGGAACTCACTCACTCTGGCTGAAAACCAGACACAGAATAGTGAGCTACCTTGACCTCCGAAATCAGCGGGTTTCGGTTATCAATAAATAGAGTTAACTTATCCTGTATATATAATCTCTGTCTATCGAGTTCTGGCCATTTATATTACGTGACTGATCAGTCAGACAGTCGCAGTCTCATAGGGCAGCAAAGCAGCAGTACAACAGTGGTCAGTGGCAGAGAGCAGAGAGAAGAAACAAGCGTTACAACTGCAGAAAGGTCAACAAGCTTAGTGGCCTATATGTTAATGACCCTCGGCGTGCACTTTGGTCACCGAACAACGGATTAACAGCGGATATGACTTCTGAAACACATGGTATGGACAACCCAGCGTTGATGTGAATAGTCTATTCATGGAATGAACATATGTCGGAGATTCTTGCCAACACGGTTACAATGCAGCGTTGTCGGCCTACTGATTGGCTCGATTGGCGTACCTAATCAACACACCTACATTCCTACATATAAACCAACAAGCCTGGTTGTTCTCGATTGTGTCACTTCCTTCACGAGTACGGCAAAGTTCTGCCTGATGGCCCAACCCAGTGTCCACCAAGCGTTGCCTAACGTGAACGTTTCGGGGGAAACACGAAAGAGTTGACCGTAACAAATCCTTCTTCTGAGTACACTGGTTAGTTTTGGTTGAAGAAAAACATGTAAACGCAACAACAGTACGCCGGTATGGCATGCCGATGCATCGCTGCCACGTAACCACTACCAGTCGCACACGGACTGAGGATAGTGCGCGAGTCGTCCGGCTATCTACGCAGGCTCGAAGCCGCGACTTCCGGGTTGCAAGGCAAACATTGTGTTCTTTTGGCTCTGGGCCGGCGCTTAAATTAGGTGTCTACGGTTTGAGGTAATTACGGTACGAAACTAATCAGATTACTAAGCCGGATTCTCCATGGAACATTGAGTGTAAGCTCCGACAGTTTATTACTACATTCATCTATACGCGATCCCGAGGTATTGGATGTGTAGTATGAAGTGTAGTGTGTGTGTGTGTGTAGTGTAGTGTGCAAATCGCTATGTTCAACTTATTAGGATGATTGATCAACGTACCGCAACACAGCTGGTGCCTGGCCACAAGTGTTAAGTCCCCTATGGTAGCAGATATTGAAAGTGCTGTTAAAGTGTCTACTCGTCTGCCAACAAATCTTCACTTACTGGCAGCAGAGATTATGAGACCAGCGCCCCTGACGAAGCGACTAGCTTGCCTCCGATATCAGCATAGGTAGCAAAGGTCAAGTATTTACTGTCAGTGGTTTCTTCATGTTACCAGGTGTACGACTGCACTATGAGGCACATATTTGTTGGGTCTAGTGAGTCCTTTTGCATTAATTAATATTCATGCAAACCATGACGAGTCGACCATTTTGAAACAGCTGAGGTATTACTAAAGAAGTAGCGGCATGGCTATCCGGTTCCGCACGGCGCAAATGTTGCCAACTGTATTAATCGGCATGGTTTAAAAGTAGTGTAGCTAGTTGCTTCAATTAGGCTGTTCACTTGCTGTAGCAAAGAACCAATCTGGGGTTTAATTGGTACGAACTATTCCACTCCTTTGCTGGATTTTACTTTTTCAGGCTGCATGCCCATTATGGTTGGGCAATTTATTTGCTACATTCGTCTTCTGCAACAGGCCGAATGGAATTACCGACTGTCCTCAGGGTCCTTCTCAGGTATGACCTTTTTACCAATATACCCAGACACTCCGTGTTGCATATCGATCTCATTTGGAAATGATTCTCCATGGCCGTAAGGCCAAAGATGGATTTCCTCCAAAAATGCAGGTTAACCGCGTTGTTACATCTTCCATGTAGTAGTTCACACAATGAGATAACTTGATTTTCCGCCCCTTGGGGTAAACACTTAAAATTGGCCTGAACGCAAACAAAACATGCGTCTATAAATATGCCAGATTCCGCCACTTATCCAGACCTTTGTTATACCGTAGACTTGTCCCACTCGGGTCTAACTTTGCGTTTGGACCAATTTCCATCTAAGTTAGACATGTCGGAAATGTCTTCCACCAATTAATACCCTTCTAAAATAGACAGATGAGGTGTGGGTCCCTGGTATCAAGTGGTGATACAATCTCCAGAAAAAAGACATTAGTGGGACAAGAAGGTATGCCAAATTATCGAAGACAGCTTTGAAGAAACGCAATTGTTTCAAACCCGTCTAAGACGTCATTGGCATATTTTGAACTTGCTTGCTAGTCACAATGATTCTAATTGGTGCCACATACCTCTTCAACAATCGCCTTACACACTTCGTAGTCTTGCATGTCCTCGTACAGGCGAGCATCTTCTTCACTTGCTGCAGCCCAATAGTCTCCGAACAATATCGGATCCATCGAAGCATAGTTGACCTCGTCAGGGAATATATTATTCATGTGATTCAGCATGATTTCCTGTAGCACGAAATGCAACAAACTTCTGTGTGAGTAACACTTAGACTTCCTCTTACAACCAAGTTTATTATTGGTAAACATTAGGCAGAAATGCAGTAATCCAAGAAGCGGGAAGGAGGATCGACTGCTCTGGAGCGATCTGTCTTACCCAGGAGCAAATGTAAAATGGATTTATGAGGTCTCCACGCTTTAACAAAAGTTGATCACTAAAGGATGTCACCGCCGTCGGACAAATGAGTTTGCCCATGTGCATCCAAGCAAAGTATACCGGGATGTGAGACGCTAGAAGCCGGGGACACACAACCTCCTTAAACAACGTGTAGAATAGGCATAGTGATGACACATACACAGCAGATGCCGCATGCTAACTCCCAAACAACATGAGGCCCAAGTTCTTGACTAGGAGAACTTTTGGAGAGAAGTCGACGCCAAGCCGAACAATGGCGCTCACATAATACGATGTGCCCCGATAAGATCGGAAAGTACGCTCCAATCCAAAAAAGTGCAGGGAACAGGGGCGTATTTTGTTTAGGTTGTGAAACCGACTGCAATGATATCGGAATCTAAAGTGTTAGTACGTTAGTGTCATTCATCGTGAAAACGAAACATCGGTAATATTTAGTAGGGGATCAACTCAGCGTCATCTCAGAGTAGAAATGCGTTGGGGTGGAACTGACAGTTATACGAAACCGCAGTCACCAAATATACTTTGATTTGGATGGTCTGTACACACATTAGAATAGGCACCAGGTCAAGCATTAACTGTCTTCAAAAACGTTATTAACTGCCGAGTAAGTAATGATCGTTATAAGTTCGTTCTGGGTGCACGCACCTACATACATGCTCTGCTTAGTTAACGTGCAAGTCTGCTTGTGTGCGAATCCACAAAGGTTCTGCAAACTAGGTGCGCTTCCTCTTGGGCGGGTCTCAAGTGCGCTGGACGTCATTCCGACGGAGAACGGGCTGAGAGATGGAATAATTACTGCTGAGGTTGCGTTACTTGGCAAAACTCTTCTAAGCAACGATCGTTTTACTTAGGATGGCTGAGTAATTGGTTACTCACAAAGTGGCCTAAACCTCCAGTTTGTTATCCGTCTAATCCTTCAAGCATGGATTCGCTTCGGTGCTGCGGATACCCCTGACGAGAGGACCCATGTCCAATGGCCGTCGCGCATTCTCTCCCTATATTCAATTTGGAAATGAACCATAGTCTAGTATTTCTGCTGTGGAGAAATTGCTGGCCCTGTCTGACGGCCATGAGCTTCTAGTAGAACGCAGCAACTCCTTTATACTTGAATCCCAATTCCTTTTCTGCAAACAATCGAAGGCTGAATTGCGAAACTAATCGTTGAATTACCGATTCATCACCTTGGTAATTTACACACGAGAATTGGAAAGAGTAACAAACCAGGTCACTTGAATCCCGTTTACCGAAGTGGTACTAATATTTGGCATACCGGTTGGTAAGCGGTTTACTCAGTTCTACTATAATCGCCCTGATTTGGTGGCATCCCCTTCTTTCCACGCAGATACGGGTTGCGAAACTGTCCTTCAGAAACCAGGTTTGCTTATCCAACTCTAACTGTGCTCAAGGTGCAACGAGATGGGGAACTCTCTCAACGGCATATCCATGTGTGGTGTGCTCTGCGAAGTATCTCAAATTGGTGACCTGGAACCCATATTTTCGCCACTAGCCGTGCTCCAGGAAACCAACCTGGCGTATAGTGGGTCTTCCGTAAGTAACAACTAAAAATTCCTCCGAAACGCTAATTGCCTGATACCTAAACTTTTGCAGCAAAACTCAACAACTTTGGCGCATTCAAACTCAGCAACCAATAGGATGTGCACACCTTTCACGCTGTTGCCCGTGATAAGTCGTCTTCATATGTTTTCAGTGCCTGAACCGGTGCAGTTTTCCGGATGCAAGAATGCAACACAATGAGCCGTGCATGTGATCGGATCTCAGCGAAACCGGGTCAGTCCGTGGTTCTTCCCCCGTCATTCTTTCAGATAGACAATTGCCTTCCAACTGTACACTGTCTTGTATATTTTGGTACTAGTGGACGGTCACTAGACACATGTGGTTGGAGGGAAAATGATTCACACACTTATGCTGATCACAGCGCCTGTTAAGTGATTTTGTGCAAATCCGTAGAGGGTAGAACACATGTCTAGATGCTAAGCTGTTGTACCGGGAGTTTGAGGGCACCATATATGGACACAGTTGGGGTATAATCACGTTTCGTTCACAGACAACTCCGTTGTAGAAAGTCACCGGATGTATTCGCGGAAGGCTGATATAAATGCTGGATTTAATTAAAAATTAAGGTGTCTATTGATAAATGGATGAATACGAAGCACTGTTGGTGTCATCAACTGCCATTGACTCAACTGTTAATATGCGATGACAATGGAATTAAAAACCCCGCAGAATAAAAAAAATGCTGAATAGCAGTATTGATAGTAAGCAAAAGTGAGATGTTATCGAACCCGTTACATGCGCAACGTGGATATTATGCTTATACATGTTACCCGCTTTGGATGAGCCTTCGCGAAATGATGACACAATCATGACCCACCCGTGCCGTAACCATGAATAGCTTGATAAGGAAAAGGGTGCCGCAACCGACATCCAACCAACTCAGGCCACCTCTCTATCGAGCATGGCTGATGGATGTCTTACAATCCTTTGTCACAGAAAGCCCGTTGAGTAAATTGATGTTCATTATCTAATAAGAACACGGTATTATCGATATAACCGTGGACGATCGTTGTTGTTTGCATTCCGAGGTGCGCAAAAGTACTGTATATATACGGTGTATCGCATTTCTATTCTCCAACACGTGCTTGTACAAGGTAACGTGCAACCACAATCTTGGTAATAATTTACACTGAAGTCAACCTTGGTGACTGGGACTGCAGACAAAACAACTAAAGGGCTAAAGTTACTGGTTCCTAAAACAGTACTCGGCCAAAAATTTCTTCCTTACGCATACGCTTCCGGTCAACAACCAATGATCTACCGGTTGCGGAAGACCCTCGTCACGGCACAACGTAGCTTCGCACTTGACGCGTGCCACATTGTGGTGGACCAGAAATAGGCACTACTACGCCGAAACTCAGTAGTATAAACATCACACGAAAAACAGACTATGGCGGACTAACACCAGAGGAAGAAGGCTTAGGGCGGCAGCTATATGTGCACCAAGGTTGGATGTAAAAGCAACGTGCGTCACGCAGCCTCCAGAAAGTGTGCAGACTGGTGGAGCTCTCTGTGGCCAAAACTGATGCATTTGTTTGTCGATGTTTGTGGCGAAAGGTAACTTCGTTTGTATATTACGCTTCGGCAACAACAGCAGGAAGCGCACCCTTTGGTTTTGGGGTTTCACTTGTGTGTCCTTGAACTGCAGTGCTTTCCCTCAAGTATAGACACCTTTTAAAGTGTGATTAAAGCATTGAATTCTTCCATTGTTTATGCTTGCCTTTTTCAAAGGTAACATAATAATCCTCAATGTTATGAAATAATTTTAACCAAGTTTACTTCTAAACATGATGCTTTTTCTGTTATCATCCCAGACGGCGGACAAAATGAAAAAGCTGAAAAGGAAAGTGTACCTTAAGTATCTGTTCACTGAATAGTACCAAGCAATATTTTGTCATATTTGTTTCAGTTATATTTCTAGAGCACGTTGTCACGTATAATCAACTAAAATGTGTGAGCTTCAAGCATTTGTCTTTATTAAGGAAAAAACAACAAATGATACCATGAAATGGATCTTGAGATAACTAAATTACTGATAACCTGATTAGAAATATCCCCATATTTTATAAATATTCCGATATATATTGCCCATACTATTGCAGTATGAAACATTTAGGAGTGTAATAACACGCTTTCTTTCTTTTTAAGGTCATTGTCTTCGTTAAAATTTGGTTACGTATATCACAATCATTTAAGTTAATTTTTTCAAGTGGAATCTTAAAATTAATTAAGTGCAAGAGTTTACCACCATGATAGAAGAAGCTGACGGTTTCCTGGAAGGCAACATTTACATTACGACTCCAGATGATGGACAAAATTCTGATGATTTAACATGCTAAATCTCTTGATAATCTGTCAGCGAGTCAGTTATTCAGTGTTACTGAGACTAGCATGGCATTGCTTCATAGACCCGTACTGAGAGGCAACATAGAGGGTGAACAATCCGAAGAAGAACCAGAAACCAGCAATAAAGGTTTAAAAGAGGTTTTAGCCCATATGCTTGTTTTTTCAATAAAATCTCAAAGGAATGCCAGACCTAGACTATGGAGGAAACAAGACTTATGTCTGCGACCCCGGATATAAAGACAATGGTCCGCATGTGCGCCTGATTTCTTAAATGGGGACCTTACACCTTAGAAATCATTTGAACACTTAGTTAATGAACCCGTTCTTGAGCACATGATAGAGTAGAAAACGGAGTACACCCGTATTAAAATTGACCACTCATTCGGTATAACCACGGCTGAAATGCGTGCTCTTCTTGTTATTCTGTTTACCTCTACCTTTAATTTATTACCACGAAGCTACATGTATTGGGATCCTGAAGAAGATGTCCACAACGCAGCCATCAGTCAAACAATGAATCGAAAGTGATTTGACGCAATCATGAAATATCTCCATCTGGCAACAAATGACAACCTGCAAGCAGCTGACAAATTTGCAAAAGTTTAACCACTTTATAGCCAAATGAATAAGATATTCATGAAATTCCTCTTTATGAAAGAAAAACTATGTAGATGAAAGCATAATGATGGACTGAAGCAATGCATTAGAGGAAAGCCTATTAGATTCGCGCATAAACATTGGGTCATTGCAACATCTCTGGGCTATGTTGCTTATCTGTAACTCTACCAAGGAGCTCAGGCCAAATATGACATTAGATTTGGGATATGACATTGTTATGAGCCTAATAGACAAGCGTCCGAAGAGGCTGCCATATCACATCCATTTTTGCATTTTACATAGGCACGCTACTCATGAAGTGTTAAGCAACAAAGGCATAACCGCAACTGGGACAGCTCGAGCAACTAGAAAAGACAAATGTCCAATCGACGTGAAGGCCCTGGGAAAATTAAAGAAGGGTAGTTATAACTACAGATTTGATTGGGAAGATGACATATTCGTGTTTGTCTTGAAATGATAACCCAGTTGTGATTCTGGTCAGCCATTCCGTTGGCGCATATCCTATGACAAAAGTAATCGGCGAAAGGAGCAAAGTTTATGATCGTCGAACAATCTGGTGTCGTTAGCAAGCATAGCGCTTCGATGAATTGACTGGACCAAAAGGTAGGTCCATATCGAATCGATTTTCACAAAAATTTGTGGTGAGCACTAACCGCTTTTCTCCCTGACGCTGCAATGAACGGTGCTTTGTTTTTGTGCAGAAATTCACCTGCATCTCAGCAAGAGCAATTTGACATGCTTTCCATCAAAGGAAGTGGGGTGAAAGTTTACATGCAAGTATATCTAACAAAGATAAACGTCCAACAAAATATTCATACACCCAGCAGCAAACGACAAAATGTTGCAAGAGGAATCAGGAAATCTAGCTCAGTGCACTACTTAGTAGCAAACAAGAAGCCTGTCACTGTGGGAAGAAGGAAAACTTACACTGCCCAGTGTGTGAGGAGACATTATATACAGAGCGTCCTCTGCAGCATACCCCACACGTGAACAATAGAACAAATTTTGTGTGTGTAAATGTAGGCCTCACCTCCTTTTTAATGAGTAACTGCTATATAGTCACTAGAATAACTATTATATGTAAATGTATATATATATATTACAGCTGCATACAATGATGTATTTGCCCCTAAAATGAGTTTTCACGTTTCCTTCCAGATCTTCATGTCATTGTATCATCTGTCGCTGGGGTCCTTAAAAAAGGACAGAGAAAATTCATCACATTTCTTACTATAGTCCAAATGTTCAGAATACCAACCTCAGCTGAGTGGCTTTTCATCATACTCCATAACATATATAAGATTGGAGAAAATGTAGGACCTCAGTAGAAGATGGCTTAGGCTACCAGTCAGTCGGGCGGTTGGATCAAAGAGGCACAGTGTTGTAAACAGGCTATACTTGCCGTTTATATACACACATTCAGTCGTATTTTCTGTTTGCTAGGCATAACACACCGGACTGTTGATACGTGACCGCCACATAACAGTCAAGACCAAATTTGGCGATCTAGTTAATCTATAATCAGCAGTAGCATTTTCGCATAACACCGCCTTTAATCCATGGAGGTGGATGGCAAATGTTGGGCACATTCCGTTCTTTAAGCGCATGAACATTATCTGAAAAACAGATAGCAACAAGACTTGTGCATCGCTACACCTTTCCCGATGGATTCCATACAGAGTGTAGTTGAATTGATCTTCAAGTATCTAACTTGCTTCCGTAACGCAATTGAACTTGGTGCTTAACATGGTTGGATTGCATCGAGTGTTTTTGTGATGCACCATGCGCGCCGTGTACTTGAAACTAACCTAGCCAAATTAGACAATGAGGGTAGATAGTCTGGGGTGATTCTGGAGACACCTGGGCGCTTTAAACTCTATTCAGTAACTAGGGCCTATTCCGAAGCTAGGTGTCCGCAGGCTAGAGGCACAGAGTTATCCAAACTCAGGTGGTGCGACTGGGTTGTGGGTTGTGTGGATGTAAGTGGACTCCCGTGTAACTAAAGGCATGCATTGCACACGACACTAATGGGTGTGGGGGCAGCTAACAAGAAACAAGCGTTGGTAGATAGGCTGCGCAACTTGTGGTCTCAAACCCAGTGCCAAACCTGCCTTAGGATCACTACTTGGGTGTCGCATTTTCATCTTAGCTACCCCCACTGCCACGTGAGTATGGACAACTTTGTGCCTTAGCCTGCGTGCAATTAGCTTCCGACTAGCTGGCTAGCCGAAGGCTGGCTAGCCGGTGCCAGGTGGGTGTTTCGAGTTTAACACCTTACTGCAAATAGTTCGTCGGCAGTGTTCCAGGAGGTGGTGGGTTTTCGCCTGACAAGCGTTCTGCCTATAAAAAGCTACAAAGGTCCTTTTCTCAACACTGTGAAGTGGCGCTAGTGACCAGACACAAACTAAAGTCACTGCTTGTGCATATGCGGATAATTCTATTCAACTCAAGGATATCAATAACCTATTCTGACCTTGCCGACGCTATCAAACAGTCAAGGATGCAGTGGAACAATTACAAGCACAAACTCACAGCTACACATATGCAAGTACACAGATATACATACCCCTACACAAACGTTTACCGGTACGCCAAACATATTGTATTTTTGTACATATTTGGTCACACTTTGTCAACTTAATATGCTCATGCCTGTAAAACTGTCTCGCGTTGGCGAGAAGAAAAGTTTTAGTTGGTTTATTTATCAACCCATACTATCCATACTAGTTATTACATCTACCCTCATTGGCTAATTTGGGCGAGATCAAGTACAAGGAAAGCGCGCACATGGTGCGTCGCAGGCGCTGGATGCAATTCAAATGTGTTAAAGGCCAAGTTCAATTGCCGTACGGATGCGAGTCAAATGCTTAAGGATCATTTTGCCTGCATTACAGTTGCAACAATCGGAAAAGGGTGTAGAAGTGGGAAGTAATTCCCATTAGACTGTCGATTGCCTCATAAACACTAAAATTGCAAAAGTACGGCGGTTGAACTTTAAAGAGCAGGCCAACTTGCTTATGGGATTTAAAAAAGCGGACAAAACCAGCGTGACCCATCAAATAAAACATAGCGTGATGTTCTAGCTGTCGTTACTGAGGTACACTCACGTTTATCGTCGTCACGTCTGTATCATCCACCATTCGGTCGCGAAATACCCGGATGCATTCATGCCTCCAGAGTCGAAGAAACTTTTTGGGTCCCTTGAATCGCTCCGGTGACGCCTGTAGTAATCCTTGTAACAGGCGAGATAGTTCACGTAGGTTGAATGTATAGTGGAACTTCAGCGGTGTTGGTAGCAATTCTGTACGTATGTCCCTAGAATGAACATGAACGAAAATACCGCGCACATTCTGACGGCAAGTAAGCAGGATCTCTTGTTACAAATAAATTTTCTGTGGTGACAACCAGATTGCAAGCAAATGTACGATTTGGTGCCATTTATATAAGAAAACAGTGGGAATTTAGCGTCGTAGGTTATTGTGTGAGGAACTGATGAAGCGTATGCTTAAACAAGGTCAAGCTAAACTGGGTTACGAATGAAGTGGTATGACAATTCATTCCATTTTAAATGTGAGGACGGAAGCGAAAAGGTCAGCATTGAGGATTGTCCAGAAGATGTCAAGCTCAGAGGGGCATTGAGAGGAACAATAAATCCAGAGCCCTTAATGGATCTAGACAACTTGAGTGAAAATGAAGGTCAATCGACACTGGACATACGCCCACCCTCTGCTGCATACCTATGTCCTCTGCCAGTACGAACTGGGCTGGGTTTCCCACAGGAGACATCAAAGTTTCTTCTGTGTGAATACTGACTGGACAACTTGGCCAATCATAGTAACTTACCCTCAACTTTTCCATGTGCTACATTGCACTGGAACCGATCCGGATATGATAGGATGACGGTTTATAGAACACATCTATTACAATGGGCATGAAAGTTTCGTAAGGGTTCTTCGTTGTATGCTAGTCTATAAGGTCAAACTGTCACAACCGAAATTAAGGCGTAACTCAATTTTCCCAATGCTACTCACTAATGCTACGCTTAGTGAGCTGGCGGAGACCCTGGGTGCATGCGAGAGAACAGTTGGTGCTCACCTATGACCCAATACACGCAACGAACTTGCTCGATGAAGCCAATTGGCAAGGTGCTGAAAACACTCGATCACCTGGTAAATGCTAACTAGCGGGTTAGAGACGTGGGGATAGCCACATCGGAAACGGACTATTCCACGCTTCCAGTTTTAGCAGGACGCGTGTGTCACCGTGTAGAAGTGCGTGGGAAAAGGTTCTGATGATGTGCCACATTGTTTAACAATAATAGTTTAATATTACTCAGTGCACTCACTTGTAAACCAGTAGGCTCAAACGTGTAAACTTGTCCGCATACGTTTGTAATTTTCTTGAAAATCCATTTGACAAATGCCCAAACAAGACACTGCCGAAAATCTTGAACTGACTTTCGAAAGATGGCGGTAATGCATGGTACACTGTGAAGAGGGAGACAAATCTGGGGTCCATGTTCTGGCGACCTCCGCCCGCCGGACCGATGGCGGCCAAGTAGGTCATATCTTTCAGACTCCTCCATGACAAATCTAAGCCCTCTTGATACATCCCACCTCTTCCAATGATTACACGCAGCAGAGCGATTGCCTGCTGTGTTCCAAACTCATCTTCCTGTTCAACGGAAGTTGAATTGTAGCGAAGTGTAGTTCAAAAGCTGTATATCGCTTTGCGTAAACCAAAGCATTACCTTATAGCAGTGGTGATTACACCATATTTTACCTTTGTTTTCATTACCTTAATTACCGACCATTTTGTACTATTTGTTTAAATTTACAAATTCTGAATGCGACAAGTTCAAGGCGCTCACCTCGTGCTGGAGTCGAATGCTTGGTTGTACTCACTCCCATACGACTGCCTAGTATCCTGCTGCAAATGGTCTTGTCGAACACTTTCATAGACAATTGAAAGCCGCCATTACAGTTAGTTCGCCTAATGCCCCTTCATCTAAACGCCTTCCACTTATTCCTCTTGGTATTCGAAATACCGTCAAAGAAGATATGGGATGCTGCTCAGCCGAACTTGTCCTGAGCACAGTCCTCAGGCTCCCAGGCGAGACGATACTAAACTCACGGATCACCGGCGAGTTGAATCCTACGTCCGAAGCTGAACACCTGAAGCACCATTTTCAATCCATTAGACCGACACCTAGATTAAGCACGCATGAGCAGCGTATACATCCGGACTTACATAGATGTCCATTCGTCTTTATCCGCATCGAAGCTGTTCGGAGACCCTTGACGCCGCCTTATGAAAGTCCATACAAGGTCTTATCGCGGAAATCGAACTACTTCGTTTTGGATAAGAATGGATTCAAGGAGTCCGTGAGCACTGATTGTCTTAAACCCGCATACGTCGACCCAACATTGGATTGTTCAGAAGCAACCTCAACCACTCACAACCCTCCTGTGCTTGGGCTGCTGCCCACTGACCAATGCTTGACCGATTCCCAAACTTCGGAACGTTTGTGAATTGCAACAAACGATCCTATCCACACACGTTCAGGTCGTGTTGTTTCATTCCACTCCAAACTATCACAATATGCTTCAAGAACGCTATTTCGAGCGTTTTGCTTATCAGAGTTCTGTAGCGGTTGTGATTACACTATATTTTAGTTTCGTTTTTATCACCTCAGTTAGCGACAATTTTATACCATTTGTTTAAATGCACAAATTTTGAATACAATACTTTCAACGCACTAGCGTAAGTGCTGGTTTTATTTGTTGCTGCCTGTACTTGTGCTGCTGCTACGTCTTTCCAGTAGTCGGATTTATATCTTCGAATCGATAGTCAGCATCGGACTAAGGTAACTGAAATAAAAAAAACTATAAAGCTAGTGTGTGCTTGATTGTGCTTCTACTGTGAGTATTTTGCCTAAGATTATCCTTTGCTTCCGCACTCGGACGTAGTAGGTAACGGTCCTCTACAACTTCACTCGATATTTACCTTGGGCATATTCATGTCGTCAATGAATACCACCAATTTCTTCCCTGGTATCGGACCGTACACACCCTTGGCTCGCTTCTCCACATTTGCATTGATCATGCGGCGCGCATCTCTGGCGCTGGTTCTCGATGAGAAGTTCAGCACCAGTCGACTGTTTCGATCCTGGTCCAGCGCGTGCATTAAACTGTCCACCGTGGCCGTCTTGGAAGTGCCAGCCTCACCGATTATGAGCAGCGGATAGCGGAGCTAACGGGCATAGTACAGTGGGGGAAGAGTGGGAATAAGAGTCAGGTTGTTCAGAAAGCCATCTTATGAATTAATAAAGTTACTGAGTCCTCTAGCTAATAGTTTATGGAAGAGTTGACAAAGGACGGTGAGTATCGTTCATTAATAATGAAAATTTTGCAATCAAGCTGCGAAGGTTGATAATCAAAGATCAGGAAGCTCTACTTTGATCAACTCAGACTATGGGTGAAACCCCAGAAATGTGTAGAAATAGCCAAAGGGCGGAAGTGAAGACGCATTCAAAAGCCACATTCATGTTAGTCCAGTTAAACTGGCGAAATAAGTAGCTCCAGCTGCCATACCTAGCAGATAACGGAAGAAATATATTGCAGCACATAACGGAAGGTGGCCAGGCGAAAAGAGTAAGTATGGATCGTGGGATGTAAGAGTTCACAGTCCACATGTAAAAGATCGAGTGCGGAACAACCCCTGACCCATAACTGTGCCACATTGGTACAGTATCCAACCGCTGACTTGGTTGAATCATAGGCCCCATACAGAAGTGCTGACTTAACAGTCAGTTCAAGGACTGGCTATCTAGCGGTTTCACTTAAATTAGCGCAGTGTTGGTAAACAATTGATCCCAAAGGAGCCAGTAAGCAGCAAGTAAATGACAAACAAGTGCACTTCAACAGGAACCAGAAGCTTAGGGGTAGCGGTCACAACTAACATCTTATTGGTCCCGGGTTCGATGCCTGCTAACTCTATCTGATGAGATGTAATAACATCGGAACGCGTCATAGTGGTGCAGTTTTTACGGGCGGGCTACACCCAATTTCTATTTGACCCAGAAGCGTTGTTTCTAAAACTCAGTAAGTAACCTCCTAAACAAGTATGTTTCGTATGCATAATGACAAACACAGTTAAAACATAGTGTCACAACAAAACAAAACGCAGTGTGTTTGGAGGACCGTTTTGAAGTAGGCGTTGTGTGATTGCATTGCGACACGCAATCTCAATGTAGACCACGGTTCCCATTGAAGTGAATCTTGGCCAATGCGTTCACAAGGACCGTAGCTGATGGAGCGGAAGGAATTTGGGTGTTTCCCACCCGAAAACACTGCACAATCACGACGCGTTTCTATCTGAATTGACCTCATCAGGCCTGCTACCTCCACCTGCTGAGATCAAATCAGATCGAAAAGTGTAGTGGTTGTGTTGTGTTTTCTGGCGGGCAACACCCAAAACGCAGTGTGGATTACTCAAACATACCTTTTGAAAAAGTCAATTTTTACCTGCTGACATATCACAAAGGCAACTGAACAGGTTAGTTTAGAATAGGTAAATCGACGGTAGACTGACACTCCTGATTGTGACTTGTGCAATGTAGGTGCCCGTGCATATAGACCAGTGGTTCACAACCTTTTTGAGGCCGTTATCCACAAAGTGGGTTCGCTATAAATAATTGACCCTCAGAACAACTTAGTGTAAAAAACTACTTACCCACTGTATCATTTCCTTATTTACTTTCAATCATTCAAAGTCTATATCTATTTGTGATCAGTTTTTTAATTAATCCAGAGGAGAAAAACATTAAGATGACGACAGATATTGTTTCGTTCTAACAATTTATGGTATATTTGGCGCGGTTCTAGGTAATGCACATCATAAGTCGCGCTCCAAGTGCATTCGATTCCTTGCTTTAGTGTGTGATACCTGACCAAATAGGAACAGGCGTTCACATTTTGCTTTGGACACTCCTTCTGTTTTTGTACATTCATTTAATACATTTCTTCATTCACAGTGGTAGTGCAAAATGCTGGAAGCGTGCTCTTGCTAAAATATTTTCACTGCTCATTGTAAAACATTTTAAGTACTGTCCTCCTCAAAGTAGTCCCCATACTGGCAATACACCGTTCCCAACGGTGTTTCCACTTTTGGTAGGTTTCCTGGAACGCATTTTCTGGGATGGCGCGCAGGGCTCTGGTTTCATGGTCATGAAGCTTCCCATGTAGTAATGAGATGACGTTCTTTCAACACAGCTTGAATTTTGAAAAACTGGTAAAAATTTGTTGGGGCTAGGTCCGGAGAATACGGTGGATTTGGCACAATGTTTGTTCGATGTCCTGCTAGATAGCTGCGAAGAAGGGGTGATGCGTGAGTTGGCGTACTGTCATGATGCACTTCCAAGACTGCCTTTCCCACAGTTCAGCTCTCTTTCTATGCAGAGCATCCATCAAACGTGTTGGGATTCCTTGATAGACTTCCTTGTTTATCGTCTGCCCCGTGGTACAAATTGCTGCTGGATAATGCCATTGCAGCCGAAAACCACTACTAACACCCACTTGCTCTTTGGCTGACTCGGGCATCATTTTTTTAGACGAGGAGGCTTTTTCTCTATTCACGGTGACGACTGCACCTTCGTTTTGATATCATTGTCATAACCCCCATATCTTCGTCTGTGACGATGTTCCTAAGGAAGTAATCCCTGTCACTGACAGTGGCAATCACTTTCTGGCTACCTTAAATATATTCTTCGCAGTTAGACACAGAGAGACAGTCACCACACATCCAGGAAAACGCTAGACGGCCGTTTCGTCCTATTGGGACTCGTCAGCGACATAAGTCGCTGATTCACAAGTGTAAGGTCGTGGGTTCGAAGCCCGCAGGATTCGGCGGGTGCGGGCTACAGTTTCCTGAATATGTGGTGCCTGTGTGCTTGCGTCTAACTGCGACGAATCTACACAAAAACCTAAGAAATCCCTTACTACTTACAACTAACCTTAAATACAGTTCCGTTTCCAACCGCGAATGCGGCGCGAGTTTTGAACTAACACAACGCAACTCAAGTTTAACACTCAAAACTTAATGGCATGATTCTGATCTGATGACCATTCCTTAGCATTCTCTCGAACAGTTAAGCGACGGTTTTCATGATCACAACATGAGGTCCATCGACATGGTCATCGTCTGCTGATGATGAAGGTCGCCCAGGCTTGCAATCGTCACGGACTGACGTCCTGACGTGTTCAAAACTTTTTAACCACTTATAACACTGTGTACGACTCATCTAGTCCACCCCGTTGTTGTGTTGCTACCGAGCACTTTACATGGCTGGCAGGGGTTGGAACAACCAGACGAGCTTTTAAGATGCGTGCAGCAGTCATCGGACATTGGACCATGTGAAGTGGTACGGATGCGATAAATGACGCAACCAAAAGTTTCTTCTAGCTGTTCATTAATTGCATCAGGAATCTCCTAGGCGGTGTTTGGGGCGCATGATTACGGAGGTTTGCATGATCCACGAGTGGTCCCACAGTTAGAGGGTATATGGTTTTGTTACTAAGATAGTTGGGAAAACACTCGCCGAGTTTAGATTAGACAAGGTAAGTTAATTTTATCCACAGTTGCTTCTTCGGTCAGGGTCATGAGGCCCACTTGCCATATAACGATGTGCTTCACTGAAGATGAACTTGCGCGGGCATGCGGAAAGTTCAACCGCTGCTTAAGTCAGTCTCACAATGCCGCTGTAGACTTCGGATTAATCCATCGCTGCCTACGCAGCAAACTATAAAAATAAACTATTTTGCGAGAAGGCAGTGAATATGAAAAGCCGTGCATGGAAATATCAAACTGATGTCAAACGTATGGGAAAGCGAGTGCCACGCTTTGGTGGACCCAAGGGGTAAGCTTAGGACGGTGAAGTGAGTCAGTGATGCTGTGGAGTAGTCCGAAAATTAAACCGGGAGCCAAATAGTATAGTCTCGTCGTTCAAGTGATTCATATGGTTATGCTTGGCTTAACGCTTGATGGGGGTAAAGAGTAATTTACGTATACTTTTTATACGTGACTTCTGTTACCTGCGGTTATTCACTTTGACTGCACTCGATGGAAGGTTTCCGGACTTACTTTTAGGTGTTCCTGAATGATCCAATTCATTTTGACTGTCTCCACAGTGGGCACTAGAATGCGAGTGAACGGTGTGCTGGAATTGTGCACATACACCGGAACCAAGCTCTTCCATGGAATCCAATGATACTTTTCCACACTGAATATGTACTCTGTTAGTAACGGATAGTGGCACGGCAGTGCACCTGACAAAAAGGCCAGAGGGGAAGGAAAAAAACAAACACTAAATAGATGATCCGCTGTTTACTCAGGCGAGCTTTCGCTTCACGTTGCCACCAGTTGTTGGATGGTTGGATAAACTTACTTGGGGGTATAAGTTTAATAAGTTTGAGGAGGGCAACTAAAGCAATCTGTTTCATAAGGGCGAACCTTAGTGTGAGGAACCTGCACTGCGGAAGCAATAAACCGCAGTCTGTGTTGATGTTGAGATAGAGTTATCGAAGTGAACGCTTTTCCGCTGACATGCAAGTGATATGTTAGCCCAATCTGAAGACCAAAGTAACTGTTTCGCACTCGGGTCGAATCCACTCCGGGTCGGACGTCCTCGCGGTGTATTCAGCCTACCCGCAACCGGTGGTAGTCACATGGTAGCGAAGCATCGGTACAGTGTACCGACGTACTGCTGACTTTGCGTTTATGTCTGGCAACTTTTCGAAAACACGCCCAAACAATTCGAATTGTTGACATCAATCTAACGAGATTTATCTTGCAGCAAATCTAAAGTTAAGTGGCCTCACCAAACTCAATGGCTTTGATAGCCTTTGGGCTCAAAATCACGCATATTGTCTTATCCCTTCTGAATGCTTTCAAAGACTTTTGGCTTCATTTGCTAGCACATCGTTGCACATCTAAGTAACAGTGTATTTTGTATCCCTACAACTCACCATCTTCTGCGGTGCGTGATACGTCTGCAAGTTGCTTAGTGTACCGGATGTGGTACGGAGCTAGGAGCGACTGCAGTCAGGTGCTGAGGTGCAACCGGTACGCCGAATTGCTAACTGTCCAATGGCGCAAATTGCTTTGCCGGCAGGGGTGGAGTAAGACACAGACGCTACGTGTGTGCCTACGATCGCAGAGCACATCGAGCCGTTCGGCTGTGTGAAGTGAACATTAGCCAGACAACACAACCGCAATGAATGCGTCATGCCTCGACCGCACGGGAACGCACGCCGTTCAGCCGTGAAATCTGGACGTGAGCAGGACAACACGTAGCCGCACTGAACGTGTCATACTTCGATCGATCGGTAGTCGGCCTTCACACAGATGAAAAGCCAGCGAAAGGGTTTCCGGCGAAGTGGCTAGTGGGGCGCTGTGCTAGCAACTGAGAAAAACAGCCTGGCCGTATGTGATGACCGGTCGATGGGCGCCGTATTGCTATCGCCACAAAAGCTGTTATCGCCTCATGACTGAGTTCCAACAAACCCGTAAGTTTTTATTAGGCTGCTTTCGCTGCTCAAGGCAATCATACTGCCGGGAGCATAAGGTTCCAGTGTTGTTCTCTTTACCATTTCGATCGCGTGTGCATTACAGTTGAAAAGTTACCCTACATAGATGCATAAAACGGTTTTGTAGACTTGAGGTGACAATGCGCTTAGATTTCAGTCTGCCCCGACCCGCTGGTGGCACCATTAGACAGCACACCAATTTAGTCATGAATGCAACTTCTGCGCTCACAGTCAGACAATTGGTAGTGGTACAAATTGATGAGGCCTTCGATGGTGTTTCTCATGTACAGTGGAGAATATACATGTATTCATTTCCTTACTTATATTTAGATGAAATGGGTGAAAAGTTGGTAAATATCAACGAATTAGATTTTTGAAGTGTCCATCGTCGTTTTGGCTACAGAGGAGCATTCGCCGAATGGTGTTGCAAGCACTTTCTGCAATGTCTCCAACAAAATCTGCCTATATTAGTTCCACTGTTCTCTTTCAGTTCAGCCAGGCTGTTTGGTTTCATTCTATTAACTCTGTGTTTCAAGTATCCCCATAGGAAAAAAACCCATGGGATGCAGATCTGGGGATCGTGCAAGCCACTCTGTCGGTTTTTCGTGACCGAATGCCTCGTTCAGGTGGATTTGGACCGATTACGCTGAATATGTAGGAGCGCCATCGTGCTGCCACCAAATGTTATTCATTAACCCTTCCGAATGTAGCTGCGGAATGACGCTGCTCTGCAACATTTCTATGCATGAGGATGCTAAAAAATATCAGATATTGGTACTGTTAAACGACAAGCTACTGGACACACTGTTGGAAAAGAAAAAAAACACCACATTGCCAATGGTTGGTCGTTGCCCAAACATGCTTGGTATCTTCGCCATGCAGACGGAACACCGCCTCATCGGTGAACAAAATGGAATGCATGTCCAAACTGTTTAAAAACAAACGGGCGAATTCCAGGCACTTCTGTAAATCGCATGCGTCCAACCGTTGTACTTCCAATGCACTGTATCGCGCAGGGATCTTTTTCCTTCAATATTCGATGCACAGCATGCGGTGTGGATTTGCAATGTTGTGCGAATTGGCGAATGTTGAGATGGCTGTTGCTGCATACCACTTGCGCAACCGTGCAAGCTGATACTTCATCCGTGACGGTGAGAGACCGTCCGTTCGTTTGATGTTGCAAACATCTGATTCGTTGATATTTACCGACATTTCACACATTTCATTTAAATATAAGTAATCAAATGAATAAATGTATATTCTCCACTGTACACGAAACACCATCGAAGGCCTAGTCAATTTGTACCACTACCAATTGTCTGACTGTGAGCGCAGAAGTTGCATTCATGACTAAATTGGTGTGCTGTCTAATGGTGCCACCAGTGCGTCGGGGCAGACTGAAATCTAAACGCATTGTCACCTCAAGTCAAGAAACCGTTTTATGTACCCATGTACGGTTGTATGTCAGCACCTGAGTGCAGTCGCTCCTAGCTCCCGACCACATTTCCAAAACACCTGATATAAAACCGGACCGATGGACAGAATGGGATGTTAATGTCCTTGTGGGATTACGATTTACCTGGCCGACTTTTCCACCGGTACACTGACAGCCACCGCAAGTTCAACACTCAAGTGACTCTTGCGACCGTCCCGTCAATCTGATCAGTGTGGATAACTAAAACGATGTGTGGTGTACAGAAGCAAGTTAACTACGGGGTTTGACGCTGATACTATGATCACAGGTGAATATTCAGCAAATACGGTACCAAAGGGACCTCGAACAAAGAGCGCATGTGGCTCTGCAAAAGAGTCAAACCTGCTGGCATTGCACCATACCAGATGTATTAGTTTATTTCAAAGTGAGGTGAGGGAGCGCAACAGCTTAACCGGCTCCCTATGGTTCCATGCCGCTTATTCGACCATCCCGGATGACATGCGCATACCCAGCTCAGTTGCATGAGAGCAGAAGCCGAACAGTGGGTGAAGGTCAAGGTTTCTTCGTAGGAAACGAATGTTGGTGAGCGAAGTAGTGTTGCTGCTAAATATGAATGGTGCACAAGTTGCCGCCTCAGAAGCAATAGTAACAAGGCTCCCATCGTCTTTCTCGCTAACCTTTACCAAAAGTCACGAGGGGTTGTTGACAGTCACATGGTACCCGCAAGTATTAAAACGGGACACTATCTGTAACACGCATGTGACCAGGTCATGCCATGCACAACCGTACTCACTCCTTCAACGGCAGTTCTAGTCTCGCGTTAAGCCCGAAATTCTCGTGACTTCAGGCACATGCGCATCGACCACTGCCAACATCACTCGGGATACCACTCTCAGATTTGTCAATTATGACCACTACAAATGCAATAGCGACATAAGCAGTTAAATCAGACAGTGTCTGGTGAAAAACCAAATCGAATAACCCCAACAGATTTCACACCAACAAACACGGGTGAAAAGGTTAGTGCCCAAGCGGTTGTGTACCAACAAGTTTCCCGAGTCCATTGTTATCACAGTGGAAGATAAGCTGTCTGTAGACCATGATCAGTGAAACTCATTACGCAGCCAGTTGAATGTGAATACCTAATACACAATTTTTGCGCGAGTTACTAGTCGCCCGAACTAGATGCACCAACGTGAACCCCGACTGGTTCGGATGGCCTTAGAAACCCGTATCGATGTAGAAAGCATTTCGTCCTCGGCAATATATCTGTAGCATAGATTCTGTGGTGTGAGCATTTTCTTGGTGTTCCTTTGGGTCACTGGGATTCAAAAAGTGGAAGCTCTAAAGAGTATAACGGTAAACTCACCCAAAGCAATTAGCATCCATAATGTATATGAGCTTTTAACCGTTGACAGCAAGTAGAGTGAAAATCACAACTTAAAGCAGTGGCGATTCACTCGTGAAACACTTTCTATAGATAACATTACCGCTCTCTCCACCAAAAGGCTACCTCCCTCCCCAAAATATAAAGGAGGTGTTATACGCATTTTAGAATTTAAGGTTCAGTCCAAGCAACTCATAAGAAAGGTGTTAGAAATTTGGTGTACACCTCGTGAAAGCTTCAGTCTAAAGTCAATCTAAAGGCTGCATGCGCTTGGTAAAACTAGACACAGAAATATCTGAGTAGGCATCTCTACTAGTAAGCAAACTGGGTTCTTTTGCGTGTTAATTTTGCTTTCTCTAAACGAATTCAAGGACAAGATTGTACAAGACATGGTGAAATCTGACTGTACGTTAGACAGCCGTTTCCCATCGAATAACGTGTGACGGCGAAAAGTGCACCGGTTGGCATCCTCTCACGCATAGCTTCATTACTGTCCAACTGACTCCTAAATTCCGAGGAGAGATGAGATTCATTAGGTGGTTAAATAGCATAATGGCAGATGATTCGGAAACGAAGGTATACAACCGAACCAAAACACTTTCTCCCGTGAATCGCAGAACGAGGAAAAACATTGTGGCCGGTCAGTGGGCATCATTGTAACAAGTTAAAAGGTAAGAGGTTGATGAGTGTTCCTTCCTCTTAACCCTAGCTTCTCATTCCTGTCTGGCACTTTTCCTTCCTTTTTCTGTGCTTCCTTTGCTGTCTCACTTACATCGGCCTCTTACTAGGTGGTCGAGCATCCAGCCCTCTACGAGGTATAGATTTTGTGTTGCAGCTCTAAGGGTCTATTACGGTCCGTCGTACTGTTTGGATACGGAAGAGCATGGAACGCCGTACCGGAGGGATATTACAGCAAGACAATACGTAACGCAGCATGGCGAGGTTGCGAAATGTCCCTAATCCCTGATACTTGGTATGTCCACTAACCCAACGCAATCATTGCCCTTAACTTTTCCAGGAAGATAAAGCGACACAGCCACACAAAACATAGTACGAACCATCCAGTGTATAAATTATTGCATAACTATATCAACGGACTTCGAAGGCAGCAGTACTAGTTCACTCCTTTCCACAGAGCTGATAGCCAACCAAGCGGTCATAGAAAAGGCCAACGTTATTCAGCCGCAGTGTACTCCTACATTTTAATAGGTTTTGTCGTCGTGCTGGAACTCCGTTTTTGCTGCCACACAACCAGAACTCAGCCACATCTCTTTTACCGCCGAGCTGCACTGCGTAAGCGAACGTTTCTGTGCCCTTTCAAATGAGTGCTGAAGCACTCTTCTTCCTTGGTGCTCAAGCTCCAGGGATTCATCGTTACAGATACGTTGCTGAGCTACTTGGGACATCACTACACCATGGTAGTCTTGGTCCTATCAACCGCAACCGTGCGCCACGAAGCTGATAATAGTGTAGAGTAGTGGGGCAAAGTCAACGGATGCTGGGGAAGAAGTGGTTGAGATTTACCAGGAATTCCTGATAGCATTTTATAGCTTAGATCCTCAGACCCACCTTACCAAGCTCCACAGTCACGGCACAGGTGATCTGCTCATGAGTTGGATCGTCAGCTTCACCTGCAACGTCAATTGATGATTGGAGTTCGAAGTTCACTTCCAAATCTTTAAAAGTTGAATACTAGAGCCACGTATGTTTTGTATTCATTAATGATTCCGTGAAAATTGTCACGTCAGTTGTTTTGCTGAAAATAGCAGGTTACAATGAAGGATTAGAATGGATTTTGGTCAGTAGCTGTTTCAGTGTGACCTGGAGACCGTTCATTATGGGCAACTTTAAATATGCTCTAATTCAACGTGGCCAGATGAAAAGCATCTCCTGTATGAAATCAGAGTACCTACTCGCAAGGATTAGGTGTACATGTACGGAAGAGCTCTTCAGTTGAACACAACCTTGGCATGGTTGCCTCAAGCAGACAGCTAATAGATCAAAATCTGGTGATCAGCACGTTGGACTCTTCAGAACAGTGTCCGGATACCTAAACTTAGGTCCCGTAAATTCTCAGCGCTTATATTCATTATCGTGTCTGATCTGTGATTCAGGCCTGGTAGCCATGGCGAAAACAAGCTCTTGCTGCTCTGAACCCATCTCAGTGTCCGATTACTAAATAGGTCCTTGAAATTCAACATCTCCCATATGAAGGAAGGAGGAAGTATTTGCATGTGGCCTGGTAATGGTTTACTTGGTCCTGCACCTTCCCCATCGTGTGCGTCGCACTTTGTTGGAGCTCAGTGGCAATAGTACTCTGAGAGGTCACTCACTGAAAACTAAGGGTAAGTGCAGGTATTTGGGATGCTACGGGACTTTATTTTCTGTTCGTGCGTGCCATTTCTGGAATGCATTCTCCGAATCACTCGGCCACCCGATAGCAATGTCGACATACAAAATGTTACCAGACGATATACACTGTGCCACTTAGCTGACGCTTATTTGCGCTGTAAAACAAGACAATGAGCAATATATATCATCGCGTCACATACCTGTGCAAAGAATTGTTCGGTTTCCTCATAGCTTTGCAAGCTTTTCACACTGTTATGTTCATGAAAACTAGCAAATCACCCAACGGGACTGCTAGGTGTGTACGTATTCTCGAGCGCAAAACAGCGGGGCGTTCACTCAAACAGCTGCCCTAAAAATCCGAACGAGCTGAGCCCAAGGTTAACCCAACTTATGCCTAACGCACCGGAAGGATATGCATCAACAGACCAGTGGTGATTTGAAATCAAGACCCATGACCGAACGCGCATTCGGCTAGTGCAGGCTGTACCGTGTGAATTCTTTCACCCGCGTTGGTTCACGTTCTGTGGTTAGAACAAACTTCGATTTTCCGTGTACTTGCCCTGCTCTTTCTTCATTGCTGGGCATTGATCTATTCTCTACACTAGCAGAGTCCGACACAACAGGGGCTTGCAAAGCATGTGCTCCTTCACTTGTAATAAGTCGTCGTTCATTTTTCTACTCAGGTGACTACGACACTATACAAAAATATCTTGTACCGTATGGCGGTATCATATGATATTGCTTTGTATTCACCCTCAGTCCTCGGCAGTACGCCGACACATCGTACCGACGCCCGCTGACATGCAGCACCCAGTAAGGATATTTTGAGGTCAATCGCTCCTACACCGATTCGAGTTGCTTCTCCTTGGACCACAGGCCAGACACCTGAACCATTCGGCCACCGGTCGATTGTCGCGACATAAGTTATTTGTGTACAGCCATTACAATATTTGACTTAGGTATACATGTGAGCAGCATTTACAAGTGATTTCGTGGACACAACTGATTGTCCTTCGAGTGACTCACCGTTGAGTGTAATGTTCGGCCATGTCAAAGGCAAGTGCTATTCCCTCCTTGTTCATTACCATCCGAGTAGCTTATGGTTTCTTCTTTAAATGTGATTCATACCATCCCAATCAACGAGAGTTCATGACCGTAATTTAGGCACATTCCGTAACTGGAGCCTCACTGTATTAATTCGCACATCAGCCCTATGCGCTTTCCTTTTCTCCTCTTCAAAGGTGTACACATTCCGCGCTCGGTGGCTGTATTAACACCGAGCACCGTCCTAGTTCATTGGAAATTACCGCACCAACCATGTAGTAGAGGAACGGCCTTAGGGAAGATTTTGCGTAAAACCCGGAGCTGTACCCATCGCGTACACCAGCCTACTAGCTTCCAACTGTTTTGAAAAGTGTTCTCTGTTTGTTCCAAGGTTGTGAACTACATGAGAAATACGTCAAAGTTACAACTAAAATCCTACTACTCATGAGTAATTGCAAAACAATCTGTAGATTCAGGAAGATTGGCCAATTTGTCTTATGATGAGGAATCCAGGTGATGGGCAATCCAGTCCAGTCACACAAGTACACAATGAACAGAACATGCGAAAAATACTTTCGGAGAGTACGCTTGATGAAGGACCAGCACTAAGGCTGCGACACACTGTGGTCAATGCAAATGAGAGACATGAACCAGAGTTTAGTCCGTAGTCTTACACTCATGCATCATGTGTGTGGACGTCACACGGGACATTTTCAGAGGGCACCGTACTGAGAGCTACCCCATGCGGAATATGCACCAAAGTGCTATCAAACTTCATAACAAGTGCACTTAAGAAGGTAACTTGGCTGCTGAATTTCAGCGATTGAGCAACAAATTGCTGACATAATGGCACAATACGGAAAGCAAACAAATTGTCAATGTACACTAATAGAACCATCCTCCCACTTCAATGACAGTTCATAAACCAGTTGAACGATACATAATCGTGCAAAATGACAGCCATCTAAACGCTTTGTTCAATGGAACATACCA
The DNA here is from genome assembly GCA_944474145.2 of Dicrocoelium dendriticum. NCBI lineage: Eukaryota > Metazoa > Platyhelminthes > Trematoda > Plagiorchiida > Dicrocoeliidae > Dicrocoelium > Dicrocoelium dendriticum. The sequence goes on from OX104063.1 coordinate 199,478,403, forward strand.
CATATGATTGTGTAAATTGAGTGGTTGTTTAATTCGGTTCGAAAAGGGGTTCAAAATAACCACGACACAGAAAGGAAGCTGATTGACACGAAACGCGGCTGGCAAAAGAGAAAACTCAGGCCAGTAAAAGTGGGCTGGCGACCCGAAGCGGCAGACGTTAAGCCCTCTATAGTCTCAGTGCCGGCCTTGGGAGGCCACACGATGCTTAGTGTCCACTGGCAAGCTACTCAAAGCGTACCCGAATTAATAAACGCAAAAATGGAGTTCTAAGTGCCTCCTGTTTTGATCAATGCTACGGCCCTTGATGTCCTTCGGTTCATCAAATCAAGGCGTTTGCAAATCAGTAAGAGTATCTTAGGCCTACAAAGCAAAGTGAATCTTCCAGGTCAATCGGTGCTAGTACTCCGACAAAGGTGATTTAAACTGCGGGTGCCACAGAAACATTCGTGTTATACGACATATAAATCGGTTGGATCAGAATAGAATGAGCCGAAATATGTGTACTATCAAGGTCTTGATAAACGTGCGCTGCAGATTAAAACTGAGGGCATGAGGCAGACTCGTGATTAACTAACTCACCAGCTTTAACCGGCTGCCCATCAGGACCTTCATCAGTTTGTGGTAGCGATGCAATGACTTTAATCAAATTGTCTATGATGCGTTGATCCGGAACGCCCAGTACACCCGCAAAAGTCCAGCACAAAGCGAAAATGAACACGCCCTCCAACACATCAAAACTCTCGAGGGTTAGGTCTTCATAGGATTCTTTACTCGGGAGATTGGAGGGACCAGGTGCAGAGGCGCCCATTGGTGTTGATGGAGGCTGTGATTGCGTCGGTGAACTCAGATCTCCGATTGGAGGTGGCGAAATTGGCTGTTCGGATACGGACATGTGGCCCACCTCAGCGTTGCTCCTTGACGAAGATGAAGAAAGAGCCGTGCATTGAGCATGATAAGCATCTGATAGACATTGGAGCTATCTCACTAAATCATTCATTATCCTGAGTTTTGGCGAGCTTTCCACAATAGGGTACCCAGCACCGGTGACGATGTGTTGATGTAGTAAGTGGTCTAACGACGAACAAAAGACTCATGAACTTGGGACTTCTTTAACTGGCCATCATGGAACCGGTTTCGAACAGCACCTAGCTAATCTCCAAGTGAGCGGCACAAAAGAGTTCTATTAGGGAAGTTAGTGACGCTATTATTGATTTAGCATCCTTCCACCACGCAGCAACGGCTGCTCCTCATTACCTCGGATTGCACAAAAATCGGTTTTCATGGTTGAAGTTGCTAAGGTAACAGTGTTGAGTATAACGAAAACTTGCTGTCGGTTCTTTGCTCTCAGGGAGGGATGCAATTAGCTACCTATCAATAATGTGGCTGCAACTTGGAAAGACCATGTAGACGGAATGCTGATGGAAGTAGCACAAATCAGATATCACTAATGCTTCGGTTAATGTGAGAACCACGTAAGCACGATCGTATGGGGCTGAACTCTTGACAGATGAGTGGCAACCACCTGAAAAACCCAAAAAAACACCACTGATTATGTAAAGGTCGAACAACATCCGGACAACGGAACTTTGATGGCGAGGCTGTGACCAGCGAAATAACATTCGTTGCACACTGCCGTACAGCGAATCCTCTTACCTGGTTTCACGAATCGTTGGTCAGTATTATAATGAGGTTGAATTCTAGCGATTGTTTTTTCACCGGAAGGAAATACAACCAAAACACATGAGCAGCTACATGCTCTGATCAGTGGATAGAGTAAGTTGAGCGATTTAGGCCAAACCCAGAATGGAGCCTTGTGGAAGTTGCTTGCTCCCAGTACTGCACAACGTCGCAATTTCGCACTTTTCATGCACAGGCAACCGCGGGTCGGAATAGGTCCCGAAGCCTCCTAGTTGTCGAAGGACATCTTGAATACCGGGAAACCAAACTTTGTCGCTAAAGCATGCAGCAGCGGATAAAAGTTGAATACAATGTTCACTTCCAGGCTCGAATCTTGTCCTGGCATTCTCGTCCAAGAGATTAAGCACGGAATTTAAGCAACTTGTTCTACGGCTTACAACGTGACAAATAGAAGAAACAACCTGCAAGTGAAGCTATACTTCACAAGCTCATTGTATTCTTTCACCAAAAAGATAGTCGATGTAGACAGGCTAAATCAAGGTCACTACACACCCGATTGTGTGTTAGACAGACACTCTCTTTTACCGGAACTCGTTAGCAATGCTCATTCTCATCATTTGTTATGGGACTGAAACAGGTGACCTTATCACATTCGCTACTCATCTACCCAAATTAATGTGCTGTGAAGGTAAAGATCCTTAGTTCGAATACAACAGGAGTTGGAGACAAAGCACCTTACTGAGAAGCATTAACTGGATGGAGATATGAACCACATGCTTTCCGGATCTACAGTGACCATGGTTAAGAGTAACTGTGAAAAATACAGTCCAACCCGCTATGGCGATCAACTGTCTATGGCGACCAGCCAGAAGTATTCCCAACCTTTTCTCCTATGAGCAATGTCTTTATGTATGAACCTGTCCATGGCGACTCCCTGTCCAAGGCAACCACTTTTGTTGGTCCCTTGAGTGGTCGCCTTCGACAGGTTTGGCTGTATTTGAAAACTCGAACAAGGCCTCACCAGCTTCATTCTTTTCAGGTAATTTCATGATGATCGATTGAGAGCTGCGAAAATGCTCCAAAGGAAAAATAGCAAAATTAGCAAACGATAAAGAAGTACACAGATGACAGTCGAGTTACCTGTAAACCTGTCAAGCTTGAAATTCGCCGAGCAAAGCTGGAGTAAAGACGATTAGAGAGACATTAAACAGGCCAATAATACTGCGGACAGTACCACTGATAAGGCAACTGTCAGTATTTCGCGGGGGTGAGATTTGGTCTCCTCGCCAAATCGCTAGTGGAATGGGCAATTTGGCAGCTAAATGGATTCCTGTCTGAGCCACTTAAATGGTTCTATCGAAAGGTTAATTGTCACACCGTGCACTCCTAAGGTGATGCCCAACGTCGGCATCTGCCGTTGTTCGGAGTTGACATCCTCTAAATCAGAGTCTATAACTTTCCTTGGTAAAGGCATATCCAATTCGGATGAGTTGGCTTGCCGAGCAAACTTCCTGTGGTGCCGGCTGGGTGGCCCGAACCTTTTCTATTCTAGAGCGTGCTTCGGTTTCATTGCTCCAGGATGTGGTTGATTGTCACTTTTTGTACTCACCGCTGAAGCTTGTCTAGTTTGGCCACTGGGAAACGAGTCAGGCATCGGATTTGACCTTTGATATCGGGTGTGTTGTGTACCTAGGAGGGAGTATCGCCATTCGAGTTTTATAAACTAAATGTTCACTCGGTGGTTTCTAACGGATGTGAACCATATACCTCGTCATACTAGCTTGCTGGTTAGGCCCTTTGGCCAAAGACTTGATTACTCAACGGTGAACCACCCTGTACTCGCCGATGAGTTTTTCCCTTTAAGATTCGTGACCTCTGTTTTCTTTAAGGGGAAGGTCTAAGCTGAAATAGTCAAAAATTGTGTGCTTTTCAAAGCTCGATATATATATGTCTAGATATAGTCAGATCTCCATGAAATTTTGCAGGGAATATCATTATCTATAGTGCAAATAATATATGATAGAGAAATAAAGATACGTGTGTTTATTATTTTTGTTTTCACAGTTTAGTGAGGTACCTAAATGAGTGATGCCGAATTGGTTGTTGTGGCATTCTGAGTCCCATCAAAAAAGTATTCTATGTATGGAGCTAGAATTTTGTGCAGTTATTTAGATCTAGTTCAGCTTTAGAATAAATTATACTCAACTCTGTAACTGAATTAGATTTTCCACTACTGATGTACAGATTTGCATAAAAATCTGAACTGAGGTTAAAAGTTGACCACAAGTAAGACACTTAAAATTGGTGCATTTCATGCAGCAACTAAAGAAGAGCAATTCCTCTAAATTTTATTGACTTTGGACCATTAGTTTTGAAATTATCCTCAGAACGCTGACGTAAGAGCGAAAAAACGCAGTTTTGAGAAAAATGGCTTTAAATTGAATTACATGAAAAAACGAAGGTCATTTAAAGTTTTCTGACATATCGGTAATTTATACAAATGTTGGTGATGTCCCATGATATGAGTTACGTAGAAAAACTAAACTGGACTACTCATGGGTACCAGCAAGATAGAAATCTTCGATGTCTTCACACTACCTTGAAGCCGCTACTTTCCGTGCTCGTCGTTCAGCTGGCAGAAGTCCGGCAGCTGCTGCATGAATTCTAGTTCTGTCTAGTTCATTACAACACAGTCTGGTATACAATCCAGTTGACATCCCCAACTTCTCAAATATAGGCAGCCTACCCCTCTCTCCATCATTGAAAACTACTGCAGCATCAGCAACTGCAAGAGTCAGCCTTTGCCTTCCAACAAAACCAGTCTTTGGACACCTTGGCCAAATTAAATTGCGAAAACTTTCATTTGTATTTTGTGTTCCTCCATGGGCACACTTTGACAGTAATGTCTCACTGGCAAGAAGTTCAAAAACAGGCGTGATAGCCTTGCACACATAAGGAGAGAGAGCATTCCTGTCAGAGTCTCCAGCTGGCTGCTTCTTGGAAGGACACCAGTCTCCACAGTTAGTGGTATCACGGTTGCGGTGCTCCCATATGGCCCATATATCTTTTGCATCTAAGGCACATTATTAGTATTTCTGCTTATTGCAGCCTCATAATGTCATGTAATGTTTAACATTGTCTTCTTTGTCAGACAACCTCGCCCACCGATTCCTTGCACATACTTGCCATTATGTACAAAGGTCACCTTTTTCAACTCAGTTAACTTATTGGTCAGGCATCGCCCCATTCTGTTCTGCACGTGCCCACAACACTCAAGTTTGCAAATGTTCCCATCATTATACACAGGTGATCCTGCATTTGATACTGACGCATAAGATTTACTGACTTCATAAGTCTTCTCACATTTTGCAGAGGACATAAATGATACTTCATGCTGACACTGACAGTGGAAAGTGAACTTCGAGGCTAGTGAGCTTCTGATTTCATTCACATAGGATTCATTCTTGCCCAGAGGCTGTCTACACTGAGGGCACAACAAACCGTTTACAAAGTTAACAAGAAGTTTAACATCAATAAATCGAAAGCCTGTTAGCCCCTCATTTGTATCAAACTCAAACTGTGAATTTGGAGATCCACGTTTGGTGCTAGAAGCAGATGTCGAAGATTTATTTACCTCAAATTTATCTTGTGTTTCTGGGACAATATCATTATTACCAGATAGGCCATGCAAAGGCGAATCGAATGCAACTTGAATGAAGTTTCTAGGACGTCTGCAATCCGAGACGCAACATTTTAATATTTACGCATTTATAATGAGCATTAATACATGGAAAAACAAGTCATGCATGCTTCACAAAATGCTGAAATACTGCATTACAAAAGATGCTAACAGAAATATGGTTCGCAGATTTATATTCTAGGATGACTGCAGTTGACTATTGTATGGTTTTCCGAAATGGTCAGAAATTACGATTTTTCAGATTTTTCAGCTTAGACCCTCCCCTTAACTGATTTTTCGGTCTTCAACAACGAGGACCTGTCGCTCGAATGTGACCACCTTAAGGACGACATCAAATATTGCTTTGAAAAATGTGTTGCCCCGTTGAAACGATCTATCTAACAGCAGATAGATTTTCCTCACCACTACTAAAGCGACTTCGAAGAATGAAAGAATGGGACTACGAGTGCAAGAATGTTATCCGTGTCAAAAGCCTAACCACGGCAATTAAATCCGAGATAAAAAGACTAAACCAATTATAGATCGAAGTAGTTCTAGACAACCATAACTGTCGCGATTTATGGGAGCTTCTGAGGCAGCTCTGTGGTAAGAGAGTTTACAGCCGGAGATGTGAAGAGGATGTGGATAAACTAAATGCGGAGTTTAGCTCCGCCTCACTAAGCTCATCTTCCTTGCCCTCCCTCATTAGCTCAAGTCAAGCCGAGACCTTCGATCAAAGCAACGTCCACAAGGAACTCAAAAGATTAAAGTCAACCAAAGCTTGTGGTCCGGATGCTCTCACACCATTAGCTTTGAAGGAGTGTGCTGATTCTCTCACACTGCCTCTAACAGACCTCTTTAACGAATACCTCACTAGCAGTGTGATCCCGGATATTTAGAGAACGGCCAGTATTACTCCAGTACCAAAAACTGGATCTCAGAATTATCGCCCAATTCAATGTACATCTGTGCTCCTAAAAGTTTGCGTAAGACTGTTAATTCCGCGGATATTTTTCAACCCCTCCTGAAGACAATATCCACCAGTTTGCGTACAGACCCCAGCGATCCACATTGGATGCAGTGGCATATGTTGTTCATTCTATAGCCTCTGCGTTAGATCGAAAATGTAAATCCGTACGGCTTCTTTTCCTGGATTATTCAATTGCTTTTGGAAGCCTGGATAGGTCGAGTTGTTAAACCTGCTATCCGAAAATAGAGTTCACCCTGATGTGCGTAATCTGTTACGTGACTGTCTTACAGATGGTACACACTTCACCAAGTTGAACGATAGAAATCTTCTGTCCTCCGTGCTGATTGTGGTATTCTACAGGGAGCGATCCTATCACCTTTCCCATTTTGCTTGTATGTTGAACATCTCCATATACAAACCACGTTTCTAGGACGTTAATATGTTGATGATATTGTGCTGGGATACATGCTCCCTATTAACCAGGATTCCTAAGCACTTCAATGTGGGTTGGAAAATCTGGTGGAATGGTCTTCATCCAGATCTCTTGCGCTTAATGCTTCTGAATGCAGGGATGTACTATTTTCTTTTCTATGTGGCAATAAATTAAGTCGCTCATTGCTTTCTCCCCCACACTTACTGTAAATGAAAATCCCACACCCAGCTCTTCCACCGTCAAGTATATCGGTGCTCTTTTGTCTCAGAACCTTTCTTGGTCCGCGCAGGTCTGTAAAACTTTTCAAAAAGTCAGAAATCTTTCTTTTTATACCCTCAGACTTAAGGTGCTTTCAGTACCATGTACTCTTGTATTATTCCCCATTAGCTATACTGCTCTCCTGTCATTTTCCCTGGACTGCTTCGGAAAGACTACATCATATTGGTGTAATCTATAAAGCACATTTCTAGATGCAACGACTTGCTTAGAGATTCTTTAGTTGAGTTGATCATTTCTAGGCATCTTGACGCCTGTGATGATTGTTCTTCTAAGGTACTAAGTGATCGAGTTCATCCACTTCACGATGATCTTTCCAAAACACTTTCTATTCTACTCTTTCGAAATTCAGAATGTTATTCTCCCGCACCTCATTGTATAATAATGCTGTTTTGGCTTATCTCTCACGTTTGCTTGTTGACCCAGCGAAAGTCACTAATATTCTGCACCAGCGCTTGTTGGAGTAACCGTTCTGCTTTTTTCCCACTTTTCTACCCAAGCATGTAGATAGATATTATCATCCAGGTGTCCGCAGTGGTTGTGTAAATGCTGAAAATGAACCCATTAGGGTATATAAAGTTTATTTTGACGACTTGACTTGAACTCAACCACAGAGTGTTTCTCAGGAAACCACTATCCACAGTGTCTTCCGTCATGGTTTCTGTAGCCTAGAAATTAGCTTAAGCTAGGAACGTCTAGTGTGCGCAGTATAATGTAGATCGGACAACAATCTGGACTTGCACTAGCTTGGAGACTCGTGCAATTAATGTCTAACGCCTGGCTTTGACACGATTTCGAGATTCCAGCACAGCCATCGATTTACCCACATGCCGGTTTCCATCTTCGCGTTTCTGGAGGCGCTGGATCTACCGCATCTGGTCAAGGTGGTGTTAGGGTCACCATAAGTGCTGGAGACGAGGCCGCCCTGCTTGATCTGATTCCAAGCAACACTCTTTCTTGTGCTATGGGTTCCGGGACTCTTGCATGATTATCAGACGTTGAGCCAGCAACCGTGTTCTTTTCTGTGCTCATAACTTACGCGTCAAGTAGCTGAAGCTGGGATATAGTCAAGGGTCAATTCTACAAATTCGTATGTGTTTGGATTCCTGCTACTAAGGCCCGTTTAAGTATAGGTCTAGTGCGCTTACTTGGATAAAACCGTAACGTCGCGGCTGGAAACCGCCACAATGGCATTTCGTCTTCCACCTCCGGAAGCCTTCTGTTTCGATTCAAATGTCAAACCTACCGAAAGCTACTTGGCTTAATGGAAAATATTCTTTTACGAATTACTTGGATTTACTTCTGTCAGCTGTCCTTTACAATGAGAATAAAATGTTAAAACTGCTTCGTCACCTGTCAGGTAATGAAGGCAGCTTGATGCTTGACGATTTGGAACTAGAAAAGTTGGACGCGCTTATAATGACTGTTAGGAAGGAATACACGAGTCGAACAAGCCAGGACCCCATCGCCTCGGCCGGCTATCCAAACCCATCCGCCCTGATTGGGGCGAACAGAGAGCCAACCAGGAGAAGCGGCCAATGAACGCTAGGTTGAAGTTCTTTTATTGGCTGTAAGTTAACCTTTCCAGAGCTTTCCACGGTCGCTTTAAATATATTGTTCACGAACTCTCCAATTTACCTTTATAATGAACGCTGTGCTTTGCTAATTCATTCCTGTTGCCCTGCTCGTCCGATTCGTCTTCTCTCTGTCCTGTGGGGGGCCAGCGACTTCGGGTTTGATTGGGAATCAAGCGTCCATTCAGGCGAGGGACGAACACTTCAATGACATTGAATGTAGTGGATCGATCTTGTGATGCCCAATCTAACGTTTTCGTAAAACATTTAAAATTCTGTAGGTTGAGGCAAGAGTAGTCACAGCCACTGGAGCACTTGATCCATGCCGTAAAAACTTGCGTTTACGTCAGCATCCCAAAGAATAGAATTGCTGGAGTTATGCTGACAAGTTAGTAGTCGGCATCACTCATGATGACGTAGAAAAACCCTACTTTCCGAAGCCCTTTGAAGCTTCCCTGGGGCAGAGTCCTTAGATCCCCACGCTAAAAACAGCTGCGCTTGATCAGTTACGACCGTAGAATATCAGTGAAAAATTTGAAGTCAACAAAAAATTCGGAACAAATTTTCCGAAACATATCAAAACGAGAATGTTTTGTGAGATGGATGTGCAAATTCTCACTACAAAGCGGATTGTCAAACATGTCAGGTCTGCATAGTAAATTGCAAAACTGAGGCAACAGAGGCCATTGCACCAGATGCTGTCGCACGCGCAGGGTAGCCATAGTTGAACAACAACGGAGTGACGCACTTTCTCCATCGATTACGGAACATATATTTTTAGCTCAGAAATCCATCTTGACGAAACTTTCTGATACAAACAAGCTCCCTTCCCCTGACATCCGTACAGTTATCTATTATAGGCGCCGCGCTGCTGTGCTAGTTGCTATGAAACTAGATTTCTTATCGCCCGTAACAATTATCCCATCCAGCCTTTACTACTGTTAATTGCATGACATGCTGTTGCATCCAACGTCGTACAAAGTTGATTCATACACAAATGCTCGTGTGCACATTCGCAGATACATAATTAAGAAACTTAGTCTACACTCATGCACATCCGACGTTACTGTGTATGTGGCTTCAGAAGATAGTTCAGCTCTGCTAGGAGGAAATGCCATGGTTGCTCTTAACATAACGTCTTCCATCGATTGAATGTGTATTACGGTGCTCAAAACCTCGACGACGAAAGGCCTATATCCCAGATGGTTCGACTGCGACAATTGGCCGGATTCTATCCCCCCCCATCGCATTTGACGCTAAACCGTTTTCCACATCGCAATCACGTCCCACCCCACCGGCTAAAGTTGTGGTGCTAGGAAGGGCAACCCAAGAGATAGTATCCAATGCCCTATTTACACACAAATCTTGGCACCATAGAGTGACCGATCGCACATCAGGGGAGCTAATATTTGACAAAATGTTGTGAATAGAATTGAAAGTAGCTATATCGGTCTCTGAAAATAATCATCCCTACCAGGTTGAGTGTCAACGACCTCATAACTTTACCTATGAAAAGTCGGCCTAAACACTGCGTCCTGTAACCTTCGTGCGACTAAGAACAAGGAATATGAACGTATCATGACGCAAACGATCGCAACCGTACACGTCCATACTGTGACGCAGCCGGCCGTTTTGTTTCAAATTCGGCCTGGAACCCCCACGTGACCTTGGCTGCAGAACCCCCTTCCTCCGCTTGGATACTTTCGGCTACTTGGCCTTTTCCTGGGGTCTGCTTCTCAACAGGCGCCCGACGCGCTGTCGATATTGGTTCTTACTGGGTGGTTGGGGTTTGACTTTCTGCCACCTACGTTCTGTTTGCTGTCCATTGCAGGTCATCAGGTCTATTGTGACCTAATCACAATTTCAATGCAGCTCGTCCGGCACGGTTGTGTTCTTGCTTCCCGTTCGGAATGGGTTCAGTTACGGTCAGACGTTATAATAGACTATCGACGGGGAACCATGACGGTCCCACTGGAATTTCTTCAAGAAATGCTGTCCAAATGGCAAGCACAGTTTGAGGCGTCACTGCAGCGCTTAACTGAAACATTTACAACACGAATGTCGTTGCAGACAGCATCTACAGATTCAACTATTTCCACTGCAGATAGGCTGGCGCACAGTATGGCAGAATTTATTCACCAGCTGCACGAAGATCTCACTTTCGCTGCATGGTTTCGCCGCAATGAAGACTTGTTAATCATTGATGGGCGTGAGCTATACGGTGCAGCTCAGGTACGTCTACTTTTGAGGAAATTGGGTCCACAAGAATATGAAAAGTACACTAATTACCTTCTACCCAAGAACCCACGCGTTATATTATTGCACGGTGACGTGAAACACTGGACCAGAATTCTCGGCTCTAAAACTTCACTTTCCAACACGCGTTTCTGAGGTTTGCAAGTTGTTAACCACCATGAGGAGGATTTTATGACTTAGGCAGTTGTTGTTAACAGGAAAGGTGAACATTTGCAACTTAGTACACACAAGTGATCAGTTTAAAACGCTCATTTTGGTTCGTGGTTTATGTTCTCTAAGAGATGCGGAGATTCGAACACGTTTGTTAGTTAGGATGGAGTCTAATCCAGAAGTCTCACTACGGGAGCTGGTAGAGGAATGTGAACGTGTGTTGACACTGAAGCATAACCCAGAAATGACCCAACGGCAGGAGTTTTTGTGTGGTGGATGTTCATACTATTCCTACACGTCCCAGGTCATCGCACAATTCAGTACGTCTCTCCGGTTTTGCACGCTGTGGCTGTCAGCCTAGTGCTTCTTGGAATTGTGGTCAGTGACATTTCGTTTGATTTTGTGAATTCGGACGATATAGTTGCAAGCGTTGTTACAATATAGGACATAAGGAAACCAGATGTTTTTAGGGAACCCCTGGAAGGCCATCGCAAACCTTCGTCAAAACTCCAAGTTTTTAACGTTGCATTTCAAATGTGACGTTTGCAGCCACTAGCCCGAAGTATCAGTCACTGCGGATGTATGTTATGATTGTGAGAAACGTTGTTCCTGTCCGGCTTCAATTGGACACAGCTTCCAATATTCCATTACTCTCTGAGTTCACGTGGAAGCAACCTCGGTAAACCCGCAAGTGTTCAAACTTCACACGTCGCTCAAGAAGCGTCCGGCTAGGAACTAGCCTTTCTTGGACAGTTCAATTGTGAGTTTGCACTTTGTGATTTGCATGTTAATGGTGTTTGTTACGTTACACGTTATAGACATTTGAACTTGTTAGGCATAGATTGGATAGATAACTCAGATTTATGAAGTATACCTTTGAACAGTATTCGTAAGAACTCAGATAGTTTTAACTGTGTCCCACCGATCTTCAGTGTTCGGTTGTACACGTAATGTTTAAAGACAATGCAAAAGCTTTATCAAATTTTGCCTCTTGGTACCCCGATGTTTTTGCAGAGGGTCTTGGAAGGTGTTCGAAGGTAAAAGCTGTGTTGTATCCGAATAGAGGTGTAAGTCCAGTATTTTGTCCTTAAAGACCAGTACCGTACGCTGCTGTTGTTGTGTACATGTCGAAATTAGTCGGCTGGAGTCCATGAGCGTCATCAGTTCTGTGAGCTATGAAGCGTGGGCCGCTCCTATTGTAGTCATCAGAAAGGCCAATGGCAGTTTGCGTGTTTGTGCTCATTGTTCTACAGCATTGAATAACGCAATAGAAACGCATCAATATCCCTTAGCTGTTCCGGGGATTTGTTCACAGAGCTTTATGGAGGATAGATCTTTCCTGAAATTGATCATTCTGATGCATATTTAAAAGTAGGGGATGAGGAGCGCCCAGAAGAACTGCTCAAGATTAATACTCATCGGGGCTTGTTTCGTTAGAATCGGTTACATTTCGACATAAGATGTGCCTCCTACGATATTTCACCAAGTGATAAACGCTATGCTATCCGGATTACAGTGTGCCATGGCTTATTTGGATGACATAATAATTGTAAGCTTCAGCCCTGAAGATCATTACACCCACTTGAACGAAGTATTCTGCAGCAGAGATTCATATGGATTTCGTGTACGTCCAGAGAAATGCGAGCTTCTGATGCCCAGGATCACATAGCTTGGCTCGGTTATCGACAGTTCCGGTCGTCGGCCAGACCCAAAGAAAATAAAAGCCATCAAGTTAATGCCACACCCCATAAACAAAGCTACTTTGCAGTATTTCCTGGGTCTAGTTAAATATTATCACAACTTTATCCCTCAGATGCACGAACTTCGGGCCCTAGAAGATACACTTTTGCGAACGAGTCCGTGTGGCATTGGTCATCGCAGTGCCAGAAACCCTTTGGTGGTATTAAACGAATATTGTCCTCCGATCTGCTGTTAACTCATTGCGACCCAGGATTACCAATAATTATTGTTGCTGATGCATTGCAAAACGGTATTGGTAGTGTTTTGTTGCATCAGTTTCCGAATGGACATCAAAAGGCCGTGTTGTATGTTTCCCGGGCATTGACAGCAGCAGAAACGAACTACAGTCAACTAGAGAAAGAAGGATTAGCGCTCGTTTTTCGGTTAGGAAATTTCATAAGATGGTACATGGGCGCAAATTTACCTTGTACACAGATCATATACCTTTGCTATCTATTTCTGGCACCAGACGAAGAATTCCCGTTCACACGGAGAACAGATTACAGCGTTGGACAACCACCCTGTTAGCATACCGTTTTGATTTCCGACTTCATGTCCAAAATACAGGATGAAGATATTGTTGTGTCCAGCATTATCTTAGATCCCGAGATTCGACAAGTATTCCAAACATCTGTACGTGTGCTTCCGTTAACAGCAAACTCATTTAGAATGGAAACAGCAAGCGATTCCATGTTATAATGCATTATGGGGTCCCTTAGCACTGGTTGGCCTGCGCGCTCTTTGGACAGACATGATGGGACGTTTCGTAAAAGGAAGTGCGCTTTAAACACCACTGATGGTTGCTTGATGTTATCTGACCGAATAGTGATTCCTGGGATTCTACAGAAGAAGGTTCTCAGTCAGTTCCACGAAGGTCACTCGGAAATCAGTCATATGAAATTCATAACCCGCATCTATGCCTACTGGTCACTCATGCTTCGAGATAATAAAAATTTGGCTCCTTCCTGTAACAGCTGTGCTATGGCAGCAATACTACCTGTCGAATGTGAGCTTCATTCTTGGCAAACTCCAAGTGGACCATGGTCTTGCATTCATATTGATCTTGCCGAACGCTTGGAAGGTTTTTACTCTCTGGTAATTGTCGGTGATTACTCAAAGTGACCTTAAATTTTTAAAATGAGATACGCAACCACTTCCGCTGTTTTGTTACGCCTACATCATCTTATCACAGAATTCGGTGTTCCCGAAACGACTGTTTCGGGCAATGGTTCCCAATTCACTTCACAATAAGGTGCTGACTGGCAACTCACATGGCCCTTCACACATGCGCACTGCATCGTACCATCCACAGTAAGACGAATAGGCTGAACAGTTTGTCGATACGTTTAAGCGAATATTGATTAAATTGTATATAGAGGGGTATATCCAGGAAATCATCGACAAATATTTTGCAGATTTACCTTGCGATGCCAGGTCCACTGGTACCACACGTTCCGCACCAAACGGGTGTACCCACGGACAATGAACAATGATTTATAACGGGTAAAAAAGCATATGCTTGACAGGTCCCATAGGGTGGTTGGAGCAATAGATAAAATGGAAGGATAATCGAACAAGTAAATCGTTTTTTTAGCCTCTACAGATTTCAACGCACCACTTCATAATGATAGTTTTAAGTATGGACTGGATGTCTGCACCCAAAGTAGAGCTGTTGTATTACAGCAAATGTGGGAAAAAGAAATCAAAGGAACGGATAACGCTCACTTGTGTGTTGCTTCCGTTGAGAGATGTGGTACGTTACTCCAGTTTGTATACATCCATGTCGCTCATTGGGACACTTCTGTATGTAACATCACCGCCACTTTGCGGGGAGGGTCAGTAACCTCATGGTTCGGGTCTCGTTATTTCGTCCTCCGAATAGGACGTGCTATGCCAAATAATGCAAGTTGGAAAGTGTGTCATCTAGGCGTTTTTTAAATAGTGCCAATATGGGGGCAAGGACGACGTGAGTGGGGAGCGCATTCCAAGCACGGGACACACGGAGTGAGAAAGAGTTTCGTCGACAATCAAGTCGGCTGTAGTGTGTAGCCAGTTTAAGCTGATGACCTCTCAGGTTGGTATTTCGGCTCAGCTGCAAGAGACTGCGACATGGGTGATTTGGATTCATCAGTATTAAGTAGACCATGATGAGGTCTCCTCGGTGACGACGATATTCACCACTGTACAATCCCAGTCGCAGATCTTGGCGTAACGGTGCTAGATTCTACCTTTGATGTGGGAATACCGTGTTATACGTGTTTGCACGGTGAATGTTGCTTCAATACGTTACTTTTGTTGCATTTTTCTATCTGTGCGAAGTTGGTGGATATTCTAAGGCTTATGTCGGATGTCTTATTGATTGGCCTAACTGCCGTCTGTGTTCGCCGTCTTGGATTTGTTCTACGGCAAGCTAACCGGTGTCTGCCAGACCTTTAGCTTGACCGACGGCGTTTGGACTCAGCATACCAGTGTAGGTCTTGCAACGAACGACTTCCGCAGATCTGACAGTCACAATGGCACTTACTGCTTGCCTACAGAAAGCTAAGCCCAAAGCTTCCGAAATGAACTTTAGTTGTGGAGTAGACAGCTGTGTAAAACGTGTGCGATTTGGAACAGAATGCAAAAACTACTGAAAATACTTATATGCTCGATGTGCTCGCTTTAGTCTCAGCCAGATAAAAAGTGCGACCGATTCTCGCTGGTTCTGCACTGAGTGTACGTCTCTTGCACTCGTCAGATATATATACCTGTGTTTGCAAAGAAGTGCGATAGGCTGACAAATATTGTAGAGAATGCAACAGCCGTGAAAGCTGTCCCACATGAACCAGAGAAATCAGTGCCTTAAACTGGGTGCTCAACCTCAATCTCCAATTCAGCACAGTGTAAGTGTAACGATCCGGCGTTAGCCACCCCGACACTAGCGTCTGCTCATAAAGGTGCGTACGCCACACAATCTTCGCCAGAATCACCCGCCACACTAAACACTGTTAGTAGGCTGACAGCCTACGCGTCCGGTGTTGCTACCTATCTGAAGGAGGCACCTCTCATTGCAACCCCGCCCGCTGCCAAACGAGTTACTATTGCCAATACCACTACGGGAACCAAGACCCCATCATTTGTCCAACCGAAGAAAGCAGCCACTGGTCCCTCCAAAAGGAGCACATGAAACACCACCATAATTCTCTGACTGTTATGTGTTCTAACGTGCCTGAATCCCGGGCGAACTCCATAAAATATAAGATACTAGACGACAAAGTTCAGTGGGACTCCCTGTGTCATCTAATAGGGGTACAAGCTAAACCAGTCAGTATGATGCGTCTAGTCTGTCACCCAAGCATCGTACACTAAGGTGAACCGCCGTTACTCCAGGTAACACTTCAGTCAGGTAATTATGCAGAGGCAGTTATCTTGTCAGCCACTCGCATCCGTACCACTACATGCCCTGTTCGACTATTCCCAGATGTTCCTTTGAGCGAACAACAGAAATGCAAACAAAATTTGGATGAGTTCCGTAAACAACAAGGTGCAAAATCTATTCTTGTTCAAGGTGTCCCCGAGCTCCAGACATTAAGTGAGCTAGAGGTCAAACCGCAGCACTGGGATGAATGGCGTTTTATTCATGAAGTGCTCTCACTCAAGAATGTTATCTCTACTTCGACATCAAGGTTATCGCTATCCCCTAACTATATAATGTGTGGGCCCCGAGTGATGAAAGTATCATTGCACTCCGAACTGATGGTAGAACATGTAATCAAAATGTGACGCAAAAAGCGTAAAATGTTGCCATCCGAAATACGTAGAAAGGCAATAGGCACCGGGTCACAAATAGTCAACGTAACACTGAGCAACCAACTTACCAAAACAATTCTGTCACAGTGTAGCTCAGAACGGAAACAATGCCACAACACACCGGCAGCTGAAGTAGAACTGGATGGTCAGCCTCTTGTTGGCGATGAGAGCTCTATACAACAACCTGAACTGGCCCTAGGGCCTGTGTCATCGATTCTACAAAAAAGCCACCGGTAGCCGGCCCCGCAAGGGTCGGCATAGACTTTCACCGGAAACCAGCATTCACAAACACGCTTCTGACCACCTATGCCCTCACCTGCTTGAATACCAAAGCACAGGGTCTTCTCAGCAAGCTTACCGAACTACGTATTCGTCAGGTCTCCACGCCTTGGGACATAGTTATGGTCACCGAAAGATGGCTGGACACGGAGATCACAGATGTTGAGGTTGCAGTACCCGGCATGACTTCCATACGAAACGATCGACCTAACAGAGTTGTGAGAGTGCACCTGTAGTATCGATCCGACCTGTATGTTGATATCACTGAAGACCCAGAAACTAAAGTCCTTGATTCGCGTTGGTGTCATATGCACTTAAGACGTGGTGATGTGTCTTTAATTGCAATAGTTTGGCGCCCTTCAATGTCCACATTGGAAATGGATCAGTGCCTAGCTTCTGCGATGAAACGAGTCTGGCACAACCATACAGTCACGTCCTGCACGCAACCGAAGTTCCAGCATCGCACAGCGAACAATTCAATGCTCGTTTGCAAGAGATGATCACCGATGTACCTCTGTACAACCATGTCACCTTTCCCACGCAATTCCGAACGGATGACACGCAATCTGTTTTGAACCTTGTGCTGACCAAGGAGGAACAAATGATCGACACTGTGACCATGGATACACCACTTGGCGGTAGCGATCGAGCGATGTTGCTTTTTCGTTACATCTGTTACTCGGAGTACATCAGTGAGAACAACGTGGAAATCTATGTCGTTACACATTACGATATGCTGTCCAATTTCGTTCAAAAAACCGACTGGTCCTTCCTGGCCGAGAAGCCACCCGATGTCTCCAGAATTTAGTTCGTCACCCATTTCATTGAGCTAGTGGCAAATGAGTCAGAAACTAAGGTCCTTTACCCGAAGCAAGTGAATTCGTTCCTGAGGAGCCGTACTAGAAAATGCATAGCCTTAAGGGATTCAGCCTGGCGCGCTTACAAACTCTGTCCAAGTAACCTGACCAGGCTTTCTAACACAACTAAACGAAAACACTGAGTCAAGTTGATCCGCGAAGACAAACTCCAACACAAACAGAACTTAGAGGCGAAATTCAGTATAAATCCTAAGTTGCTGTATAAACACGTCAATAAGCTCCGCAGTGTGCAGCGCGGGATCCCGGTTTTACGAGCAACTGAAGGGCTTGCGCAAAGCGTACAAGATGCCGCCAACGTGTTTCGCCAACA
The DNA here is from genome assembly GCA_944474145.2 of Dicrocoelium dendriticum. Taxonomy (NCBI): domain Eukaryota; kingdom Metazoa; phylum Platyhelminthes; class Trematoda; order Plagiorchiida; family Dicrocoeliidae; genus Dicrocoelium; species Dicrocoelium dendriticum. The sequence continues at coordinate 199,496,375 of OX104063.1, forward strand.
CTTCATCCATACATTCCAGAGTGAATAATCATTTCATCCACTTTTGCCACAGCTTCCATCGCTACCAGGGTTAATTCACGTATGGTTTACGGCAGCCAATGTAATGAACGCTACCGTCACTGCGCTTGCACAGCTCACCTGGCGTGCACCGCATCAAAACGAAGGCCTTGAAGACAGTAGCCATGAACCTTGCCGAACCATTAGCTTGGTTCGTTCAGCGTTTTCACCATGAAATGCAGGTTCCACAAGGTGGAAACATGGAGAAGTCACTCGTACTTACAAAAGCGGTAATCGTTCGGAGCCATCGAACTATCGTCTAATCGCCATCATCCCAGTTTTATCCAAAATAATGAAACGTATAACTGCAGAGCAGCTCATGGCATATCTTGAGAGCAACAACATCATAGTGTCACACCAACACGGATCCCGCCGAAATCGATCCTGAACTACAAACTTGCTGCTAGTAAGCTGGACAGAGTCAGCCGATGCCAGAGTAAAAGTCGACGTAGTCCACCTGGAAGTGTCGAAAGCGTTCGATCGGTTGGACCACCGCATTCTCATGCACATGCTTCGTAGCCATGGGATCGGTGACCTTATACTCAGTTGGATCGACAATTTCCTCACTCAACTTCAGCTGAATTTGAGAGTCCACAGCTCAATTTCCGATCCAATTGACGTCCAGTGTGGCGTGCCCTAAGCATCGGTACTGAAGCCAAGTTTTTCCTAGTATCCATTAACGAGTTAGCTAGTGTACTGCAATCTAATTTCTTACTATTTTCAGATGATGTCAAAATTTGGCATGATAGCATGACATCGGATGATCACATGACGTTTCAGAGCGATCTCCACAGGACTTATGCGTCGTCATCCGATAATCTGCTCTAGTTAAACATTACGAAGTGCAAAGCCGTGAGCATACACCATCAGCTTATCTATGAATATCGACTTGGGGATCAGCAGTTGCAACATGCTACCTAGGAAACCGACCTCGGGGTGATCGCGCAGGACGATCTTGATTGTTCGCGATAGGCTGAAAAGGCATCAAAAAGAGCCAGTCAAAATCTTGGACCCTTACGGAAGGCTTTCGGAAATTTCGAGCCATCAGTCATTCTGCAAATGCTGAACGCCTACGTGAGGCCCCACGTTGAATATGCGATCCAGGCTTTGCGTCCCTGGCACAAGCGCGGCTTCAATGTACTTGAAGCTCCACAATGCAGAGCGACCAAACTCCTTAGAGGATTGTTTCATCTCTCCTCTCAATGCAGACTGCAGTCTCTGAGATTGTACAGTGGTGAATAGTGACCTCAACGAGGGAACCTGATCACGGTGTACTTAATACTGACGAACCCTAGTGACCCATGTCGCAACCTGTTGCAGGTGAGCCAAAATGCCTACCTGAGAGCCCATCAGCTCAAAATGGCTACACACTACAGTTGGCTTGATTGTCGAGGAAACGTTTTCTCCCTCCGTGTGTCCCGTACCTAGAATTCCCTTCCGACTCACGTTATCCTTGCCCCTACATTAACGCTATTCAACTAACTTCTTGGCGACACGCTTTTCAACTTGCATTACTTGATATAGTCCGTTCCACCTGGAGGACGAAATAACGCAAAACTGCCCATGTGCTTAACGGCCCTCTCCGCAATGTGGCGGTGAGGATACATGCAGAAGTGTTCATGTGAGTATGCTGGATGTATCTAAAATGGGAGTAACATACCACATCAGTCAAATGAAGCAACACACGAGTGAGTGTTGTCGTTTCCTTGTTTATTTCTCACGCACTTACTGAACTATAACAGCTCTCTAGTCTATTTTGTGTCTGCATATCCCATCCCCACTTCAAACTATCGTTATGCAGTAGTGCATTTAACTCGGTAGACGATTATAATGATAATTTACTTATTCGTTGATCCTTTTAAGTTTAAGTTTTACTGCAACCTTCCTACGTACTTTTCAAGCACATGCTACTTTACCCGTGATAAATCATTGCTCATTGTTCATATCCCCATCCGAAGCGTTTCTCGGTAGGCGTGTCCGAACCGTCATTGATGCTTTGAAGCCATCGCTACACAAGGGAGAGCGCAATGTTCAAATGGAGTTGGCCTTTAATCACCATCACGGAACACGCCCCCAGCATTTCGTGCCTGCAAATAGTGTGTACGTAAAGAATTTTCGTGACCGAAGATCATCCTGTATTCCTGGGTGTTTCGTGGAACAGATTTCAAGTGTGTTTTTCAGAATACAAGTGGATTCCATCATATTGACTAGACATGTAAACCATATTAGACTCTGTTTTGAAGTGCAAGGACGTTCCAAAAACAGGAAGCTTCACTACCGTTTGACATTTTACTGGATATGTATCAAACTACCCTGTCTGAAGAGCCTGCCATCCAAACAGAAAACGTAACTACAGGTCGAAAATACTCGACGTGAATCAGAGCACCAGTGCAGAGACTCGAGGTGAACCCAAGTTGTAAAGCATACCAATCGAACGTAGCGTGCTTCATAGTCGCTCACAGGTAGATTGGCATTCGTGACCATCTCGTCCTATTATTGTGTTGCACACGACAGTTGTTCAGAGCTAAACCGCTCACCATTCGTGACTATGTCCTCTCATGTGGTTGGCCAATTGATTTATTGATGCTTTGCATCCCGGTTGCTCAGTTTTGTCAGTTTTTCAATACAGTTTGTCCGACACGGTTGTGTTCTTGCTTCCCTTTAGGAATGGGTTCAGTTATACTGAGACGTCATAATCCACGCACGCCCAGTTTGTAACTGATGTGAATAAGCGTTTGTTTATTGATCACAATCACTCACAGCGCCTGTAAAGAAGTGAGTCATTGGCAAGGAAGCACGGATCAACGAGCGCCGTGCTTTTGTTCCGATGTCACTTCGTGTGTGTACTGCTGTCGGGGTCAGTTTGCGGATAGGCTTAGTGGGTTCAATGGGATAAAACGTCTTTCATCACTTTTACTGTGTTGGTCGTAAATCGACCACATAGCGTTGAAGAGTACGGAGTTGCCAGATTATATTGGTCAAGCAGTGTCAAAATCGATCATGCATTCGTGTGTGTGCTACAGTTTGCCCACTTTTCGGTGTCGCACCTAGGACCAAACAAACCCGACGAAACACTTATGAGTTGAAACAGCTACTGACGCAGTCGAAGTATCAACAGACAATTCGGGAAAACTCGTGCTTTCTCATGCTTTGGTGTTGAGCACTATGGGTCAAGGTTGCAAGAAGCCATGTTGTCCCCACATTTTTCCAGCTACGGTTTCGTACGCTGCACAGTTAAAACCTGGATCTTAGTAACATCCTCGGAATTGCTGGATACTCGACGAGCTATGTTTGCCGGTGCAGAATACAACGAACTCCGTCGGTCTACTTCTCAATACTCCAAAGCACGCCTGCACTTCGTCGGGAAACGCTGGGAGTCAAAACGAACTGATGGGGTGAAAGCCGATGCATCGGCTGGAAACTGCCGCAGTTTGTTTAGCTTATTAAGATCACCGGGGATAATTCTGAAGCCATCAGACGGACAATCCGTGATTAAGACGTTACAAAAATCTCAAACTTACGCAAGCGTTTGGATCACTTGTTTGTGCAATTTGCTCCCCCATTTAATTAGCCATCACTGACCTTAGTGAAACCCAGTTTTACATCGAATTGGGCTTGATCTGTCTCCACAGATCCTCACACCGAAGCGGTGATCCGAAGAGCAACCTGATCCTTGAAATATCCTAAAGCTCCTGGTTCTATTAATAAATGGCACACTTATAGGTGTCGACGAAATTCTATCACTGTTCACGAAGGCTTGGACTAACAACGCTCCTAATTCATGGGGAGAATCATCAGTTTCCGCGATTGCATAAGAAGGCTCCTGGGAAGACTGGACAATTAGTGCAGAAATTCATTGATCTTCGTCGCATCCAAATTCTTTGCGCCCGTCTTACTTCATAGGTTTTCAGCGACTAAAGAGGGATTTTCTAGAGTGGTTCATGAAGGTTTTCCTTTAGGCCGAAGATGAATCGACCAACTTTTTATGCTCCGTCAATTCCTCGAAATCCGTCACGTCCACCGGCAATCCATAATTGCAATGTCCTTGGACATCGGAGCAGCATTTGATTTGGTAGATAGATCTGCTTTGTGACACTGTTTACAAAGGAAAGATGTGCGCTACATGTTTGTAACCATTCTGCGGAAGCTGTGAAGTCACATGCGGGCAGTTTGGTCTCACGGTAGGAAATCCTCTTCGTTTACGGTTTTCAGCGGCCTTCGCAAAAGCTGCATTGTCTAACCTTCCTTGTGCGGCTTTCGCATCGAAAATGTCACCTAACTGACACTAAGTGTTCACAATTGGAGCACTGAGCTTCTTCCCAGAGACAGAGTGATGAACCTGGATTATGATGATAGCCCTGGGCTGGAGGACGATACACAGTCCATCCAAACCGGTTTGAACCGCTTAGCAATAGTGGCATTCAAATGTAGAAAACTACCCCAGGATGGACAGGTACCTGAACCCGTGTTCACTATTGCTGTTGACGTTCTGGAACAAGTCGATTGCTTCACATACCTCCGGAGTCTCATTACGGCCTAGATGGGTGTGGAACGTATAGTTTCATAAGGGATTGCAAAGACGCACCTTGCATTCATCAAACTGAAACACATATGGATACCTTCGCGATGTCATTCCCAAGCTTAATGGTAGGGTATATGGTGCATCCATCGGTAGGATCCAGTTGTACAGCTGTGAAACCTAGCATATTCGCTCGAAAAAAAATGAAAAGCTTGCCACATTTTAACAACCGCTGTCTGCGAAAGATTGTTAGTGTATGGTGGAAAACTCAAATAAGCCATACGGAAGTTCGTGACCGAGTGCTTGGAACCTAGTCACTGCCTTCAAAACGCTGTTCTCCGAGACCGTATGCATTGGTTCGACCATGTATTGTAATTACCCCGTTAACGCCTTCGTCATCAGGCGTTATTCACACTTCCCGGAAGTAATTCGAAGTGCCGCGATGGGCAGTCAGTGACGCGGAAAAAGAACATGAAGAAGGTGACGTCAAGCTTATCATCCGTCGGACCAGTTAGACCATTCAAGTTTGACCACCAGGATGTCCCTTACCTGCCGTGGGCCTAACTTCGGTGTAACCACTGCTTACTGAATACCTTCCAAAGAACGATCTCTCTGAACCTACCTGAGTTCAATAGTCATACTGACACTGCAGTGTGTACTGTTCGGAATGCTATTGGCTGATTTGCCATTGTTCAAATCTAACGGTATGTATTAACATGTGTGTGCATAGGCAGGATTCAATTCGAATGCGTTATGGACTATGTGGAGTAGCCTTTTGGAGGAAGATGAGCCCCTTAAGGATCATTTCGACTGCGTTCTGAATGTAATTTGCTATAAAAAGGTATATTCCACCATACCAATACGTCAGTGGTTCCGCACCAGTCTGTGAGTGTGTACGTGGTTGCTACTATGTACATGCGACGGTCTCTAATTACGTGTGACTGCCTGTGTGTGACTGTCATGACTATGCTGCACAATCAGTATGTGTACTTTCGATCTCCAACTGCTTTCTACCTTCTGTTGCACCTGATTCTGTTCGCACTTCATTAACTCCTTCTATTTTCGGATATTTGTTTCCTGAGCTGTGTTAACTGGATACGCTAAGAGTACCCCGCGGCGCCGACGGCTGGAATGAAGAAGTTATCTTGCGGGGTACAACACAGACCACACGAACGATGCATTGGGACCAACGGCACCCTTAACCCAAAAACAACAGGGAAGAACAGTATTTCAGTAGAAAATGATGACAGGTTGGCCACCATCACCGTTTCGAAAGATTTGAGAAGAAAGTCTTTTTTCACCTACACCTTCTCACTTAGTTAAGTCAACTTCTTGTCGGTCAGGTAACAGTTGCCGATTAGTGGCTGAGTAGAGTAGAGGGACACCTATACACAGTCAAGACCACGAGGTCTACTTGGTTCGCCTCAGCTGGTTACCTAGCCATCCTCTCGGACACAATTCCGTCACCCCGATCGGATACACCCACCAATTACAGTCTATGCTGCTTGGTCATGACGGTTTCCCCTTTAGTTGCCCAAGTGGTTGTAACAACAGCAGGCCGGCATTACACGAGTCGCCTTCGATGACACTAATTCTAGGTTAAATCAGTGAACCAATCGAATTCCCTCAGCTATGTCAACTAGAAACCCAGTTGGTAGTTCACGTGAAACAACTTACTCAATATCTAGAAGACGTGAGGCATCTATGGTTTTCTCCGTTCCTGGACAGACTCCCAGGTCCAGTTGACTTCGTAACATAGTACACAGCTGCACTATTAAGTTCATTTTGACTAGAGGGAGCACAAGTTTCACCCTGGGTGGCCCAGAAGTTGTACCGGCATCTCTGCCTCCGGTGATACCTTTGCGCAAAACGTCGCTGCCCTTGACCTCGTGATTGGCGTCGTCTGTAGTAATCGAGGCGGCCGTCATTAAACGAATCATGCCGGTGGGTAAGGTTCCCTCGAAAATGTAATCCATTATGATGCTCACGTATTTTTGAAACAATGTGTTCAGTTGCCGTTGAAAAATTGCGGGGATGTTTGATATCTGAGAGAAATGCATTATCACAGTTTACAGAACTCGTAGAATAATCTGGCGATAAAACAGGTTATTTTTGGTGCAGTTATGCAGAAAGCAAGTAAGCGTTAAAATTACCTTTATATACCGTCATCTCAAGCCATGGAAGAGTGAAGCGTGGCTATTCATTTGGGAGCACAACATGGAAAACAGTTCCTGTACAATAGAAACTTGCAGTTTTTTTAGGGCACAGTGTTCTCGGCACATATGCTGTGCACGCGGTGCAAATATCGTGAGTCAGAGATTAGATATGGCTGGAGGTAACAAATTGGCAATGTTCGCGGTTGGGTAGCTGTAGCTGAATTAAGACGCTAGAGTCTTGTAGGAGCGCTTCGGTCCACTCCAATGAAGCGCGGAGTCAAAACGAGTGTCAACCATTGACTGATCTCGTAAGGATTGATGATGTGAAACGACCCGAAATAAAATGGAATGCACAACATGGAAAAAGAACCTGGATTGAATAATTCACATAAGCTTGGGAAGTGAGAAGAACGGATATCAAATATAAACGAAATGCCGTGTGCTTCATGGAGAGCAAAAAGAAAATCTGGGAGCCAATTAGAGAGATCCAACGTACATAAACGCTGTATATCAACTCGAACCGCAATCTCATTGTTTTCGCATTCACTGGTTCCACGCACACCCCAGCATATACGCACAAAGCACTTTCATCTACCCAAAGTCTGCTCACCGTTCGCTGTTCCATGGATGATTCCAATGCGTTCCCATTTGTGGGTCGGAAACCACAGGTCTGCTTTACTCTGGGTCAGGAGTAAGCAATATTTCTGACAACAACCCGAATGACTGAAAACGACTAGCTCAAGCCCCGTAATCATTCTGCGCAATACTTTCAGGCAGTAATAAAGAAATAGCAAAGTAAACACGGCACTCGTCCACCATTCTTTTCGTAGTAACCACAATGAAGAACGAAACAAACGGGATCTAAACGAGAAAAAGGCTGAATTACACACATTAGAAAAAATTCTATGAAAACACCAGAAAAACTTGCCTATAAGGGTTCAGTGGTTCAATAGTGTATGATGGGATAAAAAGCATAACTTTACAAGACCCACAGGATGGATATGCAAAAGAAAATTAAAATCTAAATGTTCCAACGTGGAACGTAAAGTATCAGTGGTTAAATCATTGCACTTTAACAAAGTGTTGTGTATCGTTTATCACTAAGATGAAAATCTAAGAATCTTTCGAATGTCGTCATGTCTGGTGCGTTCACCACATAGTTTGGTAATGCATTCCAGTGAGAACAGACTATAAGTGAGAAAAAAATACTTTCTACAATTCAAACGAGTGTTGCGTCATTAGTTTCAGGTGGTTGCCTCGGTTTTGTTTGTATGGGGCTAGAGTCAACAGTGATGTACATGGATGCTCGCTTTCGGTTAGTATCCGGTATGTTATAGTAAGATCTCCGCGAAACCGTCGGTATTCTAATGTGAACACACCGAGTACACGAAGACGCATTTCGTAACTTATACCGGATAGTCCACGCGTTGCATTTGTGGCTCTTCTTTGGGGCTGTTCCAAGAGGCGGATGTCTCGTTTTAACCATGGACACCAGGCCTGAATTGCATATTCAACATGAGGACGAATGTAGGAGTTACTCAGCAATGGTACTAGCTGTCGCTCAAAAATGCCGAGAGCTCGCCTCAAAAGTCTCAAGTTCAAGTTCGCCACACTTGCTCCTTTCGAACATTGGAGCGAATTTCCAAGACTCTCTTGCACGATCATACCTAGGTCGCGTTTACTAGTCACGTGTTGCATGACGTGTTGCCTCAAAAGGTATGTGTTGACGAAGCTGTTGTGCACTGTCAGCAGGTGGCACTTTGCAGGTTTCAGTGGGAGCTGGTTCTTTTCTGCCCATCCGTTAATCGGAGACAGATCTTCCTGGAGGTAGACACGGTCGGATGCTGAGCGAATTGCTCTCCATTTTTTGCATCGTCTACAAATATTTGCATTGGAGATAGAATGTCTGCTGGTAGGTCATTAATGTAAACTAAAAATAGTAGTGGGCCGAGGACGGATCCTTGTGGTACACCACTGGAGACGTAAAGGCTTTCAGAATAGGTGTCGGCTACTCTTACCTTGATTGCTCTGTTGTGTAAATAGTCTTCTAACCGGGTGAGCAGTGAACCGTTGATATCGTAGGCAGCAATATTTTGTAGGAGAAAGAAGTGATTGACCCTGTAGAATGCTTTAGAAAAATCCAGGTATATCACATCTATGGGCACTCCTTCATCCGCCGCCCTGGTCCATAAGTCCCGAGTAATCAGCAACTTGGTGAGACAAGATCGTCCGCGTCGGAAACCATGTTGGGCATTAGAAATTATCTGTTGACTTTCAAAGTATCTCGTCAGTTCATCGGCGATTGCAGATTCCATAATTTTTGACAAAACAGGAAGGAGAGTAATAGGTCGGTAGTTAGCAGGATCCGAGCGCTTACCTCCTTTATATATTGGAGTGATAATTCCATTTTTCCACTCAGATGGAAGTGTATGGGAGTTAAGCAGACCCTGGAAAAAGGTTGCAAGTGGTGTTGCTATGGTGGGAGCAAGGGTTTTCAGTACTTTTAGGCAGATTATGTCGATTCCAGGGGCACTATACTTTCGGAGAGACTGTAGTTTGCTTGCAACAGCTGCTGGAGTAAAGGTGACGCTGGATAAACCAACGACATTTGTTGGGAGTTGGTAGGGCGATGGTTCCATGACATTTGTAGCTACCGAGCCAAACTGCAAGTGCAGAGCATTCGCGGCATCCACAGCAGTAGTTGTTAGGCCGCTGGCCGTCCTGAGTGGTGGTATTCCGGGCTTAACCTTTCTTTTGCCATTCACAAATCTGTATAGTAGTTTGGTGTTACTCGTAAATTTCAGCAACATATTCTCCTGTCATTCGTACTTATCGACTCTAATGAGTGACGTGCAGTAGTTTCTGATGACTTTGTAATCCGGCCATGTGACATCACATGGGCTTAGCAAATGTTGCCTCCAGAGTTCATCTCTTCTGTTGATCCATTTACGTGTTCTACTCCGGATCCACGTATTGGTCCGGCGCGATGTTCGTAATGGTACAACCTTCGATGCTGATTGTATGACCCAGTTAATTTTATCTTTCAATTCATTCCACGCGTCATTCGTTGAGCTGTGCGTCTGTAGGTCCCAGTCAACGGTTACTGTCAAGCTGCGCAGCTTATAATAGTCCGTAATAGTACGTTGAGTCTCTCTTTAGCAACAATACTGGCATAACATACATAACCAAATGTTAGGACTGAATTGTCACTACTGCCCAGTGGAGGATCGTATGCTACTGACTCAACCATCAACTCTTCATTAGTCAGGATTAAGTCCAGGAGTGATGGCTTCTTTGAACCGCAATGTCTGGTTGGTCGATGCACATGGTTATACAAAACTGCCATATCCATGAATTCGAGGAGTTTCGATTTAAATGATGGCCCACTAGGGGACATTGATGCTATTGAAGGAACATTAAAGTCACCCATTATAAGATAGTGAGAGTACTTTTGTGAAACAGCATAGCGGAGGGCGTTTAACGGAATGTTATCGCTGTCTGCTGATGAGTTCGGAGGTCTATAAATAACTACCAAGAGGCAAACATCACGCTTCTTCTGTGAACCGACATCTCGACCTACTAGGTGCAGTCGGTAAAATAGTGCGTCGGGAATAACAAGGGAATTTTCGGTAACAGCCTAACATTTCAAATAATCTCGATAGTAGAGAGCAACACCGCCACCGCGAAATGGACGATCATTTCGAATGACTGACATTTCATTGAGTTCAATCTCTGGATCAAGTATGTCGTTTGAGAGCCAAGTTTCACTGACCGCTATGAGGTCCCAAGTTATTGTTTCATGTCGGTGGCGCAGCTCCGAGAGCTTAGAGTGCAACCCATGAGTGTTGGTGTAGCAGCATTGTATTTGTTGATGCATCAGGAGCTCGGTTCGCTGTGAGTGACCGGCACAAATAGTGCCGATCTGCTGAAGTTTTTGTAACGGTTGTTTGCACTGTTGGCTGGTTTGAGATGGGTACAATTGAGGCTGGCTCATCTGTATCTGAGGTCTGTACTAATTGAAGGAATACTCTTAACCGTACTTCTGGTGGCCAAAGTTTCCTGTTGTCATGCCATGCTTGGATTGCCACTGATACCATTTCGGGCGCAGCTAAGGTAACTTTCAAAATTCGTGGCCCGCTACCTTGATAGTTTGTGGAAGCAGTTAGACGCGTGACGTCAAAAGCCACGACATTCTTCATGTCGTATAGTTCTGCGATGTACCGCCATTCTTCGATGTCGTGCTTCCGTCGTTCACTGCTATCGTCATGCTTCAATTCTGACACACCATGAACCAGTACCACTTTTTTCATCTCATTTTGACGTGACGAACTAGGGTTGGATTTACGCTTCTGTCTTTCTGCACATGGCCTGTCAGGAAAAATGCGGGCACTGAGAGAAGAGTTCACTAGCATGTGGCTTGCTAAGAGAACATCTTCCAGGTCGCGCGTGTTGCCAAACGTTACTCGCAGTAACCGAGGTTCCCTTGAGTGTGGAGATGATGGATTTCGTGAAAGGCGTGTAAGACTAGTTAGGAGAACTTTCAGTCCGAGTGCGCAGGTTATTTCAGCCCACCGGTTTTGCTCCTCGGCTTGTCTACCTTTTAGCGATTCGCTAGTGGGTTCTGGGACGTTTGAACATATTACTGTCATCGCCTTTTGATTGCGTAGTAATTGTTTGTTCTGCAGTTCCTTGTGAGCGTAGGTTTGTCGAGTGGGGGTGTCTGGCTTGTCTTCCGTGGACAATACACCAAGGCTACAGCAAGAATTTTTACGCGCAACGCCGTTATTTGCGCTATCTGTAGGGGTCAAGTGTTGTTGATCAGCTACTGACGGAGGTGAGCATGCAATCTGTGCGTAACTCTGCATGCTTTGGCGCATTACGTGAGACTTGGGGTACCGTTCAAGCGGCCTGTTTTCACTGCTGTTTTTCACTAACGGTGTTTGCCTTTCGCTGGACTGGGTAGCGCTTTTGCTAGAGAGCTTTTGCCTTTTAACAGGTCGGGGATTCGGGCTACTTAATGCACTAATCTGCAACTCGAGTTCCGAGATTTTCCCTTCCAATGCCGCGATCAGTTGCTTTTTGGTCTGCAGGCGTAACAGCCAATGCTTCACACCTTAACGTAAGTTTTTGAACAATCTTAATTATCGGACTATCTGAACATATGTCACGAAACCACAAGCTATCTGTCGATACACTGTTAGCTCCGTTAAGTGTAATGTTCACATTTGTCGTGTCATATGAATTGGCACAGAACGAACACGTGATTTTCGAGCGGATTTCAGTTCCCCGCATGTCTGAGCTACGGTTGACCTTAGCTTTGTTGCTCACTGGATTCCCGCTTGACAAACTTCTCCGGCCCATGGATCAATGGTCGGTATGCACTTTTAGGTTGCGCTGGTCACGCCGTTTGGGCTGACTCAGTTGTCTGCTCTATAGTCAGGGCGTTTGGATGGTGCGTCACTAGGCCCACAGGTAGGCAAAATCATACAGGCTTTGTGCAGTGAAATGCACGTAAAAATATGTGGTAAGGTGAGATGACAAAATGCTTGTATCTATGGTATACCCTGGTGCACAGTACATAGTTATATATTGTCTGACAGCCTTAAACAAGATCTGTCGAATGGTATCACAAAGGTACTGATGAAACTCAAATAAGCCAAGTTACTCAAGTTGACCTTAGTGAATAGACTTCTGAAGACTTTGTTTGTCGTGGGCCAGCGTATCGTTGGACTTGCTTCAAAAATATAGACGCCGTTGGATAGAGCTCAGTGATCCGAATCGATTGAGCGTCCTTCCGAAGACGTGGCACAAGAATGTGAAGGGATACGTCATTAGGCTATCCAACATAGCCGCATGTCACTGTCCTACACGGCTTTTCTCCTCCACATGTAACAGTACTTTCTGCTGCTCCTGTCAAATGCCTGCTTGATCAGCTCATGCCATTCGCGACGATCAAATGCCGTTGATTCCCAGCACCTGAAATCAGTATTCATTAGTGATAAACTCCTCTTGATCATATCCCGGTACCGAAGCTTCGGTTTCCATACATGCCGCTTCCCTGCTCTAAGTTGCTCATACATGATCTCCTTGGGTATCCGTGTTGAGTCCATGCGCCCGATATGCTCCAGCAACTACAGGTACTGCAGCAGGAATATGCAGTCCACTGCACACATACCACTACAGCGCAGCACTTCCGTGTCTGAAACACTGTGGTAACAACCTATGCACAGATTCCGTCGCAGGCATATTGATGAAACCGCTCAAGACATCTGACATCCTTCCGGTTCATCGTCCAAGTTTCAGTGCGGTATAGATGAATAAACATCCCCGTCGACTTGCATACCATCAGCTTTCTCCCATAGGTAAGCTGCTGATTGTTCCACATATGTTTCTCCAGCTTGTCAAACGTTGCAGTCACTTTCGATGCGCGGATACGCGGTTCGCTCGTCATCTGCAGGTCGTAGACATAGCGCTTCCTGGGTAGCAAAATCTAGAAGTCGTTGCAAAATCGTTGTTGCCAATGTGGATTTGAGGTAGACCCACGGACTCAATTTATGGTGTAGGCTGCAAATGATAAACAGTATTGTTTGTGTTGATGGTAAACCGGAACTGGACCGTTTCGAAGCGAGAACCGAAAGCATGTGCGGCGACACAACCGCGCTGCGTGCAAACAACGCGCATTCATCGGCAAACAGAAACATACGGAAGGTTTTCCCACGCACTAGGGTTCTCGTCCCAAAACGACGGATGTTCAACAACCCACCACCAATACGGTGCTCCACACGAAAATTATAAGGGCATTGTATGAAGACAATAATTAAAAGGAGCGGCTGCTAAGCTACAGCTTTACTTCGCACTAGAGATAAATGCAAAGTCATCCGAGGTCTTTCCACTCGCTCGCATGCCACTGTTCAGACATTCAAGTAAACTTACAAACTTACGCAGGCAACCAAACTTACCCAACGCCAACCACCATGCCTCGTGGTTCATCATATCAAATGTCTTGGTGATTCAATATCTTGGAATATGTTTGGAACAGACTGGGATTTCATGATTTCAGAAGGTTTTGAATACAAATCGGTTTTGGTAGGGTTTTATTGTGGTAACGTTTCGCCCTTGACACAAGAGCTTCTTCAGACCAGGGGACTTGGTACAAAATTGGCTTAGCTTTTTATGGGAAGGTCGCAAGACATACCCTGAACCATTGGATAAGTGTTACAGGTCAATAGGTTAAGTGGCCATGCTAGTGAAATAACAAGCAGCGAGCGTTTCTCATTGATCCACGTCACCGGTCGTTCACATGTGAGGCATTCCTTTCTGGCAGCTGCTGATTCACGCTCCGACCTGAGTTCGCCGACGACACCTTTTCTGACTGACCGGATTAACGCAGCCCGCCACGCGTTCGATAACTCCACCCCGTCTGTTCTGTTCACACAGTTATTAGTTTTAGTAATCTCGGTCGCATCAGCAATCAACCTTTGTTTCGTTGCTGATAATCCCCTCCTAAGTATCTCGACATTGTCCCAATCAATCGCGTGTCCTGCCTCTAGCGCATGTACGGCCACCGCTGAATCTTTTAGTAGGGCCCTGTATTCAGGCTCATTTCTCGGTGGACGCGAAACGTACCTCTTGTGTTCTTCTATCCTCCTGCGTAGCTCTCTCGCTGTTTGACCTATATACACGTGTTCACGGTCTTTGCAATTGATTTATAAACACACTTTGTCGTCCTGTCTCTTGGAAGTGGATCCTTCAAACGCACAAGTGCTTAATAGCGCGTTTGACCCTTTAGAAAAACCACTCTTAGTTTCTCCCTGTTTAGTGCTCGTCTGATTGATTCTGAGGTTCCCTTTTTACAGGGGATTCCCACCGTCCCAATCCACTCCGTTGTGCGTCGTGGAGGTGGATTTAGAGATCTCTGTAATTGGCGTTTCACTAAACGCCTCGGATATCCACTGTCTACCAATTTGCTCACCGTCTCATTACGAGCGGCCTTCCTGTGCTCCTTCTTTGTACACAGTCTGGGCTATGCGAAACAGAGAGGATGCGATAGCGCCATAGACTTGTTTTGGATAACCCGAACTGTAATGAAGCACTCCGGCCGTATCTGTCAGCTTGCGATAAATCGTCGTCTTTAGCCGTCCACCGTTCCTGTGGACTAGGCAATCGAGGAGTGGCAGTGTGCCACTGCAAGATTCCAGTTCCATAGTAAAGTTTATGTTACCATTAATGGAGTTCAGATGGTTTAGAAACGCATCCTTCATATCTCGCTTAATAATCACAAACGTATCATCCACGTAGCGCTACTAAATCTTTGGTGAACTAGTGGAGTTTGTCAGCGCCTTTCTCTCAAAGTCTTCCATGTACAGATTTGCCAATACGGGGGATATTTGTGACCCCATGGCAACTCCCTGTTCCTGAGAGTACAGTCGCGACTTGAAAGTGAAATATGACATATTAAGGCATACTTTAATTCCATCGATTATCTGGTCTACCGCGAGTTTCGTTCGCTGCTCCAGGCTATTGTCCTCAGTAAGACAACATTGTGCTATACCCAATGCGTCATCCTTGGGCACCTTAGTGAATAAGGAGCTAACGTCGAAACTAAACATTATTTCGTCTGGCGCGATGACCATACCTGCTACCTTTCGCGCGAACTCATAGGAGTTCCGTACGACCGTATTTGTTCTCCTTGTAAGTGGTTGCAACAAACCTGCCAAATATCGGGCTAGTTCGTGCGTTGGAGAACCGATACCATCTACAATGGGCCGAACAGGAACTTCGGGCTTATGTAGTTTTGGCAACGCATAGATCCTAGGTGGAATCATTGATATCGGATTTACGCTATACCATTTGCCTATCCCTAGGTTGTCATTCACACTTCTCAGGTAGTTTTCTACCTCAGTTTTCTACTTTTTCATTACGGACGACACGGATTTTTTCTCAAATGCTTCGTAAGGCCCTTCTGCTAAACGCTGTTCCATTTTTTCCACATAATTCGATTTGTTCATTATCACTACGGTCTTGCGTTTATCAGCTTTCGTGATGATGATGGTGGGGTCTTCTCTTAAGGCTTTTAATGCGGTACGCTCCGCTCTTGTAAGATTTGGCTACCCAGGCTTCTGAAATCTGACGATATCTGCCACCTGTGCACGAATATTCTCAGCTGTTACTACTGGTAGTTTCGTCATCACGGTCTCTTGTGTCAAGGGCGAAACGTTGTCACAATAAAACCCTACCAAAACCGATTTGTATTCAAAACTTTCTGAAATGCCTTGGTGAAATCAACAAAAAGCGAGTACAACGGCTGGTGTCGTTCTCTACACTTCTCCTGCAACTGACAATCTGAAAACACCATATCGGTGGTGCTGCCACCCGAACGGAATCCACATTGCTCTTCTGTCACGTTATGTTCCACAACCTGATTGACCAGATGGTTGAGCAGGAGTCGGGTAATCACCTTGCTCACACAACTCAGAAAGTTGATACCATGATACTTAGTGGCACATTGCTTGCTGCCATTGCCCTTATACAGTGGTAGCACAAAAACATTCAGCAGCATATATATATATATATATATATATGGCGGTATTTGGTTCTGGATTTGCCTGTCACTGCAGCCTTTCAAAGTTAATCGAAGAACTAAACTTACCCAACACCAACCACAATGCCTCGCAGTTCACTGTATCAAATACCTTGACGATGTACCGTATATCATCGCACATAAACCGCGGAATTTTGGACAATTTTCCATGTCTGTAGGGGGGTCGGCTTATAAAAACGTTATGCGTAAATTTGGAAATCACTTGCGAAATTCACCCAGGAATTCACTGCATACCTATGCCCCCATCTTGCCTTAGCACCACTCGCTAGTGGCAGACGGTATCCCAGGCGGGGATTTGAAGTGCCTATAGGAAGACATATTAGGTTTGTATCGAAAATCCTAGGTATATTATACAGTTGGCTTTCACGACAGATGGCAGTAACGGAAACATACTGATTCTACAGAATCGAAGACCACCACACATAATAACATTGGAAAAACTCATGATCGAGCAGCAGCTACAGGTAGATTTATAGCCTACATATTCAAACGCTGCACAATGGTATTAAGATTACTGGAATCTTTCGAAACTAAAATCCGAGTTAGAATCTGCAAACAGTTTCTGGTACTGGTCGTCCGTCATTGGGACATTAGGGTGAATATCATCATCTTCAACTTCACTGCTCTCGTCATTGTCGTATTTCTCTGTTACCGGCCCGGCAAAAATCCCCGCAAAAACGCGCCAGAAACCCCGGCAGAATGGCTGTGGGAAGCGGGGTCCAATTTCTCCCCACAACTCAGCAGAGCTCAGCCACTCCGAGACGCGGCCCAAACTGCGCACCTTCTGACAATGGTCATTTGCAAACTACCACCTATTCGTGGTGACTGTTTTCCCTAACTTAATAACCCATAGCATTGGCTGTGATCGCGCTTTGTTGGTCGTAAAAGAGCCTACAGAGGATCACCCGTCTTCTCTTTCTCTTCACCTCAGTTGGGAGTCGGTCGGGTCACGTGATTGCGTGTGAGTCGTTAGCTGGCCAGCCTTCGCGTCTAAGTCATTAGCGCGCGTCTATCGTAACCCCCTCTCGTGTGCGTCCGTTCCGAGGGCTCCGCGTCTATCCGAACACGTGCGGCTAGGATTGTTCACAAGTTCGCTCAATTATCCGCCTCACCGGCTAAGCTAGCGTCATCAGGACAGCGCAATTCCGTTCGAGTGGTCAGCGTAACAAGCCGTCATCGTAGGCGTGCTCCAACCGTGCCAGCGACACTCTTATCAAGCAATTACTCAGTCATAACAGAGGCGGCATTCCCTCAATCATAACATTCTCAAAAATGGCATCGTCTTCACTTCCGTCCGCAGCATTACTGAGGCAGCATGTTTTGAATGCTCGTATGATAATTTCTGATGGAATGTCCAGCCACGTTTCTTTCATCCACTCTACAATTGTTACAATGTCAAACTTTTCAAATTGCCACCCTTCGTCAACTCTACATCAACCGATGCCATCAACTCAATCTACCTGAGCCGAAGCCTATCTTTAAAGGGCTTACTGAGACAGACATCCACCGGGAAGTGAAATCACAGACGACTGCAGTTCTCGGCATGTTTTCTCTACGTTCTCAGTTCCATGTGCTATAAAAAATCCCAAAATAACACATACGGTATTTTTAAAAGGGCACCGCTTCGCTTTCCTCAAATTGTATTCAGCCAGTCTGTAGTGCCACTCTCGCCCATCCATCCTTTCAGGTGAACCCGCACAAACATCCCGTTTGGGAACTTCATTCCTTTAGGCATTGTCTTGCGGTTACAAATAATGAAAGATGATTGACGGGAACCATCCGCCATACACCCTAAAACAACTGTGAACCGTGTCTTATCGTGTTTCGTCGTCTTTACAAAATACTGTATTAGCACCTTTCTGCTCCACCGTGCGATTTGAAAGCACATCAAAGCACACGGGTGTCCTGTTCATATTTCCTAGTTTGGACTGTTCAAAGTCAAATTGATTTCTCAGCTGATTCACGAACCTTTGAAAAGATTCCACTTTACTGTCTAATTCCTTCGGCAGTCGGTTTTGTGCGGGTCCGTACACATGTCGAATAGGTTCATAAAACGACTGCACCATCCCGAGGAAGCAACAACATTTTAATGGCTGGATTTCCGGACTTTTCAATACTGTGAGTGCCCTGACCCGTATGTTCGTTCCGGTAACTATTAATTCGCTGTGCGGTAACTCCATAACCCACTGCACTAACTTGTTCTCCAGTGCAAGAAACATGGTTTTGTTACCGCGCGCTGCTCTCTTTCCTACAGGCACTAGTGACAATTACAAATTTTCCTTTCGTCATTCTCTCATTTGCTTTTCATTCACGGTGAAATGGCGTACAGGCATAAAATTATTAGATGGTTCGGCAAACGCGATAACCCAATTCAAAGCCCGAAGCATATGCACATCGTTTCTGTCCAAACATTTTTTCACTTTTCTACGGCTTTGGTTGATTGTAGGAAACGTGGGCACATTCAGCTGGGTTGTGTGACGTCGCGTTAGCACTATTTTGGTTAGCGAATCACAGCGCTTATACAGTATGCTACGCTAGTCAATCTGGTGCATTAAAAGTACAACGTCCTCCCACACCAGTGATCGTGAACTATCATCGCACCCGCTGCTCCACTACCATTCAGATGCATGCGGCTCCCGACTAAGCGAAACGGTATCTGACATACCCGTTCAACTTACCCCATATTGTCGGCTGTTTTACGTGTTTCATGTGATTTGACATCTAATCAATACACTGTCCAGTGCGCTTAAAATCTGTTCCGAAGGCTCTAAGCCCCATTAACTGTGACCGTAAGACAGAAGGCCGCCAGAACTGACGAACAGAAGAGCAGCTTTTGCTTGAGCGCACTCAAGTGATGGCAGATAGGGATGGTCAAAAGCATGATACTTTCGTTTCGCTTTTTGCTGATTATGATGGGGTCGGCTAATCTACGGGCCTACGATTTTGGATATAACGTTGCAAAGCCATAGTGTCGGCTTATATACGAATCGGTTTAGACATGGTTATATACGGTATATAAACAGCGACATAAACAGCGGTATATAAACAGCTGGTGTCGCTCTCTACATTTCTCCCACGATTGACCAGCCGCAAAACCATATCAATGGTGTTGCGACCTGAACAGAAGCCATTGTTCGGTTCCAAAACCTCACGGATTGGGCAGTTAAGCACGATTCGGACAATCACCTTGCCCGCACAACACGGCAAGTAGATGCCAGGATAATTCGTGCTACCTTGCTTGCACCTTGTGCCATTGTACAGTGGTAGCACAAGGGCATCCTTCACTTCAGGAGACACTTGTACCTCAATCCACAAGCGTTGCACGAAGTGGTGCAGCGCAGTCATCAACGCGGATCCACCGTGTTTTAATACTTCAGGCAAGATCCCGTCGGCTCCGGCACACTTGCCGTTCGCAGCAGAAGCGGGAGGTGGTTTCCAATACTTCAGCACCAATGCTGATTCGCGGCAATATTGAAGATTGCACCTAGGTTGAAGGCTGAAAGAGACAGACAGTTTTGCTTGTGTTGATGGTGAGCCCGAATTTGGACGCGGTCAAAGCCATCGCACTAGTCATGTGCTGCAAATTATCCGCGCTATGTGAAAACAACGCACAGTCGTCAGCAAACAGCAACATACGGATAGTTGTCTCATAAACTCGGGTTCTAGCACCGAAACGACGAATGTTCAGCAACCCACCATCAATACGGTGCTCCACAAAAACACCGTAAGCACAAGCAGCATCAAAAGCACACGATATCATGGCATGAAGATATATATTAAACGGGGTAGGAGCTAAGACACAGCTTTGCTTCACACCAGAGACAACTGCAAAGTCATCCGAGGTCTCTCCACTCAGCTGCACCCTCACTCGCATATCACCGTGCAGAAATTCAATTAAACTTACAAACTTACGCGGGCAACCAAACTTACCCAACACCAGCCACAATGCCTCGCGGTTCACCGTATCAAATGCCTTGGTGAAATCAACAAAACGCGAGTACAATGGCTGGTGTCGTTCTCGGCACTTTTGCTGCAACTGACGTGCTGCAAACACAATATCTATAGTGTTGCCACCCGAACGGAATCCACACTGCTCTACCGCCACGTTAGGTTCGACAACCTGACTGACGAGGCAGTTGAGCAGGATTCGGGCAATCACCTTGCCCACACAACTCAGCAAGTTGATGCCACGATAATTCGTGCAACATTGCTTGCTACAATTGCCCTTGTACAGTGGTAGCACAAGAGCATCCTTCACCTCAGAAGGCACCTCATCCTCAATACATACACGTTGCACCAAGTGGTGAAGCGCAGTCAACAACGCGGGTCCGCCGTATTTCAATACTTCAGGCGGGATCCCGTCGGCCCCAGCACACTTGCCGTTTCGCAGCTGAGCACGTGCTCTCTGCGTCTCATCCAGTGTCGGCGTGTCCGCCAGATTCGTCTTCACATTGTGTTGCTTCAGGCCGTTCAATGTAGGCCAGTCGATCTCTGAACGGTTTTGCAAGAGACAGTCAAAGTGTTTTCGCCAGATCTGCATCATGTCTGCAGTCTGTGTGCAGGTAGCGCCTGAACTACCATCGATCAGTGTCCTCAGCGGCTCCAATCTCGTTCCATACACCGCCTTCAAGGAGTCCAAGAATTCATTGTGTTGGCGGCGTTCGGCGTAGCATTCCATCTGCTTCACATTCCCCGTCAACCATACAATTTTAATGCGACGGAGCTCTCGCGTCAGTCGCCGTCGAAGTTTGTGAAACTGACGCTTCTTGCCCAAGTCACTGCGGTCTGCCAATGTACAGCAAATGTTGCGTCCTTCGCCGATACCAATGCGTCAATAGTCACATTGTTTTCATCAAAGCAATCAGGCCGCTTACAGTTTGCACGCCCGATGGTCTCCTCGGCAGCAGCTATCACGTGGTCGCGAATGTGGTGCCACAGGTCGCCCAGTGTGGCTATGCATTCCACATCACACAGGCGTGCAGCCATCGCCTACTCCAACTCAGTAGGTTTCGCTCCAGTGCCGAGGGAGATAAGGTTAAATTTGCGCCGATTCACGGCGGCAGTGCAATAAATAGATTTAAGAAAACATATGTACAGTTTGGTCCGCACCAATTTGTGATCAGTGCCACACTCAGCTCCACGCAGTACACGTGTCATGCCCACTTCACGCATGTCACGCTGACGTACGATGACGTAGTCCAACAGGTGAGCGTGACAACTCTGTGGGTGCGTCCAAGTTGCTGTATCACTCACACAGTGCAAACCGAGTGTTCGTGATCGTCAGGCCGTGAGTGGCACACAGTGAGAGCAGCCTGTCACCGTTCGCATTCGCTGAAGCAATGTCACGCGGACCGATGCGACCTGTCCACACCGATGCATCACGCCCAACGCGCGCGTTGAAATCACCCAGCAGAACTAGTCGGTCGCTCATCGGCACAGATGGTATCACGGAAGATAGCTGAGTGTAGAATTGATCAAGCATGTCATCAGAATAACACATGGTCGGACCGTACGTGCTTATAAAAGTGGCAAACTTACCTCTTCCGAGTCATAATCGAACAGTCCTCAGTCGCGCGCTGATACCCGTTGGTTTACCCAAGAGCTGGCCATTCAGGCGATCGGATATTACAAATCCGACCCCAGGATCGCGTGGTGCTGAGGCGGCGTTGCCCACCCAGCAGAAGGTGTAACCAGCACCTGCTTCACGCAACTTACCTTGCTCAGCGAGCAGGGTTTCATTGAGCGCCGCAATACCCATGTGATAACGCGCCAGCTCCATCGCGACGAGTGCAGTGCGTCGCTCGGGGCGCTCACTGGAATTCCGGTCCAGTAGTGTGCGCACGTTACAGCACCCGATGTTGAGTGCTTTGCGCGCAGGCATACGATTGCATCTGTGGGCAATCGCACGTGAGATGGTCGTTGTGCTTCGGAGATTTGCTTGAAAGCACTCCGCTCGGAGCCTTTAGCTCAATAGCCTGACCCGCAAGTCAGTGGGTGGTTTGGAGGTTTGCTTGAGGGACTCGGCCCGGAACCTTTGGCTCAATAGCCTTACCCACAAGGCAGTGGGGAGCAGATCCAGCTAATGAATGTGATTGCAGAGACAGATTTGGATCTGTTTGAGGGCCGTCACAAGCAGCCTTTGAGGTACTGGAACGATTTATATATGCTTTGCGACCGTAGTAGGATACGCACCTGCGACCACGGTCAGACGCAGGTGGGTTTTGGCGGGTTACACCAATTTGATAAGGGACCGCTTGACTTGAGGCGGGCAGTAGGAAACCATTGAACACCTAGAGGTGCCCTCCCGCCTTCCGGGAAAATGCGCGGCGCTCCTGCTCTACGTCAATCGAGCTGTGAGCTTATAACCCTCAGATCTGTTATCTCCCATGACTAGGTTTTACGGGAGGAGTGCCATTGACCACTTCCTAACCTCCGAAGAAGATGGACTAGGATACTGGCAGTGCGCTCACACCTGACAGGAGAACGACTCGGGACTTCAGCCAAAGCTTTGGATTAAACGTACCCCCGAAAGGCAGCGGGTCTAGCATATGGTCAGTTCACTGACTCATGCGGATCTTAGCAGGGAGAAGGGCGAAACCCAACTCCCACCCAGCGGTCGCCACGAGGCGCCCAGGACATGAGCAAATGGCACGACAGTAACAGCAGTGGGTAGATCACCTGTCAGGATATAGCCACCACCTGCCTCAGCGCACCATAGTTTTTCTTTCCGATATATATATATATATATATATGTATATAATCAAAGCAACAAACCACTTGGGTGGCTGAAACAAAACCTTTCCACCTGCATCAAATTAATAACCATAGTTAAAATTTTCCGTGTACACTCTTTTCCGTGTACGCGTTTTTCCGTGTATGCATTCTTCGTATACGCTTTTTACTGTACGCAATTTTTCGTGTACGTTTTTTGGTGTACCCTTTTTCCGGTCACCATATTTTACAACCATGTGCTGGCTGATAGTCTTGTTCAGATCACCTAAGGTCAACAACAATAAAACGTGCAATGTTAAAGGTAACATATCTCACAACGTCTCGTATTCCATACGCTTTAACAAGCAAATTCGGGTACGGTCGTCGTGGCAGATCCGGTCCGCGGACCGTAGTTTTCTGACTTGGCTGAAGGAATTCTGAACTTCTCGTCGTGCCTAAATAAGCTAGTTAATCGGCAGAATAGTGTGTGACATTTTACCAGTCTCCCATCCACATGTTCCGCGGTTGTTTCACTCTGCTGCTCAATGCACCGCTAGTTCAATAAAAGTGTATTAGCGGTGGATCTTTCGTTACTGTCCATTAGAATCATACGGTGCTAAACAGTACTCATGCAAACTGTCCTCAACATGGTAACTCGCTGCAAAGAAAACACTTAGCAAGCTGCAAGTAAGGTAGTCGTCTTCAGTGCATTGCAGTGTTCGGAGATTGTTAGGAAAATAGCTATTTGACATCACTTTTTGCGAAGGATCTTAATATCCATTCTTTATTCTTCCTATTTTCTACTTCACGACTGTTTTTTAAAAGCTCCAGTGTGTTGTTAATGGAAGCTCATCTCTATGTCATGTTCAGCAGTGACAGTTGCAAGAACACATTCCATTGGTTTGTCTCCGCATCACTTTTCCACTTGGTTATGTCAAAGGAATATTTAGTTGTCACACAATTATTGCACTAGATTTTAATTTTTAGATCTGCACTTCTTATTCTCGTTTGTTTCGTGACATTTGTTTAAACTCTACTTTGTGTTATTCTGTTTGGCCAGTTCCAGTCACTGTAACTGGATGTTCGCTTTACGCTTGAGGTCCACTGAAGCTATTTGTAAGGACATATACGATTCACTCTTGATTACACAGGTACTTAGTCGCCCGTTGCATTTGATGTTTTTCTTCTGTTGGTTGGCTCAAGTGTAAGTTAGTAGCTTCGCTTCATTTTGCCTTTAAAACTACATAAGCAAATGTGATTTCGTGTATACTACTCTCTTTCCGGCTCGTCTTTGGACTTCTTCTGGCGATCGTGGGGTGTGAACAGTCGGCTGGCGACACAACAGAGATAAAACACTCCTAAATACAAGAACGAAGACGTATGGGGCCCCGTTCCCTTAAGGATAGAGGGCTAAAGGGTAATCATCTGTTGTGTCGGGCCCTGTGACTGCCTCCATCAACTAACGGTGGTGAGAACATAAACAAACAGGAACAGAGCACAGCGTTTTTTTCAGTGAGGCGATACTGTTATATAGCATGGTAAGTGAAATGTAAAAGCCAATCAGAGCGCGAAAAGCTTCGGAACTCTCAAAGCTACCAAGAACCGAACAAATAAGGTGCCAATCAGATGCACATAAAGAAAGGAAAGTAGCATTGTCGAAATCGGGGTGCAACTGTGATCCGTACCCAAAAACAACAACCCTAAACAGCCAATAGGTCTGACGACATGATAGTTAAGACAAACGTCAGGGACTTGGCGCAAGAAAACGAGTCGCAGTTGAGGACGCTTATACATGTGTACACGCATTTTTATCGATTCTCTGACATCATCTATCCTCTTTGAATGTAGCGGGTGATTAGGTATTTTTGCTGAAGGTTCGTCACATTAAGACAGCCAACACACATCCAGCAGAGCAATGAGCAGTCATTGCATCCTTTCGAGAAGCGTCGGCAGTGGGCAATCCGTCTGTCCTCTTTGCTGAGCTGCCATTGTCAATAACATTACGAGATAGCTTGGGTGACTCCGTGGGCCAGCCCTGTCCTCCGCAATATGGAAACGCGCCTGTCAGTGTCCGATGGGAATACGCGTTACACCGGTCTGTTACATCGGGTAACTCCCCCTTCTCTCCCTCTTCTTATTCTTTATTTCATATGTCCACATGGTTGTATGGCAGAAAAGCATCAGTCCAAATGGTTGATGTATTGCTGTTGTTGTTGTTGATGATGATGATGATGGTGATGAGGATGATGATGCTTGATGATGATCTTGATGATGATGTTGAGGATGATGAGGATGATGATGATGATGATGATGATGATGATGGTCTATTACATAGTCATAGCGGTCACCGCTTTTCAATCCTTGGCCCAGTTGTCTCAACCACCTACGCGTACTCGTCGGGTCGCATGCCCATGTGGAACAGATAAAACACACACTGATGACGATTCCCAAAAGGATAAAGCGGCCATCTGACGCCTTTCTGGATGCCATTGGCTTCCTGAATGTAGGTGACTGTGACGAATCTCCAGCAAAATTCAAATCAAATAACACCTTTTAATAATCTCCATGACTAGGAATTTGCCTGCTTTTTACCAGTGTTCAATGTGGGTGTGCATCACAGGTCTTTTGCTATTCTATAACTGTACGCCCAACCACGCATGTGGTGTGCGAAGTAAGGAAACACTTCTCTAAAAAAAGCCTAAAATTTCTTTTACAGACTTACCCAACTATTCCAGTAAGGTAAATATCCCAGGTTTGCCGGGTCCACGTATACCATGCCACAACGCGACACCGTAGCCGGTGATGCATATTGCAAATGGGACACTTCGACCAGCAGAGAACAACTGGGCTGCAGCCGAATGCGTTCACCATTGACAAGAGTGAGCACTTTGTTGTCATCCATGACAGAGTTCATGTTTTCGATCCACATAGCATCCACATCACCGTCGAACACGAGGAAACGTCGCTCGTTGGCCTCACTCACTTGATTCATCAACCGGAACAGATACGATAGCAACCCATCAATCCACTCGCGGCTGGATGGTTCCAGGAAACCATAAAGTTCGCTCACACTCCTGTCTTTTGGGTTAATGGTGTACGTTTTGGTGTTTATTCCCATGCTGAATGAAAAGGTGTGTAAAGGGTCTATCCATGAGCTCAATTGACAACCAGCATGAAGGTCCAAGAAACAAGGATTAAGATAAACAGTACTCAGCTGTAATCTCCTTCGATACGGATCGCAAACGAAGCCTTACTGGTGTTGATTTGCAAGCTGAAATATTGGATACTCGTAATTGAGTATGGCGGGAGTGCGAAAGCCACCCCGGTCGCACTCATCTGAGAATATAACCAATGATTTAATTGCCTTCTAATTGCCTACATGTGCAAGGTTTGTCTTAATGGAAGATCACACTAGTTTGGTCTGTGTAGGTTTACTTTCCGCCATGGTTCATGACTTAACAATTTTGACAACTGAAACGTAGCATGTGTCTGTTAGATCATATGTCACCATATGCCTACCTCTATGTTCACAGCCGTTCGCATACCATTAACTCTAGCTTTAGTCATTCCTATTTAATGCAAAGGTGTCCTGTGTTGCGTCAAAACAACAACTCCTGCTGTCTCAGTTATAAGCTTACTGAACTACACAGTGGATAACACTATCAATAAAACGCAATATTTTTAAATATGTACGAAACATTATACTCTTGTATTTAGAACTCTAATGCATGCATATCCGATGTTTTTCTATGAATGTTCGCGCAGCGCACCTCCTCCCCGCGACTCTCCACCGCAGAGAGTGTGTGGAAAGAACGCCAGCTTAGCGCATCCTAGGTTACAGTGTGAGTCAACCGTGATTCGCAAGGTAGGAAACAGAGACCGTCTCTTGCGGGGCAACAGGTGCAAATCATAAGGACTAGCGGTAACCGAATATAAAATAATTTGTGGACAATTTTCCATTATACGCAATTTCAATAAAGGTCACATGAAAGATTCACCCAGGAAATTCACTGCACATTTCTGCCCCTATCTCACTTTAGCGCCACGCGCTAATGACGGACGGTATCATGTGGATCACATGACATCGCGTTAGCGCTATCTTGAGTAGCGACTCAAAAGCGCTTATAAATTACAGCCACTCAGAGGCGTAGCATAGGGGGGGGGGTGCGCGCCGGACGGCATGTGACCATGGACAGCATTTTTAGAACGGATGATTGGACAACACCAGAAGTAAATTCATCAAAATCACCTCCATGACTGAAGTGGCACAAGGGTGATAAGCATGCTGAGACTGAAGATGAAATTGGTACTGCAAACGTTGATATCCAAGCCACAACAAGCCACATCGACAGTGTGGATGCAGCAGGAAATGTTTGTAATGCGGCTACAGAAGATGCGCGCCAATTTAACGAATTGGAAATGCAGCCACAATTTGGTACCATAAAAACACACATCAACCGATTGTATGGATGTCTGTCAGTTGCCTGTTAAGAATGGCCATGAAAATCTCGTTATGGTGCTCCGCCTCGGATCTATCGTTGGGAAGCACGTCGATCAATAAGTGTTTCTACTTGGAACGAATAGAAAAGCTGGGGCTGAGGCTAAAATTGAGTTGTTTTTCCTCAAGATTTTCGATACGATGAGTAAAGATTGCGAACACGGATAGTGTATTCTCCTTCAAAAAGGACCATGTTGTGTTTCAGCTGCAAGGATGTTGTCAAAAAGATAGTCCAACTTTTTGTCTGATGAGGGTTTCAGAAACTAGTGTAAGCTAAATCCAAAAACTTGCTCAGCCACTCCTCAACCTCAACTAACTAACGATCCGGAGATTAGAAGGAAAGGCAATTGATAAAAAACGCAATGAACACTTGTAGAAAAGAGGTGGCGGGAAATTCAAGCTATGCAATTCCTCGACTGATTTCAGCCTTAAAGCAATCTGTTTAATCTTTTACTCATCAGCTTTCGTCGGTAGTGCAGAAAAGTTAATCAAATACCCATCTAAATATAATCCAGATCGCACTTGAGGGATCAGCCGTGGACCTCGCATGAGAGACCTTACCTACGTGTGCGTACGTGTGGAATGTGTGAGCGGAGCGAAAATTTCGGGGTCATTACACCCAGTGGCCTGAGCAGGACAATGTGATAGCCAAACGGCGGACATCACACACGCTTGGCTTACAATTAGTTCCGAAACGTCAAGGTGATTTCAGGCGTCCGACATATAAATGGAAACGTTCATACGGTTCGCATAGTCCGTCTCTGGTCAGTGGAGTTGTCACTTCTGCTTTCCCCCAGTTGGGTTGCACGGGAACCGCACGCCGCGGGCAACGCAAAGAAAATTATCCTCAAGGCTCACCTACCAAGTTTGTTTTTACTTTGCTTTATATGCTTTTTTAACCCTTAGATCACATTACGCGCTATGGGAAGAAGAGGAAGGTAGTCCCGTCATCCGTCCCATGTTAAAAGGCTCTTATCCTTAAGACATATGAAGAGGGAAACGACTGCAAGGGCATTGCATCTCTGTTACAGGTAAATGTGAAGACATGTAAAAGATGGATTAGCATATTAGAATTGAATAAGTCGGCAAGAGATCGTAGCGTGTGGCGTCGAAAGTGTCTGTCAGATAGTCATGTGGATTGCTTGGTGGAAGGCGTGGACTCGAACACTACGATTATCTACGAAAA
The DNA here is from genome assembly GCA_944474145.2 of Dicrocoelium dendriticum. NCBI lineage: Eukaryota > Metazoa > Platyhelminthes > Trematoda > Plagiorchiida > Dicrocoeliidae > Dicrocoelium > Dicrocoelium dendriticum. The sequence goes on from OX104063.1 coordinate 199,525,103, forward strand.
CCCTTAGACTACGACTGAAGGTGAAGTTCGAAGTGCACGTGACGGTCAGCACAATCGCTCGCCACCTAGACGGTCGCCTGATGACAATGAAGGAATTGCATGTAATACCGGAATCCATGAATACGGTGGATAGCAAAAGGCTAAGGAAGTCATACGTGTTGAAGTTGAGGGACTTGGAGGCAGAAGGACGGCGAGCAGTATGGGTAAATGGGACGAACTTTAATCTATTCTGCGCTTGCACACGAGGACGTTTAGCACGTGAGACCCGTGCTCACCGTACGGTGCCGAACACTCGGGGACAAAATCTGCACCTGATCAATGTGATGAATGAGGATGGATTGCTTGGATATTCTGTCCTAAGAGGCAGTTATAATAGAGAAAGATGTGCGCGGTGATTGCGGCTACTGCTTGATACCAATGGCATCCAGTTCGCCGAAAGCGGTCTCCTTATTTGTGATAACGTACTCGGTCACACCGAGCTGGAGCACATCTTCAAAGAGCAGGAGGGGGAGGATCAGGAAGATTTCTACGACTGGCACCGTACTCTTCGCAACTTAACCCGCTCGAAGGCATTTGGAGTATCATTAAGGTCTACGTTAAGCAAACCATGAGGTGGCGATATTCCGAAATGCTCCGAGAGAAGCCGGATGGTGTACTGAGTAAGACTGAATGGAGGAAGTAGTTCTTGGAGCAAGTTGTTGCAGAGGCACGTGCCTGCGTGATGCTGCACTATTGTCGACAAATGGTGCAGCATGTACGAAATAACTATACACGTGCTTTGCACCTACTCCATCTGTAACCCGTTCAATACCACTGATATATTTCTTGTTAACGCTCATTGATGTTTTTCTTTAAAAGCAATGCGGGGCCACCCCGAGTGGGGTACACCGTGGCTTTCAGTTGGAATTGCTTCTGGCTCTGCGAAGGTTCACTCGGGGATAGCAATAGTTACTGTAAACTATGATTACAGTGGGTTCTCGCTGCAGTGATAGACCACGTGTTGTTAACCGGTCGTTATGTGGTACATTGAGAGCTACCGATAGTGCGAAGACATCTCATACACCGTTCCAAATAACTTAGGCAAAATTGTACACGTTCCTGGGTGTATATCATAGATACTGGTTACCATAGATGTCGGTGATTTGCCGTATGAGCAATGCATACGACCCGGACGAGGGTCCCTCCATCAAAATGAGCTACTGTCAAACTTCTTCTGATGCTGGCCGGCACTCCGCCTAGGGGTCTGTGGCGTGGAGTAGTCTAGGAGCGCTTGGGTAGCGTCCGGAGGAGGCTTGGTGCCACTATTATCGAATCTGTGACCCAGGAACTCAAGGATGTGCTCGTCAAATGTGCATTTGTCCGCGTTGTTTTTTCTTCCCTGATGTGTAAAGCGTACAACTACAATTCGAATGTGTGTTGTATGCTCATCGGGGTTCGCGCTTGCTAGCAACTAAACTATGATAAACATAGTTTATCTAAACGTAGACAATATCTAGGCCACGGAGGATTTGATCCATGCACATGGCGATAGTGAAAATAAACGGAAACTTACGTCGTAGTCCTCGGCTTAAGATAAGTAGTTACTGGCCGTAAGTTGCGAATTAATTTGATTGGCCACCTGTAGCATTGGACCAGATGGTTACAAGGGGCGTTTTTCCAGTGAAGGGGGTAGAATGCTGACTTCCGCACCAGTATCAACCAAGAAGTAAAGTATGGTTGCGGAGTCAAATGCGTACAGTAGGCGATTACTGATCTGGCCGAGCTCACATTCCATCTGATGAGTCAAGTGCCAGAACAGGAGGTGCCGACTGTTGTGCATTCGGTCAGCATGCTTGCCGGCTAGTCTAAACGGACACGTGCACACAACCCATACATACACACATAAGTGCATATTTCTCTGCTTCTCTTTTGGTTCATTCTTCTCCTTGCGACACCTTAATGTCCTCACGTATTTAGACACCACAGATTACAGTAGTTTGTTTACCGAAGCGACTTTCTTCGGTTAATGTATTTGACTTCGTACACAAAACTAGCGTCTTGGCTTACGAACCTACGCCATGGAATTACATCCTCCTTCAATTTACTGGTCTGATCCGACCTTACGCTCTATCGAAAGTGCATGGGCCCAGTGGAAAACATCGTTTATAAACCATCTAGACCTACAACCTGCGGCCAGAAAGTGAAGCTTCTCAGATAGCTTCTCGGGGCTGAGCGACAACGTCAATTTGATGCTTTGGAGCTCCAGTCCCAAGATACCTTAACGAAAGCACTAGATGTGCTAGAAAAGTCAGGGAGCCAGCGTACAAATGTCTTCATGGCTCACCTCAAATTTGACCGACTTACATACGAACCATCGTAAACTCTAGGCAGTTTTGTTGATCTCCTCATTCGCGGTGTACGACTATGCGAGTATCTAACCATACCAGAAAATGTAATCGATGGCGTCATGTTAGCGCAGCAGTTGATTAATGAAATCACCAATAACCGGATTCGGGAAGACCTACTTTCGAAGGCGCTTCCGAATTGACTTGGGATAACGCTGTGGAATTAGCTCGCCTCAAAACATGTACGGCCGAACAGTTGCGATGTTTCGCCACCCACGAAGACATACAGGAAGTTTCCAAGATTCATCGCTCGCCAACCGAATCCCAAACCTCCCAAAAATGCTGTCGCTGCGGTAGCCTACAGCATAAAGTCAATTGTACCAAGTGCTTTGCCTTGGAAATGGATTGCAAAGTGCGGTAAGTGGGGACATTTTGCCCCTGGTTGTCGTTCAGTAGGCATTTCTCAGTTGCATCCTACGGATTCCGTTTCTAGTGAGCAGCTACAGTCCTCTGAAAATGTATTTTCCATTGATAACACAGGAACTGTGTCTAACTATCGTTCCAATTGTCCAGAGCCTAAACTACTTATGCCTGACATTCGTACTGTCACAGTTATTGCACTCGATAGAACAACACATGTTGACATGGAACTTGATTCAGCCTCTCCTATCACTATAGTACCGAGTAGTTTTTATGACATTCACCTACATGACATGTCTATACATCCTTCAGCCTATCGATTTGACAGTTATACAAATGCCCCGATAGAAATACGAGGATTTGTGGTGATTGTGTTGCAACTTGAGGCCGCGAAATCATCAGTCGCTGTGTACGTCACCTGCGGAAATAACCGTCCGATACTCGGACGCAATCTTATGCTTGTATGGGGAGTCAAGCTGTCCCTATCTCGTATGCGTATCATAGCGGTCAAGCTACCAGATCTACAGATATAGTACCCAAAACTGTTTGAACAAACAATAGGGCGCTCTTCCTCCTCCGTTCACCGCATATGCCTGAAGCAGGATGCTGAACCGGTAGCCATTGGTCAGTCACATTCAATTTCTTTGTCCAGAAGACAGGTTGTTTCATCAGCATTACAACGAACGCATCACTGAACCCATTAACTGTTCTGAATGGGCCCACCCTATGGTTACAGTAATCAAGAAGGACGGTACAGTAAGCATATGTAATGACTTGCAGGCCCTAAATCGTTAAATCGTGGTAGAAAAGTTTGTGTTTCCAACCGCGGATGAACTATTAGTCAAACTAGCCGGCGCCCGATTTTCTCAAAATTGGACGTTAGGAAGGCTTTCTTTCACGTGTCTATAATTAAAGAGTCAGGACCGCTGACCGCATTTCTTACTATGGGCGGACTCTTTCAGCACGACGTCTTGTTAATGGGCTTGATTTCAACCTCAGCAACTTGGCGAAGGTTTATGGTTCACTCACTTGCCAATTTACCTGGTCAAATAGTAGACAGTGACGACATCTGTTTATTCGGTAGGACTTCAGTAGAACATGCCTCACGACTGCATGTTGTGTCACGTCGACTACATGATCTTAACCTCCGGTTAAACTTCGTGAAGTGCGAATTTAATGCTAGTGAAATTGAATTCCTAGGCCACATTATAACAACTGACGGTATGAAGCCGAATTTTGACAACGCGAGTGCCATCGCCGATGCTCCCTGTCCCCTGAACTCCATCGAAATAAACATTTTCCAGGTATGTTTTTACAACCTACGTTACCTGCATGATTTCACGAAAATGGCTGAGCCACTGCGTGAACTGACGAAGGAAAAAATGCAATTATTTGGGGTCACCCCCAACAAAAGGCATTTGACGAGATAAAATGCCGCTTTTCTTCCCCACCAGTTGTGACGATTTTCGACGAGACGTACCCAATTGTCTGTACTGATGCGTCAAACATTGGGTTGAGTGCTATACTATCCCAAATTCAGAATAGGCAGGAGATAGTTATTGTATACGCTTCCAGAAAACTGTCGGCGGCAGAGCTTTCTAACTTTGTCAGGGAAAAAGGAGCTCTTACCTGTGTTTGGACCTGTGCGAAGTGGAATGTGTTCTTGATCAGAAGACCCTCCACTCTTCGTACAGACCACGCAGCGCTAACTAGTTTACTTACTCGGGGAACAAATGGCATCAAGCCACTTCGGTTACATCACTGATATGCACGCTTGTTAACATATGATTTTCAAATTATATTCCGCCCCGGTGAGTTTCGTCCGTACTACGTGTTGCATTACGAACGTTCATTTATAGATTAATGTTTAATGCGCCGCGAAAAATTTTGGCTCCTCGGAGTTTGACGCAAAAGATCATGCTATGCCCTCACCAAAGCCACCCTGGTATCGTTCGTACGACACGCAAGGTTGACGCATGCTTCTGGTGGCCCAGAATGTCACACGAAATAGAAAAACTTGTTCATGACTGCTTTTCATGTCAAACGGCAGACAAGAGTTCAACACCGGTTTCCTCTCCTATACAACCCACTGACTATCCTATGCGACCATGGGCCAAGATAGCTTGACATCATGCGTCCATTTAGCTCAGCGCCTCAGCATCAAAGGAAATGTTTGGTGGCGACATGCTTTTGCAGTAACTGGCCGGAAGTCCATTTGTGTGAAGAAGTGACTAGTGTCAGCATTTTTCTGTGGCTGAACTGCACGTTCTCCCGTTTCGGACTACCAGAGTAGATAGTGACGGACGACGGCCGGCAGTTTGCAAGCTACGAGTTTCTTTCGTTCCTTCATGTTTACACCATCTGACACACGTACAACTCCGTATAATCCGGCGGCAAACGGCATGATAGAGCTGTTCAATCGATCCTTGAGAGGAAGTATCCAAACTATTTGCTTATCTGGTACGGGTTAGGAGGATGTAGTTCTACAAGTCCTATTTTCTTACCGAAGCGCACACCACCGAGCCACAGACAAAACACCATCTGAAATCATGCTTCGGCGTGCCCTTCGGACAAAGTTGGATGTCGCACTTCCGATTCGTGAAACCACTAATTCCGACGAGTAAGATCCTCGTCATGGATATCAGACCAGTTACCGGAAGCTTACTACTCCGCTCCAGTCCGGAGCATTCGTGCGCGTGAAGGTAAACGCTGCATTAAACGGACAGCCTACGTTCTCAGATCCGATAAGAATAACGCGCGCATGTGGGCCAGGCACTTACGGGCTGCAAGATAGCCGCACAGTCAACCCAGAGGTTATTCATAGGTAGCACACGAACAGAACACGTGCCACTAAACTTCACTGACGAAAGTACGCATAGGACGCAGCTCTACAGGACGGGCCGAGAACCAAAACCCCCGAATTGATATGGTTTCGACGCCTTACCTGATTAAACGGAGAGGTGATGTGTATACGGTCAGCATTCTTGCCAGCTAGTCTAGGCAGACACGTGTACACAACCCCAGACACACACACATAAGTGCATATTTCTCTGCTTCCCTATTGATTCATAGTTCTCCTTGCGACAACTTAATGTACTCACGTATTTAGACACCTCAGATTACAGTAGTTTGTTTACCGAAGCGACTTTCTTACTTCAGTTCATGCATTTGACTTTTCGTGCACAACACCGACCATGCCCTAGGCAGTTTGAATATTGTGTTCGGAGTAAAGTTCTTCAACCTTCTTCGTGGTGTGCTTGAAAAAACACGATTGGCAAAAAAGCAACAACTGAACTGGAAGTCAGTGGTGCTTCAATGGTCGGGTGCCAACTGAACCTGAGAGATACGTGCTTACTCTGTCCACTGTTTCACTATGTCGTCCACAATTTGAAGCGCTGTCAGTTTGGTTTTGATTTTTCAGTACCGTCGAGTAAAGGTGACAGAAAAGAAATTGAAGCTGGTTGAAAATCAATACGAGCAATTATCCACTCTTACACTTGTCACTAATGACGTAATCGGTTGGCTTAATGCTAAGGCCGTAAATCTGGCCATTTATTTTGTGTTACCGAAACGGATAGGTATAGAATTTTGAGGAAACCACCGGGAGTCCTTAACGGAATTACGGCGAAATTAGAGTGTGGTAATACTGGGACCGGATAAAGGAACAGGAGAAATTATAATGAATAAAGATGACTATGTTAGTAAAGTGCATACAGTTCCAGCTGACATAAACTGCTTCGATGGCGATGCGACAGCTTGTAATAGGAGCGAACAAGTCGAGCTAAAACAGATGATGCACATTGAACTGCTTGACATGAAGAATATGACACATTTCGTGAGCCCATCGTGGTGTTTCTGGGTCACAGGATCGATGCTGATGGCATCAAACCTCTTCCGGATGAGACCCAAGCGATCCTAGACTACCCCATGCCGTCATCTGTCAGAAGCCTAGGCCGATTCCTCGGCATAATCAAATACTACAGCAGCTTCATACCTAATTCCGTGGACGTCCGTTACATGAACGGTCCCAACAAAACTGTTGCTGATGCATTATCGTGTGCTCATCTAAATCAACTGTTACAGATACCCATCGACCTGGAAAAAATATCTGCCGCACAAGCTAATTATCCTTAGCTTATCCAACTCAGATCAAATGGCTCATTAAAATACATGCATTTACCATTCTTAAGGATCATGTGCTCTTTACGTTTGCTTTTCGTGGTTTCTCTGATCACTTCTGGCATCGAGAAACTCATCAGTTGGATTACATGTCAGAGTTTGCCCCTGACCTTCGACACATTGAGGAAGCCCACAGTGTTGTAGTCGACGCATTGTCCGGCACTGGTTTTCAGAGCTTTTGCGCCAAACGATTAAGCTAGAAGACATCGCTGCCTATCAGGAAACATATTCTGGGTTTGATCAGCTGAAAACAAATCCTTCTAATAAACTTCCTCCATTGCCTGTTCTCAACTCGGTCTCTCGAATTTACTGTGGTAGATCCACCGGAAAATCTCGACCATTCGTTCCGCAACAGTATCCACGGTTTGTGCTTGACCACTTGCAGCAGCGTTACCATCAAGCGGATTACAGATCGCTACTTCTGGCTCAGCGAGCGCTCTGATATCCAGCAGTGGGCGAAACACTGCATTACCTGCCGGAATAACGAGATAAGTCTCCGCACGATAACTGTTCCTGGAACCTATTCTCTGCCCGACGCTGGATTCAAGTATGTCCATATCGACATGGTTGGACCACCAACGTCATCCAGCGGTTGTATTTACGTGTTGACATGTGTCGATCGCTTCACACATTGGCCACACGCCGTGCCGCTGCGAGAAGTCACAGCCGAGACGGCGGCACGAACTTTCATCGCAACTTGGATATACGTGTTTGGTACCCCGCCACTGTCACCATGTATAGAGGTCCCCAATTAATTCTGCACTGTTTCGAGACCTTAACCGCATGCTTGGCTGTCCTCAGGTACGCACGACAGCTTATCATCCGGCTGTCAATGTTTTAGTCGAGCATTTTCACCGCCAACTGATAGCCGCACTCACTGCGACGCAATCGAATATCCATTGGTCGAAGCGTTTACCGATCATTCTCCTCGGTATCCGTAACACGGTGAGAGGACATGTCAGTTATTGGCCCACAGAATTAGTCTGCGGTACGACACTGAGACTTCCTGGTGAATTAGTACTAGGTTCCAGGGTTACCGGTGAAGTCAATCCTACGTATGTGTTGCACGACTTGAACAATACTTCGGCGCCATTCGTCCAACTCCACCGCGATTCACTTCTCGAAACCACCACATTCATTCCGACTTGCACACGTGCTCCTTCGTTTTCGTACGCGTCGACGTGGTTTGCAAGCATTTGACAGCGCCTTACGGAGGCCCTTTCTAAGTCATCGCTCGCAAAGAGACGTATTGCATGTGGGACAGAAATGCCTCTAAAGACTCTGCTAGTATGGATCGTCTGAAACCAGCCTACGTCGACTTCCAGTTACCGCAACAGACTCCCGACACTGACGATGAACAAACTCCGCCACAGTGCACTCCACCCACCCAACCGATGTGCGGCTCCAGTGCTCCCTCTCCTCCCCAACCAGCACTTATCACAAATTCAGACACACAAAAGCGTACACGTTTTGGAAGTGCAGTTATTCTTCCTTCTAAACAAACTACTCAAACGCTGCCTTCCAGTTCGATCTCCCAACATATGCTTCACTGCTCCATGTGTGAAAACCCACTTGAATCATTTAGCATAATGAACCTACAGAGCGTAGCCCGCCTGCTGCAGCTCCCTGAGTCATCGACAACTAGGCGGCTGAAACCCATTTTGTGAAGACAGACCGAGTCTGTCGCTAGTCTCGCCCTGTGTTGGTTAGTCTGATCACCACGATCTTCTAGTCGGAGTGCCGGTCAACATCAGATGAACTTTCACCGTAGCCCACTTTGATGGAGGGACCCTCGGCCGGGTCGTATGCATTGCTCATACGGCAAATCACCAACACTTATGGCAACCAGTATCTATGATATACGCCCAGGAACGTGTACAATTTTGCCTAAGTTATTTGCAACGGTGTATAACATGTCTTCGCACTATCGGTAGCTCTCAATGTACCACATAACGACCGGTTAACAACACGTGGTCTATCACTGCAGCGAGAACCCACTGTAATCATGGTTTACAGTAACTATTGCTATCCCCGAGTGAACCTTCGCAGAGCCAGAAACAATTCCAACTGAAAGCCATGGTGTACCCCACTCGGGGTGGCCCCGCATTGCTTTTAAAGAAAAACATCAATGAGCGTTAACAAGAAATATATCAGTGGTGTTGAACGGGTTACAGATGGAGTAGGTGCAAAGCATGTGTATAGATATTTTGTACATGCTGCACCATTTGTCGACAATAGTGCAGCATCACGCAGGCACGTGCCTCTGCAACAACTTGCCCCAAGAACTACTTCCTCCATTCAGTCTTACTCAGTACACCATCCGGATCCTCTCGGAGCATTTCGGAATATCGCCACCTCATGGTTTGTTTAACGTAGGCCTTAACGATACTCCAAATGCCTTCGAGTGGGTTAAGTTGCGGAGACTACGGTGCCAGTCGTAGAAGTCTTCCTGATCCTCCTCCTCCTCCTCTTTGAAGATGTGCTCCAGATCAGTGTGACCGGGTAGGTTATCACAAATAAGGAGACCGCTTTCGGCGAACTGGATGCCATTGGTATCAAGCAGTGGCCGCAACCCCCACATTGGCATTCAGAAAGCGCCAACCTTTGTCGTGTAGCTTAATTCTGGTTGTGCAACTTTCGTCGTATTAGATGGTCTTTCGAGACCTACATGCTATATCTGATAATGTCGGTGGGTTAGGGCAACGTCAGAACGTTTTTCAAACACAGGTAAATTGGGGGTGGGAACGTATTTTGGGAGGGCGTTCCACGGATTGCACACAGGAAGAGAGCAAAGTTCCGTCGACATTCGAGCCGATTGTATTGGTTTGATAAGTTTAATTGGTGACCCTTCAAATCCACATTGTGGCTCGGTTTTAGTAGGTGGCAGCAGACGTGGTTGAGTTTCCTTAGAATCTAGTAGGCTATAATGAGGTCTCCACGTAGGCGCCGGTTCCGGCAGCTGTATAATTTCAGGGTCCTCCGTCTAAGTTTATAATGAAGATTGAACAACCCTTTGACGTGCTTTGTGGGTCTTTACTGTGGAGTCTCGAGCGCTGCAAAGTTTTGCTTGTGCCAGGACTGTCAGGCCTGGGTTGCGTACTACACATGAGGCCGCACCTAGGTGATATGCAATCGCGAACCGACAGATGGATCAAACTGCCCCAATGTCCTCCGCAGCATGCCAACGTGATAGTGACCAATCTTTGACGCCTTTTGAGCAGCCCAGATCAGCGTGGACTAGTACCCCAAGGTCGCGCTCCTCGATGACTGTTTGCAGGACATGGTCTCCAAGTTTGTATGTGATGTTCGGCTGGTGGCGGATGTGAGCCAGAATTTATACATTAGTTGCCCAAGTATGAGCCTATTCTTCGCAAAGCTTTGATGACAGTTCAGTAGGGAAGGAAAATAGGCACCTTTTCTTTGTACCACACGTACAAAATGAATTAGCGAGCATTTTGGTAAAACAAGTGAGAAGGAGCAGCGTAGATCAGGTCAAGCAAAGCAAGTATGTTTGCATGTTTTTGATAGCACTCCCGATGCGTCCCACAAAAACTGGATTTGTGTAAATAAAGTGATAGCAGATGAGTAGATTTCTAACTTTATTACGAGCAGCAACAAAAGAGTCGAGAAAATTGCTGGATGGGTATTGAAAGCCCCGGAGAAGGATTGAGTTCTGTTTGTTGACTGCCGTGGCGAGGCATTTGACAATGCAGCTGTTATGGTGGGCTACCAATCGGGTGTGCAGAAACATCTGCGAAATCAACTCAAAACTACGTTTGTGTCATGCATAAACTATTTTCTGAATCTGGGTTGTGTTCATGCAGCTTCGGCGACAGTTCATTCTGTTACACTTTTGTACAATGCAGCGGATATTCTCATTCTTTTTTCATCTGAACAGTGCTGGAATCTCTTGGTTTAAGTCACCGGTGTGAGTACCAATCAGCTGTAAAAGCTGGGCAGGCTAGTCGAGTAGGCGCTGTAAATATTGTGATAAAGCAATACTCGGAGCTCAAAAATTTCCTGAAGCAGTTGACAGGATAAGGAGAAGATGTAGGCATAAGACCAGATGATTTCTTAATTCTCACCTCGGTCTTGTCGCTTCCTTTTATTTTGTTTCTAAACCTTTGGAGATCTGTTCTCATAGAAATCAAGGATGCACAGATAGGTATGAACAAAATGTTTGGATTTGCAACTAAACACTATCAAGATTACAGTGTTACGAGGTTACATTCTTCAGCAGAGAGAGAAAATGGTAGACATTACAATGAATGAATGCAAAAACACTAAGCTGAATTAGTGGCAGGCATGAAGCGTCAAATCTACCAAAACAAAGGAATGGACGGAGAAGAATTTTTTGTTATCTCTAAGTGATTTGGTGCTGAGTTAAAAAGGAAAATGCTGCTTGTCATAGACAGTTTGACGGAGGAAATGTCATAGATCTTAGCAAATTGATGACCTCGAAAACAGTGGTGCTTCTGTTGTGCCGTCAAATATGTTTGATTATAACTATGGTTGTCCGCCTAACGAAGTTGAGGAAGACATAGAACATAGGAATTCCTTGCCAAGAGAGGAAGTTTGCAGTATTTTGTGAAAGCTTCAGGCAACGACAAAATTAATGGACTTACTGAACTTTTGTGCTTACACAGCTGTGAGAGCACGTTCTCAAAACGTAAAAGTATAACGAACTCTCTGCAATCATCAATGAACCACATATGGCTCATGGATTGGTAGTTCTTCCCATACAAAGGAAATTAACTAATGGACAGAAAGTTGTTAGTGTTCTCAGTACTATTGCCTCAAGTAATCCACGGAAAGTGTACCGGTAAATTTTGCACACGAGTATTGCAGCAAATCAAATACCCGCATTTACGGCAGCAACCTAGAAGTAGATCATTGAGTGCGGTTATATGAAAAGAAATATTGTATGGCAGTTCGCAATTGTGCGGGTTTACAGATTTACAATTGTCAGGGGGGTGGTAATTTTACGTCCGTCCCAGGCGGGAAAAGTAGTTGCTACGCCACTGCGATCCCGACAACTGACCAATAATAGGATAGATTTCGCTTGAACACACTCGAGAGCCGGTAGTGATGACGTCAAAATTGTGGAGAGACAATTTCGTTTCTCTTATTCCTGATTATTTTTGGTTGTCGGCTAATATAGGGACTTACGACTTTAGACAAATTTGATATTGCATAGTGATACTGTCGGCCAATCCATGGACGGGCTCATATTCGGTAATATATGGTAATTCATACGTCGCAGATAAAAATGGCGAGCAAGACAATGTGAAGACAGGCGTTGCAACATGGCAATATTTCGTGTTATCAGATCAGTCGCAAAGCAACACCATGCATAGGTCACGTGAAGGAAGCAAAAACGATTGTTTTCAACTGGGTCAGAAAAGGAGGTAGACCGACACAAACCAACAAATGACTGAGCCAAGGTAAAGGTCGTGAACCCCAGGGAAACTTTAGGGTTACTGTCAATTGCTTCTGCACGCAAACAGTAGGACGGGGCCGATTAACTATCACGGCCTAGGCAAACTTCAGCACCCTGGTGTTTTCGTTTCGGTAGACAACCGTAAAGGTTGACCCAGGGTCAGCTTGATGGCCAGTTATGAGTAGATGTCTGGCAATGAATAATGTCGGCAGCTTAGATACCCTTACTTGTTTGGCTGCTTGCTGCATTGATAGTTTAGCAATCCGCTTTGAGATATGCTTTCCAATCCACTGACCAAAAGAACGATCCGTTTTGACAATGTAACTCAGTACGCAGCTACAGACGAATTGGTAACTACAATGGGTTGTGCCAGAGACGGGCTGAGTCTACTTCACTGGAAACATCGGTAGGTTTCTGGTCGCCGAAATGGGGCAAAGTTTAGCGGCATAGAATGTCCGGCGAATCGCTATGTGCAAATGTCGTTAAAGTTGTGCAGCCGCGATATCACCTTTGTGAAGCAATTGTAGACAGAGAGTGTGGGCACAGTAAGTACCCTCGGTCTGTGTTCCTTCCGTTGACTGTGAAATCGATTAAACGTCTCCGGATATCCATTGGCCCGGAATGTCTGTGTGATGAACAGCAATTCCGATTCTAAACAGTCGACAATGTATGTTCTACGGACTCAATTATACGTCTTGTATTTAACAGGCGTTAAACTGCTGAAGTTCACATGCAGTCCAGTCCATGGGGCTTTCTTATAAACAGAGCGTCTTCTCGTCTGGTCAATAAGACATCCAGAAAAGATTGACAATTGTCATCCGATGTACAGGTGAAACGGGGGTTGGGGCGTGCGTTGTTAAACACACTGAGAAGAGACTCAGTAGTCTCTACACTTGGGACAATTATTAATATGTCATCTACATACCGCCTGAATAGACACATCTGGCTGAGGTAAGGTTCACACCTTGATTCGACCATCGTCCTGAAGAAGTTAGGCACTAGCGGGCAAAGCGGACTTCCCATGGCCACACCATCTATTTGTCAAGATGCCTGACCCTCGAATAAAAATGCAAATTTTCCGTACATAATAGCAGTAAATCCCTGGGATATTGCACAGGAACTGGCAAGGCTATTTTTTATTCGTAATGAAATCGCACAAGAATTCCATAGTTTCTCTTAATGGAACGTTGGTGAACATACCGGGTGGCGCACGAAATGTCATACCATTTGTTTTGTTCCTTACACATGTATTTGTCATCAAAATCTTACAAAATTAGTGCGGAATTAATGGTATCAGCATGGAAATTTAGTTCAATGTAGTATGTGCTCAATGTGATCAACATTTTGTTTCATAACCTCTTGCAAGCGAGCTTTTACATTTGTCGCAACCTTCCTGTAACAGTCTTCCGAAGGTAGACGACACAACTGCATGTTGAGAGTCCTGAGTTTAGCTGCACTTGTAGGCTTTCTTGCGAAGACATTATCTTGCATTAGCCTCACAAGAAGAAATCATATGGATTAGTGTCAGGGCTACGCGGGAGCCACTGTCTCCCACCTAGGTAACCCTCAGGAAACCGATGTGACGTTACCCGCCCATCATACCTGTCATACAGGTGATCAAGAACAATATTTGCAGTGTGTGGAAGGGCTCCGTCTTGCATGAACCATTGAGTTTGTACTGGGAGATCTGTTTTCAAGAGTACTGGAATAAATCTGTTTTCCAAAATGTCCTTATATCGATCTTTCTTTACCTTCTCATCAAAGAAAGCGTCCGATGATTCTATGGGGTGATATTGCAGCCCATACCCTGACCTTTACTCCATAATTTTCCCTTTCATGCAGAATGGGAGAATGTTCACTTGCTCAGAAACGAACATTTTGCTCATTCACCACACCACTTAAAGGAAAATACGACAGTAAACCACGTGTTGTGCAGACCGTAATCCTCCTGCACTAACCATGAAGCGAACTGATGTCTTCATTGCTTGTCCTCTGTTGTTAATTTATGAACAAATGTTATATTGGAATGAAACGTTTGAAGAGCAGAATGCCGAATCGTTTGTATGAATCGACGGGATATTCCTAACTCAGCAGCCGTCCTACTTGTTGAATTGCTAGGACCTCCTGTCAAAGCAAGGCGAACCACTTCCGTGTTTTCAGGGGTGCGGACACAGTCTGTGCCGTCGATTCTTCACCACAGAGCCAGTTGTTTCAAACTGACGATTTAATCTCCGAATATTATGTTTATATGGAAGCCATTTTGCACGAAAGTGTGCACGGAAACGTCCTTGTGTCGTTACAAACTCGTTTCTGTAAAAATATTACAATTTTCACCTTCTGTTTGATACTCACTCTGCTCTTATGCGCCATCTTGAAAATTGTGTTTGATGCCAGGAAAATATCGCATAGAAACTTGTTGTGATATCTACCGGATTTTCCATATACGAGTTTTCAACATTATCTCTATAATACTACATGTGTAATGAACGAAATAAGTGGTAGGACATTTCTTGCGTCATCCTGTAGATTATACATCCATAGAACACGTAAGCTTGCTAACAATATTCATATTCTGCACACAATAAATCAAATCAAAAGTGTACTTCACGGTGTAACGTGCTATCAATGTCATAGACAAAACCACTTACACTTTTAACGCCTTCGTGTACACGTCCAGCACTGCGGTCTTCCCACCACAAGTCGGCCCTACAACCATCACAGAGTGCCTGTACTGAAGTGTTTCGTGGAGTTGAACAACTTTCACTACCTGTGGAGCACACAAATACAATTAAAAGAGGGCGTGACATTCATTATCTGAAAGGCTAGTTTGTATATTACATATGTCTTTGCCTTATGAAATCCATACAAATATGCACACCGAAAAATGCAGGTGGAAAGCAAGGATGATGGGAAGTATACAATATCCAAGCAGCATTTGTCGTTGGAGCACTGCGATTCGGAAAGGCTGACCTAATTACCGCACTCGTAGCCTCCATCATGGGCGGGTCTCACTGGATCTCATCGATCCGTCTTCTCAGACACCCCACTGATTGTGCATGGAGCCACAAGAAACGGCATACCAAAAGCCACAGTTATGCCAGTGGTTGGCGTTGTGTACCGGCACCTGATAGGGTAGCGGCCCCGAGGCCTCGGTGTCATGTGCCGCTACACTGAGTGCCGACTGAGGAGTGCGACACCGCCGGTGCCACCACAGTACGGTAGCCGCGCTTATCATCTGGCCACGTCGAATTTCACAAAACCATTCATGGTCAAACCTTAATCACGAGAATATGGAGCACGTAGCCAAAGTGACGGAACCGACAGCCTAGGCAACCCAGCCAGGACGAGCGTGCCGTGGGGTGATATGCATGGGAGGACTACCGTCACATCTGCGACATAGGGAAGTGCGTACTGAGTCCCGATTACAGAGCGGATGAGCTCGGGGCTCTTACATCTACTGGCAAACGTATTATTTTCAAACTGGTTATAAGATTCCAACTCAAGTGACCATTTGGTAGTCGGTCACACTGTCCAATGGAGCGTACAGTGGGAGATGATGACGTCCTTGTTTTACTGGTCGGTTGAAGGGCAATGTTTCCTTGAAGTGTTGAACCGGTGGTACATTGTTTTCCAAGGCTCTGAACCCCGAGCACGAAGGCATTCCTTGCTACACATTGTTGCTGAACAGAGCTATATCCTGGCTAAGCATGATAGGACACCACTAGCCTACTCTTTCACCCCTGAACGCGAAACATTATGTAGGTTTCAAAGGACCCTGATGGTTGATAAGTAGTAGGATTGGCAATGGCTTGCTGGCTTACGGCTGATCACATGCCATCGTAGAAATGGAAGGAGATTTCGAGGGAACCAAACTCACGTACCTGTTCGTCCACGATTGAGTATTGCCAATATTTCAACACACTATGGGCAGCGCTAACCAATTCAGGGATTAGTGGGGCTGTCTCGAACTCGATTCCAGGAAAGAGATCCTGTATGAGACCCATAAAGAGGGGAACATCCTCGTGTACCAACTTGGGGAGGTTGGAGTCTCTGAGAGATCTCATCAACAGTTGCTCCTCTCTCAAGTTCGGATTTCGTCGTCTCATTGCGCCCGCCATCACCAATAGTGAGCGCAATGCTCGTAGACCGAAGTCATAATGGTATTGCTGTGACAGCTGTTCTTTGGCCAAACGATAGAGTACTGTCACTTTCTTGGCTAGATCCTATGAAAAAAGTAGAACGTGCCACATAATGGCAAGAATGAAAAGCGGATAAATTGAAAGGCTCCTTTTCATTCGTTTGTGCAAGAACAGGTATTGTGCCTACGGATGACTACTACTCATGCTTTAGTACATTGGTGGAGCAATTCATTTACCTCTGATAAATCACTAAAAGGTGCATTTCTTGTCACAAGTGTCCGTGTAAGTCGACGTGATGAGCAAGTAATGCACTTTCTACCTTTCTACGAACAACCACAGTGGTGTGAATTGTTTACCGCCGCTGTAATTCGATGGATGGCAAAACAAAGTAGTCTAATGATAACATGGCAATGGTGTGAAGAAATGTACTGTGGAAACTGGATCAGAGTGGCACCTGTCGTGCCTCTGTGTGGTGGCTTCCAGGCCGGAAAAACAAATGGCTAGTTTCTTTTCCCCATACGGGGAAATAATGTAGTGATCGGACCTCATGAATTTACGTTCTTGTACGTATCCAAGTGTAACCTATCCAGTCTGATTACCATCGTTGCTTGCTCTTATCGTTTTAATAAACATCCTAAGCATGGTGATACAAATCATGTTAATTGTAGCCGCCATCACACGGCACTTCACGACTCGTTTTGATCCCACTTGATCTCATCAGGTAGAGATAGCAGGCCTCGAATACGGGACCATTAGGGTGTTAGTTGGGACTTCTATCTCTTTAGTCACCGGGCCACGATGAGAAATGCATGTCACAACGATTGTTGACTGATTAAAGGGTCATTTAGAAGTATACTTTGTGTGACTGCATTGCGACACGCAATCTCAATGTGAACAGCGATTCGCCATGAAGTGAAGCTTGGTCGATTCGATCACTATGACCGTAGCTAATGAAGCTGAAGGAAATTGGGTGTTGTTCTCCCGAAATCATTGCATTCCGTGACGTCTTCCGACCTCATTTGATCTCGTGAACTCCTGAGTTCGAGACCTGCTATCTCTACCTGATGTGATCAGATAACTTCGAAATGCTTCTTGGTAGGCAGTGTTTTCGGGCGGACAGCTACCAATATATATCTGCTTCGTTAGTTACTGTCCCAGTGATCGATTTGACCAAGATACTTCAATAAGAATGGCAGTCCACATTGAGATTGCGCGTTGCAGTCCATTCACACAACATGTACTTCAAAAGGACTCACCAATGTATCCACCACACTTCGACTCTCGAGCCGAAGATGTTGCACTTTGTTGCGCTGACGCAACTAACGACAACTTCTCCATGGTGACCGGGAATTGACAACTTTCTTAACCACATATACCTATACATTACGATTAGGGAAAAACGATTTGGCATGAAAAATGATGTAGTAACATTAACGCCCATTGTACGTACTCTCGCAGTTATGAATCCTTGTGAGAAAAGCATAATTTCACAAATGTATTCCAGATCGGGGACGATCACTACCACGGGACGAAACAATGCTTTGACCGACTCGGGTAGCTCCGTCCGCCCTGCGTAGCCGGGATTCATCGTGATGAAGATACCAACTCGACGATCCAGAGGCAATTCCGATCCTTCGAACTGTGAACAAGTGGGGTTGAAGGATGCCACGGTCAGATTCCAACTGAAAGAACCGTAACACAATACTGCATACTATTGACACTGGGTAATGACAAAGCCTCGGGCCCTCCAGGCGTGCAGTAACACGAAGGCAATCATGTATAGTAACGAGATACCAAACAACAAGTCACTTCACTTTATCACGGACCTGAAATATGGTAGCTTCCGACTGGAGTGCATTCTGGATAGACTTGATCTGGGACGATACAACGGACAACACCGACACCTCGATGCGGTTGAACTCGTCGAAGCATCCCCAAGCACCTGACCGGCACAGTCCAGACAGAAGTTTTGCAAACGACTGCAGGAGATAAGTGTGTAAAAGAAGTGATGTACACGAGATTAGAGTGATCACAGACAGATTTGGCTCCTGATCGCATAGTTTCCACTGAGGTACATCCGTGCAAAAATGATGATAACGATAGTAACAAAGGTAGCAGTAATTATTCGCCATCCTGTTAAGAGAAAGCTCGCGCATCGTTATGACTCCCACTTGGTTTCGCCACGTTCTGACGATCTGGTATCAACTCTCCTAGTCGGACTAACGAAAGTGACTCGGAACTATATTTACGCACGGCAAGCTAACCGACAAAAATTCGAACTTTGTATCTCCCGTGAGACTTAGGCGCAACACAGTTAGTACGCGTAAGTTGAACGGCCTACCAGACCGAACACAATTTCACAAGCTGCTACCCGAACCCGAGAGAATAAGACTAAAGACAGGCCTTTTGCATCAGGCACTTTTACTAGTCAGGTCAAGGCGATTAAAGCATGGTGCAGCATCGTTTATATACCGCGATGGTGGAATATGCGAATTTTCACGTA
This sequence comes from Dicrocoelium dendriticum, assembly GCA_944474145.2. NCBI lineage: Eukaryota > Metazoa > Platyhelminthes > Trematoda > Plagiorchiida > Dicrocoeliidae > Dicrocoelium > Dicrocoelium dendriticum. The sequence continues at coordinate 199,544,108 of OX104063.1, forward strand.
GACTGGTTTGCCTAAGCAAACTCCCGAAACAAGGCATAAGCAAGTGAAATGGCACTATGTAAACGACATGTCGAAAGTGAATGTTGGTGTTGCGGGCCCGTCAAAAATCCCCGCAAAACCACGCCAGAAACTCCTACCAGACGGCTGTGGAAAGCGAGGTCCAATTCCTCCTCACAACGCAGCAGAGCTCAGCCACTACGAGACGCGGCCCAAACTGCGCACCTTCTGGCAATGGTCCTTTGCAAACTACAACCTCTTCGTGGTGACTGTTTTCCCTAACTTAATAATCCATAGCACTGGCTGTGATCGCCCTTTGTCGGTCTTAAAAGAGCCTGTAGAGGATCACTTGCCTTTTCTTTCTCTTCGCCTCAGTTGGGAGTCGGTTGGGTCACGTGATTGCGTGTGCGTCGTAGCTGGCCAGTGTTCGCGTCTAAGTCATTAGCGCGCGTCTATCGTAACCCCCTCTCGTGTGCGTCCGTTCCGAGGCCTCAGTGTCTATCCGAACACGTGCTGAATACTGAATAATGTATTATAGAACAAGTAGAAATGGATTCTGTACAACTCTTTCGAAATATGGCGAAAAACGTTATAAAATTGTCAACCGTGAATATCATTGTCGTTCTCATGTAATATTTAAAATATTCGACTTACGATATTTCAGGATTCACAAATGTGATGTCATCGTAAGTGTGCAGTCGTTCTCTGAAGCGAATAGAGGCAAAATACAAACCTAACGTTTTGAACTGCTGCACAGATGTTGCCTCAATCACATGTTCGGGCAAACTGTTCCAAATGTTTACCACTCTCCTTTCGAAGCACAGTGGGTGGGGAACACATTTCATATCCGGCACGACAAGTTTGTATCTGTGTCCGCGTGTGCTGCATGGTCCTCGTAAGTGCAGTATTGGCCTTAGTATGGGGAACTCACCAAGATGTAGAATTCGGTAGGTCATAATGAGGTCGACTCGCACCCGACGGTAGGACAAAGTGTAGAGCCCTAGTTTCTCGCACCGGTCTTCATACCCAAAGTCACGTAAACTCGGGATGAGCCTGGTAGCAACGTGTTGGACCCGTTCGATCTTTTGTGCCTCGCCTCGGGTAATCGGAAAGTAGGCGGGCGAACCGTACTCTAGCATTGGTTTAATGATAGAAGAGAAAAGGCGAGTGGCAACCTCTTCAGACCATGTGCCGAAGCTACGTTTGAGCGCCCAAAGCATACGCAGTCCGTTCCGATATAACCTGTTCGTGTTGTCCACGGACTTCAAATCGTAGCGTAAGAGTACACCTAGGTCCTTCACGGAGGGTGTGGGATATAGCGTTTGGCCGTCAACAGTGTAGGTTCGGCCGTTTGCACCCTTCCCCAGGCTCATAAATACGGACTTGGCTGGGTTGACCGGGAGAAGAACTTCTGCAGATCATGTGGATAAGCGGTTGAGATCTTGCTGAAGTAGGCCACAGTCATCGGGAGCGTCAATTTCTCTCCAAATCTTCATGTCATCCGCAAACAAGGCACACGGCGACCGGAGAAGCTGCGGTAGATTGTTGATGTGGACCAGGAACAGAGTGGGCCCCAGCACAGTGCCTTGAGGCACGCCACTTGTAGAGGGGTACCAGTCAGTTAAATGGTCGTCGACCTGTACTCTCCACTTTCGTCCAACAAGAAAGTCGCTGATCCACCGGTGCAGTGAGCCACCGACACCACACATCCTGAGTTTGTGAAGGAGAATCTCATGGCTGACCTTGTCAAACGCTTTACTGAAATCGATGAATATCACGTCCACGGACTTCCCCTTGTTTACTGCCTTCAACCACTCATGCGTCGTCACAAGCAGGTTCGTAATGCATGAGCGACCTTGCATAAAACCGTGCTGTGCGGGCGTCAGGACCTCGTTTGACTGTAGCAACTGCAGCAATCTCTGCTTCACGATTTTCTCAGCAAGTTTTGCCAAAATAGGTGTCAGACAAATTGGCCTATAATTGTCTACTTTGCTAGGGTCGCCGCCTTTCGGAATAGGGTTCACCACCGCACATTTCCAGTCAACCGGCAACGAACCTTCGGACAGCGACCTGTTGAAAAGGTCAGTCACGATAGGAGATAGGATGGTTGAAAGTGACTTGAGAACCAGTGGGTGAAGCCCATCAGGTCCGGCAGGTTTGGTGCCGTCAAGGTTGGCGAGTAGTTGAGCTACCTCTTCAACGCCGCATTGCAGACTATCGAGTTCGGTACAAGCGGTACACGTCGAACTCGGAACAGACACCTGGTTATTCGCAAATACAGAAGCGAAGTGCGCCACCAACGCGGATGCACGCTCAGTGCTGGAAGTTAGGGGCTGTCCATCCGTGCCATTCAGCACTGGCACATCACCTACCGGCTTCAGGCGTCGCTTCACGTATGCAAAGATTCTCTTTGGGGCGGTCTTCGCGGCTAATGCGAGCTTCACTTCAAAGTGTCGGCGTTTATTCTTTTTCGCACTGTTACAGAGGTTCCGCTGACATTTATACCCTTCGTAATCATTGGCAAAGCCAGCGAGAAGGAATTTGTTCCACAGTCTGCGCCGCCTCCGAGCCAGGTTCCCATACTCCTTATCAAACCAATGAGGCTGAATGGGTCCAACCTTCCGACATTTCAATGGCACCAATTGGGAACACAATGATGTCAATCTCTCTTTTATAAATATCCAACAATCTTCCACAGATGCCGCTTGTGACAGAGACCAATCCAGTTGGCTCGCGGATCGAGCTAGACCATCGAAGTCCGTTTTCCACTAGTTGGGGGTTGGTTGCATCGGATGTGAATACGGTAAAAATAATTCCATATCAGCTATCAGTACTGAGTGGTCGCTCGTAGCCAAGTGCTCCAGGATCCTAACGTCACGCACTCGTTGTTCGTAGCTCGTTAACATCAGGTCGAGACAGGACGAGGTTGAACGTGTTGATATGCGTGTTGGCTGGCATATGTGTTGCGATGAACCAGTTTCAAGCACCAAATCCACGAACTTTGCTTCAAGCTCAATATGTCCAGGCATCAAATGCACATCAGGCCATCGTATTCGAGGACAGTTAAAATCGCCCATAAGCAGAATGTGTGGACGACACATGTGGGCTTGAAGATGGGGCATCCAATCCAAACAACGACTCAGGGGACTGCGTTAAACTGCGCCCACAAGCAGTTCTCCGCGCCTGAGGCGGATGGAGCACCACAGTAGCTCACACAGGCCATCGTCACTTCGGTAGGTGCTCACAAGTCTCCCACGCAGGGAAGACCGTATGTAAAGTAAGACACCACCGTGGGCATTCTTTAGTCTATCGCATCGGAAACACGAGTAACCGTTGAGTTCAAGTTCTTGGGTGTATAACTCTGCATGCAGCCATGTTTCTGCGAGTCCCACTACGTCTGGCCGCTCAGACGCAAAAAATAACAAGTTCACAAGTTCGCTCAATTTTCCGTCTCACCGGCTAATCTAGCGTCATGAGATCAGAGTAACTCCGTTCCATTGGCCAGCGTTACAAGTCGTCATCGTAGGCGTGCTCCAACCGTGCCAGCGGCAATCTTAGCAGGCAATTACGCAATTAGAACAAAGACGGCGTTCCCTCAATTATAACAGTTGGTCGATGCGTAGCCTGGACTGGAAAAATGGATGATTCTTGGGTAAAAAATACCTGATTGTTTCATGATTGAGGAGGTTGGCCGGAAACAGGAATGTTTCGTATGAGCAAATGCTGTTCGAAAAGTAAATGTCTCATGAGTTGGAAAGCTGATCGAAAAATGTCCACTGACCTGAATGCCAGTCTCCATTGCCTTCCGTGGTTTCGGTCTGCGATATTGTAGGGATGTTAGGTCCCCATAATATCCCCTTCAAGTTTAAACATACCGCTTTAGTTGCGGGTCGTTCTGCTGTCTTTCTATTCTTCGACGTGTGTTTTCCGACTTGCGGTGAGCACCGGTAGGGTTTGACGTCGGCTACACAACTTCCACAGGCCCCGATTGTTGCTCAGCGATTCCCAACATATCCCATTGTATGTGTAGCAGTATTTGTGTAGCCGACTTGCATTGTTCGTCGAGCGTTCCGTGTCGTGGTCCTAGTTGCTATTGGTGACGAACCCATGTGTCTTCTTCCACAGCGACATCATGTAACAATACCACAATGGCCCATTACTGTAGCTTCGATCCAATGTGCGTGACCAGCTCGGTAGTCACTTGCGAAAACAGGAGCTCCAACAGTGAAGCCCTTGCGACTGGTAAGGACTTGGGTTTTCAATGGTGGTTTTTTCTTTGGAACCAACACTGTGTGTGGCGCGCAGCTTCCAGCTCAGAAATGCTTCGGCAAGTGCTTTCCATCCTGGAGTTGCTGGGTTCGATATGGTTCTGTAGACGAACAGAAAAGTCTGGATAATGGTTTCTAGGGTCCCCTACCCACGAAGTTTCAAGAACGCTCTTTTGCAAGCGTCGAGGAAACGTTCCGCTTGACCGTCGGACTGTAGATGGTGTGGTGGTGCTCGGAGGTGCTGGTTGCACTGACGGCGGCAGAACTCTTCAAATTGAGATGACGTGGAATGCTACCCATTATCGGACACCAGGACATCAGGAAGTCCGTGTTGGCTGAAGGTTTGCTGGAGACAAGTTATCGTTGCCGTTGTGGTCGGGTGGTTAATGGGCACGACTTCAGGCCATTTGGAGTGGGCATCAACAAGGACCAGGTACGCAATTCTATCGATTGGACCAACCTAGTCGTTGCGTCTGCGAGACAAATGTTTTTCCGCTGATTGTCCGGGGATTGGAGGCTGGCGCTGTGGCATCTTGGCTGCTTGTTGACATTGGGAGTAACGGTGAACCTCATCATCAATGTTGCTGTCAATACTTAGCCAATGAACGGAGCTACCAGCGATTGCCTTCATTCTGCTAATGCCAGGGTTTGTAGAGCGGAGCTGACGGTGGACGGCTTGTCGAAGACAGATAGGAACGACGATTCTATCGGTTGTCATGAGGCAAGAATCAGCTACAGAAGTTCTCGACGCTGAAATAAGCGTTTGAGCTCTCCAAATAGTACAGTGTTAGATCAGCGTGTCTGAACATAAGCGATGGCACGGCAGTGGACAGAATCCTGTGCAACTGCGCGACGTATATGGACGGCGATAACAGGGAGGCTGCGCATAGCGTTTATAAGTTGATGACGAACATCTTCCTCGACGGCGACAACGGCGAACACCGTGTCTTCGTTTGCAGCGTGTTTGAGGATTAGGCGAGAAAGACCGTCGGCTTTAACGAAATCGTGGGAGCGGCAGACGCGGGTTGCGAATTCCTACACAAGAAGGATAACTGCGCATTGTTGAAGTCGACTGGTTGAGTATTCTGGGATGCAGTTTTTAGACTCAACGATTAACAGCAATGGCTTGTGGTTGGTTAGTAAAGTGAAATGCCGACCATAGAGTATTTTGTAGAACATTTTGACCGTAAAGACGATAGCCTAAGCTTCCTTCTCGATCTGACCGTACTTTTTCTCTACGGACGTCAGTGTGCGTGAGGCATGCATGACGGCTTTCTCAGAACCATCAGGGAAGCGATGGAACAGGACTGCTCCGATTCCATAATTGGGGGTATTGGCAGTGACTAAAATGAGTAAGGCTGGGTCATAATGCGTCACTAGTAGGTCAGAACTGAGCATAGTTTTCAGGCGCACGGATGCCCTCTTGCATGCTGGAGACCAGTGCCAAGGAGTGACTTTTTGCAATAGTCGATTGAGTGGGGCCCGTACATCGTGTAGCGATGGTACGAAGGCATTGTAGTAGCTGATATGGCCAAGGAAGGACAGTAGCTAATGAATGTCTTTGGAGGAAGGTATCTGTTGAATGGCTCGGACATTTTCGGGGTCAGGATGACGGCCATTAGCAATGATGACAAAGCCGAGGTACTTGAGCGACTGAAGGACGAATTGACATTTATCAGCCCTCAGGTGGAAGCTATATTCCTGGATCCGTCCAAAGATTTTGACCAGACATTCTCACAGTTCTTATGGGGTGTGACCAATAATGAGGCGATCATCCAGGTAAGCAGCCGTACCTGGAATGCCAGAGATCATTATGTCCATTATCTGCTAGTCTAGGGCTGGAGCGGTCTTAACAGCAAACGGCAGTTTAGTGTACTGGAGGAGACCGCAGTGTGTGTTGATCGTCAGAAGCGGTTGCGACTCAGGTGCAACTTCGATCAGTAGGTAGACATCTGCCAGGTTGATCTTGGCGAAGCCCGTGCCACCATTGAGCATCGCGAACAGGTCGGTGGGAGATGGCAATTGGCAAAAGTTTGGCTCCTGGTCACATGATTTTCACGGACGTATATCCGTGCGAAAATGATGCTAACGACAACAACAAAGGTAGCGGTAATTATACGCAATCCTGTTTTGTTGTTACACAATGAAAGTGGTACTTCTGCGCACACTTTATTGCTTTGAAAGCACCGACGTCACTTGATGGTTTCGTAGTGTTGTTGTGGCTTCTCAGTACTCATTAGGTTCTCCTGTCCCCAAGTGACTTGGCAGGAGCACTAGTGTTGGAAAGAGTACATATAGACGATTTGTTACATATTTGGCCCCCCTATCTTTGGCGGCCTTACATATACAGATGACCTCTCCCGTCTCCGGTTGTATTGCAAAACTGGTGGGGCAAAAGGATGGTTTAATGTTGAAGGTTCTCCTTGATGTCACGCAACGAGCATGCGGCATTAGTCAAGTGGCTGCTACTCCCCCACTGATCTACTTTGGAGACGTAAACTCCGTCCCACTGTCGGCTGTCGGTGAGGTGGCTCAGCTGGGAATGACGCGTAAGCGCACACTTAGGAGAAAACGTACTTAAAATACAGGTATCTCTGGAGGATTGTTCAAGTGTTGCTGTGTTCATCGAGCTGGGCAACTAGATTGAATACGCTACACCCCCATTCCAGGTGACGTCATTAGTGCAGAATTGATGGCACTTTCTATTGCGTCAAAAATGCGTAGGCTGCGCTACACAGTGTTCAATTCCTGCCCAAAACGTAGCAGGATCCAGTCAGTCCGAGTCGGGCGCAACTGGGCTAAAGTGAACGATGTTCCTCCGTAAACCACTCACCCTGCGTGGTGATTCATTTCACCCATAAAATGAACCATTGTGCCAACTGCGATTCGGCCTTTGTGGGTCGTAAAGTACGTCGCAGAGGTCCGCTTCGTCTTGCATCGCTTGTGGGATGGTTAGGATTCGCGTTGTCACTTGATCGCGTGCGCCGTTCTAGCCGTGTATTGCGTGTGCGTTTAAGTCTCTCGCTTCCCCGGTCGTCTGCGCACAGCAGTCTGGTTTCGAGGATTCAGCGCGTTACCGGAATACGTGCGTGAATATAGACGGTGCCCAGGTCACGTGTTATTTTCAGCCAGACTAACCCGGCCAGGTCTGCGCAAATTCATTAGTTTCATAGCAGCAGCTGGTGGAAGGTGAATCCAAAGCTGGATTTTATGGTGGTAAAACAGCTGAAATGAAGTTGCATAGATCGGCGAACACCACAACACTTATAAACATAGGCTTCTCGTTTCCAACTTCGAGCCGTTGTCTGTCTTTCTCCTTCTGAACAAAGATCAACCGTTCTTACAGTGCATCATCCTATTGACCTACTCCTTGAAGATCCAACAAGGGCATAAGTAAATATTCAGCACGTCTAGGCTAAGCCCCCTACTAGTCCTTTGCAATCCCGAGCTGGTTCACGAGATTATTAGACTTACTGGTGCGTGTTTCAATTGCCATTCACTAAAGCGATCTGAGATGCAGCGTGTTTGTACAGCACCATTTTCGAAATGACTTCAGCTAACACATGTTGCCACAACCCTTGCATCTGTAACATGATAAGGGAAAGTGGATAACCTCTGAATGGGTAGCAGCTATCATCAGCATAAAATGTTGACTTCTTTCGTGCTTGAGTTACGCGGTGTGGTCGTGCAACGCGACACCCGTGGCCCATATGCGAGTACGGAGGTTCCGTGACTGTTCGTGGTCAAAACGGTAGACAAATGGTGTAACGAATAGCACTAACTGCTGCGGTTTAACGACAGAGAACTCCTAGGTTTGTGAAACCGCAGAACTTTATAATGGAACGCCGTTTCTATCTGGTCTGTGTGTATGGCGGTACGGACCACAACATAGTACAGCCGGCGTCGCACACTCCCCAAAGAAACTCCACAAGCCAAGTAGACTTTGGGTGCGATAGTTCGACACACTGTAGGGGGGCAAGTTGGATGGAAAAATGCTTGGTCTGGCGCTGGATGCACAACCGGACTCAATTACAAGGATTCTGGAGATTTGCAAGTTAATGCTTCGTTGATAAAATTTCAGAGCACAAAGTTTGTGGGGTCTACAAGGCCACTGGAGCACATGTGGCAGAAAGCAGCAGTATTGACTGTTCTCAGCGCCACTGCAATCTTTCCACTGTAACCGGTATGTGTAAATTGAGTATGTGTTGCTCCTATATAGGTATTCGTGGTTTAAAAGCAAGCATGGGACTAGATTTCGTCACGGACTTCTATTTGAAGCACCGTTTTTATTCACTTAGGGATTGCACCTGTGCATCGATCAGTGTTGGAAAGCCATCACTGTTTTTTACTACCATTTTACCGTAAAAGCGCACCTCTTTTCTAGTTTGCTGCTGTCATAACCTGTCAGTCGTTCGTTGGGACGACATTAATGGCGTTCAAACATTGGCACTTGCTGATGCACAGTGTCTAACACCTAGTTGTTTCAGCTCGGACCACATACCGCATCAGTCGAGGAACTTTTCAGTTCATCTAGTTTCTGCAGGTTGTTTTTCCTCAAAGCGCTTTGAGAAGCGTTAGAGACTGTTATCTAGGTATTCTCACTAAGAGGTACCTGTGCACAACTCCACAACGTTACGGCTTCAGAGAGCGTAACTATATCCATTTCTTTCTTTGCCTGATTTTGTTGGAGCAACATTTAACTAAGAAGTGTGATCCAACAACTGAGTTAATTTGTAAATTATTATGTGTAAACTGGAACAAAACGCCACTAAACCACCGGCTGTCTTTTCATTAAAGTGAACTGCACCAAAAGCTTCGTAACCCAATACTCACCGTTGTTAAGTTAGGATCAGAAGTGAAACGTGCAGAATGTGTAATAAAGACAGTATCCTTTAGATATCACTGCTTACTTTGTAATCCATATTCTCTCCACAGTTCGTTACCACGCAAAGTAGTCCCAACGCCTTCGCTAAATCCTTTATAGTCTCCGTCTTCCCGGTACCTGCGGGCCCTGCAGGAGCGCCGCCTAGACACAATGACAGTGCCTGAAAAGAGTGAAAATATGGTTAAGGAAAGCATCTGTGTGAGTCGCTGCAGCCAAAGCTGTTGGTAGTGACGAATCTAGTCTCCTTGGGATTCATATATACGTTAATACAGATGCAAATTAGTCCCATTTTAAGAACCACTTTTTAATCTTGACACCTATCGCATTTAAAAGACGGTTGGATGACGCACTCATCCAACATCCTACACCTGGAGTTTACCATGGAATTAGTTGATGTTAACTGCGGGTGCTGTGAATCTAAGCAGATTGCAGAACTATGAGGGAGCAAAGGATAAGTCCTTATTTTCATATTTAAAGTACTAACTGTTTTACTTTGATTATTATCATTATTGTTATGTTGATATCCCCACCAACTATCCAACGGGACTTGTAAAGCAACTTTTCTTAAACCGTATAAATTCATTGTTCATTGTTTCTTGTTAGGTCCTGTAACATTGCCTTCTGATCCATACTAGAACCAGAAGTCAATAACCTCGACAAGTAGCATGTTTAACGGAACACCTACCATGTATAAGACATGATGTAAACAGACTGAAACGGCAGTTGGATTCTTGGGTCCAATGCACCGCTCATTCTGGCCACAGAGCGCTTTCTGTAGTGCATAGAGTCAACCATAAGTTGTCGCGCAAATCTAAGTCAAAATCATAAATCATAACCATTCTGGTTGTCGTTTCCTGTTCATGTTGCAGTGGCCTCGCCCTTCGAGCCTTACGCAGCACACAATGCACGTTGAGTGAACTCTCAACAGTACTCGGTTTCCAGTGGTCGACGGTTGCTCTATGGTGAAGCTTTAATCTGCGGTTCACCTTTTACAGTAGCTGACACTTTGTGCTTGTGAACACGGATTCAGCTCGGTTCTCCGTCCCCTGAAAAAGTGTCTCAATTGTTCCCACTAGTGTGTGCATAAAGTTATCTCCACTATAGAGGTTGTGTCTGTAACCAGCAGGATAACACTCGGGTGTCCGTTGCGACTTCCCATTCATTGCCGCCACAACGATAACACCGGATGGACTCATTACAAGAACCAATTAAATGTTTCATGGGACATCATTGAAAGCTGTATGTCAAATTCATAGTTTGGCACTGGCTAGGTCTATGAATTGTCTGTTAACTTTACTGTGTAATGGGGCGGTGTTCTACAGCAACTACATATACGTAATGAGAATACATCGTACTTGTGTTATCGTTAAGTATATCCGGTCTGTTAACGGGGTGATAACCAGTCGCCCGTTCAGTCCAAAGTACTCGTTTCCGTAACTGAACTCTGCGGAACACTGTCGGATCGCCATTCTGTCGGTTTTGCGTACCCAGTAAAAGCGTAACTGGGACTCCCAACCGAACTCATCTGGAGCCATGACACTGGAGAAAGTGAGAGGAAGGGAGGGAGGGTACACGTGAGTGCAAAGATGCTTCAGCTAAAACACCAAATTGTCGCATTAAGCTTATAAATGGAAGCAACTCCGTATAGGTGACGGTTTGGCAGATGACATATATGTCAAACGCATTGTCGAGCATACAGGATTCATTTGAGTAAATAAAAAGGGTGAAACATGAGAGGACACCTTGAGTATAAAGTTCGGTACACCAAGGATTAAACGGTGAAAATTGATAGCTATAAGTTAAAAACCAACCACAACCGCAATTCAGAGTTGGATGAGGATAGGTCAGTATGATGAGTCCCCGGACTCCCTGGTATACCTAGTTCCAGCACAAATGAACAAACGGCTGAAACGCAATACAATTGTCATCAACTCTTTGTGCATACAAATGCTAGGTTTTGATCCTTACTTATGAAGTAACGTAAATGTAGGAACCCAAGCAACCACAGAAATCACACGATGTAAGTGAGGTGGCCGGCGGTTAGCTGCTGGAAGAAAATTGAAGAAACACTATTGACTGTTCTAATTTTTCATGCCAGAACGGTCTAACGCTATCTGTAGCAGACTCCGTGGCCTCCATACTCGCCTTATGATGACTTCATCTTTCTCTTAATTGCTATATACTTTGGCAACTGTTTCGATGCTTCGTCCATGCCCAAGACCCAAAGTATGCGGCCGACCTCACCTGATAGAAATTAACCTGCGCATTGTGGGTGCCACAGCTATATCAGGCAGTTTGACACAGTGTCCTAGTTTACGCCCTCAATGCCAAAAGTCTTAATTGGAGGACTGCAGCATGGTTCCATTTCATCCGTGCTTCCTGTGCGCCGAAGTCGAAGACAACTGGTTTAATACCCGCAACACACCCTGGTCTTCTTGTGCAGACACAACAATAGTTACCCTGACTGCCTAACGAGCTGACCTGCTACCGTTTTCACAGTGGATGAAGGCTTCAAAGACGCAACAGGATCTTAGGTTACTGACTAGGACCCCATCAGCAGGTTGACAGCTGACGATGATGCGATTGAACAGGCGGAGCAATTAGTTGACCATCTCGCAGGGTGTCTCAACAGCTGTGAGAACTGCTGGTGGTTGACGTTGTCACTGCGGTGGTACCCCGCGCTCGTTAAAAGTCATCTTCATCATTACGAATAATTTTATATCACTAATGTGAGTTTTCCCTCTTCCATGCTAGCACAAATGAGGTTCATTTCAGCCACGAGTACCAACAGTGCTTGCGAATAAAAATTGACACCATCAGTGAGGAATGAGGAGTTGGTAAAAAGGGCAATGCAGTACAAACCCTAAACATTTTTACCAAACGTTCAGGACCGAGTTACCAACAATTTGATTATGTAACGCGATCTCTAAAAACCGGCGGCATCTATGAGACAGTCATCTATTGAATTTCCCTGTCCTCCTCCTTCGTATTTAGGCACAAGTAAATCTGTGCCGTGGGTACTCCAGCTAGACAGTCTAAAAGGGAGTGACCCAACCGAAAACTCACCAAATGAGGTAAACACGGCTTTCGCATTGCAAAGTGTTAACTGGGTGGGAAAAGTCACAGGCATAACATGTGGCCGTCGTGCTGGTGTATCTAGATGCAATTGGAAGAGATGATTTTTCTTTTGTAAACTATGCATAGCTTGATGAATTATAGGTGATCTATGGTTTCTTGAAGTGTGGATGCAAGAGGTTGCGGGAATGTACGACTCGAAATGCAGATTAGCTACAATGACGAAATGCATACAGGTGTGTACTGAAGTGCACGAGACAACTTCGATCGGTCAGGAGGGATTCATAATGACGAATTGGGTAGTACGTTTACAAACCTCGTTTACAAACCTCATCTCTAAGATGCACGGGCATCAAGGACGTCAGCTACAAGGCGAAAACTCCGTTGACACATACAACTAATGCTGACAGTTGGTACTCGCCAGTTAGCACAAGACAACACATCTAAGGTAAGGATCCCACTGTGTCTTGGTGACCAAACTAATAAAGTCGTGTATGACACTACATCCTACCTATCTCGGATGAAGCGCTCCACCATATCTTTTGAGTGCACATCCAAGATGAGCGTCGTCTCCAGCTTTTTCATATCGCTTGCAGACAATTCGGTGCGAATGCGGCATACCATTTCGTGGAGTTGGGCGCCCAATTTCTTATCGTATTCCTTCATGGCACTGCGGTTGCCCAGTTTGAAGGCACGAAACACGTCTTCGACTTCCCAAGTGAACCAAATTTGCGTAGCAGCTAAAACAACCATACCCTGGCAAAATGGGAGGGAAGTAATAATAGTAATTTTTAAAATAATTTGTGGGATATTCAGTTGCCCCATTTACAGTATATGTTGTGTGCATGAACCGCGACATATAATTTCTAGCTATACCGCGACTTAATTTCTAGTAAAGCTGGATGGATTCGTTAGTTGGGACAACCTTTGAAATGGGGGTAGGTTGATCCACAGGCATTTGTGAAACCAGCATTTCCGAATAAACTGTTTTGTGAAGCTTCGTCGCAGTTAGGCCCAGACAGACATCGCCCATAAACAATCAGGAAAGGGCTAGGCGGCCGTCTGGTCCTAGTAGGACTCCTCAGTAGCGACCCCCCGCCGAATCCTGCCCGATTCGAACCCATGTCATTACTCTTGGAAGTCAGCGACATTTGTCACGGAGCCATGTGCGATGGCAGTGGACCGCCATGACTGCTATCTAACTGCGATATAGCGCTGCGCATCCTCCTCTAACACTTAGACATAATCAGTAGTACCCTTTGCAGCTTACATGCCACCTCGATTCGTGGCAGCTTACAAAGGAAGTTATGACTCTGGGGACCGGCGCTGTCTTCTGCACGTTCATAACACGCATGACAGTGGAGGATGAGCCACGCTAGATCGCAGTTAGGTAGCGGTCATGGTAGTCAGCTGTCGTCGCCCATGACTCAGTGACATATGTCGCCGACTCACAAGAGTAATGTCGTGGGTACAAATCCGGCAGGATTCGGTGGATGTGCGCTATTGATGAGTCCCAAGAGGACGAAACGGCCGTCTAACGCTTTCCTGGATGTGTGATGGCTGCCTGCTTGCATCTAACCGCGAAGAATCTTTACGAAAACTCAGTAAATTCTGCTACTACTGACCCATTACCTGCTTATTTGTTTTGACTTCGCTTCTCGATAGCAATGTGTTTCCCAGATCACCGGGTTCTTCTAAACTTTTTTGGATCTTTACGATACCCACATAATGTGAGGCGCAAATTCCTGGTGATGAAATAGGGGCAAACTCGAATGATGCGCATTCGGTCCCATCAGGTGTTGAATGCTGTTGTTGATAGAAGTATTTCGCTCTCTTCATTCTAGGCTTAGGTTGTTTGATGGCCGTGAAGCACGCGCCGTATTTCCATGAATTGAGACAACAATAGAACAATGGTACACTGGTTAGAAAAGCCAACAAATAACAGCCAAATATTGACTTGCGAACAGCTTATTGCTAGGTCTACTTCAAGAGACCTATACCAACCCTGTCGGTAGCTGCATAAGGCAACTAGAAGAAATTCTCTTCGTACACTGCCTTGGTTAACCAAGAGCTCCCACGCCGCATTGCGAATCGCGTTCTATCGAACGCACGCAAATCTCTTTGTCTGACCGGATTTGTGAGTGTGAGCTTGTTGGAACTAGCGCATAACGTGACGCGGCACGCCACGGAGTTGACCTCGGGGCTTCCTGTGCACAGAGCAGTCAATTACTGAAGGACAACCTACCCTTGACGGAATTTGGACAACTGAGCGCTCTTACAACTGGTTGGTTTGTATCGATCGTTGCATCTGAAACCGTGGACTGTTTGTACCGTGTGATTCTCGTGCACTTTAGCTAGGTCGTATAAGCCCTAAAATCCTAGTCGGTTTCCTCGGCGGCTTACCGATAACTGTCCGATTCGTCCCGATCACTGTAACAGAAACGGTAAACTTTGTTCCCTTTTTTCTTATCTTTGTCCACCTAAACTAGATTTTACAAGCCCTAAAACCGAGTGACTAATCATTAATAATGCTCATTACCTCAGTCAAAACAAGAAACGCAAAGAAGAGACAGGAAGCCAGTGAAATGCTGGCAAAACATCCTGCTTATAACCAGTCCGTCAGCACGGAAAAATGAAAAGCTCATCATCTAAGATAAAATCGAAATCGTGCGTAAGAGTAACAAAGCAATCTAATGATAGTTCTCATAAGGTTTCTGTGATCAGGCATAGCGTAGTTGATGTAGAATCACATTCTAGAGCGATTCAAAAGCTTGCTGCGCTTGAACTACAGCTGAAGAACTTGAAAGAAAGGTTTGAATCTCTGAACCAAGTCCTAGAGCAATTTAACTCGCTCTCTTTAACACTCCCGATACACCAAAAATGGAACGCCTTCGATCCGTTGGGAATTTTATACAACGTGCTGCATTAGAGGTTCATGAGCGCATTAAACGCTCCAAAAATGTAATAGCATTTAATTTACCAGAAAAGTTATCTCTTGAGGCTATCTCCTCTGTGGTGGTGTCATATTGAAAGACTACAGTTTTCGTGCGTGAGGCTGAAAAAGAAATCTTCAAAGCAGGTCTGTCCAATACTTGTTAAATTTTCAAACGACACACTTGCTGAACAATTCGTTGGTAGTAGGAGCGTAGTATCCCTTAGGAATCATGACATATCCATGGTACTGAAACCTGATTTAACAGTGCTACAAAGCGAGTGTAAAAATGCCTAATTCCGACAAACAGTCTGTGACCTATTTGTTCAGCTACCCACGGAAACTCAGGAACTTCCTCACCTGCTTGACCTAGATGACTCTATGACCATAAATGAATCAACTCTAACATTGAAATCAAGTAGCAACTGTCGTAAAAATTTCGCTTTGACTCCAATTAGTGTCACGTTAGCCCAGCATTACTGTGCAACTCATCCCCGAACATACAAGAAAATTCTATTGCACAAACGACTACTTCAGACTACCACAGACTGGGGATCAAATATTGCAGCGCACTACAACGGAATGCGATGTAGGAGTGGTAGTGCAGGAAGATCTGGGCTATTCCCGTCAGGCTGAGAAAGTCTCCAATAAAGCTAACCAAAACCTTGGCCTTTTGCGGAGGGCATTCGGATGCTTCGATCCTTCCATCTTTTCTCAGATGCTCAACGCCTACATTCGGCCTCATTCTGAGTACGCCATCCACGCCTGGCAGCCATGGCAAAGGCAAGACCTTACCGCTCTTGAACTGCCACAACGAAAGGCGACTAAGAACGTAAAGGGCCTGTTTCATCTCCCTTACCGATTGAGGCTGAAAACCTTCGGGGTCTACAGTGGACAATATCGACGCCTGCGTGGCGACTTGATAATGACTTATATGATTCTGAGGAATCCAATCCATTCTTGTCGTCACCTACTAAAGCTTAATAGCAATACAACACTCAGAGGACACCAACTAAAGCTGGCCACACAATACAGCCGGTTGGAATGCCGCCGGAATTTCTTTTACCTTCGTGTGCGCCAACACTGGAACGCTCTTCCCACATACGCTGTTTCTTCCCCCACGCTATCACTATTCAAAAAACGTCTGGATGATTCGCTTATCCACCTACATTACGCTATATAATCAGAGATGTCCACGTCAAACAAACGCGAACAAACGGTGCTCATTCTCAGCTTTTGTGCTTTACTATTTACACACTGCTGTTGTGGAATATAGTTTCGGATATATTACAACTGCATTCATCAATTTACCCCAGTCCAAGAAAGCGGCGCACGAGTAAGCGTTGGTCGTTTCTCTTGTTCTTAAGACCTGCCCTATCCATATTACTTCCCATATTACTCTACAGTAACAATTCAGTACATATTCTACAACGTTTCTATGAATAGGAGGCACTTGAATTCACTAGGCGCTTAAACTGACGATTTACACTTATGTTTACTTTCACTTTAACCATCCTACGGGACTTGTAAAGCAATCGCTTTTTTACCTGTAATATATCATTGTTCATTGTTCTACCCACTCTTTGTCGTTCACCAACCAGGTGCATGGACGCTCTGGTACGAAACTGAAAACCTCTCCAAAAAGCTGTGTACCTCTAAAACTGCGGAACAGTCTTGTTGTAACGAACACTGGTAGCAAAACCTCACGTGGCATCTATACGGGTGCTCCTAAGCACCATAAAAACAGTTGTTTTAAACGTTCCACCAAACGCTGTCACCACTGGAAACATGCAAATCACCAAGCATGCAGCATTTGAATATGCGACCTGTGTGCTCCATAACCTGTGAGCCACCTGCTAGTGAACTTCAAGTAGCTGAGAGAAATTGGCAAAACTAAAATCCTCTCAAACTACCTCAACATGTAAATAATCTTCACTGACAGGTAGGTTTTATGCAACAGACAGCAAACTGTGATCTCACAGTGGGTTGACATTTTCTCAGTATTTCACACGTAAAATTAACTCTATTACGCGATCACGTTGTGCATGTTGATAAGACCACTCAATTGGTCTGTGCCTCGCTGTCGAGGAATAAAACGTTTATTTAGGTATTTATTTATCAGTGGGTCCCCGTCGAGGCACATTATTGTGCGTGAATTTTAATCGTGACTTCTACTTTCTACAAACATTACACTACTCACGAACATCCAAACATTAATATGAAAAACTTCTATGAATCCACCATTTGATCCAGTCATGTCAAT
Source organism: Dicrocoelium dendriticum (assembly GCA_944474145.2). Taxonomy (NCBI): domain Eukaryota; kingdom Metazoa; phylum Platyhelminthes; class Trematoda; order Plagiorchiida; family Dicrocoeliidae; genus Dicrocoelium; species Dicrocoelium dendriticum. The sequence continues at coordinate 199,561,528 of OX104063.1, forward strand.
TCCGGACGAACCAAGCTTAAATTATGTAGATAGGATACTGTATGTAAGGTTGCTTTCGCATCACTTGCCTTATAGTGGTAAACTAACTTGAATCAAGACAGCGCCAAGTGGCTGATGTCATCGGAAATAAAAGGAACTCATTCGACTCTCTCAATTTAAGCAGTGTGACTTACGTTAGCTAGTAGCCCTACACTTTTAGGTTATTGATAATCTTCAGAAGATACTTGCAAAGTCTGTGGCTACTAAGGATGCGGTGCGGTACTATGGACTTTCTCCGCAGAGTTAATCAACGGCGAGCGGGATTTCCGGGTACTAATTTATGTGTTTGTAAGTATGTAGAATGTAAGGATTAGTGCAGTGACACGTTACTCCCAAATGGTAGAGACCTGCGGTTCATCCAAAGGTCACTGAAGGAACCGTGATAAACGCTCAGCCACTTTCGTTACTACTACTCTCAGTGACTTCTGATGCAGCAGAACAGTTGCTGTGCAGAGAACATAGGTTCGGCAGTACGATCGCTGCGTTCAGTGTGTCTTCGGTAGTTCTTGAAGCACTGAGCTGTAACTAAAGATGACAGACTGTCCGAGTTAGGTGCTCCGAAAAATATACTCGGAGTTCATCAAGCGCAGTCAGTTAATGACAAGTGAATCAGTATCGGACACGAGTACCAAGGCATCTCGACAGACCGGTTTTGATAGCTAACACCTGTAGTGCACTGCCTAGAACACCGGTTAGCTGTTCTGTCCACATAATAATCCATGTGAGCCAGCCCCACTCACTGTAAAGTGTATCCGAAGTTATACGCAGCATCTGTTGTTCACAGGTTGTAGTTAACATCGTTATACTGATCTCAGGCTAAACATGACTGAACCCATATGATAACTGTCCACATTGACATTCCACTTTTAATCATTTTTGGTTGTTTGCGACGAGACGGGTGGGGATTCTGAATTCGCCTAATCTGTGAACAGAACACGTAAGGTAGGTGAGACTAAACCAGTTCTAAAGCTAGACCGACTGAACTGTTCGTAGAAAGTAGAAGTCACGATAAAAATTCACGCACAATAATATGCCTCGACGGGGAGTCGAACCCCGGTCCACGAATTTCCGGTCCGCTGCTCTACCACTGAGCTACCGAGGGTTGACGATTAGGTGCGCAAATTTTAATACATGTCTTCTGCTTGGTGCGCGACGTATTGCCAATAAGTTCACAGTACCTGTCCTGATGTTGCAGATTGGCTCACTCACTCGTCACTTCCCAATAGACTGAACTGTGTCGAGGCTACATCACTGCCAACAGTTCAGGTTCCCAGCCCAACCGCCCAATCAGACACGCCATCCACAGGGCAATGAAAATTGGGTACTCACTGGGCAATGACTATGATAACGTTACGTCACAAAACCGAGAATTGGTGCAACCGCAGCGCGGGCTATAAGTTGTGACACTGGATACCTGCTAAATAGCTACTTCCGTAACAGTTCAGTGCTGTCTAAACAGAAGACAGATTTGTAACGAAAATAAACGGACTAAGCAGGCCGTCGTCACCTACCTGGTAGTCAAACATCCAGTCGACACGTGATTTCTGATAACGGTAGTAGAAGACGGCCCTCTTGGTGATACACTGATTGGTCCTGCGCATTTCGGCTTCCATTAAAGTGAGCCATTCTTCCACCTTTCCGAATACGAGGACGGGCTGAAATGCGAAGGGGCAAATAGAAAGCGGTTAAGTCGGGGTTCCGGTTTCAATCTGACATACGCTATGTAATTACCCTTTTTGACGTATGAATTGCTCGCAGTCAATTCAACACGAATAGTCTACTTGTATACAATGCTACCTTGAACTCTATCACCGATAGTCTAAAAGGTAATACTGTCATGAAGTATTCACTTCGCTGCTGGTGGTATTGTGATATGGAGCTGAATAGCCAGGGTCTATTCACCTTAAACGAACCCATGTACGCGCTTGTTATCTTGTTCCATCACCAGCATACGGACGCATTAAAAGTCAACCCCATTGATAACCACCAATGGTGTTTAGAAACAAGCAGTTTGACCCTGACGAACTTGAGCCAACCGTTTTTGTCTGGTTACGTTCCTGGAATGCCTACCGGTCTGTTAGGTAGGTGTGCATCGATGGTGTACACTGCACCAATTTGGGTGAAGCTCGGGGTGGCTATACGTGGATATTGTGAAAAGCCCTGAAGCAATGTACCAAATGACACAGTCAAACTGACGGTAGTCGTCTCCGGATTGGCGCAGCCGGATTGGCCACTTCAGCGGTACAATGTGGAGTTAGTGCCCCTTTTCTATTCTGTTTCGTAGTCAGGGCAACGAGACGAGCGTGTCTGCATCCACGGAACTTCTGTGCCAGCTGAGTTGGACTGAACTCTAAGTTCCTGATGGGTGGGACGTATTACAGTGAGTAATCGCTTATCTCATTCATTCATTGGATTCATTGGGTTGTAGAAAGTAGAAGGGAGACCCTTTGTCAGCTCCATCACTTCCCGATCATTGTACGGACGCCTTGATTCGTTGAAAAACGGGGTTCCACAGGGGGTGTTGCAGTGGCATTGAAAACAGCAACTCTCCGACATACTTAGCAGTTGGAAATCCAACAGTCATTTACAAGTTCCTCTGTGTGCGCATCGACGACTCGTTGGGGTAAGGAATTCCAGTCGTTTAACACACGAGTAGACAGAGCAAGTTTGGTATTTACTCAGAGATTCCGTGGTATAAACAGCTTCCAGCTAATCCCATGAGTCACGTTCTCGGAGTTCAGCCAAAAGAGACTCAGCTCCCAGCTCTCCTCTTAGAATACGTCAACTGAAAATCAGATCACCAAGGTGGCGACGATAATCCAGGGAGAACAGGTTCATGCACGGAAGCCGAAAGGGATAAGAGAGATTCCGCAACTCCGAGACACCGTTCGATCTGCTTCCCTGAACCTTTTCACTCAGGCTGCATTTAGTCTTCGTGAGAGGATAGGTGACAGGCAACTCGTATTCGAAAATCGACCTCACGTGGGAGGCAAACAGTAGCTTTAAAATATCTGGCTTCAATGGAGAGAAGGCTCTTTGGATAGCATGGAACATCTTCATCTTGATAGCAGAGGCGACTCTCTTTAGAATGTCCTGAGTTGACCGTAGATAAGGAGACAAGTATGCCAAGATTCCTCTCTTGACAAGCACATTTGTGCAAGAACCCACCAATATGTTAGACTCTGAACGGTTCAGAAGCGACAATCGGAAAAACAGAGCATTCGTCGCGATTCAATGGTAATTGCCACTTGACTGAACAGTTGTGTAGTGGTGAGTGACAATTGTAGCAAATCGGTATCATCGAGGCTGGACACCTCCATTCATAGATTCAGGTCAACCACATAGATTAAAAAATCCATCTGAAGCTTGGTTGGTAAATTGTTGATGAAGGTTTTGAAGAGTTCAAGCCCAAGCACTGAACTTTGTGGAACATTACTGGTCATAAGCACTGGGACGGAACACAAATCATTCACCAGCACCTGTATGGTAAGACCAACCAAGAAATTGAAGATCCAAGAGAGAAAGTTCGCAGATACACCAATTTCTTGGAGTTTACAAAGGAGCTGTTTGTGCGGAACCTTGTCAAACGCTTTGCTGAAGTCAATAAAAACAACATCGAGGCGTTTGCCAGCGTCCAATGAGTTCGCCCACTTTTCTCTGGCAACAAGCAAGTTTGAGATACACTGCCGCGCTCTCCGAAACCCAGGCTGAGCGCCCGAGATAAGGTCCAGAGCGTCCAGGTGAAGCTGGAGGTCTCGCTTAAGAATCCGCTCCATAACTTTGCATATTACTGATGTTAGGCAGATGGGTCGATAAAGCGCTAGATCTTGACGATTTCCTTTGCATATCCATTTAACCATTCCCAATTTCCAGACAACTGGGAGGCGTCCAGCTTCTAAAGAGCCATGAAAGATTCCGGAGAGAGACGCAACAATGTGACCAGCGACCGTTTTAAAGAACAAGGGATGCAGGCCATCAGGACTTGGAGAAGAATTCGGATCAAACTGAAGAAGGAACTTCTCGACATCATCGACACTGCTATCTAGGTTCCCCAGAAGAGAGTGCAATGTGGGGACAGCATTATTGGAGAACGGTTTCTTAATCTAGTAGACAGATGAATACTGCCTGGCTAAGGGGATAGGTTTCGCGGCATCTTCGTGAAGTAAGGCAAATTTGTCAGTGGAGCACAGGGTGGGAATACCACTACCAGCTTTGATATTTTTCTTCAGGTAGGAGAAGAGCACCTTGAGGGTTGCTCTGGATCGTACAGCTAAAGCGGTTTCGTAAAGTTGCCGGTTCTTGCACTTTTGTGTGTTACAGAGATTCCTAAGTGCTTTGTAGGTCGAGAAGGCACGCTCCGATTGGGAAACCTTGAAACGATCCCATGACCTCCGTCTCTTGTTCAACAGGAAGTTCAATACATGACCAATCCAGGGTAGACCTTTGACGAAGGGTCTTCTTTTTGTACCTGGAATGACGATCTCGATCTGTGACATCATTTTGTTGCACAAAATGTTCTACGCCGAATCCAGGTCCAAGTCATCAGGGATATTCCAGTCGGTAGCGCTTGCAGCAGTTGTCAGAGAGTGAGGATCTACACGCTATAAGTTTCGACAGCGACCGCCTTGGTCTTGGACAGTGATGCTTCGAGTCCACTAGAATGAGAGGGCACAGTGGTCGCTTTTATCGATGCGCTGAAGAGTAGTCAAGTTTACGACATCTGACGGTAACGAGGAAAACAAGAGATCAAGGACATGAAGCATCTGGCCGGTGAGGATTCTGGTAGGCATAATGACATGCTGAACTAAGTTGCAGTCGAGAAGGCCTTCGAGGAGAGCAACAGGAAAGGACGCTGTAAAGCGATCATAATGGAGCACGTCCCAATCAATATTAAGGGCACTGAAGTCCCCTACAATTAGACAATCCTTGCATCTTCCGTGCTTGTTAATATTATAACGCTGCCCTTTGCCTCTGTCTCTCTCTGCGCTACCAACCAGCCGGGGAAAATAAAACGCAGAGCCTGCTAGACCGAAGTATATTAGGCACAAAACATGGCTACTTTTATAGGTCACATGCGTTTACCTCGCCTCTATCACTGAGCCGAGTCACACCGCTTGTCTGAACATATTCGACTCTGGTAGCGGCCATCTCTCTCTGACTGTAGGTAGGATCACGTCCGCAACATAGCAACCCGTGCGGCAACGACGGTCTGATTTCGTCAACTTCCGGTTTGACCATAACAACGAGCCTGTCAGCCGCTCAAGTGATCTGGCCGATCTCGCCCCTCTAGTGTGCACCATCGTAGTTAGTTGTTTCGCCTCCGTAACACCTCCTCCTCCCCACCATGCGTACTTGCGTCAATTCACCTTTCTTTGTTTTGACATAAATCAGTTGCATCGGTGGTTTTCTCCTTCTGGCCGCTCTTCGATATATGTTGTCTGCGGGCCCTTGTGCTTTTCCGTGGTTCGGTCTCCGCTGATCTGCGTGCCTGATCCACTTCTTGTTTCCAACCGTCAGTTCGTAATTGACTCCATCATTTCTGCGTATCACCCTTCCTCTTGACCACCTCTTCGGTCCTCGGAACTCTCGCGCGTACCCCCTGTCACCAATTCTGCAATGACACACCCTGTCTCTCCGACTTTTTCCCGTATGACAACTGTAATGCTTTTCTTTCCTGATTAGCACAACGCGTTTTGCTCTGGATCTTGGTTTAGTGGCTGGCTTGAGGTTAAGAGCAGCACTGGTGATTCTGCTGCATTCTGGACCAGGTTGGAGCATTGCTTCGTGGCGTCAATGCACCTGTGTGGTCTGACTGCCATTGATTTCTGTCGTCGCACCCTTAAGTCTGATGGGCACATCTGATTCTGAAGTGGCAGTATGGCAGAAGTTTTGCTCCTCCATAGCTTCTGAATTTGCGACCACATTTGCAACAGCAGTCAATTTGAGCAACTTCTGACATTCTGAAACAGTTTCTTGCGATGTCAACTTCACTTCCAGTTCCCATTCTACTTGAATGTTTAATTTTTGTGATAGCACTGCCATCAACTGCCTCTGTGACTTTTCGAACTGCGTCTGCTTCTCCTGCAAAATTGCCTGCAATTGTTCAAAGCTGACTGCCATTTTGGGTTCGATTGAACTCTCGTCGCCACTGTCTGCATTCCTTATTTGCGGTTGGTTCGTGACTTTTGTTTAAACGTTTCGTTTCATCATTCTGATTGGCCAGCGCCCGTCACTGTAAATGGACGTTCGCTTTACGCTTGGAGTCCAATGACGCTATTATTAAGGACCTACGCGATTCGCTGTTACGTACACGGATGCTTATTCGCCGTTGCATTTGACGTTTTTCCTTCAGTTGGTTAGCTCAAGTGTACTTTAGTAGTTCCCCTTCATTTTTCCTTCAAACTATATAAGCAACTATGATTTCATGTATACTAGTCTCCTTCGGGCTCGTCTTGGACTTTTTCTTGCGGTCGTGGAGTGAAGGCGTCAGCGGCGACACAGCAGTTAATTGATTCTAAAAAACTAGCTCCAGATCCCAAAGGGGGCCTGTAGGCGACACCAATCATGAAAGCTCTGCATCCATCATGAATACGACACCAGAGGGCTTCAGAGTCTTCATCCTCTACACCGAGAGTTTCGACCGAGTGGGCCTTAATTTTCGCCTTCCAATAGAGGATCACGCCGCCAACAATTGTTATTCCACGTCGATCAATTCTGGAGAGGTAATACTCAGGGATAAGCACTTCCGAGTCCCGAATGTCCGACGAGAACCAGGTATTCACAAATGCCAACAAATTCGGTCTGTTCTCAGAAGTAAGAAGTTGAAGCTCATCCAGTTTATTTCGTAGACTGCGCACACTGGCAAACAGTACGAGCAGTCCATCTTCTGACACTAATGTCCGGGCATGATGAGTACCGGTCGCCAACGAGACCGCTGGGCCTTCCGCTCTACACGAAAATCCACAAGATGGAGATCAGTTTCGTCATTCACCCGTCGGGTTCGAAGTTCATCTACCGCTGCCCTCATTTTTACCCGATCCTCTGGGGAGAGGTCACGCAGAAGGTAGAAAGATTCACCTTTGAGACGCGTGGTGCGTCGGAGAATATGACGCACAAGCTTGAGGGGGCGGACCTTGGAGGGTTCCTCTGGCTTTCTACCGAGACGGAAGGCAGACAATGTTTATACTTTGCTCACCCTCATCGAACAGTAAGTAAACCATTCGTTGAAGAAGCACTTGATTATCCAAAATGCGCCCAGCAGGAGTGTTTTTGGTTGCTTCAGACACATTCATGATGATGAGGCAGCGGTCTCGGGAGGGTGGCTTGCTACTCTCAGCAGTCGACTTGGTCGAGTCTATTGAGAACTTTGTTCATCAGGGATTGCGAGGATAACCCTTTCGGTCTCTGTTTTGCTATCCTCCCATTGAAGTGATGGATTTGCTTCATGTACTACTGAGATCGACTTACTAGATGTAGGTGTAGCGTTTTCTTTTACCACCGTTGTATAAGTTTTAGTCATGGATACATCGTGATGGACAGGCGACAGTGGCTCCAGAGGCGCAGGAGATGAAGCTCGGCTTCTATTACCCATAGGGAGAACTGGGTTAGATGGGGTTGAAGGTACAGGGCATGAAGGCAGCACCGAATCAGCAGCAGGGTTGTATCTCGGTCACGGTTCCATAGGTGAACCTTTGGATCAAGTGGTCACCCTGAAATATCAAACAGGCTTCACCATCTCGTGACCAGAAGTGGGACACCATGTGTCCGTCCAGCGTCAGAAACTCACAGTTGCTCTCTATAGGCGCTGATGTAACAACACAATCTGAATAACATGAATCCACCGTAGTTCAATGCACATTCAGTGCCCCTCAGCTGTGCTTGCCGTGGACAAATGAGACTGCAAACGCCCCGGAACAGTCTACTTAATTGAGCTCAGCATCAAATCACTTATCTGGCAAGCCGATTGTGGCACAGAAGCAGTTATATGAACAGAATAGTCCACCATCTGAGTTAGAGCAGTGGTTCTCAAACTTCTTGAGGCTAGTACTCCCAAAGCATGGTCCACTATTAATAATTACCTCTCAAAAATTTTAGTTTAAAAAGTCATTTAACTATTAACTATTGTATTTTCGCGTTAACTTTTTGTTTCCTAGCGGTACTTATAAGTACCGATTTGTTTAAATTGTAATGTTGCTTAGGAGCAAGAGTACTCGCGAGGATACGTACAATAGCCTTCTGTCAACAATTAAGTAAGGGCCAAAACTCTTATAATTGGCTCTGCGGTGTGTGGTATAAGCTTTTGTGGTTCACGTGGAGTCATAGGTAAATTAATTCAGTACTCAAAAGATTTCAATATGGAAAATGAATACTATTTTTAATTAGGATCAATCATTCAAAGCAACAGAACACCAATTTCGAGCAATTTTAACTACTAAATTGTTGATATACGTTAAGGCGACGGTTGATATTGATTGATGCCAAAACTTTCCGGTATATTTGGTACGGTTCCGGCTAATGCAAACCGTACATCGTGCTCCAAGTTCATTAGGTTCTTTGCTTTGACGTGTGAACACTGAATATGAACAGGTGTCAGTGGCTTCTCATCTGTTTCACCATCCCTACCAAATTCCTCCTGGATGGCAGCTTCTCACCACCACTTTGTATCGATACATCCTGATCGCCTAATCACCTGTTTTGTCTCTTCTACCTTTACCTGGCCAGCTGATCAATGCTCCCACCTTAGTGTTCACTCAAGGCTGTAATTCGTTTCGGTGAATGACTGGCTGACTCACAATAACTACCATCGACAAGCAATCCGATAGAAGCGACATCTAGCTGCGCTGCTTTGCAGACTTGTATTCGTATTTTCGGTAATAACATTTAGTACCGAAAACGGTATAATTCACTGACCATTCACTAATGGTTAGTCATTGATGGGTAATCAATGGGGATGTGGTAGTTAATTACCTATTTTGATACCAATGCTTTTGTTTTTAATTTTGTTTTGGGTTATATTGGAGATCCAATCCTCGTAAAATCCCATTTTACGCCGTCGGAAATAATTATCACCAGGTTGAAAACCATTACGTTAGAGTTATGGAGTACATTCCAGGAAAGATTACCACGAGATCGGGGTGGAAAATGGCCAACTAGAGACCATAGTACTAAGCGCTAACCTCCTCAATCCCAGATTGCCTAAATGGAACAAGTAAGCAGATTGAATCCACAGCGTTCACGGTTGACTACAATAACAGTACCACAGGAGTCATTGAGGTAGCAGGTTAACGACCCTCATCCCGGCTGTGTGCGTACCCAGATAACTTCGCTTGGGGTTCTTTGTGTTTAAGCTCAACTCATGATTAAGAAATTGTCTTCACATACATCTGTACGATGGGTAAATGAATGGCGACAAGTCAGTGGCTTCCAATCTCAGCGCTGATCATACTGCTAACCCACAAGTGGGACGTAAATGTTAGGGTGATGCTCATTGAACATATACTTTTTACTGCAATTATTAGTCGCCTGGTTTGGTTCCGTCATAGTTTGTTTTCGAACAATTGTTTAAATGCATCATTCCTTTGCTTCGATTGGCTAGCCTAAGTCGTCCATGATGGATGCTATCTCAAGGGTCGATTCCCCCTAATGCCGTTTCCTCCAACTCGCCTGCTTGGTACTTTTTTGCGATTTCTCATCCGCTCGTATTATTCGTTGTTTGTTATAAGATTGATTGGCTGCAACATGATTTAGTAGTTTTGCTTCATAAACTATTCTGCCCTATATAAGGGAGCAGTGTTCTCGTGCGTACCACTCGGTCCTGGCTCATCTTCGTGTACTTCTTACGGTCCTGCGGACGCAACAGACAGCTGCGATACAACAGTATAGCACAACATATGGCCTCAGTATGCAGAACTTTATAACCATCCTGGCATCTTCACTTATCCTTCCAATGTTTTGTTCGTCACCATCACGGGGTAGCTGTGCTTGTCACTGAAAATACCGAAGTGTAGTATAAGTGTTGTGTAGCCATGTTAACCCCGTATCATGTCGAATTTCCATTTCTTTTGCTCCACATTTGACTATGCAACATATGGGTGTTGGCAACTTGACTAGCTGTCGGACACGGCTATCCCACATATTTGTTGTGGAATACTGCTGATGATTGCATAAGATAACGTGCACAGTTCCAGGAGTGGTAAGCTGAAAGCCTAATTCCGAGAGAACATGGAATACGGCACCGTTAAATTTTAGCAGGAACGGAAATAACGCTCGTCGCCGAATTAGAGTAAATCAAGTAACGTCAGGCAAGTGGGTACAAGCTAAATGCTAACCGGCGTTTTGTACAACACATCGATCATGTATCTTTGGCTAGCTCGTCAGATAGCGAGTTTTCCGTTATTTCCAAGGCAGGTGGCAGTAGAATAATTCGTTGTCCACAAAAAATGAGCAGATGTCGGTGTGTCAGCATGTTCTCCAATGTTACCATATCTAGCAGCCCTACATGAGCCAAAAGAAAACTGGGGAACAATCTTAATCCGTTAAAGAGGTAGTTCGAGATTCTTCATCAGAAATCCAACTTTGGATCAAATCCGTTATTTATACAGCAAATTATCTTCCGTTTTGTACCCAAGTTTTGCAGCACTAATTTGTCGCGATGCCCTCACATTGGTGGATTTCCATTCGCTGCTTCTTTCGCAATCTGTCTGTGTTCACTGGTCCGCATTTCCTGCGCGCTTCAATAAACGTTTCGATATATATAATAAAATAAATAAATAATTGGGTATATTTACCGACAAACGGTACACGGCCTCATATATATATATATATATATATATATATATATATATATATACGCGGGACAGCCTATGGTGCGCTGAGGCTGGTGGTGACCAGATCCCGGCAGATGATCTACCCATTGCTGCTACTGTTGCGCCATTGACTCATGTCGTGGACGCCTCCTCGTCGCAAGCGCAGGGTGGGAATTTGATTACGCCGTTCTCCCTGCTAAGATCCAGGACACGAATCCGCATGAGTCAGTGAAATGACTATGTGCTAGACCCGCTGCCTTTCGGGTATACGTCTAATCGATAGCTTTGGCTGAGGACCCGAGTCCTTCTCCTGTCAGATGTGAGCGCCACCAAATATCCTAGTCCATCCTCTTCGGAGGTTAGGAGGTGGTCAATGGCACTCTTCCCGTAAAACCTAGGCATGGGAGATAACAGATCTACGGGTTATAAGCTCACAGCTCGATTGACGTAGAGCACGAGCGCCACGCATTTTCTCTGAGGGTGGAAGCGCATCTCCGGGTGTTCAGTGGTTTGCTACTGCCCGCCTCAAGCCAGGCAGCCACTGGTCAAATATGTGCAAATCCGCCAAATCCCTCCTGCATCTGACCGTGGTCGCAGGTACGTATAATAGTACGATCGCAGAACACATGAAGTGTTCCAGTATCTCAAAGCCTGCATGTGACGGAATTAAAGCAGATCCCACTCCGTCTATGCAAGCATATTTCAGAGCAGGATCCGTTCCCCATCGCCTTGTGGGACATGCTCTCGAGCGAAAGACTCCAGGCAGAGTCCTTCAAGCGAAACTTCAAAAAACTTACTGCCATGTGGGTCAGGCTATTGAGTCGAAGGATCCGGGCGGAGCCCTCAGGCAGACATATGCATCACAACCACCAACGCACATGCGATTACTCGTCAAAGCAAACGAGTGCCTCCGCATAAAGAAATCAATGTCGGATCTTGGAACCTACGCACAATACTGGATCGAAAATCGAATGAGCGCCAAGAGCGATGTATTGCAGTGGTCGCGGCGGAACTGGCGCGCTACACTATCAAGCTTGTGGTGCACAGTAAAACCTGGCTCGTTTAGCGAGGTACGTTGTAAGCAACTGGTAGCAGTTACACATTATACTGGGTGGGAAACACCACCCCAGCACCACATGAACATGGGATCTGATTTGCACTGTACGATGGCCTAAATCGTCAGCTGCTGGGCGAGACCACTGGCATCCGCGCACGACTGATGACTGCTCACCTGCGACTCAGAAGAGGTAAGTTTGCCACTTTTGTTGGCACATACCATGTGTTATTCTGATGACACGCGTGATCAGTTCTACACTGAGCTATCCTCCGTGTTACCGTATGTGCCCAGGAGGGACTGCCTATTTCTGCTGGGTGATTTCAACGGGCGTTGGGCGTGATGCATCGGTGTGGACAGGTTTCATCCGTCCGCATGACGCTGCTTCAGCGAATGCGAACGATAACAGGCTGCTCTCACTGTGTACCACTCACGGCCTGACGATCACGAACACACGGTTTGCACTGAGTGCGAGTGATATAGCAACTTGGACGCACCCACGGAGTGGTCACGCTCACCTGCTCGACTATGTCATCGTACGTCAGCGTGATATGCGTGAAGTGCGCATGACACGTGTACTGCGTGGAGCTGAGTGTGGCACTGATCACAAATTGGTTCGGACCAAACAGCACATCTATTTTCGTAAATCTATGTATTGTACTCCCGCCGTGCATCGGCGTAAATTTAACATTCTCTCCTTCGGTACTGTAACGAAACGGACTGAGCTGGAGTAGGCTCTGGTGCACGCCTTTGTGCTGTAGAATGTATAGCCACAGTGGGCGACCTGTGGCACCCACATTCGCTATCAGGTGACAGTTGCTGCCGAATAGATGATCGGGCGGCCAAACTGCAAGCGGCCTGATTGGTTTGATGAGAACAATACAACTATTGGTGAATTGGTGGCTGACCAGAATGTAGCATTTGCTGCACATGTGGCAGACTCCAGTGACTTGGGAAAGAACAACGAGTTCCGCAGAATTCTCCGTCGACTGATTCGACAGCCCCGGCGCATTAACAATGCATGGTAAAACAGAGAAATCGAACCAGACGGAATGCTACGCCGAATGTCACCAACATAAGAAATTCTTTGACTCCTTGAAGACGATGTATGGACCGAGGCTGCATTTGCTGTGGACACTGCCCTATGATAGTTCAGGAGCTGCCTGCACAGAGACTGCATATATAATGCAGTTCTGGCGAAAACACTTTCATTATTTCTGGAACAATCGTCCAGAGGTCGACTGGACTGCGTTGCACTGGCTGCAGCAACAACAGATGAAAACGTGTCTTGCCAACACACCAACACTGGATGAGACGCAAAGAGCACTTGCTCAGGTGCGAAACGGCAAGTGTTCTGGGGCTGACAGGATCCCGCCTGAAGTATTGAAACACGGAGGACCCGCGTTGGTGACTGCGCTTCACCACTTGGTGCAGCGTGTATGGATTGAGGAGGAGGTGCCTCCTGAGCTAAAGGATGTCCTTGTGCTACCACTGTACAAGGGCAAAGGGAGCAAGCAATGTGCCACGAATTATCGTGGCATCAACTTGCTGAGTTGTGTGGGCAAGGTGATTGCCGTAATGCTGCTCAACCGCCTCGTCAGTCAGGTTGTGGAACGTAACGTGGCGGAAGAGCGGTGTGGATTCCGTTCGGATCGCAGCACTATAGATATGGTGTTTGCGGCTCGTCAGTTGCAGCAAAAGTGCCGAGAACGACACCAGCCATTGTACTCGCTTTTTGTTGATTTCACCAAGGCATTTGATACGGTGAACCGCGAGGCATTATGGCTGGTGTTGGGTAACTTTGGTTGCCCTCGTAAGTTTGTAAGTTTAATTGAATGTCTGCACAGTGGTATGCGAGCGAGGGTGCAGCTGAGTGGAGAGACCTGGGATGACTTTGCAGTTGTCTCTGGTGTGAAGCAAGGCTGTGCCTTAGCTCCCACCCCGTTTAATATATATTCTCATGCCATGATATCGTGTACTTTTGAAGCCGCTTGTGCGTACGGTGTTCGTGTGGAGCACCGTATTGATGGTGGTTTGCTGAACATCCGTCGTTTCGGTGCGAGAACTCTAGTCTGTGAGACAACTATCCGTATGTTGCTGTTTGCTGAGGACAGCGAGTTGTTTTCACACAGCGAGGATGAGTTGCAGCAGATGATTAGTGCTCTGGCTTAGACAGCGGCCAAATTCGATCTCATAATCAACACAAACAAGCCTATTTATCTTTTCCAGCCTTCAACTGGAATGGAGTCCGTGGGTCTGCCAAAAATCCTGATTGCCGAGGAAGTGTTGGTAACCACTTCGAGATTTTGCTACCTTGGTAGCGTAATAACAGCCTTTCAACCGATGACGAGCGAGCTGCGCTGCCGCCTAGAGAGGGAAACTGCTGCATTTGGCAAATTGGATTGCCGTGTATGGGTCAACCATCAGCTTACTGTTGGGACGAAGCTGCTGGTATGTAAGTCTATGGTGCTGTCCGTTCTTCTATATCGCAGCGAAACCTGGACGCTTTATCGGAAGGATGTCAGATATCTGGAGCGCTTCCATCCGCAGTGTCTACGCCGTGTTATGCGCATCGACTGGGGTGACGGCGTAGCAGACAAGGAGGTGCTGCGATACAGTGGCATCTATGCAGTAGACTGCGTACTACTGTTGAGGCGCCTGAGGTGACTCGTGCATATTCGCCGAATGGATTCGACCCGGATAGCGAAACAGTTGCTTTAGGGCAAACTGCGTGCAAATTATGACGATCCGAAGCTTTCCCGCTTGGCCCACTGGCATAAGCTGATGATTAGAGTTGCAAGCCGTTATTGGTGCTGTGTTCGAACCCTGATGGATGCGATGGATGGACACTGCTGATGATGCCCAACAGGCTCAGCCTGCAGGTTAGTGCTTTTCCAGGCATGTGGACGACTATCTGATTTGTACATCGAATTCAAGCGTGCATTTGACTAAATCGATCGATGCATTCTGTTCGTAATACTTGCGTGGAATAGCGTTCCCGTGAAATATGTGAACATTTTGCGCGCTCTATACTCCAGCACTACAGGCCACGTCAGGATGTACGGCGATCTGTCGGATAACTTTCCGACAACAAGTGGCGTTCGTCAGGATTGTCTGATCTCCGCATTTTTGTTCAATTTCGTCGTGCGTTTCATCATGTTCTATTGCGGAATCACACAATGTGGACATTGACGTGCTGCCTGGTGAAGGGGTATTTGATGTTGTTTCTACGGACAGTATCGTCTTGCTATCTAACGGCGCAATCAGCCCTAAATAGCCTCTTCAGATTGGTCCCATTATGTGGTATGCGCTTCGCGCCTTCATAGTGCAAACTGTTGATGCAGAACCACCAGCCAATTGATGATCCCTTGATCCTAGATAGCGTGGAACTCTAGGTAGTTAATATATTCACTTACCTTGGCAGCTGCATCAGCAACGATGGGCGCATAGAAATTGAAGTCAGCTCACGCATTGCAAAACCCAGCACCACCTTGTTGAATCTACGACATCTTTGGCGGCAGAAAGGGGTTGTTTTTCTCCTCTTGATAGGCCGTGTTTACAAGACCGCAGTGAGGGTCGTTCTACTTTGTGGGAGTGAGACTTGGCCCCTTCCGTCTGTTAGGATCTGAGGCACCTTCAAGTCTTTGATCATTCTTGTCTGCGGAGCATTGCTGGTGTCTGGTAGTACCAGTGTGTCTGCAACGATGGTGTACGTGGACGATTACTAGGCAATGATACCTAAGCTGGTTGCTTAGAACAACAGGTAGCATTTACTAAGTTACGTTGGCTTGGGCACGCACTACCCATGCCCGGTCACCGCTTACTGAGGAGGCATTGTTTTATTTACTAGATGTAGGGTGACACAAGGCTCTAGGTGGGTAAAAATTAACTTGGCAGCGGGAAATGAAGTCCCTGACGACCAAACTTGGTGCTGTGGGTCCGTCTCTCCTTCCGAACTGGAGGCCATATGAATCGCCTTGTGTTTAGATGGAGTATTTACAGTATATGGCTCGTAGTCGGTACCGGTGGCGCTTTTGCTGACGTCTCGTAATCGGATTGCCTGTTAAACGTGTGTTTGGTGCTGAGTGATCTGCGGGGTAATGGCTTATTATGACAAGAGGCAGGGAAAGCCGCAAGGAAGCCGCCTCGTCGACGCCGCCTTATCTTTGCACGATAGCCAGATGCTTGTGATGGCATGTAGTTGACAAGGTGTAGGCGCCTTAATCCTGAAAGTTTGCTTAAAGCATGAAGGTTTGCGGTAAGTTCCCACATGAGATACGTTAACCTCAGATGGTCGTAAAGCGTCTACACATCAGGGAGCACCACGAATTCCTGAATGGAAGAACACCGAGGGCTGCTGGCTAGTTAAACTGCTTCACAAAATGTTCAGCGCAATGCTCACGTCGGTGTTTATGAAAATGGACTGGCTCGCCATTAGTTTCGTACGAAACTTCGCTTATAGTTGGCCTTCAGCTGCCCATAAATCGGATCAAGCGGAAAACCTTTCGGAATTTCCCTGAGCTGACTACCTGCTGCATATCAATGACCCGTTGCATCCATCAGACCTCGCGATTCTCCCGGAAGAGCTGTTTGCTTTCAGCTATAGCGGTCCTGCGTTGTAACTGATACTCAAACGTCAGCTGCAACTGCTCGACGAGCTTCAAGTTGGAGGGATCGGGCTGTGTTATAGCGGTTGTCAGGACTACTGGAGAGACTTCAGACCAGGGTCGCAGAGTTGTACATGGCGCTGCGGATGTGTGCCCAGTGCGTTTCAACATCAGAGATTGGGGCCCTCTTAACTTTGAGGCCAGTACATCCCGCAATGCGCTGAGAACGACTAGAGCAGAAAGCTTATCCACCTTAAGCTATTTCCGGCAACGTCGTTGGTAGCCACGGAAAGGTAAAGCGATCTTCGCACACACCAGCGCGTGATCCGTAGTGAGGTAAGTGCTCCAGCTTGAGTTGCAATCATGTATGGAACGCCGCCAGCGATAACGGATGGCGACGTGGTCAATTTGCGTCCATGGGTGATCAGGAGACGGAGGCCTCCAGGTCGCGCGTTGGTGCCAGGGTCGCCGAAAGCTGGTATTCGACAGGAAGTGGGTTGCTCGGCGTAGTGCTGTAGTAGGCGATCACTGTTTTCTATTCTATGAGTGCCATGGCTATGTTGACCACTGAGTTCAGGCTCTTTAACCTCAAGTCTGCCGACCTGCGCGCTTAAGCCCCCTGCAAGCGTCACGACGTCTGTACGACGCTTTTTCGGAGAAGGTGGGATAGTTGAGAGTAGAACACATCTTTATCTGACTCTGGGTTGCATTCTGTGGGAACGTACACTGCGACAACGTACAAGCAACTTCTGCTAGCCACGTGATTGGAAAGTCACACTGAGGTCTCAATTCGGATCGCTCAAAGTCGACTGTTGCCAGGGATGCAGTTTAGTAGCGAGACCTCAGCAGTTGTGTTCAGCACAATCCCGACTCCGGCAAGACCAGCGGCTTTGGCAGTTACCTTCCCAGATAGATGCAAAGTGAAAATGCCAGTGGAACTCACAGACGGTGAAACTACTCGTAGCGTCATGCTATGGTTCTGTAATTGGGTTCTAGTGAGGCAAGTGACATGAAGTGCAGTAGTCACAAGCATGCGAGCAAGGGCTGCCTGTTATCCGATTTGCATCTGCGTCTGAACAGTAGTTACCAATTCGAATTGGAAACAGAGCGTTAGAAAAGGCTTGCTAGTACTACTTGGCGGCGCACCTTCGGATCTAAATTCCTGATCTTTCTGGTGAAAACACTCGCCTAATACGGCACGGCTTTGTGGACTCGGAAACGGAGGGGGCTTACTAAGGGTGGGGAGTGGAAAATACCTGAAATTAAGTAATCGAACTGCGGGGCGCTAAAGCGCGATACAACCTGTTCGGCCACCAGCAACTCGGCCGAGGGTAGCATTGGCAAAGGACAGAAAGAGAGAGAGAGAGCAGAAAGTCGTTGAAGCCTTGGTCCATATGTTGTGTGGGTATGTAGCTTCCCGGTTGCCCAGGCCCAAGAAGAGTGCTGATTCAGGGGCCATACCCGAAGCCTTTGGTCTTAAAGACCTGAGCAGCGAGGCAGTGGGGTGATTGAGGTATATGGCTTACCGTTGGAAGGCGGCTACCACGATAATTATAGAACGACTTTCGAGTAGGATTAAACTCCTCAGGAAGCCCAAGAATCCCGAATGAAGCAACACGGAGGCCAGCAGAAATCTCCTGCACCACCGAACGCGTGGAAGAGCACGAAGGCTGTTGACAGCCAGGTGGCGCATACGCCTTCGCAGAAGCCGGTGCCCATTAAAGTTGTTCATCTGCCCTCCGTTGAGAACTCACTTCTGATCACAGAAGTGAATGGTCAGTGTCTCTATAGCCAACTGTGGCTCCCTCTATGTTGTCCGCTACGAGTCATGCTTGGAAGCGTCGGATATCCTTTGTCTCTCTGGCCAGCACACACGCTTCGTCCACTTTGCCGCTGTTCACGATAAAGCTGTGCTTGGTTCCTTCTAGCTTGAGCGGATCCTGATACCTCATTCTGCCTCGTCTACGCGTGATCAGTTTGCGTCTTCAGCTGCTGAGTTACCTCCTGCTCGCCTAAAACATAGTGGTCAGCTGTCCTCAGGCGCTAACTAGAAGTTGAGCAAATTTTCGGCTCTTATTTTGGGTTAATACCTTTTCCTGCCTTCTTTTTTTCCCTCTCTCGCAATCGGAGATGGTTGCCTATGAAAGCGCTGTTAAGCTAAGGCTCTGCTTAATCTTTGGTCTGCGTCATCCGCTAAACAACGTTGCTGGAGGAAAACGGGTAACCACTGATCCGGCAATTCAACGTCCAATGCAGTATCCCCTGCTCCTATCCTCCAACTAGACTAGGTAATTTCCGTATGGCACCAAGACAGGGTTTCCGCATCCATAGCCAAGCAAGCGGTTTATTGTTCTGGTGGAATGAACGGAGCAGACACATTCTGTCACATTCTGTTCAAGCGACAAAAGTTCGGACGGTAAACTCCGACCAGGTCGGTCTCCTTACCTTTTGCACAGCCAACCTGAGTCAGAGTGCGATGACTACCCACACTCTCCCATGTGTCTTGGCATCCTAAACCCTTCATGAACCACTCCAAAAAGGGTACGTGGCTTCCTTTATGAGCCATATTAATAGCCCCTTTTTCCACTTTGAGGTTCGCAGAATAAGAACCTAAACAAGCTCAAGTGCCTCCTTCTCAAATGATGGCGTGACATTTCTCCTTAAGCCTAATGACAACACTTTTCCGGGGTAAAAATATGAATAAAGGGTCAGCTGTACGCCGTAACGGCGCTTCGCCGCCACGCGACCACTACCAGTCGCGTACAGGCTGAGTATACTGCGAGGACGCGTGCCCCTATGCAGCTTAGAACCGGTGACCTTATGGTTGCCAACCAGGCGCGCAAACCGGTTTAATCACAATCGGTCGGTTTTTCGTTGACCAATTTTTCAATTTGTTCACCTGGTTGCGGTCGAGCAGGAGTATCCTAACATTGCTGACAATTGGCTTCAGTGGGTCCATTAGCGTGACATCCTGTCTGTTAGCAGCAACGGAGATCAGCCCGCCAGTAGTCTCTCTTAGGTTTTGAGTTTGTTGTTCTGCTGAACAACAAACTCAAAACACAGATGCGATAGACCTAGATCCATACCAGATTTTGGTAGTGGACTACTTTTTTTGTAGCCCTGTGAGCTGTCCTTGTGTGTTCCTGTCTTCACACTCTTTGGATTAGCTCAGAGTTTGATCGTGTGCAGCCCATCGGATTTATGGGCGCATCACGTTTGAATTAATGGAATTCAGTTGAACTTCCGTGCTTGTTAAATCTGAAAGCGAGCTCCAGTTACTGACTAGTTGAGCCTGGAATCGAGTGCTGGTTATCGCGTATCTTAGTGGAACGAATGTCACGACCACTGGAAATATTTGTCGGAGTTAAACAGCACCGCACTTCCCTGCAGCTGGTTGGCTCGACGTTGAACCAGACCATGAAGGCAAGAAAGTAGCAGAGGTTGTGACGAACTAAAACAAGCAAACTTGTCCAAGCGTCAGCCTGGCTAGTTTAGAATAGAAGTCAAGCGGTGGAGGGCAGTGGGACATTTTCATGTTGTTTTCCAACCGGACAACTTACCTTTTCAAATTCCATAACCTCTCCTTCAAACGAAACGAGAGCGGACACAAACACGTCTGAGGAGTGAGTGGAGTAGGAAAATCTTAGCTTGCCAATATTGTCAAACATCTGAAATGCATACAAGGAGGTTGTTTTCAATACAACGGAATCATGAGCGTCATCACCAATATTTGTCAAGAATGTGACAGAAGCTGTTGATGGGTTTCGTTCAAGCCACTGTGAAACCACCTACCGAAAAGCAGGTTCATACAACACATAGTATTAGTGACGTATATAAAACGTTTCATATATAACTACCACGATACAAAATCCAAAATTCATGAGGTGTGCGGGAGTGCTCTAGTAACGCTACATTTCCTCGGTCAAATGCATCTACAACGGATACAAATTCCTCTGAATGAAAAATATGTTCAGCCACAGATCAAGCAAGATACTTCTTACAACAGCACGATCCTAAGTGAATACCGTTCGAGGAGTGGTCAATTTCAAGACACGAGATAGCGTATCAGACTAGAACAAGACATGGGATGCAAAATGGTTCTTGAACTCAGACCCACCTACGGCATCGTGGGGTACGGCGCAGATCGACAGCGCACTGCGAGGTGAGGGTGGGGTGTCTATCCGCGATCTAGAATCAAAGTCAGCAACGATTGACCACAATGAAGCTAGTATCACGCCAGATAGGAGGCTTGCTCGTCAAACGCACGTGGTGGGTGAGCGGTAATTGGGGTTCTTGTACGTGACGTTGCACACACTTACTGTCTAGGTGATATGCACTATGTGCGCGATTTTCTCGTGCACGGTGTCACTGAGCGAAATGTTGTGTGGCTTCCCCTATACCTCTAGGTTCCCAGATGCCTGAGGCCGAGTGACGTAGCATGACTTTTGCTCACATCCCGTTGTGTAGGAATTGCTGACACGGAAATTAAACTATAGTTGTGCCAGGGATATTGTATGCTCACTGAGCTCAACGTCGACAAGTCTGTGCTTGATGGATGTGGCGATTCCACTCTGGCTGCGAGTGCGCGAGTGTGCGAGTGCGCGAGTGCTGCACATTGGCATTGGTTGGGTGAGTTGCTTGCTCACGACTGGCATGTGATGGCAAGGTTGCACTCGCTTGTTGCCCTAATGGCGCCTTTGTTCGTTTGACTTTGCTCCCGCGGATATTTTTATTTGGTTGCGCCATGCCTATCAGCGCGATCGCTAAGGCATCGCACTTAAAGGCTCACAATTAGGTTAACACCTTACCATGAATTGGAATCCTGCAGTGGTACAGTGCCATTTCTTGACTGCTCTGTTTACGGAGATGGAGTAGCTTAAAAAACAAGGATATTTGGTAAACTGGCAGACGTGGATGGGGTACTTCCTTATAGTTCAGATTACCAACTTCTGTGTATGTTGGGATCGCCTTTGTTTCACAGAGTCGGAACCCTGTGCACAGGGGATGGGAAGATCGGTTGGAAGTGGACAATGATGCTATTCGTGGACCGGGGTTCGACTCCCCGTCGAGGCATATTATTGTGCGTGAATTTTAATCGTGGCTTCTACTTTCTTCGAACTTCACACTACTCACAAACATCCACCATTAATGATGCTATTGTTGGATAGTGGGTATCCGAGGCGGTTAACAAAACACCAGTTTCGTAATATTCCAAACCCATATCCAGGATACAGCACGGAATGGATTTGGACGGTAAGAATTTCTTATACAGATGGAACCTCGGAGGCAATTAGGAGACATTAAGTTAGGAGGAAATAAGAGTGATTTTTTAAAAAGCTCAGACAATTCTTTCGACACTGGTACATCTGAACAAACCCTCCGTTAAATAAGATGACTAACTGTGGTCATTAAATTAATCACAACAAGTGTACACGTGTGCGCATAGACCAAAGCACGAACAAGATGCACGCAATATTAGCAAAGCCCATGAGGCGCATTTTACGATCTCTAAGGGACGAGACTGAGTAGAAGACTCTAGTAAGACAATCGGTAGTAGCAGTGTAAGCACTAGAGCGGGAAGGAAATTTACCCGTATAATGTCGAAATTATTAGAAAGGGTTGCGATCAACCCCAAATGTTGCTTGTTGAGGCGGTGGAAATCTCTAAAGCCAAGAGTGTGTGGACACACTGTACGCCGTGGAACTGTCGAATGTGTGGAGGGTTGGTTGAAACTCGGCCAAACCCATCGATTTGGCTGAAGTACTACTGGTACACCTGCGTTCCACACTGAGGCACATGGAACCCTTAGGCCTCGGACACTAACTGATCTGATCGGTGCTATTAGTTGAATCAAGGTGCACTCTCCGGTTTTCACTGCAACCCAGTCATGTGGCACCTATGCACATTAGACTGTCATTCGTTTCAGTATTGCAGTTAACTTGGACTGGGAGCATCACGCGAATTATTACCGACCTAACCACTGACAGGCACTAATCGGCACGAGGTTTGTGATTCTTGCTACATGATGTTTTCAGTGTAGTTCAATTTTTTCTAGGCTCGACAACTTGTTCCTTGTCCAGTCATATACCAGTCGTCAAAGCAAATGTGGTGCGTAAGATCTGGTTCGATCTGCGACCAACTCAAAACTAATGAATATGGAAATACGGAAACAAAGAGCACGCACAGAGGGAATGTGCCAGAAATTAGGGAGCATGGTTAGAGGAGCGACATGGCTAGGGGGATTAGCAATCCGGATAAGTTGCGGTGAAAAGCACCGTATCGATTTGGCATTCAAGTATGATTCACAGGTAAAACGTAGTGAAGACGGAACGCTGTTAAAGGCATAATATATCTGGTAGCAGGTAGCGTGAAATAGCTGTGTTCAGCTCCAGTTGCCCTACGGTCGGAAGTGGGTGCGCATTTAGAGCTTCAACTGAACTCACCACTCCGACTGAGGTCGAACCAGCGGCCTTTGGAGGTCGAGTAAGTTGGACTTACCTGATCGGTCTATATTAATACGTAGCAAGTGACTTACTGTATAGGTAGTCACCTTACCGGAGGTTGGAGCCAACACAAAAAATGTAAATCAGCCTCAGCTGCGACCGAAAGGCATATGATTTGTGCAGAAGAACTAATTTTAACTAGACTGTAGCAAGGAATCCTTTGTATGACCATTAGTGACACCACTTAGGCTGTAAACTCGGTCGGTTGTGTGGTCTCTATGCAATTGCAGCAGTACAAATGGCACATTTGGTCACATTGATTGAGCGGAGCAGGTTCAGTGAAACTGTGCAAGGTCTCTGCAACGGTGCCGTCGAACCTAACAAACACCCAGAACAAGTTGTATCGTAACAAAAAACGTGATGAGCGCAAGATGAAAATTCTCTCTAACTGTTTCGAACATACAAAAGATGTGGTAGTGCCATTCCGATTACCGAGACTGACAAATAAGAATGGAAACCAAAGAATCTTTCGCCTCCGAAAAAGTGACAGATATGTTAACTAATGTCAACAAAATCCGAGGTAACAAGATTGCTAAAAGAAGGGGCGGAAGACAACGAACTCATCTACAAGAGTGCTTATTGATACTTCTGCTGCTGTGTCCGAAGCATTCAACTGCTATTTCGCCAACGCTTTCACATCTACGAACGTAATACTGACAGAACTAGCCACGCCGTATGCTGGTCCGTGTATTTCTAACATTGAATTCAAAATTCCGATTATTAGGCTTCACATTGCCGTTTTAAAAGTTTCCCTTCACCTGGGTCCAGATGCAATGCCTTCGGCTCTTCTGAAGTATGGTGGTGACGATATCCCGTTCTTGTTACTAAATTTGTCTACAACTTAAGTTAAATCTGGTCTTTGCCCTGACCAATGCAAATTGACAATAGTAACGCAACGACATAGAATCGGGTCTAGATAGGATACTAGTAAATATCGGCCCATAAATCACACCTCCTTAATTTTCCCACTTATAAAACTGTTTGTCAAGAAGGAATTGGTTGAATTCTTAACATTGGATAGCCCTCTGCCTCCGACACGATATATCTTTCTCCAAAAAGTTCAAGTACTATCTGTCAGCCCGTTTTCGAAATGTTAACTACTTTGTTCAACTCCGGCAAGGCCATACTGTACTTCATCTGGATATTTTCAAAGCATTCGATGAAGTTCCACATCAACCACTTATTCATAAGATTCGTAGGAGTAGTATAGCTGGCCCACCGATGGCTTGGGTAGATTCATACTTTACGGACGGGTCAGCTAGTCAGAATGGGCGATCATTCATCGGGTACAAAGAATATTAATAGTGACGTGGTGCAAGGCAGCGTACTCGGGCCTATTCGTCTCCTGACATACATAAATGATATGATTCCTTTAATCAAGAACAGTAAACCTTGCCTGTTTACCGATAATATAAAAGTTATATATACTGAGGAACTACAAAGGTTCAACATTAATTGTGTACTACAAAACGACGTGGTTTGTCTAGAAGAATCGTGCCCTAGTTCCGCAATGAGCTTTCTGACGGCTAAGTGCCGTATTATGTGTTACGGATGCAGCGATCCACTAGGAAGTCTTACTTTGCAGAAACTCACATTTTATATAGGTAATTCTATCTGTGATTTTTGTCTGCATTACTCTCGTTCGTTTATTTTATGGAGCAACTTAGGCATATTGAGACTAAGACTGTATGTAAGAGAAAGTAGAAAGGTTTCGGTACAACGCTATCTAATTATGAAAAATTAAAAATATTTACTTGTGAATCGTCAGTGGTTGTGATTGGTCAGTTAATCGCTTATCCTTTTTCGGTTAGGAATTCGTATCGGTGCCATTATTTCCGGGTATACGATGTCTTCTTTTGGCGTTGTATGTGCATCGTTTCATAAAAGCACAGATTTCTGAAATAATCGACGATACGTGTTTTAAAACACTTCACAGAATCGGCCTCTATTAATCCTTCTGGTAGAGTATTCCATAAGTTTACGATTCTTCGTTTTATACAAAGCTGATGTGATACTTTGTTCATGCAGGGGACCCTGAGTGTGTAACAGTGTCCCCGTGTGTTACAGGATTCCCGCAGGTGAAATATTGGCCGCAGTATGGGGAAGTGATTCAAGTGTAGTACTCGATTGGTCATAATAAGGTCAATTCTCACTCGGCGATAGGACAGTGTGTAGAGTCCGAGTCTTTCACAAGGTTTTTCCTAGGGAAGCTTTCGTAGACTCGGTATCATTCTGGTTGCGTTATGCAGTATTTTCTCCAGCTTTTCAGTTTCCCACTGGGTTATCGGATGGTAAGCTGTGGCGCCGTATTCATGATTGGTCTTAGGAGCGAGGTGAATAGACGAGGGACGGTTTCTTCAGACCATGTAGAGGAACTGTGTCTTAATGCCCAGAGCATACGAAGTCCTGCACGGTACAATCACTCTGTATTTTCTAGTGATCTCATATCATATCGCGAGAGCACTCCTAAGTCTCTGACAGTTATGTTAGGGTGGAGCAACTGACCGTCCAAGGCGTATGAGCTAGTGACTGGACGTCTGATGATGCTGATGAACTAGGACTTGCTTGAGTTAAGAGGGAGTTGCACTTCAGTGGACCATGTTGACAGCCGCTCTAAGTCATGCTGGAGGCGAGCGTAGTCGTCCTGGTTCTCAATGACCCTCCAGTTTTTCAAATCATCTGTAAAGATGGCACATGGTGACTGGAGCTGCTACGGAAGATCGTTGATATGAATAAGAAATAATACTGGTCCAAGTAGTGTTGCTTGAGGCACGCCACTGGTAGATGGAAACCATTCTGTCAGGTAGTCATTGGCCTGTACTCTAAACTATCGTCCCACAATAAACGTGTGTAACCACTGAAGTAGCGTGACATCAATTCAGTATGTCCTCGGTTTACGAAGGAGTACCTCGTGGTTCACTCTGTCAAACTTCTTAACGAAGTCGATGTACACCACGTCAACGTCCTTCTGTTCATTGAGAGCTCGAACCCACTGGTGGTTTGCGTACATCAAATTGGTGATGCAGGATCGCCCTTTCATAAAGCCGTGTTGCGCTGGCGTCAATACGTCCATCGATTCGAAGAACGACAGCAGACACTTTTGCACAACCTTCTAGAGAACTTTGGATAATACCGAAGTCAAACAGATCGGTCTATAGTTCTCTATTTTACTCGGATCACCACCCTTGGGAAGCGGTCTAACTATCGAGCATTTCCAGTCGTTCGGGACGGATCCTTCAGAGAGCGATCTATTGAAAAGGTTTGTCACGGCTGGTGAGATGATAATCGATGGGGACTTGAGTATTAGTGGGTGAAGTCCGTCTGGTCCCGGGGGCTTTGCACCATTGAGGTTGACGAGTAGCTGATGTACTTCGACTGCATCACATTGTACGCTGTTGAGCAAGACTTGCGCAACCTGTGCCGGTACTGGAACAGCCGCCGGTTTACTGGAAAATACAGTGAGGAAGTGCGTAGCCAGGGCGTCCGCGCGCTCCGCGCTTGAAATGAGTGTCTTCCCGTCTAAGCTCTCTAAGACCGGTAGGTCGCCCCCAGCTTTCAGTTGACGTTTCAAGTAGGTAAGTATACTTTTGGGCACAATTGTGGCCGAGAATGCTAGCTCCTCTTCGAACTGCCGGCGTTTCTTGATCTTTGCTGCGTTACATAAGTTACGCTGTTTATTGTACACCGTGTAATCTTCATCACAACCCGAGCTGATGTATCTATCCCAAAGTTTACGTCGCTGTCGCGTTAACTGTATATATTCCTTATCAAACCAATGCGGTTTGATAGGTCCGATTTTTGAATACTTCAGGGAAACGAACCGAGTACACAGCGAGTTAACCTTTCCCTTCATGACTGACCAATAGGCCTCAAGCGACGCATTCTGTGGTAGTGTCCAGTCAGTCTGGCTTACGGCTTGAATGAGCCCTTTGAAGCCCGTCTTCCAATAGGTGAATGTCCGCTTCCGTTGATTGTAATACGGTAACGACAGTCCTAAGCTTGCCACAATGCAGCATTGGTCACTGTTCGTCAGAGGTTCGAGGACTCTGATCTCGTTCAACTTCTGCTCGCAGCTCGTAAAAATTAGGTCTAGACAAGATGCCGAGTGCGGAGTTACACGCGGCGGTTGGATGACATGTTGCGTTGCGCCGAATTCAATAGTCCTTTTGGCGAATTGAGGCTCAAAGTTGCCATGACCAGGAAGAAGTCGAACGTTTGGCCAAAATACCTTAACTAAATTTAGATCCGCTATCAGTAAGAACTGAATTCAGCTCATGTGCTTCTGTACATGTGGTAGCCAATCACAACGGTTTAATGGGCTACGGTAGATAACATCCACTATTAGTTCTGCGCGTATAAAGCGGATTGTGCACTACCATTGCTTGCATAAACTATCCTCGCTCCGATAGGTGCTCGTAACTTTGCCAAATAGTGATGATTTTATGTACAACCGAACACCTGCGTGAGCCTTTGATTTTCGGTCGCATCGGAAACAAGAGTATCCTGACAACGCGACTTCTTGGAGTATGACGTCGGAGTTCAGCCAAGTCTCTGCAAGTCCTAAACCGTCCGGTCGCTCCGAGACAGCGAAGCGGCACAGTTAGTCACGTTTATTCATTAGGCTGCACACGTTGGCGCATGCCGCACAGAGGTCATGGGAGGTACTGCGGGACGTTCATGGAGGTTGAGCAACCGGTTGCTACTGGTTCGTACACCATTCTCGATCACCCGAAAATTTACAATTTGTAAGTCAGTCCCCCCCTTCCTCTGTACAGCGTTTGAGCTCAATGACCACAGTCTTCAAACGATCCCTGTCTTCCGGTACCAAGTCTCAGCGGATGTGAACTTTTACGCCTTTCAGCCTTGACAGACGAGATAGTATGAGATGTATATTGTGACTTGCAAAGGTGATTCTCAGCGGTCATGACTGGCTAAGTCGCATTAATTTTGTAATCGTCACACTGTCTTCGCCCAAATCCAAGCGTCTATCGATGAGCCCCTGGTGGAACTCAACATCGTGATCACAACGTATCTGAGGGTTTTGATCTTTTGACTCTGGTACGTGGAAGACGCTGAGATTAGGACGCCTCAGCGAAATCAGTGATGAACCTGTGGGAGCAAGACTGGAGGCGTTTATCGGTTTGGGTTGATGTTTCTCAGCAGGGGACGCCTGAACTCGATTACGTGGCCTGTTGCGTTTTTGAGTGGTCCATGGATCCTGGATGTTCAGAGGTTCGCAGGCAAGCTCGGAGAAATTCACGGACCGATTAATGAAGGGCATTTCGTAGGTTCCGAGTCTGCGACTTCAATCGGTGGGGAACATTGATCATGAGGCTCGGCCGGGGTCGAAGACGGTATGGTGGTGCAGATCGCGGAGTGCCAAGGGAAGGCGAGGTGACAGAGGTAATTTCACGAAGACATTTAACCCTACGTGGGGAACGATTTGTGTCTGCTTGGAAAAGAGGTTTTCCCGTAGTTGTTGGCGGTCGTTGTGTATTCCGATGTTTTGCACCGCGACATTTATCATATTTAACTTGGAAAAACCGATGTTGGTAGAGAGATTTTTGAAACACGTCAATGGATAAGCCAATGTACGAAATGTGGAAGAAAACATCGCAGCCGAAACATCGAAGTGCATGAGTCTTATGTTCAACAACTTTCAAACACGAACCACAAGTAGCTTGTGACAGCATCACAAGGTAGAGTAAATCTAAGCGGCGGACAGAGATAGCAGTAGGGCAAACCAATGAGATTTCCGGAATTAGCCAAAAATACAGCCAACAAATTGGCACCGTTTGGAAAATATGCCAAAAGAAGAATATTGCTGCCAAGTTCACACAGAACATGCACTAATAACACAGTAATCCGAAGCAAAAGTAGTATCCAGCACACG
This sequence comes from Dicrocoelium dendriticum, assembly GCA_944474145.2. NCBI lineage: Eukaryota > Metazoa > Platyhelminthes > Trematoda > Plagiorchiida > Dicrocoeliidae > Dicrocoelium > Dicrocoelium dendriticum. Next base: position 199,590,429 of record OX104063.1, read on the forward strand.
GTGATCCAAAAATCTGCGACGTTCATGAGTACCCGCTAATGCATGACTAACTATTGGAATGATGAGCCGCTTGTTTATAACTACTGATGCTAAAATTCTGGCTTTCAGAATTTATGCCTGACCCATTCTATTATACTCAACAACCACTTCAAGCAACATGAAAAAATGTGAGAAAATCGAGGCAAATCAGAACTCCTTTACAAATGAAGTTGGGGGTTGGACCCCTACCCTACGTTTCGAAGACAGATGTGATCTTCCAAATCTCGAGCCATTGTAGCTCCGAAGATTAAAATTGCACCTATGTCCGCTATCCAAAGGTGTTCCTCGACAAAAGCATACCAATTTTTATGAACCGAAATTTCAAGGATCCGTTAGACGAGAATGTAATATAAGTACCCCTCTATCGTACAAGACTCCGGAACAACTACTGTATGCTAAAATATCCACTGCTATGGAATTAATTACTCCAAACGATCAGAAGTTCAGCCTCCATTTAGTAAGCAACTAAACAACTACCCAACACTATAAAACATCAAAGAATTATGTTGCCTCGATTGCGTTGACGACTATGTATTTGAATATCTAGGCCTCTATCTTCTGCCTCCATCATTAAACTGTCTTTCTTCATTATTCATTCTTCTAACTGCCCTCCATAAGCTTTTATCTCATCGAAGAGTTCTCATTCAGACTGAAGAAAGCACCGGAGTCGTTTTCCTCCCTACACGGCCAAATCAGCTCATCGGTGGAACGTACATTATTCTTTCCGGTGAGACAAAAACAGCACCCCATCTATCCCTTCTTCCCTGAATTATAAAAATGCCGAATGAGATATTCTCTGGTATTCACAAGGCCTGCATTTGGCGTTTGGTTGTCGTTGTGGTGCATTACCAAATATGCCTGCAGCCACAATGGATTATGTATCGTGTTATCACGAAGTACATAATTTCTGTTATTATTGTTTATTTTATTTTACTCTTCTTTCACCGGTGGTCACGATTTGGCCTATCTCTGGAGATGACAAGGTGACACTTCTAAGGTAATCAGTGTGCCATGCGAAGCGAAAGGCCCACAAATCCACTGGTGGCAAAACTAAATGCTTTACCTAAAATAGTCGTATGGCCGAAGTGGCCACCCTAATAGCACATAACATGGTCCGAAAAAGAGTTACATCTGTGATGACCTGTTTGATTTTAGGTCACACCGGAAGGTGGCCGGATTGGGCTGAAGGGTCTATCCTAAGCGCATATAAAAAGTCTGCGAAATAAAGTACAGTGGTGACGGCTTGCAGGCTTTTAGACCACACCGACACATTACCAGAGGGGCGTGGAAATGCTGATGCAACCTTCAGGGGGACTATTCCACATGCAAGTAGGTCCCCAAGAGACGGTTCCACGAATGGTCGTATTACTTTTATTGAATCTTTAAATGTTTCCTTTTCTCTTAAAAATATGCTGCGGCCATTGAACTATTTTAATGCACTTTTTGTTCCTGTGATCGTAATTGTGTAACATGATCGGGAAATCCTGATCATGTCGGAAAAGGGGTCACGTGCAACCGAAAATGCACATCATTATTATTATTATTATTATTATTAATATTGGCAAGGCGTAATTCAAGCATCATATCTCAATGACTCACTTTGATGATGTGTTCTTGAATAAGTTCAGCCTCTTTGCCCCCCAGAATGTTGAGCACTTCGTCATCCGATATAAAGTAGAATCGGGGAAATGCGTTGCGTTTCGCATCCAGATAGTCATTCAACGCTTTTTGGCACAAGTCTAATTCCGACTCCATTAGTCGCAACGATTCGAGGCGACGGTCGGCCAAACAACTCTTCATGACGTATTGCGTCTCTTGGGTTTGCTTCATGATCTGCATTGGGTGACAAGTGAATGCACACTCATCAATCGTGTACACAAAGCCCCTCTTTTATTTCATCATTCAGTCAAGTTTTCAGTAGTCTATTACATCCGTGGCTTTGATTTCCTGAATGACGCTTTCAGGTTGAAAATCTTTGGCTAACTGCAAGTTCCAAGCACGCTATGCGGGCTAGCCAAACTGCCTTTTGGTCTGATATCAGAAAACACAGGAACCAATTGCCTCACAGAAATTTGATCACCGCCCCGTGGATCCGTGGATGGTGCCATGGGTTTCGTGTCGAAGCGATAGCACGATTGATCATGACTCGAGCACCGATGGGTTCTATCTCGCACTAACTGCATCAGTAAGTAAGAAACAGGAGCACGGTGCGCATCCAATTCGTGCTGCTAGGGTCCCCCGAAAGTTCACCCCTTTAATTTTCCAAGGAAAATACCAACTTTTGCACATCTGGTGAGAGGAATTATGGTTGCCACGTCCTGTAAAGTCCTTGCACCGTCCACGTGTCATTATATTTTGAGTTCCTCGTCCAACTATTAACCCTGGAGTGCATTCGTCTCCAAATATTTCCACTCATAAAACATTGTAACTTCGCTCTTCCATGGCCATTTTCCATCTGTTTATATGCCGCTCAAGTATAACACGTTTCGTCCCTGTCATGTTTAAGTGCTCACCTCTATCTTTGGGTCAAGTGATGGATGTTTCAGTCAGATCTATGATATGCTGGCCCCATTCTTGCATCAAACCTTCACTTAGTGCTTTCTATCGCGGGAGCGTCTACTTTGCGTCTGGGTGCCTCAGCCTCATTACACACCCGTCATATACCTATGCTACGTATTGTGGCCCCCGCAAGCACACGCGCGAACATGTCGATATCGGGGTGAATTACTGGTCGGTGTTACTTCTATTTTATGCCGCAACTGCACATAGTTGAGGTGGGTGACGTGTTAGCTTATTCTCTACTTCCTAATTAGTACCAATTCCCACTTCCGGATTTAATCCTTAATTCGACGCCGGGAGATTTGTGGCGTTCAGAGCTTCCAAACGAATCTGCAGCATACATTATGTATGCATTTCAAACGTCACTGCTATTGTGTGAATTGCACGGCAGGTTCATAATGAAAATGGACTAATGAACGCATCGAGACATTCGATTACCGTGACTGTTCCGATCCAACGACCACTACTGAAAATCAAAACGAACATACACTGGATCAGAAAGCTCACAAAGAATTCCTAGCGCAAATCTGAACCGAACAAAATAATCCGCTCCCAGTCAATAGCCTGAATCCCTAATAAGGAAGAAATACACGCTGACCAAGATCAGATGAGATGCCAACTTAGGCGACAACCATTGAAATACCGGTAGTTATTCATAGGTCTTCTAACAGCGTTGTGAGACCGACCAGACACAGTTTTGTTCAAAGGCAGGAAAGGATTTGTGCGTGCCATATAAAAACCAAAACAGCGGCTGATTATAAATCCATAGTTTGGTTGATTTCAGTATAATTTTAGGGAAGTCTAGGGTTTCCACAACAGCTCCTCAAGTTAGGATCTAGAGTCAAATCTAATTGAATCGCCAGTCAAGATTCAAGCTCTTTCAGTTTTTGACAGATCTGACAACCAATGCTGATCCCATGAAAAGCTTGATATCGTGGTTATCCACCTGGTTGGCTGTGAAGCCCTAGTGGATAATTCGATGTTGCAAGTCCGGAAAAATCAAAGTGATTAGAAGCATGGATGGTATGTCGATGGACGTCCTGATTTGCCCATCCGCACGCTATCAAGTATTTATTCATTGGATACTGTTCAAGACTTTTGAGACAACCTTATCTACTCCGGAACCTGCAGTTAGATCTCTCGGAAGAGTTCGGACTAAGGTAAGAGGGCCAAAAACAAATCGCTCTGTTTGGACGAGTGCTACACTGTATATAAGACCATGATTCTAATGGAAAAGCGCTGCTGTGCAGTGCACAAAAAGCAGAGATTATCCGGGCGTAATCCAGGACATAAATGATCGCCGAGTTTAATTATTGTAACCCGGTTGGTTAAGGTAAGGTCGAAAGCTTGTGATGCAGACTTTGTCACTTCACGGTTGGTCAGCAACAATGTGTGTAGAAGGGTGTGATCGGCAAATGTGCTTTATTAACTAACTCTGGCTACACTCTCAACTTTGCAATGTTCTAAGGTATCGTGGTTACAGGATTTAGGCTAAGCAGTTTACCCTAGGGTACAGTTCGACAGCTTACCGGATGTATGAATTGCAGGCACTGTTTACTGATTCATGCGTTGCACAGAGGGCGCGACCACACAGCCTCGGAGACAATGCTCGGTTGCGCTTTTCTTCGCCCGTAATTTACTCGGTTAGATTTGTCTGTTCGTTCATTAGCATTAACTCATTCCACAACTTTAATAAAGGGTCAAAAATGATCTCCAGTCTAGAAACGCTGCGTGAAGAAACGTATGCTACATGATAGGAAGCCGCCGTTTCTGGATATTCTTGTCATTCAAGATGAGAACGGTCGCAAGGAACCTGTGGTAACGTGGTTTGTCCACACAACGCCCAACCCCACTCCACACTCTCCTATTTCCGGTATGATCTGAAGCAGTGGCAAGTGCATACATACATATGCGTATGTCGACTTTTTCAAATCTGATCAAAACACACAGACCCACACGCACACTCAGGAGGCATCCTACACATATATGAGCGTGACAGCACCAAGAACAAGATGAAAGCGGAGTGTTGATGCATCATAGACCATGCTGAAGTATGTGTGCATTCGGTGAACAGGTGGTTTATGATAAATTGGTGCGCGCTGATCGTGCACTGGTATTAAACTGAGTAAAGTAGTGTACCAAAAGTACAGCCGGTGTAAGTATTGGACTTTACAGTGCGTTCGTTTTGCGGTGCAATACTAGGGGGCATGCGTCTCGGATGATACACTGCTGCATTTGACTCAAGTAGCCTGTGGAAAACAGTCCATACGCTGCTCTGTATCAGCTGTGACCACCCGTACAATAATGATGCTAATGCTTGTTAAAACTCGCTGTAACTGAAGGTTGCCCCTATGAGTAATCAGCGTGGGAGAGTGAACATGGAAGGGATCACAGCAGTCAGCTAAACACTGTTCATAAGCTCATGGAAATAAAAGTTAAATGGATATATTCCAGTTCAATGATTTCTAAACGTACCTTCCGAAACATTTTGTCAATAGCTTCGAATCGTTTGGCTTCGTTGGGGAGTTGCTTGGCCACGTCACCACCCATGAAGATGGCTTCAAGATACATCCATTTCTGTTGAACCGCGACCCAGAGCTGTGGGAAAGTCATAGAGGCGGCAAAAGTAAAGTTCACAACCGGTGGTTTTACTCGTCGGTGTTGTCGGGGTGTCTAACCACTCAGTATTACTACAAGTTCAGTCCGCGAAAATTTGTCTATCCACTTCTGCCTACCAGACCGTTCGCGCATATATCTGACTTGCTCGACCAGCAAGCACCTATTGCCTACCGAGCACCATTGTGAGCTCAGTTCAGCGCTCAAAACGGTACTATGTCACTATAAAGACCATTTCACCGTTTCACCGATGTAGTCATGATCAGCCGTGACAAATTAGTGTCGTGTCTTTAGAACCGATTTACTTATATGTAAACGGTTCCTTACAGATGGCTGGCCTTATTTTCACCTTTTCCCACCGAGTTTAGTTGTTCACGCTCACATGTAGCTAGATCTAGTCATCAATAATCACGAAGGCTACTTGGAAGACGAAATGAAATTTGTGCAAGCAGCAGATTTTTGTCAGTAAGACAGTATTCTTTCGGCCTTCTGACCCCGCGTCCTAACCAAGGTCATCACCACACACGCGTGACGTGCCTGCTCCTGGTTCATTTGGATTATTCCTCACTATCCTCTCTCCATCTTCTCGCAGCGTTGTCACTGTATGCTCATTCGAACCGGATTTACCAGCCCTACCAGTGCTCCATCATACGCGGAAATATCTTCTACGATTAGAGGCTGCGCCATCACTAACCGTTTTCATTGGCAGCCGTGATTTAGGGCAAGCGTTTAACTCAATCACATTGAGCCGATTGCCTTTCTGTGTGACACCATTTGATACAGAATTCTTGAGGCAGACCGAAAAGCCTAAGCTTATTCCGATCCAGTGTTTCTCAACGCAGCTGTGAAAGAATCTGTGTTCAGCGCTCTGTTCAGGTTGCAGTCACTCGCCATTCCTTGTGATCTTGTCAGCCAGTGCGGCTGCATAACCCGTCACACGGACCGCGAGACCACGCCGACCGCTCATTTGACCTTGCAACCACCACGCTCGCCTGACCGATGTGCACGGCTCTCAAAGATAGGAAAGCACAGAACGCTAACCAACCCACTGGGTCAGGTAATGACACAAAAACTGAATGACAGAAATGCAAAACCGAAGAGGCTCCGAGCGAAAGGCATTTGCGGGTTAGGAGAATTCATCGAGTGGTAAAACTCGGTCTGGCTTGCTCGCACTGTTTGGAATGGTATCACACGAAATGTGCAAATGTGTCCCAACAACAGGTACGGGAGCGAAATAGCTCCCAAGATGCATTTTGGTTCTGTACTGCGTGTTCCACCGTCCCCCTCAGTAAGTGCTTGCTTATCCTAGCTCAGAAATGCAACCGGTTAACCGCAGAAGCAGAGCAGTGGATAAACAATAAAATTACTCCAGTGGGAACGAGTTTACATCACAGAAGCGTAGCGGCTTCTAAGAAATGGAATGCTGAACAATCCGCTTCCCCTGAACCGCAATCAGCCATCTCTCCATCTCCGTTGTCTTCTCCAACTTTGGTAGAACGCAGGGCGAAAACAGACCGTACCTACGAGAGTCAAACAGTACTCACGGCAACGAAATCAGGCACCACTCAAAACGTCTGGTTAAGCAAATTCCGCTAGACCTGACATCTAGCATTAACAAGGATGAAGCAGTCAAGCACCAGTCCTCGGTACCTGCAGCTCAAATATCTCTTGTCGAGACTAAGCCTCCCAGAACATCACTTACCTATGCAGACATTGCTTCAAAGGTCCACCGAGAGGCAGCAACGGCGGCCTCTTCCATTGTAAACACCGTTAACGCGAATAGAGGGATAAACAGTAAACAATCAACACTTGTCAGCAGGTCAGGACATACGAGTACCATACCTTGTAGATCAACGAAAAAGGGATCCAACAACAGTGCTCAGATTGTTGTATGCTCAAATGTCCCTGAATCTACCGCCATCACATTGCATGATAAGTTAACAGACGACCAAGACCAATGAAACTCATTGTACATGCAGATGAGTATCAAAGCCAAGCCCATAAACTTACTACGAATTACTCGTTATCCGAACTCGCCACACTATGGGGAACCCAGACTTATTCGAGTAACATTAGAATCCTCCACCGACGTAGAAAACGTTTTGCTCTCCGCAAGCGCGCTAAAACACGAATCCTGTGGGATACGTATCTATCCTGATGTCCCTTGGAGCGCGCGACAACCAAAACGAAACACCGAAGAAGGGCACAGCAAGAAAGACCGCCTAAACACAATCTTCATACATGGCGTGCCACAACATCCTTCTAACGATGTTCAAAAGACCGGAAAGCATGATTTAGAACAGTGGCGGTTTATTCGTGAAACGCTTTCTTTGGATAATATTGTGGCACTATCGCTCACCAGGCTACCTCTCTCCCCAAATTATAGAGAATGCGGCCCTAGAATCCTAAAACTTGTGGTTCAGTCAGAGCAACAAGCAAAGGATGTTTTGGTTCGATGGCGGAGAAATGGGAAACATCTTCCTTCTGAAATTCGGTTAAAGGTTGCAAACGCTTTGCGCAGCTCAAATATTAAAGCAACTGAAGCAGCAAGCATACCGACGAATGTACAGAAGTGTAACTTGACTGCTGCCTTAATTGACTCTGACGTAGGTCTAAACGAAGGTTGGGACGCACTTTGGCCGAATCAAGTGGCAAACGAGGTATCATTATCCTATCAAAAAACTAGTAACTGCCGACCTCCCATCGGTCGGCATTCTCCCACACGTGACCCCTTCACCCCTCTTTGGGCTTCTAGAGACCGAGAAACTGGCCTGCTTGTATACGAATGCTTAGGGTCTTTCTAACAAACTTGGCCAAACAGAAAGATCGCCAATTTTCCGGGTCATATGATATAGTTGGCATCGCCGAGACGTGGTTGTACACGGGAATGACGGTCGCTGAAGTTTCGCTACCGGGCATGTCGCTGATCCGGAACGACAGGCTCACAAAAGGAGGAGGGGTAATCCTGTATTACCGAAACGACTTACATTGCGAAGCCGTGGAGGATTCAGACTCGCAGTTCCCCGACTCTCTTTGGTGCCGGTTGCAGTTAAAAGGCAGAGACGCTTGCCTTATTGTCTTGGTGTACCGCGCCCCTAACTCAACACCCGAAACCGACTACCACCTAGCGGCTGCTTTGAGATGCAGTTTACAGCGAAAGTACACTCACATTCTTATCATGGGTAATTTCAACGTATATTGTTTAGAAACTCCCGCCGCGGTCGAAGAACAATTCAAAGCCGATCTACAAGATCTAGTAACTACTATTCCTCTTTACAATCACATCACTTTGCCCAGTCGGTTCAGAACAGGTAACAGGCCATCTGTGCTGGATATTGTGCTTACCAACGAGGAGCATATGATTGGTGTGTTGGTTTAGATTGCCCGTTGGGTCGCATTGATCACGCCGTGATCAGTTTCAACTTCGTCTGCTATGCAGAATATCTGATTGAGAATGATGAGAATGAGCGAACCATCACAAGCTATGATCGATTAGCCCAGCTCGTCAGCGCCACAACTTGGTTGTTCCTTGCCGAAGAACCCCCGAGGTTGTCTTGCTCGAGTTCGTCAAAAAATTCAGTCAGCTGATTGCACAGGCTTCGGAGATAAAAGCTTGCTATAAGTGTAAGTCCGTTTCGTACGCTAGGAGCAGAACTCGAAAATGGATGACAGTACGCAATGCAGCATGGCAAGTGTACACAGAAGCTCCAGCACCAGAAACTTGGGACAACTACGTAGCCCAACGTAACCACTGCATTCAACTGTTAAGAGAAGACAAAACCGCCTATCAGCAGCACATCGCAACAACCTTCAGCGCTAATCACAAACTGTTGTACAAGCACGTTAATAGCCTACGCAAGGTGGGAAATGATTTCTTCCACTCAGGACAGCTGATGACCCAACAAGAACGGCTGTGGAAGCAAGAACTGTGCTGCAGATGCAATACGCCCCCACGTTTCAAAGGGTCGTGCCAGAAAGCGATCTACCAAGCTTTGTCTTCTGCTTGCCAGGACTAACCCACATCACTTTTACCGCGAGGCAAAAGCTGACGTCTCTACGCAAACACAGCTCGCCGGGTGTCGACAGCAGTCGTTCAGAGGCACTGGAAGCAGCAGCTAACCAAATGGCAGGACCTTTAGCTCAGTTTTCCAGCGCTGCTTAGACCAGAACCAACGTCCCACTATGTGGCAGCTTGGAATAATAACCCGATTCACAAAGATGGAAGCAGAACTGATCCCTCCAACTACCGCCCAGTATCCCTTCTTCCTATCCAAGGTCATGGAATCCATAGTTGTCGATGCACTGCTGTGCTATCTGGAAAACTGCAACCTCAGCACTCATGAACAGCACGGTTTCCGTCGACAGCGGTCATGTACAACGAATTTACTAATTGCACGCAGTAGTTAGACCGAGGCAGCCGACGCTGGAGAAGATGTTGATGTGTCCTAGCTGGATTTTTCCAAGGCTTTCGATCGTCTAGACCATCGGATACTACTATCCAAGCAGCAGCATTACGGGATCGGAGACCCTCTTTTAAGCTGGATCGCCAACTTTCTACTTCAACGGCAATTAGTGGTCAGAGTTCGGAGCTCTTTATCGAACCCCATACAAGTTGAGTGTGGTGTGCCGCAAGGCTCAGTTCTAGGTACACGTGTGTTTTGGGTGTTTACTAACTGCACAGGGAATCGCTTCAAACTTCTTAATGTTTGCCGACGATTTCAAGAGCTGGCGCAGGATCCAGGCGAACGCCGACCAACACGTGCTTCAAAGTGATTTAGATACAGTGTATCAATGCTCGATCCAAACCTTCTTGCATTTCAACGTCAGTAAACGCAAGTTGCTTTTCAGCCGACATCAGGGCAGCTACTTATACCGGCTCGGAACGAATATACTACAACAATCAACTCTCGAATGTGACTTGGGTGTCCTGGTTCAAGATGACTTGGGTTGCTCCAGGCAATCCGAAAAAACCTCGAAGACCGGGAACCAACACGTCGGGCTGTTGAGGCGGGCGTTTGGACAAATAAACAGCTCCATATTTCGACAAATGCTCAGTGCGTATGTTCGTCCCCATGTCGAATACGCAATTCAAACCTGGCATCCATGGCTGAAACACGACCTTAATGCACTGGAGCAGCCTCAACGTCGGGCATCTAAGAACGTAATTGGAATGCGGAATCGTTCCTACCAGGAGAGGCTGCAACGACTGGGATTGTTCAGTGGAAGCTATCGCAGACTACGAGGCGACGTGATTATGGCATACTTGATTCTGCGAGACCCACATCAAATGTGCCGCCCTTTACTGCAACTCAGCAGCAATACAAACCTGAGGAGTCACTCATTAAAACTCGCAGAACAATACAGTCGTCTGGAGTGCCGCAGAAATTTCTTTTCCATCCGTGTCTGTCACCCGTGGAATGCTCTCCCAGAATCGGTCGTCTCTGCACCGACACTAACAGTATTTAAAAGACGGTTGGACGATGCACTCATCCACTTACACTTTTTTACCTAACACTACGTTTCCACCATAGACCTGGAGTTTACCATGGAATTATTTGTTGTTAACTGTGGGTACTGTGAATCTGAGAGGATCGCAGGATTACAGCGAAGCAAACGATAAGTCCTTATTTTCATATTTAAAGTATTAACTATTTTACTATCCTTGTCATCATGATTGTTATGTTGATATCCCCACCAACTATCCAACGGGGCTCGTAAAGCAACGCTTCTTAACCCGTATAAATTCATTTTTCATTGTCCATGCATTAGTCAGCACCAGTCACACTTTAAACAGACCGTCCGAATAGGGGATAACATATCAATTATCGTAATCGACTGTTAACCGTATCCCTTAGTGTCTCAAAACAAACACAAGGTGGGCCACGCGGACTCCACCGCCTGTTTGGTCGACACTGACTTAATTTCCCACTACCAAATTAACCTTTTCTCACATACACCCCTGTGTCACTCCACATCTGACAAACAAAATAGGGCTCCCTGGGTACGCGATTGACCAACGTATGCAGCATGTACCCAATCGAAGGTAACTTATTCAATGTTGTTTGTTGCACTTAGGAACTAGACTGCTTATGACCGCCCAATACTCCTTCGCGAGAATCGCTGATCAGGAAATGGGATGTTAAATGTGAAGCCGTCGAAGATATGTACAATGACCGACAGAACGTCGGACCAAATTCTAAGCGTCGGTATTCAACAGACCGTCAGATTAGTAACGCAGTGAGACTACACAAATTAGTTTCTTAATGTGATGACGAACTTTACGTAAGCTCAAAGGAAAACCTTTCAGGAGTTCAACAACCTTGAATTATTCTTTGCTTTCAATTAACTAAACTGCTGATGCAGTAAATAAACTAAACTGTATACTTTGATTTGGAAAGCAATCCACGAGATTTGAAAATTATTTCAGTTGGTCTGAATTGTCCAATTCGAAGTGAAAATTATATATATGTATCCGGTAACAAGTTGCATTTTGGTTATACCTAAACAGCCGTTGGGCACGCATAGTTAGTGGCATCCATTACCCTTTATATATATATATATATATATATATATATATATATATATATATATATATATATATATATATATATATATATATATATATATATATATATATATGTCACTGGGCTGTGCCCCATGCTGCGGCTGATGTTGCATTCTTGATGCTTCTTCACGGCAGTTGGGCTAAACCAACTCACACTTAAACTAGGTCTTTTTAAGCTGGATACATTTCATTCCGATTTATTTGGTTTTTTCTGCCTCCCTGAATAATGTTCTTTTAACTGGCCACGTTGCTTACGCAAATTGCCATTATCTTCGGTAATTTTGTTGCGTTTGTAGCATTTTAAGTAACTTGTGGACATTTCTTACTTATCACGGATTTGTTGCTAACCAACTTACTTCATATGGTAATTTAGCGAAGAGTTATGCCACCGTATCTGTATGCATTATTGGATTTATTTTATTTCAGCTTGTCGTTTAAAGTGAATGGCTGTTGTTTGATATCCCTGGTATGGTTGCGCTTGATGTGGATGTTTACAAGGTGCCTACCTGTCTATTACCCACTACATCATTCACACTGGCTCCAGGAGACAGTTGGTCGTTGCTGGAGGGGACGGGGTGCACGATCTTTGTGGCCGTGTTAGGATCAAAGAGTGGTTCCATGCAGTCAGTGTGGAGCGACTACGGTCCAGCCAACGCCTTGTGTGCGCTTGATTCCCCAAATACAGCGTGCTTGTGTTTGCCTGTGAAGGAGTGTGGGCCGGCTCCGTTGATGAAACGTGGTTCCCATCCGCATGCCTCCCGGTCTTATTCCTTCGGGTTTACACTGGATATGGGGTAGGTGGTTGGAGCTGTGGGTGGTGCAGCGCAAGCCATCCATGGTCCCTCTGTAGGCGCAGGCGTCCTGTGGCTTGCCACAGTGACAGGCAAATCCGAAACCGGATGCAGCCAACCATGTCACTGGGCCAATGGAGATTGAGGTGGACCGTCTTGATTTACCAGCTAACAGCGATAGTGCGCGCCTTATCCTCCACTGTCATGCAATTTACGAACGTTTCGGAGATCAGGGTTGGCGCCGAAATACACCACGTCCACTGACAGCGGCTATGTACGACATAGTATGTAGGGAATATTCACAACAACGGGTGTATATTTTGCTATATTCATGGATTCGAACTATGACGAATCGGATGGATGCGCAAGTTTAAGTAAATCAGCAAATCCCCCTATCATGAGTACATCAAAATATCCACCATAACAGTCTCTAAATGCCATATCGTACTTAGCTACTCTCACTCTCTTTCCGGGCCAATCCTGTCCTCTGCAACCTTCATAATTTGCATGACAGTGGAGGATAAGACGCGCATTATCGCTGTTAGCTTGTACATCATGTCGGTCCACCGCTATCTCCATTGGTAAAGTGGCATAAACTGTTGACTGGCGGTGTTAGCTGCTGGTGGTAATGAGTTCTATCCTGATGGATCCGGTAGATGTGCACTACTAATGATGCTTCATAAGTTGAAACTGCAAGTTAGTGTTTCTCCAGGCATATAAAGGACGACCGGATTCGGCATCTGATGCGATGAACTTTCAAGTAATATGTGTGCATGTAAGTGCTGCAAAGTTCTTGCTGGCAGCGTCGAGGGACAGAAGTAAGGCATCCTTAAGATAGGTGGATAGAACAAATCTGAATCCTACATCAGGTAATAAAGGTGTACCAGACTGGAAATTCATAGTTTCGGAAGGTTCGATTGCTATTCGCTTTTGTATAGCTCCTACATTTTGTTCCTGAGGCAAGATCCTCTTTAAGCCACGAATACCGTCCTTCCAACGGAAATGGGTTATAATCCACATTAATGTCACCAGGCTAAATTGAGGTACTTTGCATTATGCTCATCAATGAATTACCCTAGCTGGCTCTAAATGAACGATTTTTACAGACCATAAGGATTTGACCAAAAAAAGAGCAACGAAAGCAGCCATTGAGGTGCGAAGGCACTAACCGCCTGATTTATATCACAGTCACAACGTAAATGGATTGAGAACACACCCTGTAAGCATGTTGTTTACTCAGTGAGTATATGTTACGGCCTGAAGACGAAAACACGGAACTCAATTTAGTTTCATACCCGACAAACCATCGCTCTTGCCTAAAGTTTTTCGTACTACACTTTGTCGGCCACCACATCCTCGGTCTGCCGACAGAAGCGTCGCACATACAATTGCCTGTTATGAATATAATCATCATTTTGTTAAAGCGACAGAATGTCATATTCCGCTACACCAACACACTCATAGTAGCACTTACTTCCAGTGTATCACTAATTATGGTCAGATCACGTTCCCATTGGCGTACTATCGCCAGAAATGGTATGGCGTGTCGACTCGCACCAATGGATTGGAGGCTCATCATATGATCTTCCATGCATTGTGTCGGTCCATCCACAGAACTGAGAACCAAACATGGCTCCTTATTACATTTTGTGTTCGCAACAAGGGAAAATTTCATCTCCAGCCACACGTTTTTGATTTCCTCCAAACTCTAAAAGAATAAACACAATCGGGTGAATCATCGACTCTCACTTGTGGACGGAGCTTTTTGAAACCATCGGTACTCTTGATACCAACTTACTTTCTCAATGACTACCTCGCGTTGAGCGTTATTCACAACCGTGGAGATGACATCAGCGAATTGGTGTAGCTGCATGGCAAATACACCCTCCAGCGTGAAAGTTTGTGGGTCCATATCAAAACTAATTCCAGTTTTCTCCATAAGTTGCTTCCAATGTCTGGTGAGAACGGAATCATATGAATGACAATGTTTCTGGAAGTTATATGCTGTTAAATTAATCAACGGGAAATTCAGCAGGGAAGTAAAGTAGGTCCGGTTGCCAGTACACACATCGTTAGGACGAAGAAAGTGCGGTTACCATACGAGGAAGAGGGAGGTAAACTTACAACCTAGAATCCAAAGGAAACAGTTGGGAAGATAAAACTATATCATTAAATAACAGCATGAGGCAAGTTACTGTGCACAAAGACGCCACTGCCGCCGCGACCGATCACCTAGGCTCCAAGCAGCTGAGAGCACACACCGGTCAACCCAAGTATTCACTTGGTGGTCGGAGTGTTCGCTGACTACGCAGTTTTGTTGTCTAGTTCAGCGAACACTCGGACCACCAACTGAACAGACTGTGTTATCAATAATTGATTTATACTGATGCAATCTTGTTCTCACACAGAGTAGGCACTATGAAATTTCATTCAACTAAGTAGAATAACGATAATTAATGCACAGACGTGGTCATTTTACATATTCGATAACTTGTAAGTACGCTTACCTGTCTCTCATTGCGTCATCTTTTAAGTTTTGTATCAGAAGAAGAGATTCCAAAAAATTCTTTAATGTGTTACTCAACACCTTGGCAGCTGGCAATGCGCGCATACGTCTTGGTCTCAGCTTGAATCGACTCAAAAAATCACGCGTGCTAGCGACCATTTCGGCCAGTTTCGCGTCTTTCCACAGCGTACACGCCCAATCTTGACGAGCGCTCTGAAGAGAAACAAGTATAGGGATAAATGGCATACTATTTCAGGATAGCCGCATAGTGTTACCAAACTTGTGAATAGTAGAACCATTGAAGTCATAAAACTAACGGGGATACTAAAACACTTGTATGGGAAGGGAACCGAATGGTTGTATTTTTCAAACGCAACATTTCTTCGTTATCCGAGAGGCCATAAGTACATAAACGTGAACTGAATAAGTACGCGCGAAATCTCTACACTGAGTCTATAGCATTTCCCGCAAAGTTGTATAAAAGGTCCAAAATTTTGCAAAGAAGGAGCAAAATTTTGCAAAGAAAGTCCAAAATGTTGCAAAACCCTGTGCGATTGGCCAGCCGCTCAGAGCCAGTCCTCTGACCTTAACTGTGTTCTCATTGGCCGGATGCCAAGGTTCGGTGCGTTAGTCTGAGGAGGTGAGCGCGCTGCCCGATGACTGGGTGAGACTTGTGAATGAACCTTAGAGGAATTCACTTCGATGGTGCAACGGGCCCGTAAGCGCCCCCCTCAAGTCCAAGATGATGGATCACAATTGGTCTGAGAGCAATGAACGGCTGGAACATAAGCGCACGACCGAAACCATGTCTATGATTCTAACGTCGTCGGCATGCCTTCTCACGTTCGACAGAGTATCTCATCGGACATTCGTGACCGAGTTTTGGGCGCTTTCATCAACGGTGATGACTGGCAGCTTGTGGCAACTGTGAACAACGTCAAATATCAAACAGCCTACTCCTGGATTCGTCCTTCTCTTGATCAGAAGCCGAGTACTACGCAGGCGCGCAGTCGTAAGCGGATTTTGTCGGAGGAAGACGTAGATGACATCCTGGATTGGATATCAAGGGACGCAACTCTTATGCTACGGGAAATGAGGGTACGAGTACGGCAGAAATGGACAAGGACATTTTGAAGTCAACAATCGCACGGCACCTAGAAGGTCGATTGATAACTATGAAGAACATCTATCAGGTTCCCGAGGGAATGAACAATGAGCGAAGCAAAGGGATACGCAGGGAATTCGCTTAGCAGTTTCTGCAACTTGAGAGCGATGGCAAGTTCTTCATTTGGATAGACGAAGCGAACTCCAACATTTACTGCAAACGTATTCGTAGTCAGGCGCCCAGAGGAGTGAGGGCCTATTACAAAGTTGCCAACAGCAGAGGGCACAATTTGCATTTAATCGGTGCACTCACGATGGGAGGGAGTGTCGAAGACCACACGGAGAGGCTCATTCACAGGTCCCATATCTCTCTAATGGCCGCAAAAATATTTAGCTAATCTGAAACTGGAGATGGAGGTCCGGCAGGTTGTCGTGGTATGTGATAATGCACCATGTCACACACGACTGGAAGAAGTGTCGTCAGTAGATGGATACGATGGAGTAACCATACTGAGATTGAGTCCATACTCTCCGTTCCTCAATCCGATCGAGAATGTTTGGCAGGTGGTGAAGGCCAGAGTGAGGAATGAGATGAGAGTGCACTACGAGGAACTTCTGGCCGGGGATCCCCAGAAACTCATGACGTAGATGGAATGGAGGCTGCAGTTCCTTGAACGCATTGCCGAAGCAGCCACCAAGGATATCAGCGTTGTGGGATGTCGTTATGCTATTCGACATATGTATGTACATTTTCCTAATTGTCTAGAAAATATGACATGTTTTGATCACTTTACTGGACTGTTTTTTACGTATCTGCTTGTGTAGCACGTCATTGGCAGCGCGTAGGGACGTGTGAGTATTCACAGTGTTCTCAAAATAAGTATGCACATACGTAAGTTTGTGTGTTCCTACGGGAGTTGAAGCGATATCGGGTGTCTAGCGCAAGGGAGTGAGCCATGCCCGAGTGATATGTTCAACTTATGGTCCTTTTCATGCTGGTATTCGCTGCGCCGTACTCTTTCATGATGAACCTGAGTTAATGTAGATACAGTCTCTTTGTTTGGAAAACTAGGATGTTTGGAAAGCGCTTTGTAGGACCAAGTGAGCTTGCCGGGTGAAGCAACCGTCAGATATATCACAGTATGGGATATCAGCGTGGATAGTTAAATAGTAGTGTGTAAGAAATCACTGCACTTGTCATATCAGGCTTTTCCAAGAGTGAGAGGAACTGCTAGATGCGAGTTCGCAAACACGTCCATTGCCAGACAAGATGTTGTCATTGAAGCTGCGCGAATGAATCGCGTGTTTAATAGAAATCGTCTCTGTGTGATGTTTGTCCGCTGTATTTGAGTGCAGTGGCGCGGCAATTCGATACCCAATTGGAAGTTGGTCTGTGAAGTTCGGAACCCACATCAGCCGGTTCGGAAACTGTACTTTAGGTTTGAAAGCAACCATTCCTACAGTAAGCGCAATTTAATTTGCGTGCCAGAAAGGCGCGAATAGCTGTCCAGTACGACTTGGATACAGTCTTGCTTGTTCGGACCATCCCTCGTTTGACCCAGTAGCGTTCGTAAACAAATGGGGGTGTAGTTGGCGTGGATACACTGGCGTAGCAACTACTTTTGCTATCCGTGGCGGATAGCTGCTGCCGCTCCCGTAGTTGTAGTGCCTGCAAATGAAATGGTCATTCAATCTTTCGTTTCACATGACAACAAGCATAGATTTAATTTTAGAGTGCTGTCGTTAATGCAGCTATTTGAATTCTTAAAATATTCGTGTTTGAATTTACAGGCACCCTTTTCGTGCACTACTTGAAGACGCTTGCATCCGAGCTGAATAAGCGCTCATCGAACACAAGTGAACATCACTGGTCGAAAATCCGGCAGACTTTGTTAGCAGCGTGTGTCTTAATGTAGCAAATCACATCGCCAACCTGGACATTGGGTCACTACGCTTACGCATCTTGCAATGTTGAGTGAATAGCTAACTCGTCTGCTTGATTTCATTCGCTATATTAATCCCACTCAATGTATCAATTTGATCAAATCAATGGGTCTTCAGGTTTCCATCGCCTTCACATGCTTAGCTCATGGGCCTGGTAACATCTAGCCATACGTGCCTCGTCTACTGTACTCAATGTGTTCAGGTTTGATTCGCTTATTCATAAAGCTCACTTGATTTAAGTCGAATTAATATGAAAGAAATGCATTTTGATTTGAAGTGCTATTACTAAATGCTAAATTGAAGCGCGTTCTCGGTTGCAGAGAAAATTGTGAGCAATAGTTTGATTTATGTACTTGGCAATATTTCTGTTCTGACATAAAAGCTTCGTCAGGCCTGGCGAATTGGTACGTAGTTGGCGTGACATTTTGAACGATATACAATGCCTTATAACCGGTGAATTCGCCATTGCTTGACTGATCCCACTGGATGAGCAGAATGAGGGTAGTAAAACCAGTTTAAAAAATAACAGGAAAAAGGAGGAAGTTCCTCGGTTAAGTGACTCAACAAGCTATTCACATGTATACTGATGCAGGTTTCCTCATCGCTACGTTACAGAGTGGGTTGGTGAGCATATGGTTTGGTGCGCTTTGTTTTATCCTCTAAGTTAGACGGACTACATCATGTACTGCAAATGAGGTAATGTGTTTTCAAAGTGTTTTTGAATAGTGTCCGTTTTAGGCCAGAAATGACGTGAGGGAGAATGGCGTCGCAAGCTCGGAACACTCGCTTGGATAAAACCTTTTGTCGACATTCAACTCGACTGTAGTGCGTGGCCAGCTTGATCTAATGGCCTCACAAGTTAGTATTTTGGCTGAGTTGCAACAGGTCGAGACAGGCCTGCCTGGGGCTTACCAGTAACATATCAAACATGATGAGGCCTCCTAGCTGACGCTGATATTTCCCACTGTACAGTCCCAGGGCTTGCAGTCTGAGCTGGTGGCTGGCTTGCAGAACAACCTCTTTTTAGTGCCAGCTGGGTTATTTGGGATTTTTCCCGTTCCAACAAATGATTTAGCGGCAGTGTTCCAGGAAATTGTGGGTTTTCTCCTTAAAAACCTTCTCCACATAAAAAGCCACATGGTCCGCCACTAAATACATTTATGCCACTTGCTTCTCCTTGATGGAGTGTTGTACTCTAGCAGCTGAATACTAGTATTATGAGAAGATTGGGCCCCAGTTCGGCTATTTACCAAACAAAGTGCACATGAACGGAGAGATCGGTCATCAGCTCCCAGGGTGCGCCATTCTATGAATTCACCCCGCTGCCTTGCGTGTGTGCTGTTGAATGATCGGGGTGAAGTCCATTAGATCAACTGTCTAGTTCGGCTCCGGCGCCCTCTGTAAAACTATGCGTCACACTACTACTTGGCCGCACTGTCTCGTTCCAGTTCCTGTCAGTTCTCAGCAAACTCTATCACACGCCAACCCCTTTTCTGTTATTAATCGCAGTTATTCAAGATTTAATTCACATGCTGGTTTCTCAACTACCCAGAACAGTTGGGTTGAGGCCATCCTTCGATCACGATGCTCCCTTCTGGTGGCAACCTTTAATGTTCCGACACTTATGCAGACTGAGCAACAATGGGGTTTGGCACGTACTCTGAGTTCCTTTTCTATTGATGTCTACCACGTTTCTGTAATATGCTTGCATGACCCAAGTATTGTGCTTAAACTGACAGCTTCGAAAAACCAGGAATCCACATACAATCTGCGTTTGTCTGGCGGCGACGAAGCAGCTGCAGCTAGTTTGACTGACGCTGGCTTGATATTACTAGCAAAGCCGAAACTGCACTACTAGATTGTTTTTGGTTTAACAGCCGACTATATGCAGTTCGACTCCAAGGCTCAGGTAGGGTCAACAGTCGTTGCGTTAAAAGTCACAACCTATTTGGGGTCTCCGCTTACGCACCAACCAATTGTAGCTGTGAATCAAGCAAGGACGATTTCTATCACCAATGCCATCAACTGTTACGTAAAACGCAGGAGACTTCAGCGCTCGAGTTGTTCGCCTGTTCCTAGGTACATTTCACCTGGGTGGTCGCCACTCACTGAGTGAGAATCGCTAGGATAGTATAACCAGGCATCTCAAGCTAAGTGAAGACAGTAGTATATTACTCGTAAGCATAAAATTCAGGCCCTTGAGGAGACCTTCTGGTACCCGGCGCCCTCCTTCAACAACGCAAACTTGGTCGCAAATAGACCACCTTGCAATCATTTTCACACACTAGTTTGTGTGAATATCTGTATACCATTGTGATGGCCCCCAAATCGGAAGCATTGTAGACTCGATACGAACAAATTAACTGACCTCTATCAGCTGTCACTAATAAAAAACCTAGTCTGTGTTCCACCCACTAACATTGAAGCCATTGGAACTTCTTGCAGCATGCAGTGCTACATTCGTACCAATCAACCTGTGGGTTGACTTACCACCCATGAAATGTCTACATCATTGCATACTCCCTCGCCTTGATCAGCTGCAGCCGAAGTCCCTCAGTATACTCAGACCACAATGAAATTCGCCGCATTATCAGCCGAAAACTCGAGCGAAGCCTTCGCGCTGATAGGGATGTTTGGTTGTTCCAACCTGCCTTGGAGATACAGGCAACCGTTCTCAATGTAAATACTCACAGGTTCTTCCGACGCATTCAGCCTAGTGGACACATGAGGTCTGGTATCAGTAAAGTCATCTGTGAGGCGGACGGGAAAAATTGCCACCTTGCAAATACGTATGGACAGATGTGTTGAGCATTTCAAATTTCAGTTCAGTTGCACATTGTGGTTTACTTTTGCACTCAGTACACTTGGTCGCATGTTATGGGTGGTGGTACTAGAACCACCCACTGAAACGGGGAGTTCTCTTGAGATGCAACACTTAAAATAATTTAAGGCTGCGGGCTCAGACGAACTGCCCCAGAACTGTCCAAATGTGCTGGCTTGGTAGTTCTCAATCAGATAGCCTCTCCATTGTTGAAGGTTTGACAAAATGAAAGGGTACCCACTTCTTTGCGAAAGTTACTAATTGTCTTCGAGGAATAGTTTCGTACGTTCTGCTCCAATCACAGCGAAATCAGTCTGATATTAATTGCCTCCAAGATACTAGCATTCATCATGCTCCGCAGGCTCTCCCCAACGCATGAAACACTACCGGTCGGAGGTATGTGGGTCTGATATTCACAGTTAGTCAGCTACTCGAATCTCGTACTCTGTACCACAGATTCGACGCAGTCGTGTTCTTGGACATTCGGATCGCATCCAATTGAGTAGACCGACTTTTTTAACAGCGATGCCTGCTGAAGTATAGAGTCTCCGAAAAGTACGTTGCTACGCTATGGGCACTATACCTCCATACTTCAGGCAAAGTGAGAGCGTACGGCAAGCCTTCTGCATTACTCCCAATCACCAGTGGTATGAGAACTGAATGACCTATGCCCCGTTTATATTTAATTTTTCGATCGAAAACGTCCTGTTGACAGCCTTAGAAAGACTGTAGACATTTGTCATCGATGTTCTTCCAGGTGATGAAGTAACCGACTTAGATTGCGATCATGTTATCGCCTTGCTCGGCGACAACCCACATTTTATGCAAGTGATCCTTGACCGAACGGTGACTGAAGAGTCTAGGTATGCTATGTGCCTTGCCCCTTCCAAGTGTAAGTTGCTGTTACAGGTTTGGAAATCGCCATTTCCTCAGCTCACCTTCGAAGGCATATACCTCGAATACGTGGACAGTTTTGTTTACCTAAGGAGCTGTATTTCTACCGACGGCACTGTTGAGAAGGAGGTATCCCTTCGCATTGCTTAAGCCCGGTCGACCTTTGTCAACCTGGGGCGTTGGGGGCGATGTCGCGACATTTCGCTTGCGTCAAAGTGCAGGATCTACAATGTCAGTGTTCACGCGGTGCGGTTGTTTAGATGCGAATCCTTGTCGCTCCATGTAGATCAGTGGTTCGCAACCTTTTTGGTGCTTTTACCTACAAGGCGGGTTCAATTTAAATCACTACTTCTCAAAAACCTTTAGTTTTGTAAGCCAATTATCTACTAACGGTTGCGGCTTTTGTTTTAAATTACATACAATGAATACTATTTTTAAATGCTTCAGATCATTCAAGGAAGGGCAGCACTTGTTATTGAGCAATTTTTATTGAACCAAGTAATGGTGTTTGTTAATGAGACGGTTGATTTTTCCTAGCTCTAACAAGTTCTGGTATATGTGATGCGGTTTCCGCTAACGCACATCGTTAGTCGTACCGACAAAATCCGGGTAAATAACATGCACTCGAGGTAAACCTACATCCCAATTTAGGCGAAATAGCCCCGCATTTAAAGTTGCTATCCCACTTTCTTAAAAATGCTGGGTGGGATGTAATAATGTACCGATTTGAGGACGTAAACCTCAGAGTATCCCGCTTTGAGCATGTATAATGTAGGTGGAATAGCCAGAACCAAACAGTGACGGTGCAGGCACACCATAAGGTAGGGAAGCAGAAAGCAGTGATTGCCCGGAAGACAAAAAGACCAGTAAAAAGGGGGCGGGCAGAAACGGGAACTATCACAATCAGGGAGAGCAGGCGGAGCAACATTGGCTTAACGGAACGAGAGGAGAAGGGGCATGAGTGACGCCCGTTAGTGTAACATCCCGGACCAACAACTATATGTCTTTGAAAATCTCTACCCTGAGCTGTGACCCTTCTTTCTACACAACATCTGCCATTCTCCACGCTACTGTACTTTTGAGGAACAAAATATTTCAGCACTGGGGTGTCGTCTGCAATGCCCTAACTTCTGCAGTATCGCAGGGACAATAGCAGAAACAGACTTGTTCAAACGAGGTAAATATTCGAATTGGCCAACTCGAACAAAAGGGTCTTGTCATCAAACAGTTTGAGGAATAGTATCACCAGTTTCGACGACAATTGCGTCGATTACCAATATGAAAGAATGAACCGATTTGAATAACTGAATGGCTTTAATTATATGACATTGAACCAACCACCGTACTGGGAGAAAGTTGAAGCAAGCGTCAGTCTTTTTGGATTTACACACCCAGCCCCAGAAATCAAAGACAACTAGCTGCTTGATGAAAACATGTGTAGGTTTGCATCGGCAGACAACAGTTTCGATTAGAACTGTAAACAAACATAGGTTGATGTGCTGTAGGTAGAAGTATTTTTTCCCCATTTCCAGACCAACTCGGTCCCATAGGAAGAAGTACGAAAAGTATCTAATTTGTTTTCCGCCTCCCTGGGACTAATGCACTTACTGAATGAATCATCTCACAAATTATCCCTGTGTGGCTAATGGAACAATGTTTCTATACGGATAAAAAACTAATGCTTAACAGGTCCCGTACGAAGGTAATAGTGAAAATTCGAAACATAAAAGATGGTTAGCAAAAGAGGGTTTACACAGTGAACTCACTGAAGTATACCTAGTATATACTGTAAATCCAAGGTAAATCCATGCGGAACGACAGCAAAGTGGATATTGGTAAACATCGTGTCTCCTTCTGGTGTACACATGCAGGAGTTGAAAAACTTGAAACGAAATGTAGGCTTTGAACGCCAGTGAAAACTGTTACAGACACTTGTGTTTATCCATGGGTAATGGGTCATGTAAGATGGTGCAGCAAAATGACTGCAAGCTCAACCCTAGATTTGAACTCTGCCAGCGTGGGAGTACATATGACAGATTCCAGTAGGGCATTCCACGTTCTGCAAACTCGTACGGAAAAGCAATTCGGACGGTATTCTAAACGAGTTTGCTACTGTGCCAGCTTGATATAGGGGCCTCTCAAATTGCGCTTAGTGAATGAGCTCTAGCAAATGGCGGCACCTGTGGTTGGGAGCTCTCAAAATATGGTAAGCCAAAATGAGATTTCCGCACAATCGCCGATATTGTCCGCTGAAGACCCCAAGCACTCGAATCCTTCGTGCATACGGCAAATTATACAGACCCTTGACGTCTCTTGTTGCATGGCGTTGAGATATCTCCACCACGGTGATATCTCTCCTCATCCATGGCTCCAGAAACTGTACTACGTATTCCACAGGTGGTGGTATGTATGAGCCGAGAAATTGTGGAAAAATCGAAGGGTCGATTCGTCCGAGTGCATGGTTCAGGAGGCCCACGTGTTGGACGCCCCTCCTTTAGGCCGCCTCAGTCTGATTCGAACATCAAAGGTCAACCTGGATAAAACTCCCACATCCTTCTTCCCAGAAGACGTTTGCAGCTTTGGTTGCCGATTTTGTGAGAATGAACCAACTTGTGCCTCAGACGCAGCACTATACATTATTCCAAACTGAATCGAAGTAGATTCTGGACAACGCAGTTTGGCAGATAAACACTGAAAGCAATACTTGTGGTGAAATGCAGTTCTGAAGAAAAGAGTGTCGTGTATCCTTGCGAACAACTTCACGACATGCTAATGCAGCGCCCAGACCTATGCTCATGAAATCATGGATTACAACATGGCGAAATCATGCCGACCGTTGGCTATTGCCATAATAGTAATAAACTTGCTTTTTTCGCAAACCAGCGCCATAATGTTCTGGGATCCCACTATTAATCCACGAACTTCCTAAGTGAGTAAACGACGAAAATTTTGGTTGTACTTTATTCTAACCACACCTTTTACTGTTCCAAAGCAGCTATGTTTGTAGGTATATTTCGTCGTGCCTTCACTTGTATGCCTCCTTCTACCGGGAATATTCCATTTATTTATTTAAAACTTCAGTTGCGTAGCCATTGTACTGACTAATAACGCAAGTGTTTTTTATAATTGCATTGAAGCAAGAAATGTAGATATGTATCTTTTCAATATATTGTACGATCAACATATGCAGAAACAAACGGGGGTAGGTTAAATGTCTCGGTTTGCCGTGCAAGAAATCTGGAAGCGTCTCGGTTTGGCTCATCAATAATCTGGCCATCTTACATGCACCGTACCTAACAGGTGCGTCACCACCGCTGAATCTCACAGTAGAGCATTAGACGTCGCCGTGAAATGCGCCTCAGGTGTTCCAGCAGCGTTGTGTGCAGTTCGCTCGCGGTATCTCATATACACACATATTCACAGTTATTGTGAATACATTTGTGAACACCGTTAGTCATCTTATCTACGAAAAGTGTGTATTTCAGATACACCATAGTTGAACAGATCCCGAGTTTTATTCTTTGGTTAGTGCCGTCGGAAAGGAAAAGGTAGTTCCTTCTACCTATAATATTCTTATCGTCCCAATCCATTCCGCTGTATATCTTCAATGTGATTTCAGCATATTGTGAAACGTGGCTTTCACTACCGGTTTCGGGTGTCCACTATCCAGGAATTATCTTACTGTCTACTTCCTTCTCTGTGCACATGGCCTTATCTGTGAAACACAGAGATCGGAATTGTAGTACTGTGTCCCATCTGTGTCAGTCGGTTGACGATAAATCGGTTCGGAAGCTAATCATTCTTGCAAACTGAGCAGTCAAGGAATGGCGATGTGCTACTCTATGGTGGGCGATTTCCGATTCCCCACAAACTAGCTTTTCTTATCCACTTTTGTGTTCAAAATGTGCCATCCACTTGATACCAACAACTTTTGGCCATTTACTGGAGTTTGCCAGTACTATGTACAACATAGTGGACATTGGCGATCTAATGATAACATCATGTTCTTTAATGCCTACTTCCGACTGAAACCCGAGCTAGAACAACATACCGAGCAATGTCACTGTCGGTTGTCTCAACCAACTTAATTTTCGGTCACTCCCTAGGTTAATCTCTTCAGTCAAACGGTGTTTCACCCTACCCAGTGCAATCGATACTGTCTCGTTGCAGAGTGGATTTCATGTCTGGTCGTCTGCGCGTAACAGTGAGCACGCGGATGGCCGCCCACTTCTGCGTTGTGTGTCTTGATGCCGCGTAAGTGAGTGGGTGGAAGTTACAGTACTTCCTCAACCGTCCATAGATGCCGCGTGCTAGTCCGCACCCATCCTACAGTGAATGAGCTCACGTGTTGTTTTCGCGTTCACTGTGCCTCACGTGGTTTGTTGGCTGAGCGTTGCACCAACCGATGCAGACGTTCTGAGTACACTTGTACTGATTTGCAATTGGTCAGGACGATGGATTCAGCTTGATGTGGTTAGAAATTGGGTTGAATATTCTTAAGGAGGAGCTTGATTCCGTTAAGGACTGGCTTGCTTCCGAAAAGGTATAGATGACAGCATCCTACCACCAGTTTGTATCGATACGTCCTGAACACTAATCGTCTGTTTTGACCTTTCTACCTTGTATACAATCGGTTGTTCCTTCATCTGGTCTTCTGACCTATGCTCTCACCTTAGTGTTCATTTAACTCTATAATTCGACCCGACGAACGAGGATCTGACTCAAAAAAACAACGTCCGACGAGCAATTCGATAGAAGCGCCATCTAGCTGCGTTGCTTTGCAGGCTCGTATTCGTATTTTAGGTATAAAAAACTTTATTAATGAACATTGTCTAAGTCACTGACCACTCACTAATGAGTAGTCACTGACGTCTAGTCGATGGTGAATAGAGAGTTATCGGTTTTGATACAGTTGAGCCTGTTTTGGCGACAGTTTGGTGACCCAACTCTCCTACTTATAATTACCCTCTCTAAAATTCCATGTTACCCCTTTGAGAGTAATTACCTCCCAGGTTGAGAACCGCTGGTGTAGATGTGATGCGTAGGCTTCCGGCCTTCGTTAATGGTTGCACAGAATCGCCAGTGTATGGTGGCAACATCGAGTGTGCAACGATGATGTCAGATACCGCCTCTTGCACAAGACAGGTCACTTTCGCTGTGAGCTTATTTTGTTACGCCAATTGAGATGGCTTGGCCACGGCCTACGCATGTCTGATGAGCGTATACCACGCAGTGCCATATTTGTGCTTGCGGGGTCGCATTGGAACAGACCGCGTGGGGGCCAGCCTTCCATTTGCCGACGCAGTATGAAAACACTGACATCTCGCCTGGCCGCCGCCAGCCCCATACGTCTACCCGGTTGGGGAAACCATCTTGGCAAACAATGATGATGATACTTGCAACTGATCTTTTCGGTAAATGTCCACTATACGTCCTCCACTCGCTGTCGCCAAGTAGCAATTCCAGCTTGACACCAGTAATGACGCATCAAGATAATTGCGCAGGGGCGTATTACTGGTTAAAAAAGCGAATGTTTGACAAGTCCCATTGGACGGCAAAAATGATAACCACAAATGGCGAAAATTAGTGATATACTGAAAAATGTTTTGCTGGACACACCATAGTGCTTACACAGAGGCATGCGTAAAAGAGCCGACCTCGAACGTCTAAGTTAATGCTGGTTGTACGACGTTCGTCCTATTATCTCATCCGTCGATGCACCTGGGTTAGGGCAATGTAAAGCCGTTTTAAACACAGATAAAGTGGAAGCAGAAACGACGTAATTTGTTATGTATTATGTGGCCATCTTGTACCGCTGGTCTCTCAGATTTGTGCTGTTGCTGTGGTTGGCAGCATACGGGGTTGGAGCTCCTCACAATCTGGCAAGCCATTGTTAGGTCGACGCGTAGGTGCCTAAGTTGATATGGAAGGTGGAACAATCATTTGACCTGGTTGGTAGATCTAGGTTATGTAGTCACTAGCACTATGAGATCTCGCTTAAGCCACGGCTGCCAGGGCTGGATTGCACATTCCACTTGAGGCCGTACGTATGTGTTATGCATCTGCGGACAGAGAGACGGATCAACCCGCACAAGTGCATTTCGCAAAATACTGACGTCTTGGTTCCCAGAGTTTGATGCTTTCTCAGATTGGGATGAGCAATTCAAATGAGGCCGAATTACTATCCCAAGGCCGCGCTTTTGGGTGAGACTGTTTCAGGACGGGGTCTCCAAGCTTGTATAGGTTGTTCGGCTGGTGACAAATGCGGACTACTTTACAATTGGACGAATTAGATTGGAGCAGCTGGTGGAATGACCGTGCATACGCCCTGTCCAGATCTCGTTGAAGTGCGTCGTGATCCTGGTTGACGATAGTCAGTCACCACTTAACATCATCAGCAAAAGACTGGAAATCCATGACCAGCAGACCCGTAAACTCGGTAATGAGTAAGAGAAGCAGATGAGGTGCCAACACTGATCCTTGTGAAGCTCCAAATTCGACATGAATTGGATCGGACAGCGTATATGGAACTTTCATCTATAGTTGGTGATGCAGCGAGAAATTCCTGTTCTCCCCAAGGACAGAATCCCTAATCCTGAAACTTTTAAAACCATGAGCCAGAATGAGGTTGTCCAGTTTTCGAAGGCTTTGGTGAATTCAAAAAATAACATCAATCCTTCTACCGTTGTCACCTGATTCCTTCCAACTACTAAGTACAAGCAGTAGGTTGGTTGTGGCTGAGCGGTTTGGACGGAAACCGTCCTATTTTGGTGCTACGCTGCTGTATCCTTTCAGATGGGCGACTAAAGCCTCAACGATTTTTGTCCCCATGACCATTGAGAGTAAAGGGAGGAGGACGACTGGGCGATAGATTACGGGTTATGAACGACTGCCACTTTTGACATTTGGCATGATTACTCCATGTACATACACATGGTAGGCGCCAATTTGTATCTGAGCAAGTCTGAAAGAAATGCGACAACGGCATGACTAACTTTGCCACGTAGAATAGGACTGGTAACTACCGTCTACATATGGACGACGAAACTCAATGGAAGAGTAAATGCCAGAAAAAATGTACCCATTCACAGGACCATCGGTCTGGGCGAAGGATTTGAAAACACCTCATAGATTGGCCGAGTAGATGGAAACTTGCTTAAACACAATACAAGTGGGATGAAATATGAGGCCGTTCTGAATGCGACCATGACGGTGTCGTAGGTGATCAGACGACTGCCTTATCTACTGCAGTTCTACTAGTCCAAGAAAGCTACCGGCATCCTCCGTAATTATAGAGAGCTACTCTCTAAAGATGTACTAAGTTGTCTGTGACGCCGCAGATGTTTTGGTGACGCAGGCCATGTACTTGAAGGAAGACATTTGAACAAATGATGGGTCATGTACGGCATAAAATTTCCGAAGACGTAGTAGTCACATAACTGTCTTGGCAGACTCAGAGGTACGTACCATCTTGTGCACAGCGCACAATCACCTTGACTAGTGTCCAAACTATGAACCGTGCGGAACGCTTGCTGGCCATTGCTGGAAGCGGTTTGTGCAAACTGTGCCTCAAACTTAACCATTCGTCTGCGGATTGAGGATCCTGATTTAAATGCATACTCAGCGGGTGTCAGTTGAAACACCACCCTCTGGTACCCGAACTATTTACTCATCCAATCAAACCAGATTTAAATATTACATAGACCCAAGCGTGCGTTTATTTTTTTATTTTTCTCCCAAAATACGTCAACTACATATATTCCCCATTTTGTTTTGTGTGCATGTACGTGAAATACTTATTTGCACTACCGTTAAGGAGCAACGCAGTTAATTCGGAAGACCCCTAAACAGATCACTCACATATCTTTTGCATTGGTAGTCTTCAATCCAATCATCCTACGCGACTTGTCAAGCACCTGCTATTCTACTCTTGCTACTTCATTGTTCATTGCTCAAATGACTTCACCAAGGGAAGTGGTCAAGAAAATGCTTGTGTCTCGGGGTCGGCTGGATCTGGGAATTATTCCATATGTATCGTATTGAAGGAACAAATTTAGTGACCACGTTTAACCGACACTGGATCCAATTCACCGCTGATTGATGAACAGATACTGTTGGAAGTGCGAACCCACTGACGAAGTCACTTCGATCGGTGCTGAAACGTCTGCAGCAAAATACTTCGGCTCGAAGAATAAACTTAAACCTGAACAAACAATCCGAGCTACAGGTATTCTGTTTCACGGCTACTTCAGTACAATCAATGCTGGCAACCGTAATTAACAAGAAGGCAATAAGTTCCCAGAAAAATCAATCATTCAGCGCTTAAGCGATTGTTACCGATTATCGCATCGGTTTCAAACTTTCTAGCATGTTCCAAGGGTTGCACGTAACTGCCAAACTCCTGAAGATTGACTGCATCAACATGGTACTGCTAAGTTTATCAGTTTATCTTCCTAATCAATAAACCGAAGGTCACTAAGAGATCTATAAATACGACCAAGGTCTGCATCACTCGTGCAGTGTTTTGGCGGTGGTTAATGTAACCTTGTCAAGGTCATTTGCGATCTGATGTTTCCCTCGGTTGGGCAGTTAAATGCTTAGTTCGGAATCACAACAAGTGGGAAGATCTAACCATTCTTATTTCTTACAGCTCGGACCGTGCATTTAGTTAGTTGTTATCGGCTCATTTTTAAACTACGGTCTCTGCAGTAACAGTACAAACAGCTCAGCGTAGCGAATTTCATCCATCAGCGTGTGAAGATGCCTAGGCAGTGTTTCAGCATTAATAGAGATAGAAAATACTAACACCAATGAGAATGATCTGTTTTCATGAAACACATTTGCTCTTGTTAAGGGAATCATCGCGTGTCTCCCAGCATGTCCAGTCTCGGTCTAATTCGTGCTTCCGGCCAATGCTATCTAGTGTTTGTGGATAGCGTTCCACTGCTTAATATGCGCTTAGTACGTCTGTTGTTCGTGAGATTTTAAAAATGTTTAATGCCTACAGAGTCCATTATCCTTGTGGTTGATTAGTCCACATGGAAAAGAACAGCGGAATTTACCTCTGTTACATAGCATTCATGCGGGTAACTTATGTTCTGATGGTATGTTATCTAATTCTTTTAGTCAGTATAAACTCTGGTCGTTCTGAGGCATCCTTTCAAATAAAGACGCTTTAAAATACCGCTGAGTTTCACTTAGTCCATCAGTCCATCAGTTGGCCCCAGTGTTCCTCAGTAAAATCAAACTGTGAGAGCGATAATTGACCTGCCTTTTGTTCCGCGTACAACTCGTAGATAGGTTTCAGCTTCTGGAGTTCCCCTCTCATCTCCTTCAGCTCTGGATACGCCGAGATAGGCAAATCTAACAAGCGTTCGCTACTGAGCAGATCCACTCTCCTCGCATCCAGCTGCTCACACTCGGTGATGAACTTCGTCAAACTTGCATAACCTCTGTCCAAGTCTTCGGACTCGTTTCCAGGTCCGGAAAGTTTGTAGCTGGAAAAAGGATGTATGTAGCAGCAGATTGGAAAAAATGTGTATATACACTAAAGATTAGATTGCACAGAACAAAAGCCTCATATTGGAATCAACAGCACGTATGGACCACTGCCAAGCTGTGCACATTTAATCTCTAATAGAGAAGTGCCGTCGAAAACAATCCAGCTGCAAGCAACACTCACTACCAGGAGGCAAGTGACCAGTTAGTGTGCCAGACAGACAAGCACGAGCAACTGCCAGGATGCCGCCGGTAAACAAACTCGAACCTTGTCGCACTGGGCAGTTAGCCAGGTGAAAAACATTTATAGCACGCGAGTGCAAGCACTGGTACGTTTACGATAGAGGCCTCATCCTTATATCATTGTGTAATACTACTTGGCTGACAGTAGTAGGCAAATGATAGTGGGGAAAAGAACGCACAACCAATTAAGTATAAGATACAATGTAGGCGTTTCGCTCACTGGACAGGTGGGTAGTCGAATTGAACAAATTCATAGCGAAGGGCCAATAATAGGTAAACTAGGGTGAGGAGTCAAAACATATAACCGTTCTAATTGAAAGTTAAGTTGAACTTGAACTATGTCAAAATCAGAAGGAATAGTGCAGTGTGATGTTAACGCGTCGTTTTGTGCAAGGAAAGAATTCATCAAACAAAACCAATTCTCAGGCAAACTACTCCCTAGTGGAATCAAGTTAACGTGTGGCGTTTTCAAATGCCTCTGCTATTCACGCAAGTTGGTACATCCATGCTTCGGCTATGGTTACAAGCGCGAAGCACCAGGAAACTGCCCCACTGCTTAGGCACTGGCAGCGAATAGAATATCAGGTGTAAGTGTAGAGCAAAGTTTAGGCATGTATATGGCACAGGAGTGCCGACTGGAGATGCTTACGAGCCCATTATCATCCGGGTGATATATTGCATAACGAAAGTGAGACTGTTAATGCCTCAGCGCACCAGCTGCAGGATAGGATGAACTTGGGTCAGGGTAAAACATGAAGCAATTTCCATCTTCACTGCTTTAGCAGAGCCTGTTGATGGAAACAGGCTCTACTTTTTCGCATTCTAGCACCACCGGTGGTCAGTGTCCCTGACCTAAAGCTACTAGGTGTTTGTCCGTGCAGACGATCGCGTGTGATAGATGCATTGCACGAGCTGGCTAAAAGGCCCAAAACGAGTGACGCATTGGGTTGCGACGTCACAATTGCCTACGATCAAAATGCTAAATGATGTGTAAATCAGTGCACCTCAGCAACTTCACTGGCATGGTGACCGCAGCGCAAAACCTTGAATTCATGGAATTGCACTTGGATACATACCAAGCTGCACACTAAGATTTTAATACAGCTGATAGTATGATAACATTTGCGCTTGTTTCCCAGATAGCACTCGCTAATTTCCAAGTGAAATTAATACCAACAACGAATAATGATTTGGCACGGATAACAACTTGAGTGCTTAACAAGTCCCGCGTGTGTGACTATTGGGAAACTTAATTGGGTTTTTGTGAAGATTTGTTGTAGTTGGACTCAGGCAGACAACCACCACACATGCAGAAAAATTCTACACGGCCGGTTCGTCCTATTGGGACTCATCAGTAGCAAGCACCCATCGAATCCTGTCGGATTCAAACCCACAACCTTACACTTGCGAGTCAGCGACTTATGCCACTGAGCCAATGGCAAGGCAGCGGACTGCCTTGGCTAATATCCAACTGCTATATAGCGCAGCTCATTCTCTACTGTCGTGCATGTTATCAACGTGCAGAGGACAGGATTGGCCTTTAGAGTAACGGCTTCCCTTGTAAGCAGACACCACTGGAGGTGTCATGTGTGCTGCTAAGGCGACTAATGATTATTTGTAAGTATTATGGGAATTTATTGGGTTCTTGTGAAGATTCCTCGCAGTTGGACTCAAGCAGACAGCCACCACAGAGCCTGAGGTGGCGTGATGGATGGCGAAAACACGCCCTGGGGATGGTTGCACTAACGTCACCAAAGGCGACATAGAAATGTAAGGAGCGAAGATAACGACAACATCGTTCAAGGCTACGCTCTACGACGTCTTATCAGTTGACTTGTTACGGCGACGCTCTGACCCACTACAACATGCCTCCACTTTTCTCTACACTTACCCACGATATTCTACTGGCTGACGGTGCCTAACTTATGGGGCAGCTTCCTGATGGTTCGTGCGTGTGACCACGGCCGACGCATGGACGCACCAACTTGCGTGAACAACAGTGGAATTTGAAAAGGCTACAGGTTAACTTAATTCCACTAGGGAGTAACATGCATGAGAACTGGTATATTCAATTTATTTAATGACCTCGCTATCGTATGAAAGTGTGGGTGCTTGATGAAGGATAATTTTACTGCGCATCACTGCTACAACCATGGTAGACATTCGGTCTGCGTGACTTATCAAGCCCGTGACCAAGCAGGTGATGACCATTGCAAATTTAAGACGGATACGAGCTGCCTTCATATACATAGGTCATTATTTCATGTCAGCATGTGGGGGTGCATAGGGCCTTAATGCTGCACTCCCTTGCTCGCAATCTGTGGATTAAGTGCAACAAAGACGAACGATGAGCAACAAATCTAACCGGAATAGTACAGCCTTAGTTGGGCTGCTTGCACTTGGAACCAAACTTCTAGACAGGTCTCAGTTACTCCGCGCGCTACAACACAGCACAAGAAATCTAGTTATACTTCCCTGTCGACGCGCTCCAATGCTGCGATAATATTCCGTTCCTCCACGTTTCTGCAGCTCCAGCTGGAATTGTACCGTCAACATTGTTCGTTTAGCATGCTTCGTCAGCATCGTACCATCGACGCATTCATATCTAGACCAGGTAAATGGAACAATAGACCAGCTGTGGATAGGGTTATGTTAACTAAGAAACACGTCCAATATTATAGTAGTTGATCCTTGAACGGCACACAGCCAGTACGGCCGCGTTGCCGAACAAAGTCCTCGTGGTACCAGCTGGGTGGTTTGGGAGTATCCACTTCCCGCCTGTGGTTCGGCGGCAGGGTTCCAGGACGTGGAGGACATTTTTTGATAAGCCTTCCCCTTTTAAAAGCCACATATGTCTGTGTAACAATACAGTGACGTGGCGGTTGTGACTGGCAAATATATAATTGCACTGTCCCTTGCTTCACTATGGCAAAGCATTGTACCCCAGTATTCCGACGTTGAAAATGTGGTGAGTATTAGGCCGTTGTTTAGTAAGCATCCAAACGAAAGGCTCCTGACTTCGAGCTGCTGCCTAGCGTGTAAGCAGTTGAGCCACAGGCTCGGGGTAATGTCCCTTAAGACAACTCCATACCTCGGCTTGGGCAACCGAGTAGTAGCTTGTTCGCTGACAGAGACATTGATCCTGAAATTACAACAATTGCGTCGTTCTCTTCCACAACTGTAACTTTCACTGCTTCCGCGTCTCGATCACACCTCCATCCCACCTTCAAAACCTAGGTCTTCTTACTGCGTTAATGAGGTTTTTGAAGGGGAACCAGTGTTTCAAATCCCGCCTTACTCAATAATTCCTTTGAATCGAATTCTGATGACAGTCTCGCCTATGTCCAAAGAGTCCGATCAATGGCCCTCCTTAGACCTCCACCTATATTTCGGCTAGCAGCTTTCAAGGCTAGAGCCCTTAAGCAGATCGGACAACAAGCCAGCCTAGCGCGCACCTTGAAGTCTCTCGCTATTGATTCTGCTGCCTTTCTGAGACCCACTTATACGACTCCAGTACCGTAGTTAAGATGACGTCACCTACCGATCTCGTGACTGAAAATTCCCTGCACTTCTCTGGTGACACAAAGATGCAGCAGCTGACTTGACTGGTGTTGCCCTCACATTGAGTGACAAAGCTGAGGCCTCGCTGTTCGATTGGTTCCCGACTGACAGCCAATTGTGTGCCTCTCGATTTCCAGGCTGATGTAGGGTCAATAGGTATTGTACAGAGACATGAATATTTTTTGTCGTTTCCGCCTACGTTCCAACCAACTACTACCTTTTGCGCAAAGCGGAGAAATTCGATGTTGGCATCCTTGCCAGAGATTGCCATGCATGGGTCGATCGCCTGCTGCCATGTGAACATCATCTTTATTGGTCATCATGTCCTTGGTGAGTGCCGCTCTAATAACGGAGATAGCATTTGTAAGTTATGTGAGAACAACCGGCTCTTTCTCGCGAGCACATAACTCAGGCATTCGAGGAGTAGCATCGCCACTTGGCGTCCCCCTTCACCAACTCAAGTGTGGTCACAAACTAATCCCATTGCAAACAGTTTCTAATGGCGAGGCGGTATACGGGATTGTATCGATTTGGTCTACGCACCTGGACTCAGACCACGCTCTGGTCAGTGCGGAGACATACATGCGCTTTAGGAGTTCCTCTAAACCAAAGCAATGTACGCTGGATAGCAACAAGCTGGCTAACCCTTCCATTTAACTGGCCTATCAGTTCTCCTTATCAGATGCGCTCGCTAGTGCTCAATCTCCGGAGTACGAAAATCACAGGAGTAGCTTGCAGAAGCTACTGCTTTCTTCCGGTCAATCATGTAGTGAAATCGCTGGGAGTTTTCTGATAGACCGGGTCTCTATTATCTCTGGAACTGCTGACCATGGTCGAGCTATCCCAGCTGATTCAAGCTGCTATGTAGTCGAGCTTAACTTCAACCAAGAACGCAAGCAGAGATTGTGTAACCATCTGAAAACTTGCTGGTCTCATCGCGCTTCGGAGAGGGAAACAGAAGCTCTCTCTAGATATATTCGCAAGCATTTCCAGACCAATCGGATCACTGGCGACAGAAAACCTGGCGTCAGTGAAGCTACTTATAAGGTTGACGGATCACCAATCACTAATTTGCGTAGGCTCATGGACCGCTTAGATGAGCACTTCCACTCTCAATTCCGTTCGCTTTCTTCTATTTGTTTAACAAATATTCCTCATTGCGGGTCGTGGAAGGTTTTACTGGAACCACCCACAGAAGCGGAGGTCTGCCTTGAGCTTCGTCAGTTGATGCGATTCAAAGGTGCTGGCTCAGACGGAGATACTCCGAAGCTGTCGTTTTTTTGGACATCCGAGCTTTGCCCGGCTCGGTCGATCGGCATGATTATTGCGTTATGTGCAAAAGAATGGAGTACCCAAAACGCATACCGCCGTACTTCGAGCTTTATACAACAATGTCACTAGCAGAATGAGGGCTTACGGTAGACTTTAATTAGCATTCACTATCACTAGCGCTGATACAGTTATGTCCTGTGTCCCCGTTTCTTTTCAACTGCGATTGAGGATATCCGAGTAAGCGATCGGGAAGGTCCCCAAGGTTTTGGCATAGAGCCCTTTCCAAGCAAACGCGCAACTGAATTGGACTAGGCTAATGATATTGCCTTGACGGATGACGACTCACAGATCCTGCAGGCCGTTCTAAACCGCTGGGTGCTTGAAGCTACGAAGTATGACATGACCTTGGCTCCATCGAAAAGCAAGGTCATACAGCAGGATTAGCATCCACCTACCCACGTCCTGATTCTTGAAAGCGTGCAGCTTAAACATGCGGATGTTTTCAGCTACCTCGGGAGCTGTAACTCTTTTGATGTCACCATTGAAAGAGACATTTCTGTCCGTATCGCCAAAGTTCGGCCAACTTTCTCTGATCTGAGGCATCTGTGGCGTCATCTTGACGTTACAATCTCCGTAAAGGGCGGGGTCTACAAGGCATGTGATCGCGCAGTACTGTCGCGAGAAAGTGAAGTCTGGCCTGTTCGTGTAAATGATTTGCGTCGGATTTCGGACTTTGACAGCAGCTGTAAGCTGAAGACGTCTTTCTTGTGGTGGGAACACCACGTCTGCAACAGCGATGCTAGATATCGCGTCCTTTATCATACGGGTCGCCCTCACAACAAACTAATACCGCACACGTCCTACGTATGTCTTGAAAGTGTTTACCACGGCGCGCTTCGTTCGCTGGAGCAAGCCCGCACCAAAATTAATCGCGTGGTGGTTAACCTACTACCTGGCCACAACACGTCAAGGGGGTGGCCTGCAGTCTAACTGCTGTCAGCCACGTACGGCTGGTGAGTCCAAGATTAAGAACATCGTTAGTTGAAGACTCATGTGGACATGACGCGTGATAGGGGACAGTGGATGATTTACCGGAGTATATGCACTGATTCTACTGCTCCACACAGTAATCACTAACTTGACAAGAAAGACAAAACAGCGTGCGAAAAATACAATATGTGTTTTTCATTGAATATTTTCCATTTTGTGACCTTTGTCCTTATCATGCACACTCCTGCTTTGGTTTTGGATGGCTTTACATTTATTGTATGAACAATTTATATATATATATATATACATGTATATATATAACCGAAAGGTTAACTCTAGGTCGCTGTACTTTTTGTACCACAATCACACAACCTGTAGATGATGGTATAGTCTCAGAACTTCTGATTTTAATTTGTGGCAAGAAATGTGGCCATCCCAGACTCACTGACCTTTCTACAAATGCCCGAACTCTCTGGCGAAACGCTTTGATTTCCTCCGTAATGCCTACTGCGAAGTGGGCTTTGAAGGGTGCGACGTTCTGCGCCATACCAGCGCAGAGCCTCAGAGTTGCATTCCAACGCCGACGAAGAGTGTAAGCACAGTTCCACATGGATTCGGGTATCTATGAGAAGGAGTGAAAAGCGATTAACCCCGTTCCAAAGTTGGCTTGAATCATGTCACATTAACGATAGTGATGTTCAGGAGATGTCACACACTGACTATCTGGTACTGTGGTATTAACTGGATGGAGAAACATTGAAGCACTGGTAATAAGACGAGAAATTATCAGGTACGTCGTGTTAAAAAATACAATATGCGTCTCTCTAGGGACAAGAGCATACGGCGGAAGGTTTGCGGAGGTGCAATTGAATATCTTTAGCGGAGTCACCCCTGGCTTCAGCGTGTTAATTAATTTCCCGTCAAGCCGAAAGTCTAAACCATAGACTGCGAAACTTAGCCCGGGCAGGGCATTGGGAAATGCTATCTGATACCACTATCGTTCAGCGACAGTCCTGGTACACAAAGCATTCACTCCATATTTGCCCAGCTGGAGCTAATTAAGAGCGAAATATGGTGATATCGTCATGCGTATTCATGTGCCTCAGTCGCGTTTGCGCCCCAAACCATCTGGGGTGATGGAGCTGCCTACTAGCATGAGTAGCCACCGGCACAAGCCCTACTACTTTAGGCCGCATTTACGAATGTTTACTTAGTGGTATCTAATAGTGGACGCCGATAATTCTATGTTAGTTCTATATGGGGTATACTTCCTTTTCCGAACCCAGACAAGTTTTGAAGAGTAAGAGTACACTACCTAAACGGTTTGTTATGGGAAACGCACTTTCGCACAGGAACGGGCAAGACGCAGGCACTCGCATATGTTCAACCTGTTTCACCGTGGCCAAGAATTCACCTTATTTTCCGACGAGTCTACGAATTCACTTTTATCTGACTAGCCTCCGGAGTTACAACCAATTTTTGACACGTTCCGCCCACTGAACTTGGCACGCACGTACGGTACATGGTTTGTTTATACAGATTTCTATGGGAAGAATTACATGCGATACCAGTCGCAGTATATAAGTAAGTCTGAGTAAGACTGAAATCGCGTTTTTAACGGGCCAGTAAAAGCGTCTGCTGCGAAAGACGTCTTC
Organism: Dicrocoelium dendriticum; assembly: GCA_944474145.2. NCBI lineage: Eukaryota > Metazoa > Platyhelminthes > Trematoda > Plagiorchiida > Dicrocoeliidae > Dicrocoelium > Dicrocoelium dendriticum. The sequence continues at coordinate 199,629,487 of OX104063.1, forward strand.
TGCTCTCTGTCTCTCCCTCTCTCTGTCTCTCGGGGTTGTGTAGACGCATGTGATGTCCGCTCTCGTTCTTGTCGCAAGAGTCAGCTCGAGCTTAGAAACAATTTGGAGAGTAAGTCTGACTGGTCATACGAATCGGAATTGCATTGGCTACTTTACGTGCGTGGATACAATTCGTAAGTCATTCATTCGTCCCCAATAGGAGAGTTCTAATAAGAAAGCGGTTATAACACTGTAAGAACGGTAGCAGTGTTTATCCCCCACGCATCTATGTAAACCGACTGTCGCTATTCGCAACGTGTTTGAAGCCAAAATCCTAGGAGACTTTTGCCCATATCATTCAGCTTGCTAGAACCTTCACGTTTGTCTCCATATTTGCTGAGTAGTTTGGTTCCGCTTTTCTCTAAGAACTAAGCCTGCTGATTGTAAGTGGGGATGATGAATTAATTGCATTATACCAAAAGCCCCACTACTACTCATCGGTTACGGACTTCTGCCTTCGTGAAGCACCATCGCATTTTTTGGAGTGTCGTAAGGATACTTTCGTCCTTCCGTGACTAAAGAATGCGAAATACTGAGTACTGTAATTAGAGAGATAGAAGATATACATACATATAGGTTGTTACATAGTATAGCTTCGGTCATGCACGTAGAATACCATCATTTGTTACTGCGCATCATCAACATGGTTCCGTTGTCCGACGTCATATTTAGACGCGACGCGCTCTCGAAATCTGTAGTCCACGAAGTGGGCGTTTAAGAATTGCTTGAATTCCGACACCGAGCTCACCCCGATTGTTGTCTTTAATAAGCTGTTCCATTATTTCACCACTGTCTGCTTTAGCTACTGTACTACAATACTGTACTGGTGCCCACGAGTGCTGTTTGGTGAACGGATGTGCAGCAGCAGCCTCATGATATGGATGTGAACTTGATGCAATGGACAGTACGTACTTCTGTGGTCAGCTCGAAACCGATGCTAGGTTAGTGTGTATAGCCGTAGTCTCCTGCATCGTTTCCCTGTCATACCTTGCAAACTGGAGACAAGCCGGGTGGCTACATGCCGAATCCGTTGCAGTTTCTTTCCCTAACCACGGGTGATCGCATAATAGGCTGGTGAGGCATACACAAGCATTATTAATATAACAAAAATGGAGGGGCCAGTGGTAACCTCTTCGGATTAAATGCAGACACTGCAGTTAAGCACTTAAAGAACGCACAGTCTGTTTCGAAGAAACCTGTTCGTGTAGTCCACGGAATTCGAATCGCAGCGCGAGCGTATGCCCAGATCCTTCCGGGAAAGTATGAGATACGGCGGTTGACCAAACAGAGTGTACATACACTTATCACTACCCTTCCCAGTGATGGATTGCCTGATGAATACAGTGTAGCCGTTGACTAATTTTGTCATCAGAAGCGCTGGTTGCCTCTGAAATATCCTGTTTTGAGCAGTTAACGACGACGAACACTCGTGCTATTAGTATATTCTGCATAGTGCTCATTGATAGATGTGGACGGAAGGCATCCGTCTAAGTGATGAGCACATTGTCAAATGTTCACGTCACAGTTACGTTCGTAAGGAGTAAAAGGCAGAAAATCGGTAACAGTACGCAAGGTAGTATGGAGAGCATTCAACTTCTGCTTAGAGCCAGATAGTTGGAACACACGTGTAAAACAACGTAGCCACTGCACTAAGCTGCTCAAAGAAGATACAGTGGCACCTCAGCAGAACACGAAGAAACCTACAGTGTTGACTGCAAAAACCCATCAATGGCTTTCGAAAGACGAGAGGGATTTTCCGCTTGGCACAGCTGATGGATCAACGATTCCGGATACAGAAACACAAATCCCACTGAGGATACAATATGCTCCCACGTTTAAGTAAGCCATGCAAACAGACAATTATCCAGTTTTTGTTGTCTTGCCAACAAAAATCAGTTATCTCTCTTTTCTCACTGAAGCCTACTTGCAAAAGCTGATGTTGACACAAAACCATGACTCCCCTGGAGTGGATGCCATTCGCTCAAATGTACCAAACGCAGCAGCAAGAGAACAGGCAGAATATCTGGCCTAGCTATCTCAGCGGGCTTAGACTAGAACCAGGTTCCTGCCATCTAGAGGATGGAAATAATCATCCCGATTCACAAAAGATGAAGTAGGACTGAACGCTCAAACTGCCTCCCAGTGTCTCTTCTCCTGGTGCAATCCAAGGTCATGAAATTTATCATTGCCTGTACGCTGGTGGTGTATTCGAAAACTACAACATTACTACCCCGGAGCAGTAGAGCTAACGTCGACAGTGCTCATTTACCACGAAATTATTAGACGTACTGAGCAGTTAGACCGAGTCAAACAACGATAGGGAGAATCATGACGTCGTCCACCTGGATTTCTCGAAAACGTCCGACCGTCTAATTACTGAGATGCTCCTTCGCAAGCTCCAGTAGTACCAAGTCAGTGAGCCTTTCTCCAGTTGGATCGCCAACTCACTGCCCCAGATGCAACTGGTGCTCAAACTTCGGAGCTTTTTATCCGATTATATACAACTCCACGGTATTTTATCTCAGAGCTCCGTTTTTTGGACGCGTTAGTTCTTCGCATTCTTCAATGAGCTGTCATGTATAACTGATTCAACTTTTGTGAATTTTCCTAACGAAGTTAAGATACAGTGTAGAATTCACCGTTTGCACCAGTGTGACTTAGAAAAGTTACATTAATGGGCGACCTGAAGCCTAGCGCTGGTCAAGGTGAACAAATGTGAAACACTCTCCATACGACACCACAACACCTATTAGTATAGCTTCGGAACGCATACATTGAAATGATCTGGCGAACTTGACCCAGACATACTGGTTCAGAATGATGTGGGATTTTCTGTTCAACTCCAAAAGGCCTCAAAAAATGGTACTCACCACGTCGAGTTGGTGAGACCAGCGTTCGGACACACATATATCTATATTTTCCTGCAGATACTTAGTGCTTATATCCGTTCTCACATCGGATACGCAGTTCAGGCCTGGCTGCCATAGCGGAGGCACTATCTCACTGCACTGAAGCTGCCTCAACGTCAGGCCTCAAAGCACGTCATTAGCACATGCGACCCTTCTTACGAGTAAAGGTTGAAAAAACTGGGAGTACTCAGTGGACACTAACGCCGATTGCGAGGCAACCGAATAATATCCCACATGGCGTTGCACGATCCAAGTCATATGTACCGTTCTCTACTGCAACTCAGCAGTAACACCCAGTTGAGAAGTCAGTCCTTGAAACTGACCGAACAGTACAGTGGTCTTGAGCGCCGCGGAAATTTCGTTACCATCCGCCTATGTCATTCATGGAACGCTGCCCCCGAACCGGCCGTTTCTGCATTGACACTAGCTATATTTGGTAGTCCGTTAGATGATACATTCAGGCAGCTACATTTTGTCACAGACAGCATAATCGCTCCGTTCTGCTCCTGGGAACCTTTTCGATTTCCTATCCCTCACCTACTGCGAGGATGGCAGAACTGTTGCATCACAAACCCTTAAAAATATGCCTTCTGCTTTTACTATACATTAATAATTGAGTACTTTGGTTACGTTTCTATAACTCCGCCAGAGCATCAGACAAGCTTGTGAAGCAGTTTTCTAATCCCCGTGGAATCATTGCTCGCTGTGCATTGCATTCTCTAGATGCCATACGCGTACCCGCTGATATTGACTGGTGTTAACTTTCTGCTAGTATTGTTTGACCAATACTGTTTCAAATACCTTCAGCTGCATCGTTTAGCAATATACCATGCTGTGATACTAACAGTTATGCTGGAAAGAGAGAGAGCTTTGTCTTTCGTTAAAAGCAATAAGACCTCAGCAATGCACCGGCACACTGTGCTGACTCTTTGATGTCACGCGATCACCGGCGGTCGCGCGTGCTTCACTTAATCCTAAAAGCAACTTAAATTCAATCAGGTATCCGAAGTCGATTAGAGGGCGAGTTGAAAAATTTTGAAATGATATTTGCGGTAAGATTGTAGCACATGGAAAACTTACTGTACTGATAAATTCCTGAAAGGAATTGGCACGGAAAAAGGGGAAATACATTGCGGGTAAACGTGAAGTTGGAGTGTGCACAGACTGTTGGTAATGTAGTGATAACATGTTAAAAAACAAAGGTGGTTCATTTGCTTTAAAGAACACCTTGGAGTAACTTGTATCATTATATGAATCTATGTATCACTTGAAATGACGTGGAAGTCACGCCAGTTTTCCACCGATAGCAGAGAAAAACGCTGGGTTGTTGACATATGACAATGATATCGGTAACAGAAGAATACGTATAAGGCCGTTGTCGCGGGTCACACTAAACACACAAAAGTCCAACTGTTTCAGTTGATCTATGCCTTCGTGACAGCCGTCAAACCTTTAGCTTTGATCAACCTTACTCATAAGCTGATCTTCAGAACGCTACTGATGTGGTGGGAATACATAAGAATTAAATACAGTGTCCGCTCAGCAAAGCTACCATCTCTGTTTTGATACAGCATATTCTCCGAGGTTGAATTGCACTTCTCTTTAGCAACCGATTCCCTTCGATTCGACCATCTTCTCCAGACAGCTGTACACCCATTATTCAGTCCCCCCTGCTGCCAAGTTAGAGGGGCCTGCAGCCCTGCACTTTCTCGAATGTTCGATTCAAAATATGTTGGGCTTCCGTTGGATCTGGCTACATTGTAGCCATTGTTTAAAGTTTCGAGTACTTCATTGAATTTTTGTTTCGCATGCGGTTTCATCCTTCTGCTGAGAGCTTCCACTAAGCTATTAGTTAATGTCACGTACCGGAGTGTTTGATGGCGACGGACGCCATGACTCGCAATGCTAGTGTGCTCATGCAGCGAACTCGATACGGAACACGTAAAACAATACAAGTAACCACTGGCACACTGCCAAGTTCGATCGCATCAAATCAGTTGACAAATGGTAGTATTGTTCTCATGAACTGTGCAAATTTCCTCCACTGTCCCTCAAGATTTATTCCAGGTGAACTCTAGCCACTATGCAGTCACTACAATCCATACTGCACTTAAGACGATCCAGGCTATGTTCAGAAATTAAGTGGCTTGTTTGAGATGATCAACCGATATCTGTTGTTATGCAGTACATAAAGTCATTTACCAGGCCACAGGTCGTCTTATGCAAGTTAACGCTTTACACGAGCCTTGGTTTTGTCGACATTTCCAAAAGCCCACGATAATCCTCATGTGGAACATGCCATCCAAACCTGGCTCCCCTAGGTGAAACACAATGTTGGTGCGCTTAAGGCTACACTAGGCAAAGTAACCAAAATCGTTAGAGGCTTGTTTGTCGGACGTCAGTGGCCTAGTGAACATGGTGAAAGCCGCCAAGCACTATGTGCAGAGCATAACCTTCAACTCAGGCTATCTCTGTCTGGTAAGTCCAAACAAGGATGAAACCGTCGGTCGTGGAGGGCGGGGATGGGAGAGCGCATCATCCAAACCCTCCATTTCGTTAGGGGCATGTTTCACTTACCCCAGTAACTCAGACTGCAAGCCACCTGGCTTGTACAGGGGTGAGTATCGGCGTCCTCGAGGTGATCCCATCACGGTAAAAGTTGCGCTGTTAAACTCAAACCACGCTTGCAACTTAGCCGCATTAGTAACCTGCGAAGCCACCAGCTCAAGTTGGCCGCGCAATACCATCAACTTGAATGCTGACAAAATCTTTGCGCCTGGAATGTCCCGGACATGAAACCTTCTGTCGTCATACGTTGTTTCTCTTCCCCACATTAACACTTGTCAGAAGAGGGATTAGCGACATGATATCCCGTTTGCATTAGTCGGAACGCAAAATATGGCGAAATAGACCGGATGATCACCAGCACGCTCAATGATCTAGCAGTGGGGAAGCCTGCACCATTCGAATTGGAATCGTTTAGAGTGTCATTTTAAGACCCAACTCCCACTTTTACTCGTTTTAATCATACGTTTTCCGGTTATCCTACGAGATTTGTCAAGCACTAACTTATTGCCGTTTTGGATCATTATTCATCTACATTTAGTGAAGCTCGCCGGCGATCAGGGAATTGGAACGCTGACACACAAAAAAGCGCGTCTGTATGGTGTTCACATAAAATAAGGCTGTGTGAATTGGAAATGCAGACCAAGATTTGAATGACGCCTAACGTACCTCGTCTCCGTAGAGTCTAATAATCCGTAATCGCTCTGAGACTTTGAGCAAAAGGTCGTCAACCACCTCGCAAGCCCCACCACGGATTTCGGCCATCACGCTGAGTAGCTCCTTCATTTCGGACAGGGATGTTGGACGTTTGAGAAGAACTCTTCGTTTGGACTAGCGTGTGTGTTTGTGGAGGGGGAATCAACGAGCGGAACGACATAGCGAACGCGATAACTTCATGTTTATAATGCTTTAAACATAGCAGGTTCTTTGTCGATTACGAAGAGATATTGCAAGACAAATGGGATGAAAACTCGAAAAACTGCTTAACTCAAAGTTTTATCCTCTGCAACGCTTTTCTGACGAAGCTGTACACCATAGAGCTGGATAAAAAATTGTAGATCGTTTGTCACTGATAGGAAAAGACATTTGTTTACCCCTTAGGTTCAACCTGGGCAGTGGCGGCTCGCACACGTACCCGCAGTCTACATACCTCAGAAGACAGCGGTCTAACTGCAGTGGGCACGACAAGGGTTACTCATTGTCAGTTTCACTTAGTAACACCTTGGTCCTATATGTGAGGCATCAAAAAGGTTACGGATCTATATCTGAAACGCACTTCGAGCTAGTTTCTCAGACACGGAGCCACCAATATCCACAGGTGTACTGTGCAGAAGTTGGGCAACACTAAGACTGGTCAGGCGCCGAAGGCGCTTCACTTTGCAGAAAGCAGTGAGTTGCTAATTAGTGCAGCAATGTTCGAGAAATCCAGTCACCGGCTCTAGCCACTAATAGGCTGGACGGAATGTGCATTTCTGCATACTGTTTAGAGGACGGACAATATTCCAGCGCTTTTCCGTAATGTGGTGAAAGTCTGACTGAGTGCAGCTTTGTATGATCTACCTTGACATCCCACAGGAGTCCAAGTTTACCAGGGCTTGCTTGATAACTCGACCAATGTTTGCTAAGTTACTGATGATATATGGTTTATTTTCAGTTATTCTACAATGATTTCGTCCCTTGTGTACAATGCCACAAAAGTGAACATCAGAAGGGACAACCAAGAAGTGATGAGGCAGACTAACTCTACTTTAGCTTCTTGCAAGGATTGGCCCAATTCTGCGGAATGCATGACGAATCATGTGGCTTGAAAATCAAGAAACACAACCACAACGCTCCACGTTACACCCACACAAGTGTCCTCTTTTACTTATAAGCACCTACTGCTGACCTGGATATTATGTGTGCTGACTTCTGGACAAACCATAATAGTCTTTTAAGGCTAGTTAAACTACGGAAGCTGCGGGAGTTTGATCAGTTTATAGGCCGATCTTGCAGTGTTTCTGTCTTCGGGTTTCCAAGAATAATTCAATAACGCTGGACTTTCGACGTTATTGATATTGGAAATGTGTCTGCTAGAAATATAGCATCAGTACAATCGGTTCAACTGAGATGATAGGCTGTGATGCAAATATGTACGCGTATATGTTTCACCCAAGTGTCTTGACATACATAGCAAAAGCAATGAGAAACAACATAGCAATAAACAATGATCAACTGGGTGTAGGTCGCAACAATGCCCGACTTATCGAATAGAAGCCTGATAGTTAGAGGCAAGTGGCGAATGCAAGAGAGTTACTGGCTTTGTGACCATCGCGGTCTATTCAAAGTATCCCCTCCAAAAGGACTGAAATCTTAAGCACAACCGTCTTTTTGTCATTAGCTTTCTTTTGGTTCGATACATCATGGCATAATCAAAAACAGCGTCGATACGAATATTAGTGCATCTGGGTTACTGCTTCCAGTAGCAGCTGGGCAAAGGTAGCACTTACACATTGTAGCTGTCGCAGAAACAGGTTAGCGTTGCCGAAGAAACATGCACGTGCGGAATGAGAGCAACCACCTAAGCTAATGATGGCTGGAGTAGAATATAAAATATTCTCACCTGTATAAGCTTCTGGGCCGTATCGTAATGACTTTCGGCAGCTTCGTATAGATACCTCATGTAGATGCGGATCCAATCTCTCAGGTGAGATGTTACGTTCTGAATGAAGGATGACAAGCGTAAAGCGATAGCCCCCACGAAGATCATACGCTTGGGACCCAGAAGACGGTCCAGACTTTGCCACCGAGAATGCAAGTAGATGATACGTAGTTCAAAGTCCTTGGTCGTTTGAGTTTTTGAATGCAACCATTTTTCTACCACGTTTTGCTGCAAAGTTGGAAAAATTCCAGCTTGAAAGTGACATGTATGGGTAGTTTGCGGAAGCTTCAGTTTTCCCTAACGGCTCTAAATGAACACAGTAAGCCAGAGCTGCCCGATCTCAATGGTCTAAGGTGCATAGCGTCAGCCGCCAACTACTGCTTTCTGAATTCCAGCTGAATCTCCGGTTACCCTCACATGATGGGTAAAGTCAGTAGAAAACGTGGCCTAGAGCTCAGTGATTGCAACCAGCAACACGAATATGGTCCTAGTGTGCGCAGAGATCGATGTTTAGTTCCAACTAAGTCGTGGTATAGTGTCTGATTATGTACCGAACTCCTAACCGTTGTGTCAAACTAACTGAGTCGTTGATCAACACCCCAATCGTCAACCAGTAGGTTGCAGATTCCACGCTCAGCTCCGCCGATATCTACCCGGGAATTGTTGGAGAAGAGTGAGACCAATAGTGGAAGGTAACATTGGGGAGACTAATGTCGAATGGAGTCAGCCAGTAAGCTTTCTTCAAACTACAGTGAAACCTCCAAACTGGACAAGCCATATATACTGACCATCTTTCTACGTTGACCGCTTTTCACAATGTAAATTCCATGGGACCGGACCTATTATACTGACCACCTCCGTAAGTTGATATGTTGACTATGAGCTATAACAGTGATTACTAATTTAACTTCTCCAACTTGCTTGTGTGAAGTTTTACTGTGCAATAACCGCTGAACAACTCGTTTGTTCAAAGAATAAAGTACATGTAGCTGAATTTTTGCATCGTGTGTGTTTCTCCTGATCCACATTCACTACACTTTACGGCTCTGTAGACGTTTAATGACACATCATGTAATCTGATCGTGTATGTACGTGTGCGATTTCGTCACGCGCATGGGTGTTTACCTCGTACATCGTATCCTCATTGAATCATCAAAATATTCAAAACCTACTACCGAGCCCAGATCCAGCAATGGCATATAGCAAAAATGCACACCAATGATCTGCACGCGGCAAGGACCTGATGTGCCGCGTTATTGAATGTCTTGGATGTTATGCTTAGGTAACTTCCGCTTAGCGTAGTATCCAACCAGAAATAACAAAAAAGTGCTTCTTAAAACTGGATTCGTTCAAACTCCCGAGCAGAATACCGTGGCCTTAATAGTCATTCCATCTCCGTGCTAGGATTCGCTGGAATAGGTTTTCAAGTGTTTGTTGAAATTGGTGATAACTTGGCAACTTACACTGAACCAGACCCATTTGTTATTTTCCAAGGGATACTGACTGCAGTATATCCACACGGAAACAAACGAGACACTTTAGGAAGAAATAGGTCCAAGTGTAGTCAATGTGTTAACTACAGAAATCCAGAAATAAGGTGATATCAGCTGAACTCATTTGTTATGAGAAAATGTCCAAGCAGGCTGAGTAGTGTAGCCTGTGCTGACAGCGCTTTTGATAAGAGATAACGGCAGACAGGTGAACGTTTCAAAAAGTGATTTAACGTTGAGCGAAATACCCTGCGATTTCATTCATTGAAATAATGTATGGTTTAACTCTGTTCGTCATTATGCATGAAACAAGATGTACGTGACAATGAAGCTTATACCTACTATTCACAAAAGAATAGTAGGGTAAGCTAAACTTCTGCATAGGACCTCCATATGTTGACGATCTCTATGCTAATGACGTGGCCCCAGTTCATTTAGTGATTAAGTGACGGGGGCTTTACCTTACATCTGCTGAAGTCTGGGTTTTCGGGTACCCACTGAGAGCTCAGACTGTGATACGCAGCATGATCCAGAAACTAAGATTTACTGTTGAACCACTAGTCGTTCAGTCCGATTACTGGGGTTTGATACATACATTTCCACGTTGGTCATGGTTGCTTCGGGCACTGAAATGCACTACTAGTTTTTCCCTCTTAGTATTAAGTACTTAGAGATATTCTCAACTGTGACGAAAGAACAAAACACGATCACTGCCCTACCAAGCTCAGCAAACTGCGACTGTCCTAGTGACCAGAAACTCTATACTACCACGGGTACTAGAAGCTCAACCGCGATATCAAGAGTGGGCTGCACTTTACCACACGAATTTTCATGTCTAATGCTCTACCGCATGGTTAGAAACCAGCTAATTTTTCAGAACCGCCCTGAATTGTTTAGGCAAACCTATAGCGGAATCGTTCTCTCGCTATAAACTCAGGTTTGTCCCGCCTCAAGTAAAAGTCGGAAAAAAGACGGATACATGGGCGAGATAGACATTTATTGTTGAAATGTGCAATCCCGATAGCTAACGTCACCGCATAAAGGTTCTAGCTAGAGGGACGTTGTAGTCGTAAGTCGAGACGCAGCGAACGTCCTTCGAAGCGGAAAGCCGGAAGCGTGCAAAATGCGATTCGTCTGAGTGACTCAAACACGTAGTCATCATTCGAACATGCAACGTTCCTAAGTTGTCTAAGTACAAAATGATATTACATTTTAATAATTGTTTACGCTGATAAACAGGGGAATCACTAGGTCACTACAAACCTATTTCCCCAAAACCCATAGTAATCCGGTTGATACCGTCACCGTGTTAAATAAATTTGACACCTTGTGCTAACTCGGAATCAACTAAGACCGGACGGAATGTTAACAAATAAACGCCATACCGATATTATTTTTATAGGCAATAAGGACAATGCGGTTGTACTGATTCGATGCCGCTGCTTTTCATGAAACCGTCTCCATCACTGCGATGCATGCCATTGAGTTTACATTTATTCGACTCTGGTTTATCAGCCCTAAAAGGTGAACACTTATCTTCCGAATCATTCTTATTAGCTCAACATCGGACTCCAGTCTGTGTTTGTAAAGGATTTGTTCCTGAAACACTCGTGATACCACCTCAGTAATGAAGTACATGTTGGAATTTTTACACTCGTTCGAAAGCGCATACTTGAGGCGATCAAATTAACTTAAACTCGTGCTTCGCCCATACCAATTGCAGTCGCTGTCTCACATTTTGCAGTACCCTGCTGCTTATAAGGATTTTAATCAGAATTGATTGATAAGCGAAAGTCACTCACCATCCTTTGTAAGGTCGTCAGCCGGTGTGTCTGCGTAACCCATCAAACGGACCGCGTAGCCATACGGACCGCTTGCCCGCTCTCGTGTGACCATTTTAAACACAATGCTCCTCTGACCGGAGTGCGCAGCCAACCACAGTCGGAAAAGAACAGAAATTCGATCAGCTCACCAAGTCAGGTGACAATGCCATGCCCAATATCGGAAATAACCTAAAGGCGAATCCAAAACGGCTACGGGCGAAGGGTGCCTGTGGATGGCGAAAACTAAACAGGCACTTAGGGTTTCGAATAGTACCATCCAGAATTTGCTAATATTTCCCAACGAGAAATGCAGAGCAGGACAGCCCCTCAGACATTAGCATCCATCATCCAATCAGTCAAGCGCAACCGGTTAGCAGCAGAAACTGAACAGCGGATGCCCAATAAGACTAATCCAACTGAAGAGTTTATGCCAGGTAAGTGTACCAACCTCCAATCCAAGTAATGTTGTACAAATTGCTTCCCCTGAATTACGATCGGCAAGGTCCCATCACCGATGTTTTCCCCAAATTTGGCAGAACGTCAGGTGAAACTAAATCGCAGCTCTGCTAATTAAGCAATACTCATGGCAACGAAGCCCAGGCACCGCCAGAAATGTGTGAACGATCAAATTCTGCCGGTCCCTATAACTCATATTGTTGGTGAAACTGGGACAACCGAACACCAGACTTCCACATCCTCAGCTCAAATTTCCATTATCGAGCTTAGACCCCCGAGACCTCAGTCGCATATGCAGAGATGGCTGTAAATGTCACTCGGGATGCCACGCTTGCGGTCTCTTGTTACAAACACCGCCAACGCGAAAGCAGACGAACAGTAGACAATCATCACTTGGAAGAAAGCCAGAACCAACGATCACCCAACCCTGCAGCTCAACGAAAAAGGAATCAAGCAATGTTGCCCTGAGTGTTGAGTGCAAAAATGTCCCCGGATCTATGGCCACCAGATTGCGGGGCAAATTGTCTAAAGACCACGATCAGTGGAACCCATTGTGCATTTTGATGAATGGCACAGCCAAACTCACCAACCTAGTACGAGTAACTTGGTATCCGAGCTCTGCACAACAAGGAATATTTTGAAATATTACAGTGACTTCAGAATCCGTAAGGGGTAAGAGGCGGAATTGGATGGCAGTAAGCAATGCAGCATGGCGAGCGTACGGACTATTTTCAACTCCAGAAGCTTAGGAAGACTAGGTAGCCCAAAGTGACCCCAGCAAACAACTGCTCAGATTAGTAGAAGATACCAAAAACTTTCAGTACCACCACAAACTGCTGTACAAACATCGTAATGGCCCCCGAAAGGCTAGACAAAGATTTTCGTCGCTCTATACAGCTGGTAGCCCATCAAGGATGGCATAGAAGCGGCAAAGGTGTTGTGGGCTCAATATGTACCACATTTTAGTGGGTATAGACAACAGGTGAGATTCCAGCATTTGCTGTCCCTCTTCCAGTATTCTACCTATGTCTCTTTTACTGCTGAAGCTGTATTGCAGAACCTGACGTCACTGCGCAACCACATCCCTTCAGTTGTCGATACCAATCGTTCAGAAGTAACGGGAGCAACAGCAAAACAGCATATAGAACCGCTGACTCAGTTCTTTAAGAGCTACTTAAACCAGAACCAGGTTCCTGCCATGCGGAGACTTAGTAAATTAACACCTATTCACAATTGCGCAAGAAGGACTATCGCCCAGTATCACTTCACCCTGTACTGTCCAATGTCATGGAATCCATCGTTACCGATGGATTACTATGTGATCCGAAAAACTGTAGCATTATCGCACTCGAGCAACGGTTTCCGTCGACAGCGATAGTGTACAACTAATTCATTAACCTCACGGAGTAGTTGGACCAACTCAGCTGACGCTGGAGAAGAGGTTGATGTGAGCTACCTGGAGTTGTCGAAGTCAGTCGATCGGATAGATTATCGGACTCTTCTTTCTAAGCTCCAATATTACGGCATCGGTTACCTTGTCTTAAGCTGGATATCCAACTTTCTTCTTCAGTGATATTGAGTAGTCAGTGTTCGGAGTACTTTATCTGATCCCATACGATTTGAGTGTGGTGTGCCGCAAGGTTTCGTTCTAGGTCCACGATGGTTTTTGGTGTTTATTAATGACCAGGCACAGGCAATCTCTTCAAATCTCCTACTATTTACCGACGACATTAAGCTATGGAGCAGGATCCAGGTGAAAGCAGACCAGCATCTGCTGCAGTGTGACTTAGACGCGGCACATCATTTGTCAACCCGAAACTTACTGCCATTCAACATGAGTAAATGCTGTGTATTACAATAACTCGGAATACCTGTAGCTCGGGTTGTCAGATCTCCGAGCTGTGCAAAGTTGCAGCAGACTTTTCAACACCAGTTCACTTGCTCGTAGATCAAGAGTCGACAGTTCATTCAGATTGTCTACCACACACTGACGAAGTCGCCACGACTGGTGCTGAAACATCTGCAGCAACATTGCTTGGCTCGGAGAAGAGAGCGGAATCTGAGGTGCTACTTTCCATGCAGAGCAGCATGCCGCGCAGGTACTCTTACAGGCTCAGAACGCAAAACTGTGACGATCTTTAATCGTATGTGATCTGAGAATGCTGGTCCAGGACGACTTGGGTTGCTCCATGCAATCCGAAAAGAGATGGAAAGCTGCTGCTAAACACATCGGACTGTTGCGACTGGTATTCGGACATATAGACATCTGTAATTTCCGGTAGATGCTCAGTGCGTGTGTTCGCCCCTATGTCGGGCACGCAGTTCAAGCTTGCCAGCTCTGCCTGAAGCATGAGCTTACTGCTCTGAAGCAGCCTGAGTGTTGAGCTGCAAACTACGTCACCGGAATGCGTAATCTTCCATACGAGCAAAGACTGAAACATTTGAGAGTATTCAGTGAACTGTATCGCTGATTATGAGACAACCGAATAATAGCCTACTTTATCATACACGATCCAACACAGGTGTGCCATTCATTACTGCAACTCAGCATTAACACATACGTGGGAGGTCAGTCCTTGAAACTGATAGAACAGTGCAGTGGTCTGGAGTGCCGCGGAAACTTTTCTCACCATTCGGTTGGATGACGCACTCAGCCATTTGTATTTGTTTACTTGGCATTATCTCTTCGTCTTACTACTATGAATACCTTTGATTTATTATTTGTCACTTGTTGATACAGTGGAACTACACGGATTGCAGGACTACAGAATCACAGGCGACAAGTTCTCATTTTGATACTGTTTTTATGAAACATTTTCGATAGCGTTATCAGACCACCTAACGGGACATGTAAAGCAGCGCTTCTTAACCCGCGTAAAGTCATTCGTCATTGCTGGCTAGAGAAGAGGATTAACCGTCAATGAGCAAGACCGGGTGCACAGTCTTCATGGTAGTGTTGGACCCAGTAACAGAACCGACTACGGCTTAGACACTGTTTTGTGTATGCCAGGTATACATGCTTTTCCAAACTTTAAACAAATGGGCTGATAGCAGACACCAATATACCTCGTGTCAAATACTCGCACGATGCAATTGTTTCATCTGTGTAGTTTTCAGCTTTTGTCATAATCTTGAGGCACTGTGAACCACCTTATTTCTATACTTTGTTGATATTTTTAATTAATGTGGAAACGGGGACGATTGATATATGCCGTTTCACCGGTCCACCCGAGTGCTAAAATCAGTTCCATCGTCATGTTGACGATTTGCTTAATAACCAGATAAGCATGCTACAGAAACTCCAACCTTTCACTGCGAAAAGGGAAGTAAAAATAAAATTCCTCAAAAGATCGACGACCAGTTCATCATGAGAGTAAACGAATGAAGCTCAAGTTACGAAACTGTGTTGCAGCGCTTTTGGTCAATTAAATGAAATCACATTAAATCTAGGCATACTAATGATACTCGCTTCCTTAGAAGGTTTAATCGTTTTTCATTCAGCTCCCATAGGGAGCCTCCCAATACAATGACGCAGTTAGCAATGCTTTTGACCAGGCATCCTTAAGCCACATTTGTAGTTTGATCTTATAAGATACACATCACGCACACACACAAGGATGCATCAGAAAAGTCATTTTGAAGTGCGCGTTGTGTGAATGGGTTGAGACACGCAATTTCAATCTGGACCTTTATTCACTGCTAGCAGTCAACACCCAACATTCATCAACACAAGAATCCATTTAATGCTGTATGCAACGTTGTACAAAGGCTTCCACAATAAATGGTCTACGATCCGTGTAAGCAGAAGATTTTTCACTGAGATGCAATTTTAATGGGTTACAACGAGACCGGTTGTCCTAAACTCTTCCACTTTAAATTGAGCACAGAGACACTCGTCTACGCAGAGAATTGCACCACAATTACCCTGCAGTTTGTACTTGCACGGCAACTGCAACTAGTCCACTTTGAGTAAACGGCGTAGGATTTCTTGTTGGCTTACTGGGTTGTATTGTTCCAGCGTTCATGTGGTTGGAAAGGAAGTGTTGATACTCTCGGACGTGGCCGTCCATAACCAGCACCTTATTTATAGCCACTTATGAGGTGTCTAGTGGCTGAGTGTTAATACTTTCACAATCCTTGGTTAGTGACTGCAATCCTTCACCTTGACGATGGACGGATCCACTCCATGCTACCTGGAATACTCATGGTGTTTAGACTGCCACAGCTTACCCTGATTAGAATCGTAGCGTGCAGTGTTTTCGAGCAGGCAATACCTTGGTTCCTTTTGCTTCATCAGCTACATTCCTAATGATCGAATTGACCAAGATTCACTTTAATACGAATCGTGGACTACAATGAGATTGCGTGTTGTAATCCAGTCATACAACGTGTATTTTCAAATGAGCATTAACTTTTTTTGACAAGCGCTGCCCGCCATGACCCAGTAGTAAAAGTGGTAGACCTTTCGACTAATATTCCAACAGTCCAATGTTCCCGGCCTGTTACCTCCACCTGATGAGAACAAATGTGCTTGCAAATCGTTGTTGTGTGTAGCCCTTACGGGCGCACAACACCTAAGTTCCTTTCACCAGCAACGCTACTGAAGTCACTGATGTCAATGAGAGCACAAGAGAAAATTTAATCAATGCCTGCAGAGGTGAAAACACTGTAGAGGAAGTGACCGAAATAACTTGACTAATGACTTCCTGCAGGGTATCGAATAGACCTTTGAATGACATACCGATGATGCTTTGTTGCAGCTGGAGAAGGAGAATGGGTTCCACCTTCCCGTAAGCATGATTGTCAACTCACTCAGTAAGCCAATGATTAGGCTGAGGAGGTTATACTACGTGCTCGACCGCGTCTACAGTGCCACGACGATCACAAGCCTGTTCTTCTGACTATTCAGTACAAGAACTGCGAGACAAAAAGAAGTGCATCTCCATGGAGGAGAGCAGGTTTCAGTTTTGTCTGCGATGGATCTAAACCCGCCCAAGAATACGGACGAGCGCGAATGTCATCCCACCCACATTCGGCAACCGCGCTGTGACGTTAATTGTGGCGAGTAACGACCAAAGCACGTTTCAGAAATGATCGATAATCGTAGCTCCAATGGCACAAAGTTCAGTGAGTTCACCGAGGAGCCTGTGGCGCGTATACATCGTGGAGGGCAAATGGCTGATCATAGCTGATCAAGAAGATGCTAGACGATATAAGGAGGATCCTGGGCTCATCCAGTTGGTCGACATTTCCATCGCCTTACTTATACGTGTTAAACCCGATGGAAGACGTGCCCTCCGAGGTCAAGGCGTCGGCGAAGCGCCTGCTGACCAAACCAACTCCTGATCAGACCCTAAGCGGTGTTATTCGAGAGAGCGTCGGAATGGTGACGCAGCAGAACAGAAGGAATTATTTTCTCAATGTGATGGTGAATCTGACGACGGTAACCTTTCATCAACTGGTTGTCTTTGACGATGGGGCTTACTTATTTGATAAAAGGGTTGATGGAGGTGTGCAGTTTGATTTGTAAAACGTTCAACTTAAACCCAAAAATATCGTAGACTGATAGGCAGCTCGGTACACACACTAATGGATGGACACACAGACAACTGCTAAGAACCAGTTGGTTCCATTGATGCGTTCATTTTCGTAAGAGTAGCATGAATCTTGCTAAGTGTATAGAACGCAACACCTACTACGGCTAAATTGTAAACCTTCTCAAACTGCTTACTTTGTCTTGATGCCAAAGAACGGAATAACGTGCCAGCCGCTTGAGGAATTCCATCACGTTCCGGTTCAAGACCTGGACACGTTGATTAAAGGCCGCGTCTGGCTCTCGCAACTCGAGACACCTTTCCAGTTCTTGAACGTAGTTAAATGTTACCATCTCATCGCCCTCGGAGCGCAATGTCGGACAAGGCTCGCATGTCCCGTGCTTCCAGCGAATGAAGTAGCGACAACTGTCAGTGGAAAGGGGTAAAACCAATGCTTGAAGGTACGACATGCAATTATAGTAGGGAGAGTAGTAAGTTAATTGCCATATTGCTAAAGAACTATTTTCTATGGGTCACAAGGATGAACTGTTTCTCTTTCATTCATCCAATCTCTGATTCTACCCACCAGCATATGTAGTAACAATGTGAAGAAGCAAACGAATTTGCTAGAACGCATCAATTTTCTGCGATAGCTACGCCTGCAGGTACCTGTTATAATTGACGCCTGATAAGATTGTCACTGGCACGGTTGGAGCACGCCTACGGTAACGGTTTGGAACGATGGCCAATCGAACGGATTTGCGCTGACCTGATGGCGTCAGCTTAGCCCGGGGTACGCGATGGTGAGACGGAAATTGAGCGAGTATGAGGACGATCCTAGCCGCACGTACTCGGGTAGACGCTGAGCACTCGGAACGGACGCACACGAGAGAGGGGTACGGTAGACGCCCGCTAGTGACTTAGATGCGAACGCTGTCCGGCTAACGATGCACACAAAATCAAGTGACCGACCGACCGACTCCCAACTAAGGCGAAGAGGAAGCAAGACAGGTGGTCCTCTGAAGGCTCTTTTACTATCAACAAAGGGCGAATCACAGCCAATGCAATGGGTTATTAAGTTAGGGAAAATTGCTACCACGCCGGGGTGGTAGTTTGCAAAAGACCATAGTCAAAAGGTGCGCAGTTGGGCCACGTCTCGGAGTGGCTGAACACTGCTACGTTGTGGGAGGAATTGGGCCTCACTATCCACAGCCATTATGCTGGAGTTTCTGGCGCATTTTTGCGTGGATATTTGACGGGCCCGCAACGGTACCAAACATCGCAAGCACTAAGAGAACACATTTGAACTGTACCAATCTACTCGTTCCACGGAGTCGGGCGGCCGATAGGATGGATATCCTTCTAACCTCACTTGTCGTTTTGATAACTGCAACACATGCTTTCGCGCGAAACTGTGATTTACTTTGAGGCATACTTAGAACAAGCTGATACATGGAACCTTGCCCGAAAAGACAGCTCTGGTAGCGCCTCGTTGTTCCGTTGATAACGATCATCAAATGAAGTGTGCAGATTGTCAGACACATGTTGATCATAATTTAATGTGTAACACCAGCACATTTGGGCCAAGTATACTTGTCCAAACTGAGCGGAAGTTAGATGGAGAAGATCCGCTCATAATTGACTCCCCAGTTCCGTGCCATTGTGGTTTATCTGACATTTTTAAGGTCACTGTAAGTCACACAATAGAATAGCTGACAACAAAGGGACGAAGTAGTCATAGCCGGAGAGCAACATGTCGAAGGACATGCAGATGATCACTGGGTTGTACACAAGCTTATCTAAGGCATGTGCGGCTTCCGGCAAGCTGGAACATCGGACGTGGGGAAACCATCGGCTAACTGGAACCAACCTGACGGTATACAGATCACTGATGTTGGCGGTTCCCCTCTACGGCAGAGGAACATGTACGCTATGCAAGGACATCTGCTTTATAGTACGAGTTCACCAGCAATGCCTAAGTCGGATACTGCGCATCCGATGACGTGACAGAAATCTCGACATGGAGGTGCTTCACTGAGCTGCATGTACGGAATGAATTTCATCCTGTTGCTGTGTTACCTAAATTGATTCGGACTTGTCTACCACTCGGATCAGACTAAGATATCAAAACGCTTGCTATTTGGCCACCTTAGTAGAGGGAAGACTAACGTAGGTAAACCGAAGCTACATTACCAGGGCAAGATAAAGGTGAGTATAATAAGAACCAAGGTTGACTTCAGTTGTTAGGGAGCAATGGCAGTGGATCGTCGCCCTTGGCATGAGCACATTGTCACAGTTTAGTAATATCGGAACCAACGCTCAGTGGCTGGCTCGTAGCCGAACCAAAACACGTCAGGCAAACGGAAGGCAAAACTGTATTCTAACCATCCTATTGTGCAACACATTGATCTAGTATTCTAGCTTAGACCAATCGATGAGTGGGTGAACGGGTTACTGTCACACGTCAGCAGATGCAGGCAACGAATAGGAACGGCTCAGTAAATTGGCCTTGAGGATGTCACACACATCAGGAATGCCGCTGCCCAGGTGCGCCAGAAAAGACTATTGCATCAGGAGGAAATATGTCACCTACTGAAACGACAGGCGCCGATGAAGTCTAAGCCAGCAACGTCAAGTGCATGATGTTGTTGCATATGCTCTCGTATGTGCCTCAGCCAAAGCAGTCTTGTGGTCAACCAGGGTGACCATGTGTGTTTAATATCGAAGAGGCGACGAGTAAGTTGAATGTGTAAGCGTCAACACATGGTCAGTAGGCCGTTTCCGACTCCATTTACTAACCCAGGTCAAAATTGTGGTTGATATAAATAAATAAATAAAGTTTTTATTCGCGACAAAACGAGGCACATCTTTTGGGTATGATCCGAATAATGCATTGTTGTAAGTAATAGCATAATGTACAAATCCAAGAGCAGCAGTAAACAGATGTAGTCAGTTATGTGGGCCCATATGGCTCACATGTGTGCTACACTATCTGTGCAGTACATCTGTACGTGTTCTTGTCTTCTTATTTACACGCATTTAAACTGTGTGCTGCTTGATATCTCCGGTCTGGCTGCGCTTGATGTAAATGTTGATAAGGTGCCTATCAGTCAAAAACCATCACCCCCCCCCCCCCATTACTGGCTCCAGGAGGCTACTGCTCGTTACTGCGGGGGGGGACAGGGTCCACAGTCTTTGTGAGAGTGTTGAACACCAAGAGTAGTCCCATCCAGTGTGGACCGGATTACAGCCCAGACACCACCCTGTGTGCGTTTGATATGCATGTTTTCCCCTGTTCCAATGAAGGCAGTGTTGAAGGAGTGTGATTCAGTTCCAAATCAACCGTGGGTCCCATCCACCCGCCTCCCGGTTTTTTAATCCGGGCGTGCATAGGATATGGGGTGTGTGGATGAAGCTGTGGCTGATACAGTGCAAGCCACACAAGGTCCCTCTATAAGCGCAGGCGTTATGTGGTTTTCCTATGAAGGCCCCAGTAACAGGCAAACCAGAAACCCGATACAGGTAATTATGTGTATAGCTGTGTTGTTTGAGTTCGTAAATGCGTCACTTGACTGCGTTTGATCGCGTCTCTAGTGTCAGACGGGATGAATAGCGTCTGTACATTGGAAACGATTATCCGGGTAAGCAAGAGACAATGATTTTAGTTGGTGGCGAGTCACTACCATCACGTCGTAGTGTTGCTAGACCGATATCTGTGGCTTCCTATAGAGAGAACGCTGGCCAGGAGAAAACCCACCGCCTCTCGGAACACTGCTGCCAAACTATTTGCTGGAACGCAGTGAACCCGAACAACCCAGCTGGTAACATGGGGAGGTTGTCCAGCTAGCTCATACGGTGCTTTATATAGATTTGTTCAGAAATTCCAACGACGTATGGTATTGCATTAAACTTGATGGCCTGTTATTTATATAAGTACTTGGTACCTCAGTTAAAGTTTGCGCAAGGCTAGCGAGGCTTGGTGGTCTGAGAGTTCTTTAAAGATGGATATCGCTGCTCTTTCTGGCAATAGTTATATGTTTTTCCAACTCATTCAGTTCAATCGACCCAGGAATTCTAGTGTCAGTGTGGTTACTTGCTAGTTGAAGGGTCTCAGGTCGCCAAATAACAGAAGCTTTTGGATCGCAGATCCGAGCGCTTTTATCCGCACTTTAACTGACCTCTACTGTCCATCCGTGCATGTGATACACCCAGTTGCCTACTTGGGCTCGTTTTAATGGATCCACAAAGGAAAGCAAAAGTCTGTCTCGAGATTCAACACTTGAAACGATTCACACCTGCAGGCTCAGACGGACTTCTTTCGAAACTGTTCAGGCACGGCAGCGTGGCAATCGTCAACCAGCTGACCTCGTTCGTAAAAATAAGTCACGCAGAAAGCTAGCTTGCTTTCTGGGTGAATGGATTATTGTCCCGATTTTCAAGAATGTGCTCGCACTTCATGTATCAGCCACCTAGGGAGTAGTCATATTTTGGTTGCCTCCAAGCGGTCTGTATCCATTCTGTTTCGTAGACTATTTCTAATAGATGAATAATACAACCGTGAAGAACAAGTTGGTTTCCGTCCCCACCATGGATGCGGGGCGTAAATATGCACGCTCCGCCAACTCCTCGAAAATCGACCCATTTAACAAAGCCCCACTATTCTCGCTTTCCTATACATACGGACTTCACGTTAGAGAAAATCTGCTTGGGGCGATCGTCGCTGCGGTTGAAATGTTCCCTTCAAACTGTTGATGTTTCGATGCTTTCACGCTCTTGCATAATTTCCGCGGTCTTTTGTATACATCTTGATCGTCCTTAGGGTCAGATAAAAGAAATTTATTCCACAATACGAGTCGCCGTGAAAATATATAAAAGGCTGCACGCTTTTGCGTGTCATCCTTGTGCAGAGCTGTGTTTCTACTGGCAGTAGTATCAGCCAGAACATATCTCTCCGCACCGCTAAATCCCGACCAGTCTTTGTCTAACTGAAGCACCTGCAGCATCGCCATGGCATCTGCATCCCAGTAACGAGCCGAGTTTACAGAGACTATTTTCAGGCAGTGTTGTTGTGTGGGAGCAAGTTCTGGCTAATTCTCGTGGATGACCTGCTTTATCTTTCTGCCTTTGACAACGATTGTTACAGGAGGATCACTCACATATGGATGACAGTGAAGACGTTACTGCTGACATTAGACTCGAGTTATTGGAACTGTGAGTATTTCCTTCAACAAGCTGGTTTCGCTGTCAGTTGAGATGACTCGGTAACATCCTACGTATGCTGTCTGAGCATTTGACGCTCCGCCGCCTATTTGCTCGTACAGGACCGGGCTGAAGTCAATTGCGGGTTTAACAGCCGTCTACTTGCGGAGAAAAAACGAAATCAATGACATTATGTCTAGCCGCCGTTCGACCCGTACGTCTTCTCGGGTGGGAACCCAAAGATGAAGAGTGCCAGTGAACCGACATGCTTAAAGACATGCTCCACCAACAGAATCAGTGGAAGAGGTATATAAACTGTTGTATTGCTTCAAATTTTTATTGCCAGAACATGGAAAATGTCCAACATAGAAAAGATTGCGGTGCAAAAACCAAACAAAGACGTTGGGTACTATTTTGGGCAAATTGTATTTCCCTTTGAATCCCATGTTCTTCCAGTGGTCCTGTGTCTGTTCCTTGGGATGTTGCTTATGCATATTGTTGGTGGCATCCGGTTTCGGATTTGCCCGTCACTGTGGCAAGCCACAGGACGCCTGCGCCTACAGAGGGACCATGGGTGGCTTGCGCTGCACCGCCTACAGCTCCAACCACACACCCATATCCAGTGTAAATCCGAGGCGCATGGATGGGAGCTATGTTTCCACAAAGGAGCCGGCCCACAATTCTTCACAGGCAAATAGAAGCACGCTGTATTTAGGAATCAAGCGCACACAAGACGGTGGCTGGACCGTAGTCGCTCCACACTGACTGCATGGAACCACTCTTTCATCCTAACACGGCCACAAAGACCGTGCACCCCGTCCCCTGCAGCAACGACCAACTGTCTCCTGGAGCCAGTATGGACGAGGTAGCGGGTAATAGACAGGTAGGCACCTTGTCAACATGCACATCAAGCGCAGCCCCACCAGGGATAATAAGCAACAGCCAATCACTTGAAATGAGAGTAACACATAACATTTGACGAATAAATCATACGGAACTGCTGTCATTGGTCTACGCTAATTGAGCATATGTAATAAATTGGTTACCAACAAATCCGCGATAAATGCAAGATGTCAGAAAATAAAATATTTTACATGCTACGAAAGCGAAAATGTTAGCGAATTTAATCACAATTAGCTTAAGCAATGTGCGCAAGTTCAGGTAAACGTTATGATGAGGTAAAAATGGGTTGCATTGAGATACAATAGCAAACTCACCACGTAAAATCAAGAAACTCAGCACGCAAGCATGCAGTTAGTAAATCGTATCTACCAACGCTGCGACCGTTCTGCTTACGTTCTCAGCATATATATATATATATATATATATATATATATATATATATGTTGATGGAGCCTATTAATTGGAGGAATGCAAGAAGTCCAACCTCGCCAAAACATAATTAAACGTCCGATATCACGTTAGCGCAAGTAATCGAGCCACCTACCATACTGGACAAGAAAAGCTACAATATAGAGCAGTATAATTACGAAAGCCATTCATTTGTGTGTGCCATGTGAAAAAAGGGAATAAGTCAACTCACCTCTCAACACACCCCCTCAGGGTCTGCGTCATCCATTTGTACAAATCAGCGCTGACTGGATATAGGATAACGTCCGAATTTACAAGAAGCACATCAATGTAAAAGATTGGTTGCTTTCCACCAAGAGCATTCACGAATGACCACATGTTGCGTAGCACAACCTTGAGGTGAAAAGGAAGCACTTTGAATGCAACATACACGTGTAATCAGTCATCACACGGTAGCGTTGCAGACTGACTTACTTCAAGCAACTTGAAAAGGATCATGACCTCAAAGCGCTGATAGATAGGGTACATTTCGGTTCGTCTACATGTGTTTGTGTCAAATAGCGCTTCTTCCAATTTGCCCAAACAACTGGTGGCCATAGTACTGACTTGACTGGCCAATTCCTCCATGTCGCTTTCACGTCGCGCTTCGGCAAAATCCATATACTCCTAACAAATAATCGAGAGTGAAACAAATCTACGATGATGACATTGATGGGTGGAACTTAAAAACAGGTTGTATCAACTGTTCTGATGACATATACAAAATGTGTACATTTTCCGACAGTAGAGATACTTTCCCTTTTGTGGAACGATCATTTGTGCAGCAAGCTTTGTCAGCATTTCATTTATGAATTTTGTGTTCAATATAACTCATTGACGGCATGTTTCGTGAAATATGTAACAAGTAACATCAATGGAAAGCTAGTTTGTCCTATGGTTTAGGGCCGGATTGATTACATGACTTAACAGACTCATCAAGGTCGATAAATATGATCACGTTTGGCATTGAAAGAAACGTTTTAAGATACGATCTAGATCTAGACGGGCTCTAGCTGATCCTTAATTGCAATGGTTGTTTACTTCATCTATGGGTGTACCTCACCAGGAAAACATTAGGCGAATGTTTCGCTTGGTCAATTTGCGAGTTGGATAACTTGAGCTATTTTGTAAAACGACGTGTTGGTTGAGAATCCTCGCAAGCATATTATACTGTAGAGTAAAGCGAGTTTGATTTTCAAGCGTCGACATCAGAGTGGGTCGAGCTGGATTTAAGAACATTGTTTCTCCCAGATAAGCGCTGATGAGCGCCCCGTGATCATTTTGGTAAATGAGCGCTGGACATATTCCAAAACAATTCTATCTTGCTCGTGCCAAGTTAGCAGATAACAGTGACGCTGTTTTGTTTGCCATTGGCAGTAAAAGAGTTTTTACCAACTGACTACCATAGGCAACGCCGTCTCACTGATATTCTGTGTGCAGTACTCAATAGGAAGCTCAATCCACTTGGCTATAGTCACATATATCCTAAAGCAAAAGCGGGAAATCAAAAAAGTTAGGAAGTAGTGGCACTCAAGTGGTTCTGTTACCCTACTACATTACTGTGTAAAACGGCAATAGCGACGTAGTCAACAGCGTGATATTCCCTTGATAAAACGGCGAATCGGAGTCGTACAGATTACTTTTGGGTGGCGGTTATTACTACCAGGTGTGGATGTTTGTGAGTAGTGTAAAGTTCGTAGGAAGTAGAAGTCACGATTAAAATTCACACACAATAATGTGCCTCGACGGGGAATCGAACCCCGGTCCAACGAATTTCCGGTCCGCTGCTCTACCACTGAGCTACCGAAGGCTGACGATTAGGTGCACAATTTTTAATACATGACTTCTGCTTGGTGCGCGACGTATTGCCAATGAGCTCACAGTATCTGTCCTGGTGTTGCAGATTGGCTCACTCACTCCTCACTTCCCAATGGACCGAAGTAGCTGTTCTTCGGAGGTCCAAAGGGCGATGGTAGATTAATTGTGGATGTTTGTGAGTAGTGTAAAGTTCGTAGGAAGTGACTTCTACCACCAAGCAGATGTCATGTATGAAATATTACGTACTTAATCGTCAACCCTCGGTAGCTCAGTGGTAGAGCAGCGGACCAGAAATTCGTTGGGCCGGGGTTCGATTCCCCGTCGAGGCACATTATTGTGTGTGAATTTTAAGCGTGACTTCTACTTTCTACGAATCTTACTACTAGGTCAAGGGAGGCAGCTGTAAGTGTTTATTAGTGATTTACAAGCTTGTAGTATCTGAATGACTCGGTCCATGTGGGTCCAATTCGATTAACCCTTTAGACAATTTTGCCTTTTGTTGCGGGCCAGTCAAAAATCCCCGCAAAAAACGCGCCAGTAACTCAGGCATAATGGCTGTTGGAAGCGGAGTCCAATTTCTCCCCACAACACAGCAGTGTTCAGCCACTCCGAGGAGCGTCCCAACTGCGAACCTTCTGACAATGGTCATTTACAAACTACCCCCTCTTCGTGGTGACAGTTTTCCTTAACTTAATAACCCATAGCACTGTCTGTGATCGCCCTTTGTCGGTCGTAAAAGAGCCTACAGAGGACCACTTGCCATTTCTTTCTCTTCGCCTCAGTTGGGAGTCGGTTGGGTCACGTAATTGCGTGTGAGTCGCTAGCTGGCCATCCTTCGTGTCTAAGTCATTAGCGCGCGTCTATCGTACCCCCTCTCGTGTGCGCCCGTTCCGAGGGGTCAGCGTCTATCCGAACACTTGCGGCTAGGATCGGTCACACGCTCGCTCAATTTTCCCTCTCACCCGGCTATGCTAGCGTCATCAGGCCAGCGCAACTCCGTTCGATTGGCCAGCGTTACAAGCAATTATCGTAGGCGTGCTCCAATCGGGCCAGCGACAATCTTATCAGGCGTTACGTAATCGGAACAGAGGTGGCGTTCCCTTAATTATAACACCTTTGTATTTTGTTGACTTGAAGACGTTTGTTGGGAACAGGTTTCAGGTTCGGTCCTAGTTTCAGGTACGCTTACCTGAAAGGTCCACGAAGGGACGAAGCCAGTAGCGAGGTGGAATGGATAGGTAAGCAACAATTGACATAACCCCTTTAGGACCTTGACTTAGTCTTATAGTGAGCACATTTAAATCAGCATCAAGTGTCACGCGCCAGTTAGATGGCATTTT
Organism: Dicrocoelium dendriticum; assembly: GCA_944474145.2. Taxonomy (NCBI): domain Eukaryota; kingdom Metazoa; phylum Platyhelminthes; class Trematoda; order Plagiorchiida; family Dicrocoeliidae; genus Dicrocoelium; species Dicrocoelium dendriticum. Next base: position 199,656,651 of record OX104063.1, read on the forward strand.
ATGGTAACGAAACGTACCTTGGCAGAAACCAACCGACCACCCTCTCTTTCCTTGAACATTTGTGCACGTGAAATCAATGTTCCAATGCGTTCGAGTATGTCAAAGCATCGGTGGATTTCTTTGATATGATTTTCAGCTCTTTTTAGCTTCTGATAACGAAGAGACAATGAACAGTGAGTGTGAATTACACTGCCACAAATGTGAGTATGCACCTGGAATTGCTATAAGCAGTGCGCAGCATGTATTGCCCGCAACTCAAATGGCATGAAGAAGCAAACGATAGCAAAGAAGGAAATCATTTTTAGACGGGAAGAAGTAAGCTAGTAGTGGGAACATTTCCCTGTAGGCTGCAATTGGCTAGGAGTATCCGGTGCCACAGTTTATTAATAGAGACATGGAGTTGTGAGACACTGGAAAGTAACACTGTAGTAGTACTGCCTACAGTCAGAAACAGAGGAACCGAATTCAACCATACCTTACACTATTGTTTCTTGGCTTTACGCCATGTTATGCAGAGGAGAAATCAGAAAACATGGCTACGAAGTAAGACGGTTATTCGAGTAAACGACAAGAGCAACGGCACACCAAAATAGGAACGCCGTTCAGACAAAGGTCGCGTGAGTCACATAGACGCAGAACCGAAATCACCAATCAGTAGCTCTACGGTGGACATGACAATGGTTGCAGTAGACGCACGCACGCGCACGACAAGGGCGTGGCACAATAAATCACGCTCCAACCCGACTTCAACCCACTGGCATGCCATTGTGACCGCGACGCTGTCCGCATTAGATCAACACATGTTATGCAATGACTGTGATCGTTGCTTCAAACGGGGTATAGTGGCTCTGTTCCGGCACACGTTGTCGTTGGGTCGTTCTTCATCCATTGTTGCTGCTGCCGTGAGTAGGCCGAGTTGATACAGTACGGCGTGTCGGGAAGTGCAACCTGATCTCTATCCTTAGAGATCTATGGAACAATGAATGTATCTCGGAGAAAAATGTAGACACTTAACAGTTTCCGGAGGTGAGGCGTGAAACCAAAAATGAATGTATCAAGAAAAGAAAAATACTAAGTCGTAGTGGTGGACTCATTGTAAATTGCACCTGTACACATAATGTGGTTACGTTGTCCTATGTTGCAGTGACATAGGTTAAATCATGTAATGCAGGTGAAGCATCAAGTCCAGTTTGTATTCAGTTAACTTACGAGCGGAGATGACAGGATTCGGAAGTAAGTTTCGCCGCTGAGATACAAGTATGGAGAAATTATTACGGCGGCAACCCAACAGGCTGGGCTGTGTGGCCAACTTAAAATGGTGGTCTCAGTGAAGTGATGTGGTTGAGTATCAATAAGGTTCGGTATGGGTAGTAAGGATCTTTGTGGGTCTGATACCAGTATGAAATAACCTCGCAGACGATACTGTTCACTGAAAACTCCTGGAGTCTAGTCCAAACTGCTAAGGGAGGTGGAGCAACCCCCTAAGAATTTTTGTCGTCCTCCTCTGTGGATTCTCAAGAGCAGCGATGTCATGCTTTTGCCAAAGGTGTCAAGCTTGGATGTCACATTCTGCATGTGACTTTATGCAAACGCTGAATATTTGCGAAAAATGGGTAGGATTAAGCCTGACAACCGTCAACTGAAGTAGGCCCAAGTGTTGACTAGAATTTGTTACCGTTTTCGCAGTCTGTCTTGAGTATCCTAGATCTTCCTGCACAAAGACTCCAAGATCGATTTCATGATAAGTGCGCTGAATAAGGTGCTTTCTTAGTCTATATTCTTAGGTGCTCTGGTGGCGTTTTCTCACCAGTTGACATTTGACAGCGGTATACGCAAACATGGTCTGAGCTGACCACCGTAGGCCCAGTTGTGATCAGTTTTTTGATTGCCTGCCAAATCTTGAGATAGTCCACAAAGTGTAAAAAGTTTGAAGTCAGCATGCAAACGAAGTCGTTTATTGTCGTACTCCCAGTAACGAGTCATGAACGGCGCCCCCGTGCACCTCTATCGGGTCGGACGGGCACTACGAACTCGCAAATGCAAGCGGTGTTGGAGTAGGAACGAATGTATCCAGGCCAGGATAGGATCAACCATCCCATAGCTTCGAAGGTTGAAACAAGTTGGTAATACGATTAATAAAACACCCTTTAGATTGTGCATCGGAAGACGATGCACGAAGGCAACTAAACTTCTGTTACCACATCCTAACTGTAGGTGGTTTTCAAATAAATCCACTACTTGGCTCTTTCGGTCAACGACTTGGAGAGGTAGGCTACCGCCCCTACGTTGGACGGATGAGCAAACCGGCCATCAGTGATTTCATCTTTTAGCCAGGTGTTAGTTATTATTAACAAGTGCCAAGACATAGAGACCTGACAACTTTGAATCTCAGCAAATTTTTTGTAGAGGCACTAAGTATTGGTATTAATACCCGCGAATGCTTCGAAGGTTATAATCTTATCTGTGTATGGGAGTATCAGGTGTGAGATTCTCTTGATCCTTATGGGGTCGACAACTAATTGGCCATTTTTGAACTGCTGACGTTCAACTTTAGAGCACTTTATATCAGCGGGTAGCCTGCTCACAGGATGAAGTTCTGGTTTCAGCAAGCAGTAGGCAAGTCACTGCTCGTTCAAAAGTTTATTGTGCCCTGCACTAGTCCGGTTTGGAAGTAAGACTTACGGGAATCACTTTTAAACTTTTGTGACTGTTATCTCCCACTCTCTCTCAGTCAGCTGTGCTCTCGTGTGTAACGCAGTTAGGCATAGCTCCTAAGAAAGCTTCTTACTCCACTTTCACGAGGTTTTAAGTGCGTGTATCCTGTTTGGACTGGAGCGCAACTTCCATTAAGTTGGGGCCACATCTTTTGTACTTTGATGAGGAGGATAGCCTAGAAATCCGTTTATCACGGTATCGAATGAGAGTGCATGTTGAAGTTACCGTCATTCTTTGTAATCATGTGCTTGGGCTTCAAATTTATCGGATGCTTGACGCTACGGTATACCATTAATAAAGATCGATTTGTCGTTCTTTCGATGGCGCAAGTCATCCGCATTCTGTTTACTTCAATGACGCTCGCCCCAAGGGAAGGCAACAAAAAGCTGAATACCACCTGAGTTAATCCAAATGTGTGTGGCTGACAGAAGAGCCGCCTCAATGTCGTTTGACGGTTGTATTATCAACGATAAAAGCCGTGGTTTACCGTAGTGGACCGAGGTTGTGTGCTGCACGACGTACATCATGCTGGCCGGTTTAGCATGGACTCCTATCAATACATAACGAGCGTTCTGTTGTTTTCGGTCGCACGGCAGCTAATTTTTATAGAGTTCGTGACTCAGGGGCTCATCTAGAAGCAACCGGCCTGAGAGGATATTGGGTCTTAGATTTGGTGGAGTAATTGGCGCAGCTGTAGCACTTCTGTAGCCCTGTGTGATCATGCTAGGTGTAACCATGGTACTTAATATTGGTTCCTGGGTAGCAGCCACGGATGCGTTGGTAGCTGCGCCTTCAGCAGTAACGGGTGAGTTTCGGTGTACCGGTATGGCTTGCTGAACAGATTCATCCTCACTTAGTATCCCTTGGGCCATGATGTGAGACGTCAGAGTAGGTAGAACTTGGTTGTTTGTCTGGTTCCAGATTAGAAACGTCCATATGCCTACCTTTACGGTGCTACCCTTCAACTTGGCTCAGCCAATACGTTCAGCGGTAATGCCTTAGGCCTCAAAGCCGGATGCGATTGATGTCGAAGAGGAACATTTACAAAGTCTGGGGTCTTTGGCCCTTTCCAATAGGTCGTCGCCTTTTTGTGCTAAAATAGTCATGAAGTTAACAATTGGGACAACCATACAATCAGTGCAGAACAAAATGAAGCCGGCCCGTAGCCTAAACGTAACGAGATTTTCCTGTAATCTGACGGCGCGGGTTCGAGCCTGCATGGGGGCAGGACGACCTTCGCAGTATCCTTAGCCTGCTTGCGAACGGTGGTGGTTGCACGACAGTGAAGCGTCACTACTGCATACCGGCGTATTGCTGATGCCTCTCTCCTCTGTTCCATTGTTCAGCTCTTGCACTTTTCTTGCAGACAAACGATAGTGATAGTGCTTGCTGTATCCAGTTCTATCCGCTTTTTCACGGCCGCAGGTGTTGTTCAGCTGTGGTTTTCTTGGCTTCGTTCTGTGTTAGACTTCGTTCTAGGCAATGTTCTTGATTCAAATGCCAGTTCTGTTTAGCCCCTGACAGCGAGCGAGGTATTTGTCTACTCACATGCACTTACACACACACACACACACACACACATACACACACATGGTGTCACGTGATAGTCTTTTGAACTTGTACACGGGCTGACACAAAATTCGACGCAGACTAACTACACAAATCGAGGAAAGGCAATGAGCCGACTTCCCATCAACAGCGATTGCGTTAGACATAACAAAACTGGGTGCTTGGCACGGTCGGATGTTGGAAGAACAGCACTGAACTTGTGGCTGTAAAATAAAATGCAGCGACTAAACAGTGTTTAAGGAGCACCAGTTTAGGCTATTCGTATAGCGTGGAACAAACACTTTTGGGTGAGAGTAAAAAGTTCAACGGGACCTTGAAATTTGTTATTGCCCCCGTAGATTTCAGTAACAACTCCATTCAAATTGCCATAATGAATAAGATGTTAAAGGCTTCAAAAATAAGCAGCCAATTTACTAGCCACCTTGTGGAGCTGCTCAATTGTAGAAGTGAGTATAAGCACGATGTTGAACAAAAAGATGGTGAGGAATAATCCGCGAATGTTGCGAGCGTCAAATGCAGTGACTGCGCGGTAGTGAGTGAATCCAGGATAAAACCTGCAGCCTTAGTAATCTTCCCGATAAACACGGTATATGGTGTCTGCTCAGTGAGGATGACACGCCTATGAGCACAGGTTCAGTTGGCAATACGTTAGCCATAAGGTCCATATAAACAAACGAAAAGTCATGTTGTACCTTTTGAGAGCCCACAGGTTATCGTCTCGTTGGTACCAAAGAAGTAACTTGCTACAAGGTCACACCAAACTTGAGAGAAGCATCCTATCGATAGGGGAAGTAAAACTCGCATCACACTACTTCAGTACACTATGCAATTACAGAAACACTTTTATATTTCTTATGAGCTCATCCGTAATAATCAATAGCAGCAGTTTGCCCTTCGAACTTCATGCTTTATGATGCGGCTAATTCACCACACAGGAAGTTGATTCCACCACCTCTAAGAGATTCGGTTATGAAGATCTCCGCACCAGCTTAAAAGGTTCAATCTTCCATGATATATGTACGGCGGCTTTTATCCTTGGTGTGTCGTGACAGGTCGCTTCAGGATATCACGTCATTTCACTTTACGTCAACTGTCACAAGTTTACATCTACCTCCTCCCTACGTTTACCGGTGATCCCATCGGTGAACCATTAGGACGTATTGCAACGTATGTGTTCGCTGTGTGACTGACTAGTGTTACTTCTCGGTGTGGTGCATGGTTTATTAATCAGTCATCGAACTTTTAGCGAGAACCTAGATATGGTCAAGTACCAACCCTTGGCGTTCATCGTGCCATAGGCTTACGGAAGAGGGCGCTGGGGCCAATCATGGTTTGCACAATAATAGCGACATACTCACCTAACATACAAACTGGAACTACTAGGAATTCAAGGAAAAGTCCACCATCAAGATACCATCTTTTCTGTGGCCAGCCTGAGGTGCATGTTTACTAATTAGTCCCAAAACTGCTCAGTAACATTAATGGTATCACCGTCGTGGACTTTGGTGGGGATAGACGTATACAAGACACCTGTGATACCTAGTCTTGAAAAGTACCAACATCTATACTTGTTTACGCTACAACAATAAGGCTAATTATTAGATGATGGACATCTATCATATCGGTTTTTAATCTGGGGATTGTCTTGTTTGCCCCCGCGCTGCGCTAGTATCTTTTTGGCGTTAACCCGTAGTTATACGTGCGAGGCAGGGTAGTCATCTTGCAAAGTTGGCCCCATTGGTGAATTGACTCCAAGTACAGGTCACCGCTAGGATCGCGACTAAGTAACACAAATGTCAGAATCTTAGGACGCCACTAGACGCAGATAAGGTCGTCCGCCTGTAGCGGGGCTCAGTAGATTGCGTTCTAGGCGACAGCTTTTAGTATCGCTCAAAATACAGTCTGTTTGTGGAAAGCAGTATCCTGGATCCAAAATAACTCGGGTGGAACAGGGGACCACCAGCTTTACTGAAACGTTTCGTGGTGATGAATCACGTACACTTCGCAGTATCCTACGGTTCTCTCAAGCAGTCAACGAAAGGCAGGAATGTATACCTTAGCAATAGTTTAACCTAAGACTATATCCAGATATACCGCAGTAGATACTGTGAGTGCGATATTTAAGTGAAAAGGACAACGGCCGATTTAAGGTCCCTGCCACAAATTTCCACATGGCATAAATCTGATTCTGGTTCAAACATCGTTTCAAAAACTTAGACAAAGTTCCGCTAGTTGTCTTGCTGCTGCTCAAAACGCTTCTGGTATTGACAACATGGGGAGCTATGGTGACGCAGACAAGTCAGCCTATACAAAACAGTTTCATCGGTACAAGAAAGGTAGCTGAGTTTTGCTGGTGGAGCAACAATAGCTGTAAGGTTTTTTGCTAGAGGCCACTTAAATGTAGGGGTTTATTTCATCCTAACCGCAAATTGTGTTTCCTTAGTGGTACTTGTTGAGTCCTCAGCTGTGCGGAATGGAAGACATCCCAGCCTCGTCTTTCGGGGGCAATTGGTCTGTTTGTCCAATTCTACTGATGCGCCGCTTTCTCTTCTGTGAGCAGTTGAGTGCAGTGTTCCAGGTACCTAGCTTCGGAGAGAATCTGTAAGTTCCCCATACTCTGTTATGTACTGTCATCCATTTCCGCGTTCTGGATCTTACGAAAGAAAATGTGTTCAACCCATTACCGACCCTCATCACTGAAGCATCCTTAATCAGTTGGATTAGAGTCAAACGGACTCCGGGATATCTGCTGCGAGTAGCGACTAGGTTGTGACCCGGACAATCCGAGCTATGCGGTTGTAATCTTTTGTAGTGCCTATCATCTCAGTGTTCTCCCATCGATATTTCTCATAACAGATGAGGTTAAAATTGATGACTGCTTGATTTCTGCGGCCCAAGGAGCAGTGTACAACTACCATATCAATCATTTGCGCCTCGTTGGTAAACAAAATGTCCAGCAAAGATGACCTGTTGCCTTTTCTGAATGGAGTGATCAAAATGACGTTATTATAAGGCGGTTCACTGGTTACTAGCTCTTGCAGGTCGGCCTTGAATTGTTTCCTGATCGTGGCAGTGGTTTCTAAACAATGTGCCTTAAAAGCAACCAGTATAAAGATGTGAGTGAATGTTCTCATTAGAGTACGTCTTAGGGCGGTCGCTAGGTGGATGTCCATTTCTGATATAGATTTTGTGGGAGTGTACACCAAGGCGAAATGCAGGTGTTTCCTTCTTTTACTTGCAGTCCGCGCCTAAGAGAATTAAGAATCTTCAAAGTTGAATTCTTCATGGTCTTTACTGGAGATGAATTCTGTAATGCAAAATTAACTCTTCCTCTTGTGAGCCTGTCGTTTCATATGGTTGCCATGCCTGGCAGGGAGAGTTCAGCGTTTGTCTTCCTAACGTGTAACCAAGTCTCCGTGATACCGATGATAACACATAGATTGGCAGTGTGCTGAAATATTATTTCGGTCAGCTTATCGAAAAGGCCTTGAGCATTGGTATAGAGGCAGGATGGTTTCTCGGTATCTAGAATCCCACCGAAAGCTAAAGGAGTCAGGTGAGTAGGAATGCTGACCGATGTGGGGCCGGACGTTAATCGTGCTCTTGATGGGATAATGACACATCGTCGGCAGATTGATTTGACCAAAGTACTTCCGATTCCTCGTCCGGACCTACTACATTATCGCGTGAAGGAGAGGCGAAGTGTAGCTCTTGTGTAATCGGCAGTAGGTTTGCTTGTTCAGCTGATTTCTTGGTTTGTCTTTGCAACGTTTCTGCAGCTTTTACCCGAAAATCCACGAAAAGGTTTTTCTATTTTTTTTTCTTAAACTTCTAACACATCCTTTGCTGTGTGTTTTCAGATGTTGGGGCAGCATCCTCCATAATCTGGTGGGGGTAGCCTTTTGAGCAATCGAGAAACGAGCTTATCCAATAACTGTGTTTCGAGAATGAACGGCCATTGTTCCAAATCGCGATTACCTTTCTCTTGACTATCGTGACAAGGAAGCTCTGCCACGTCATAGACGATGATTGTGTTTGGGCAATCCTGTGTGCTGTGCTTTTCCGAGGTTTCTTTTCGAAAGTCGCGCGCTTCAATTGACATTAGGATAGATGTGCATTCCACAGGACCCATGTTGCACCGCACTTGCGGAAGTAACACATATAATAGAGTAGTTTTGTATTAATATGAAGCAAGATCAGAAATCATTTCAGGGTAAAGAATTCTTTTCGGTAACTCTCATCGGACCCAAACGTTTACATAACAGTGATTGTGGAGATAGCGTCAACTGGGGCTGGGATTGACTTCTTGACTGTTTGAATGACCAAAATCGATAACTTGAGACAGAGATAGAGATGGTAGACCAAGTAAACTAAATAAACATGTGTACACAAGGCTCAGTAGTACAATGTAATTAAGTAGGTAAGATAACAGCCAAATAACTAAGTAACGGTGTCCGTTGGCCAAGGTAGTAGTATCGGCCGTATAAATCGTTTTTGGACACATAATTCCGGCTTTAGATGGTGAATGTACATAGCCTCGGCGATGGATAAGAGCTGTTTGCGGAATCCTTGGGAGAAGTGTTCAGGTAATGTGTAAATGATTTTGAAGTCATCCTCTGAAGCTGTATGGCCACCTTCAAGGAGGCGCGACATGATAGAGCTGTCTGAAGACCTCATTTCGCCTCTGTAAAACCATGCCTGGATATGTTCACGAACCCTCTGAGATAGGCGTCTCGTCGTGCGACCCACGTATCGTGCACCACAAGAGCACGAGTACTGATAAATGATCATTGAACGGGTCAACGGCAGTAGTCTATCCTTCAAGGGTTTTGTAAGCAACGGCTTATTGTGAAAAACGATTCTCAGGCGGGCCGCGAAATAAGTTTTCTCGACAGCATCTTTCAGGCGTCTGGATAACATATCAGCTGCAGAATCGCCATTAAAGGGTATATGTATGAAAAGCTCTTTCTTAGGAGCAATGCTCCTAGGTGGCTTTCGATTACGTTCCTTCAAATGTTTCATGATAAATTTATCCGGATGGCCATTATCCCTGAGGGCGTCGCTGATTCTCTGTAGTTCTTCGTTGACGGTATCCGGTGTACAAATACTGCGCGCCCTGAAGGCGAGAGATCTGATTAAACCCCGCTTGTGCTGTAGTGGTACTGCGATGTGGAAGTTAGTGTAGTGCCCAGTCCATGTGTGCTTTCTGTGTACCTTTCTGCTGCATGATCCGTCTGAGTTACGGATAACCTCTACCTCCAAGAAAGGTAACCGGTTCCCGAGTTCGTGTTCACAAGTGAAATGGAGATTCTTGTTTGCGTCATTGAAAGCTTTCAGCAACTGTTCCGCATGCTTTTCGGATTTGCAAAGTATGAAGGTGTCATCCACATACCGTACGTACATTTCGGTTTCACGGATGTGCGTTGCAAGTGGGCCATGTTCCAATTTCTCCATGAATATATCAGCCAGCAGCGGCCTCAAAGGAGATCCCATGGCCACTCCGTCAATCTACTAAGTCGAATTTTGCCAAATTGTGCAGAGCTCGGATGCGAAGTAACTCGTACTAGGTTCCTGGGTTTAGCTGTGACTTTCATCAAAATTGAAATGAGTCCCATTGATGGTGGTCTTTAGACAACTTACCCCGCAATCTGATGGTCCTACATCCGGGGACATTTGTGCACTATTGCTAGATCCGCTTTTCGTTTAGCTGGCTGGCTTGACGAACAACCTCGTGGTGCCATCTGGGTGGTTCGGGATTTTACAGTTCCAGCAAATGGTTCGGCGGCAGTGTTCCAGGACGTGGTGGGTTTTCGCCTGGCAATCGTTCTCCCTATAAAATGCCACATACGTCCGTTTAACAACCCTGTGACGTGGCGGACGTGACTCGCCACTAAATAACATCACTGCCCCTTGCTTCATCCTGGCCAAGCATTGTATTCCAACAAGGTTATGCTGTAATTCTGGGGAGCATTGGGCCCCTGTTTGACAGAGGAACAAAGGAAAGGCGTATGAACTGAGCAATCAGTCACCGGCTCCCAATGGGCGCGATTCCCTGAATTCGCCCCGCTGCCTTGCGGGCAGGCTATACAGCCAAAGGCTCGAGGTGGTGTCCCCTAACTCAACACACTACTTCGGTTTGGGCAACCGGGTAGTATCTCGCCCTCTGGCGAAATCATAGACATTGTTGTGTTGTGTTTTCTTTTACTATTTCTGTACCTTCCTTGGAATTCCATGGTTGCTGGTGGCTTTATGTCTATTCGTAGACAGTTGCGTATATATATATATATATATATATATATATATATATATATATATATATATATATATATATATATATATATATATACTTCTTTGAGCTGCAGGGTCCAGTGATCGTTGGTCCTGGCTTTCTGCCAGGTAGTGATGATCTACTGTTTGTCTCTCTATTCGTGTTGGCTACGTAGGTAACAAGAGACCGCAAGATTGAAATCCCGGGTGACAGTTGCAGTCGTCGCTGCATATGTGATGTGTCCCGGGGGAGCTTAAGCTCGATAAGAGACATTTGAGCTGCAGTTGCGGAAATCTGTTCGTTTTCCCCAGTTTTGCTAATGATAGATGTCTTTGAAACCGGCAAGATCAGCTCGGTGGCACATTTCTGGTGGTGCCTGATTTTTCTGTCAGGGACACTACATGACTAACAGAACCACGGCCCATTTCCGCCTAACGTTCTGCAAATTTCAGAAGAAACAACTGAGATGGGGACCTTGCCGATCGGGACTCAGCGGAAACAAATTTTGCACCATTACTTTGCATAGCAGTAACTACGCATACCTAGCACAGGCTATTTTTAGTTGGATTAATCTTATCGTGCCTCCGCTGTTCAGCTTCCGCTGTTACTCGGTCTCACCTTTAGACTAAGGTAAGCATGCACTTGACGGATTGCATGATGGAACACGCAGTGCCAATCCTAAGGACGTCTAATGAACTGTTCCGCTTTCTCCCTTTCATTTCGCTGAGATAATGTAGAACACTGGGTGAAAGCAGGCGAACTAATTTGTCTGATCGACTGCATTTTCCCACTTCACAACTGCCATTTGCTTGGAGCACATTCAAACCCCCATTTGCTTGATTTCCGCTACTGAGCGTGGTGTCGTTACCTGCCCCAGTGAACTGGTTTGTGCTTTTATACTTTTCCGACTTTGACTGTTCACCTCGGTCGGGCGCGCGATGTGGTTACGAAGGTCACGTGAGCGCGGATCCAGCTGTCAGTGCGCCTGCGTTGGTCGGTGTGACGATTTACGCAAGCTCTCCTGTGGTGGGTGAATTTCGGCTATCGATCAACTGCGATTGACTGCCGGGTGAGCAACAATGTGCTGAAAACTGAGACAACTACTGAGACAACTACTGTGTTCTTGTTTACCAAATCACCTTTTGAAGTCGACACTCTCCACATCCATGTGACCACTGAGCACTGCCACCCACCTTTTACTATGTTCGGTTAAGACGCTACCCCTAACTAGGCGAAATTCTTTGCAGACATCGTTAAGTATAGAGCCACCATTCATTTGGACAAACACCTGTTAAACCTAAGCAGCAAAATTTATGCCCTGCAAGCTTGTAGGAGAAAAAGAGAGACTACAGCCTGTCTCTTGAGGGTGCGCTAGCATTGTGGGAGAGTCTGGTAGATTAAGGAAATTTCTCAGCTCACTTATCCGAGAATTGAAGGATCCAGCAGCCATGGTCCAAGCTGCCATACCAGAAGTATTCGTTGATAATTAGGAGACCAGAGCGAATAAAGATGTAGATGAACCCGTGACTAGAACTTCAAACCAAAAAGATGCAAATAAGAGCATGGTTGCCGGATTAAAGGCATGCCAACTATGGGCAATGGGCTGAGTGTAAGTACACTAAGGGTACAAAAACAGTCCTACTTCGAAAGGAATGCCTGATCACCTACATGGCATATCCCATAGATTACATTTAAACTGACAGTATACATCAGACTCACAAACCTTTTATTCAACTTCCTTATAACTGTTTACCACTGAGGCTTCGCTAAACTTTTTATGGTATTGGTGAACAAAACAGACCAAAGTAAGAGACGGACACTCTAAGAACATCAGAACAACCAGTCGCGTTTATCTGGCTTCTCTACCCACCAGCTTAGTTTCTAGACTAGATGGTACGTTCACACTTCACTACATCATCACATACCAATTCCAAATCCAGTTAAGTTGCCATTTCTTTGACTGAATTTGTTACAGCCACTTCGTACACAAGGTGTGCATGTGTGCATTTGCATAAGAGTATTGTTGTGTACAAATTGCGTGTTCTCAAGTAAATACTTGCCAATCAATGACCACAATCATTCTTTAATCATGTTAAGACAGCTAATACATCATTGTCAGCACAAACGATAATTTTTTGGAACCAAATTCTTTACCTGTGTATGAAGGGAAGAAACAGTGGGCCGTACTTGGCGTGGTTGCAAATAGTAAAATTAATGTCAATCCATCTAGTGTCCCATGAACATTAAATATGGTCGCATATAAATGACCTCGCCACGTAAAAGCAACAAACTTTAAGTGAACAGAGGCTTTAGTACTGTTATTCACCTGGATTCATTTTGTGCAAATATTTTTGCGCAAAATACTTGTTTATGATGCAGAAAAATCGAAATGAAACGTACTTTCGCACAAAACAATAGAATCCTCACTCACCCTGTCACAAAATTCCAAATATTCATCTACTACTAGACTATCCCAGTTTAAGTAGTACACACCGCGATCGATTGTGTTTATCAGGTTTTTCAAACCGGTTTCCATTAGGTTGACCTGAGATGAAAAGAGTCGAAAAAGTAAGCAATGACAAAGGTCGTAAACGACGCAGAAACACGATCTGGTTTGAGTAGGTTAATATCTTCAAACTCAGACAGTACTCTAATGCTAAGCTTACCCATTTATTGTCGTCAGTGTCAGTTGGCTTCTGGGGAAAATAAAACCCTGAAAGCATGCCTTACTGATGTGAATACACGCAGCTGCGCATCATTATGCTGCAGGAGACTTAGCTCCATAAATTTGATGCAGACGCCGTTGTCCCAACTCAGAAGCAGAAGAATTTTGCGATGACTTCACGGCTGTATTCAGTGACCAAACAGTCTATGCACCGTGTATATCTGCTGGTGATTTCGAACGATTCGTGGTTACATTCATTATAAATCTCGGGCTCCGGAATGTCTTAAAATACCTCAGCAGCTTAGAAGCTATCCTGGATATATTATATGTTAATAATCTGAAAATATTTTCGGTCTGTAATCGAGTACCACTTGGCTGCTCTGATCACACTGAAGTTAAGCTATTTCTTGTTGTCCATAGTTAGAAACATCACAAGGATGCTACTCGCTGTAAGGATCGTAGATAGAAATAGAGACAATCCCTTCTTCCAACCACAGCGCAACTGACAGAAATGATTTCCTCCACATACTTCACTTTCTTTCGCCACATATGTACCAACGTACTGTGGTAAGTTATCCAAACTTCTCCTGTCCCATAGAGACTATTTTCGTCTATGCTGATCGGTTTTTTTCACCGCACGTTAAGCAATTTCCTAGACTGAAGCACAGAGTATTCAAACACAGCGATCACACCTTAATTAAGTCCACTTCTGCTCTTATTAAGGAAGAACTGCACCACTTCGATCATGCCTATGTCCACACAATTCTGGGAAACAACAGATGTCGTGAAATTGGATGAAGCGTGAAACAGCAAAGCAACATCATTAGACGTTTCAAGAATTCTGTCTTGGGCCTAATGGAGCAATGGTGTATGACTGGTATAAAAGCAAATGCGTGTGGAATCCAGCAGGATTATTGAGGTGAAAATTAGAAGATAAAAGACAGCGTCGGTTAAAAAGCACACGAGCTACATGACTCATAAGCGGTTTGCATTAATACATGTGTAAGTACCCCTGCCTGGAATTTAGGAGGAATGTAATACCGCTCACTGTTTGTTCTGTACTAATGCAATCAGCTGATGATCAGGGGCTAGATCACGTAGTATAAATCCGACAGGGTATCTTCAACATGTTTGTTACATACGAATAAGATAAAGGCATTAATTACGTGCACCGGAATGGACTTACAGGGCTGGAACACTAGACGAGGAGAAAAAGTTCCATCGACATTCCAGTCGGCTGTACTGCGTGGCCAACTTAAACTGATGACCCCTCAGAGATGTGTTTTGGCTGAGTTTCACAGATAGTGGCATGTGTAGTGAGGATATTTTAAAATCTAATATGTCATTATGAGATCTCCACGTAGATGCCGATGATATCCATCGAACATATTTCGACTTCTTAGCCTGCGTGGATAGGGAAGGCAGGACAAACCCCGAGGTACTTAGTTGCCCTACTTTGTGCTGTATCGAACATGGTAGAATGGTGTTTCTGTCAAGCTTGTTACGCTCGAATATCGAATTCCGCACGCGGCCTCACGTACGCGCCAAGCATTTTAGGAAACATTAAAGCGTCGAACTTCCAGAACGCTCTATGCAGGAGGCCGAACTGCTGCTTTGCACCCTTTTATAACTTTTCAGTCTATCTCAAACGGCCAAGATCAGCTTGCACGAGCATAAAGAGACTACACTAATGATAAAGCCGCTGTAAATGTGTGGCCTTAGTCGGTAGTTGTGAGTACTCTAATGGTGTGTGCTGAGAACTACTCTTGGTGGCGTTGGACTGCAGCACGTTCGCGACGAACAATGTGTATATTTATACAGATCATTCTGTAGGACTATGTGATCCTCCAAGGTGGGTATAATACACCATATATTTAGAGCATTTGCAAATAGTAGGATCTTTGAAGATAACACTCTCGCGTGATCATTTATGAACACCACAAACAAGTGTGGCCCTGAAGTATACCGCACTGGACTTCGGTCTGTTGGGATAGGGTGCTGCGAACCCTTACATTCAAGGACTGTTGAACGAGAAACTCGCCTATTCAACCCAGAATGTAATCGCTGATTCCTTGAATCTGAAACTTGGGCGATATTCAAGACCATCGAATGCCTTTGAAAAGTCCAGATAAGCGGCATCCATTCCTACACCCGCATCCCCAGATTCCGCCAGTATTCATGACAAATCAACAGGCTAGTAGTACCTGATCGATTTAGGCGAAATCCGTGCTGCACCGGAAAGAAAATTGGGTTACTCTCCAGGTACCCCATGAGTGTCTCAGCTACAATAAACTCTGTGATCTTGGTGATTACAGAAATTAGTGTTATCGGGTGATAATTCGTTGGTTCGGCACGACTACCACTTTTGTGCATTGAAGTGATGCTCCCGTGCCTCCAAATCATTGGGACATGCATCTCATCAAGGCATCGCCGAGAGAGTATTGTCAACGGTTTATCTGGTTACTGCAACAACTTTCAGCACATTTTAGCTAATGCCGTCTAGACCAGGGGAGCTGTACTTGCGCAAAGACATCGGCCGTTTCGTTATAGCTGTGGTTGTAAAGTATATTTGATTAAGGTCTGATGGTGGCTTGCTCTGCGTAAGCAGGATGTATGATGATTGTACACCTTGGGAGGTACGGTCAACTTGTTGTGTAAGAATGTTGGTCGCCTCTTGTACAGTTTATGCCTACCCGCATGTTTTGTGCAGCGCATCAACTCTGTGCTTAACAAAGAGAAGTTTGTTTACGTACTTACATAACAGCTTGGGGAGTGCATCAGTATTAGTACCAAGTCTTGTTGGTTCTTTACTTTATCCTCCCGGACGAGTTTGATGCAGTGGTTCCTTCGTGTTGTATAAACATACCAAAAGTCCTCGGTCGGAGGGGTGGGAGTGCCATGCCAAGTTCCTCAACGCCATGCACTTCCAGGTCCTTCCTCGTAGCAAGGACTTCATCTTTTTCGAACGGTGGATTTTAGTTTCTGATGTAATTGCCATGAGCCTGTTGAATCTGTTTACAATGTCCCCGCTGGCCACCTAAGGGAAACTTTCGGCTAGGAAAGATCAGATTGTTGAACTAATTAGGTCACACAGGTTATCATAATTGGTTGCGAAGTGAGATTACTGGGTAGCTTCCCTAAGATATTCTGTGTACTACATGTACTGGAAAACTAGTGTTGTATAATCGCTGCGGTCCAAACAGTGCACGTTGTTACTAAGTCGACCATGAGTTCCTCGTTGGTAAAGCTGAGGTCTAACGTGGCCGGCTTGCTTCCACCTCTGGAACGTCTTGTAGAAATGAAATATAGGGTGTTTTATTAATCTGGTCCGGAGCTAGGAGCGGCTGTACTCAAGTGCTGACGTACACCAGTACGCTGACTTGCCAACTGTCCAATGGCCCAAAATGCTTTGATGGCAGTGCTGAGGTGCTACACAGAGACATGATATGTGTGCCTACGATCGCAAGTCAAACCGAGACGTTCGGCTAGAGAATTGAACGTTAGCAAAGACAATCGCCGCAATCGACCTATCATGCGTGGATCGCAGGGCAAGACCAAGCGAACGCACGCAGGTCAGCTGTGGGAACTGAATCTTGGCCAGACACCACAGTCGAAATCGACCTGTCATGCGTGGATCGCAGGGCAAGACCAAGCAAACGCATGCCGTTCGGTTGTAAGAACCGAACCTGAACCAGACAGCACAGCCTCACTGGACGTGTCATGTTTTGATCGATCGATAGTCGGCCTTCACCCAGATGAAAAAGCAGCAAAAGGGTTCCCTGTGAACTGGTTAGTGGATCGCTTTGCGTGCAACTGAGAAAAACAGCCTGGTCGTATGTGATGACTGGTCGATGTGCGCCGTATTGCTGTCGTCTCATGACTGGCTTCCAACCAACCCGTAAGCTTTTATTAGGCTGCTTTCACTGTTAAAGGGAATCATACTGCCGAGAGCACATTGTAAGGTTACAGTGCTATTCGCTTTACGGTGTCGATTGCGTGTGTGTTACAGCTTAAAATTCACCCTTCATTGGTGAATAAAAGCGAATTCTTGACTTCAGTTGACGTGACAATGCTCTTAGCTTTCAGTCGGTCTCGACGCACTTGTGGCACCACTAGACAACACATCCATGTACTCGTAAATGCAACGATTGCCCTAACCGTCAGACCATTGTCAGTTGTACAAATTGATCAAGCCTTCGTTGGTGTTTATCGGGTACAATAGAGAATATACATTTAGTCATTTATCTACCTATATATACATGAAAGTTGTGAAATATCTGTAAATGTCAACAAATTAGATATTCGAAGTGCCATCCGTGGTTTTGGCTACAGCGAAGCATTCGCCGGATGGTGTTGGCGAGGATGCTAAGAAATGTCAGACACTGGTACTGTTAACCACTAACATACCGGACACACACTTGGAAAAGAAAAAGCGCCCAAACTTTTTCGACCAAGCAAATTAGCCCAGACCATCGATATCGCGATATGTTCTCACGTGAAGTGCTACGTTGCCGTGGGTTGGTTGTTGCCCAAACATGTTGCGTATCTTCACCATGCAGAGGGAACACCGCCTCATCGGTGAACGAAATGGAATACACGTCCAGAGTGTTTAAAGACAAACAGGCGAATTCCAGACGCTTCTGTAAATCACATGCGTTCAACACTTGCACCTGCAGTGCACTGTACCGCCGGAATCTTTTTCTTCCATATCCGATGCACAGCGTACGGTGGGGGTTTGCAGCGTTGTGTGAGTTGCCGAATGCTTGCATGGCCTCTCGCGCAACCACGCAAGCTGATACTTCATCCGTGCCTGCTCCAGGCCTTCCGAATTTTTGATGTTACGAACCACTAATTTGGTACTATTTACAGACATTTCACAC
This sequence comes from Dicrocoelium dendriticum, assembly GCA_944474145.2. Taxonomy (NCBI): domain Eukaryota; kingdom Metazoa; phylum Platyhelminthes; class Trematoda; order Plagiorchiida; family Dicrocoeliidae; genus Dicrocoelium; species Dicrocoelium dendriticum. Next base: position 199,674,748 of record OX104063.1, read on the forward strand.
CTTGCTTGTAAATATAGGTAAATAAATGAATAATTGTATATTCGCTATTGTACACGGTAAACACCATCGATGGCCTGATCAATTTGTACAACTGGCAATTTTCTGACTGTGAGGGCAATAGTTGCATTCATGAGTAAATTGGTGTGTTGTCAAGTGGTGCCACCAGTGCGTCGAGACAGACTGAAAGCTAAGATCATTGTCACGGTTTTGTGTTCGTTCAGTCAATGATAGCCTACTTCGACCGCCTTTAAAAGTATCTGTGGTGATAGTTTGATGCGTCACATATGCTAACCTCAGAGCATCCTTTCAATCATTTGTTTGGAGTGGAACAGTATTTTCAGCACTCTCGGACCACATCCTTTTTAGTTGGGTAATAATAGTATCATTGACGTTGTCTTATTGATCATGTCGGGGAGCGAGAACGGTCTTCGCGGATGTGGCGCCACTCTTTCAAGTCATGAGCTTGGGCCTGCGACCCGTCGGTAGACTGGATTTCCGGGACACCATGGACAAATGTCGATCTTTCGTCGCTTTGATTGCCGTATTCTCCTGGGTTTTGCTTCCTCTACCGTCGCTCACTCTGAGCGTGTTCAGGGAATATAAGAATGCCGCACGACGAATCACGAAGACCACGAGCTGACAAGAAGGTAATCACCACTTCGTCACCCAAATGAGCTGTCATCTGAAGTAGCTTTGGCTCGCCATACTTAAATGAGTTTGGGTTGTGGACAACGCGAAACAAGCTAGCTTGTTTGACGTGTATCCCCTTGCTTTGCATATGGATTCCCAACGTTTCAGCTAGTCCAGTAGTTCCTTTTTGATAAAGCTTGCGTTTGACTCAAGTATATTACATCCGTAAGGTTCTGCATCTTCTAGTTTTCATAATTTTAAATAGGAGATGGCTTCCACTTTCTGGTGGCTTGGTAGGCGGCGTTCTCAGAGGCGCATTGGTATTCTTGTCGTTTCTGTAGCTCCTTGGGTTAGTTACAGCGACGATGGATGCGCATGTTGTTAGACTTCTGGTGGTGTTAGATAAACCCGAATGCAATGTGGTATCATGGAACACAGACACCCCCCCCCCGCGGAAAAACCGCTGTCTGCGAGGTCGCTAGGGTTGACAATGACGCAGGCGCTGGCTCATCATCTGCACCGTTGCAGTGGTCTGCGGACTCACCGCTTTTGGTTAACATTGCATCACTGCACATGAGGAAGCTAACTCAGCTGCACTCAGACAAGGCAGGTGGATCTGACAGGTTGTGTGTTGTTGTCCTCAAGCACTTTATGGATTCCTTGACGCTGCCTCTGACTGAGTTGTACTCAATGTGTCGAAATCAAAACAAGACCGCGAATCGTTGCATTGGCAGCGTAACGTTAGTGCCGAAGAAAGGGGCGGCTAGATATCGACCCATTACAAACACTTCGGCGGCTTTGAAGGCTTTTGAGAAGCTTATTATTGAAAGTATGCTGACCCAAATCCGTTTGTATACAGAAGTACAACTTACACACAAAACGCATTGGTTTGTCTAGCACGTACAGTGTTGTTATCGCTAGATGGGAAGAACAATTACACACGTGCCTGCTTCTTTGAATACATTAACCCCTTTGATTGTGTTATTCATCAGTTGCTGTTGCGAGATCGACTAACTGCGGGTATTCAATCTTCCCGTATCTCCTTGCTAAATGCTTATTTCTCCAAACGTAATCAGGTCATCAGGTTTACCACTAGAAGCTCCTGCCCACTTATCATAGCTTACAAGATTTTCAATGGGGTAGTCAGTGAACATTCTTATTCTCTACCTACGTTAGCACAGTATCTACTCCTAAAGAAACAATTTTGCTAAAACATGTTGATGACGTAACCATCGGCAAAGCCTATTCACAAAACAGAAAACCGATAGGATCCTGGAAACTACCGGCTGGTTTGCTCAACGTCGATCATTTGCATGATCATGCAGACGATTTTTAAACGGGTCCTTTTGCTTCATCTCGAGGCTCTGGACACTATTACTCCTGCTCAACACGGTTTTCGCAGGGCACGCTCTTGTATCACCAAACTACTTGTTGCTCACGAGCAGAGAAAGAGGTCATTGGATGCCGGCAGTCGTCTTGAGGTTGTTTTTGTCGATTTCGGTAAAGTATTTGATAACCTTCCTGATGGATATCTCCTACTGAAGCTCATGGGAATTGGCTTCTCCGGGAAGATACTCCACTGGATCGTGAACTTTTGAATGGCTGTAGCATGCAAGTAAACATGAATGATACCCGCTCGGCTCCTGTTTCTATGATCAACGGGATCCTGCAGGCCTCTGTCTTTAGCGTTGAGCTCTTCAGAATCTTCATCAATGATCCGCTATCAGAGCTCCAAACAGATTGTCTGATAAACGCTAATGAGCTGAAGCCGTGGCTGGAGGTGTATAAGCTTTAAAATTCTGGCGGCTACATGCAAAGCTAGACCGGTTGCACAGCTGGGCAGTAGAGTAGCAGCTACCTACAAATCATGCAGTGTTTTGTTCTTCAGGTTGGTGCCTCTGATCCCTTTGGTACTTGTCCCTTAGGAGGTCTTCTGGTCAGGGACGCAACATTCGAGAAGGGGTTTGGAATGCTTGTTTCGCCAAACCTTCTCATAACCCAGGAAGCCTTAACAAGATTGCCGCTGCCAATGGGACGTTCTGTATTATAAGCAGACCTTATCCCTAGTGACCACGTAGATATACGGACTTATTTTCAGCTCTCATGTGCGTCCAATTTTTGAATACCGGTTACCAGCATCCTATACTCTCAAGAAGTCCGAATGAGATCTGATGGAGAAGGTTCAGAGGCAGGGATCTAAACCGGTCTTGGCGTTTCGGAGCCTGTCGACAAGAGTACGAACTCTCATCAACTTCAAATAAGAACCCGTTCTCCATGAAATGTCGTCAACGTCGTGGTGACTTGATTTACATCCGACCTATTCTACAAGGTGAGGTGGGGAATTGGTTGCTGAAGCTCTTTCACCTTTGTGCGGAAAATTCTAAACAGGATGACTGTTGAAAGCTATCTAAATCGAAGAGGCTTCGGGTTCGTTCCGATGTTGCTTTTTCAACTCGTGGGGCAAAACACTGGAACAATCTACCTGAGCTTGTCATCAGTGTAAATGCGAAGTGTGCTCAATAGGAGATAGTGCATCAAACAGCGCCAACTCATACTGCAAGTCCACGCAGGCCACTAGCATCTTCGAGGACCAGCACTTAATGAGCTCGGGTCCCCTGATCGAAGTCAACACAGCACTCAAAGATCTGTTGCGTCACACCAACTCACGGTTCCTTCGATTCGTTGAGGCTCTCGCAATAAACCGCAGTAAACCGGTGCTTTGCATCCAAAAGCATTTGTCAGTCAACCTCAGATTGCCATGGATCTTGTAGCACGTGTTCCGTTGTTTATCTTATCGTTTGTTTTCATGTTTGTTTGCAACATCTAACCTTTATAAGGCCGAGTTACTGTATTCAACACTGACAAGACGGTACGAAATGAGTGCATCTGCCGGTATTCGTCTTCTCACTGTAATTTTCAACTTTCTGAATAGAACTAATTGTTTTGAATGGAAGAATGCTTCAGACATTTGCAAGGCACCCAGTTACTGCGCAAGCATGGTTTATTTTGTGGTTACTGCGACCGCAGTCATCTCGTATGAAATGCTGTGACTCAAAAACTCACATCACCCCTGCAGCGAGCGAGGAGTGATGGAGCTGACAAGGGATATTCTTTCTGATCCCCTACGACCCAATGAACCAATGAAACAATGAGCAATGACTTCAAAGACTGTTGGACTGCATGATAAACATTGTTAGTCTTACCTTCAGAGGATCAAGCTGAACTCGTATCGCTTCATATCGATCAACCATGCTTTGTAAATGTAGCACCATATTTTGGTAATATGTGTACTGCGTGGGTGGCAACAGAAAGGGATAGAGTAACAGTGAGAGATAAGTGTAAAGATGCAGATCTAGTGGGCAAAGTAACGTGACCACAAGATGAATAAAAAACAAAAAGGGCGTTTTTAAGTGAACATGGTCCGTTGTTCGCCCCACAGACTCGCGGTTCCGATGGTGGTTCTGGTCAGGTTTTCATCCTAACAGCGCAAGTTGTGGGATCTCTTTGCGAAATTTTCACACACCTCTCATATGATTTTATCAGATAGGACAAATGGGGTTCGTAGAATCGATGAACAGTGAACTACCACCGGTAAAAAGCAGGTACCTGAGGAGTCCCTTAGGAAGATTGGGCTGAATACTGTAGAAACGAAATATATCTGGATCATCAGACTAAACATGTGCGGGTTTAAATGCTCTGCAGCACGATGATAGTGTGGAACGAGGATTTAATATAAGCGTAAAAATAATATAAGGAGCAACTATAGAAAATATATGCCAGGAACACAATAAAAGTAAAAATGCTGATGGGTGTATTGCTCCCTTGTTTACATGTGACACCAAATCCAGTATGAGTATTTTATGACGATCTTCCACACTAGCACATTTTATGTATCGAAGTGGTGGAAGCTAAGGACAACATCCAACCATTTTCTTGAAAATACCTGGTGTAGGGGAGGAGACCACAGAGTTTGGGAGGGAGTTCGATGGTTGGTAAACCCGAACAGAAAAACGGTTCTGTCAGCATTCTAGACTGCTGTATTGTATACTTAGTCGCTAGCAATTACTTCAGAGGCTGGTGTTATGGCTAAGCTTCAGTAAATGGTGACATCCGTGGTCGAGATCAGTCAGTATCTGGTACATTAGTATGAGATTACCACTAAGCCGTCTGTAGCATCTGTGGAAAATTTCCAGTAACTTCAGTCTCTGTCGATATAAGAAATTGCGTAGGCCCTTAACGTACTTTATTTCCCTGCTTTATGGTGCCTCCAGCTCCTCGGAGTCGTACCTCAACAAAGGTTGCCAAGCTTGGATAGCCTACCCAACCTGAGAGCGCATGGAAGATTGATGGGTCAAATCTTCCGAATGCACTCCGCAGCAAGCCGGCGTGCTGGTTTTCTCTTTTCGCAGCTACCTCAGGCATCTGTGAAAATTTAAGGTCATTCAGTGTAGGTTCACCAAGGTGGTACTCCTTGGAACTAATCCGCAAACTGCATGCCCCACGCCTATGTATTTGGGAAAAGGGGTATTTGAGTAATGCGACATTTTTCTACATCGCATGGTAGAATATTCTGAGTTAACCTGTTCGAAGCCGTGTTAAGGTCGGGCCGGAGCCCTTCGTGGTCCTCCGGTCCTCTCATCGCCCGCGATATCTTGCTGATGTTGTAGCAAAAATATAAGCCGTTGAAAGTAGCATATCGGTACCAAAACAGCAATTATAACCCGTAAAACATTCTTGATCGGTCGATTATTCCAGCTCTTAACACAAGCAATAGGAAGAGAGTAAGCGTACACCAACCGACCAATGAAAACTGAGTACATCTCATTGACTTCGGCAGGTCATATCATCTGCAAAGGATAAGAAATCGGAATCAACTGCCTTCGCTAGAATAGGCGAGGCCTTAGAACAAAACCTTGCGGTACACCGTACTCGACATCTATTGTGTCGGAAATGGCTTCCAGGATTCTCACCTCCAACCGACGTTTGTGCAGTAACCTACCCATAACATCCAGGACTTTCTGACCAATTCTATAGTTCCGAAGCATGTGCATGAGAATGCGATTATCTAAGTGATCTAACGCTTTTAAGAAGTCCAAGTAAATGACATTGGCCCCTACTCGACCAGCAACCGTTTCAGTCCAGTTGTTGCGTGCAATTAACAGGTTACTAATACCTACGCAGTTTTGCGGAAGCCATTTTGATCCGGTGCATTTATGCGATGGATTTCCAGATACTGCATCTGTGTATCTGCGATGATTGATTCCATAACTTTGGAAAGAACACGAAGCAGAGTTATGGGGCGGCAAATGGCGGGATCAACGTGATTACCTCCCCTGTGCATAGGAGTGATGACCTCGCGTTTCTATATTGGTAGATTTCTGTTCGCTTCTAAAAGCGGATAGAAAGTGGCCAGTGGTTCTAATAGATCACTGACTGTCGTTTGCACAGCATTCTGCCGAATTTTACCGACTTCAGGAGAACTGTTGGTACGCAGGGATAACAACATCTCTAACACAGCTACTGCAGTAAAGCTGGTGTTGGATTAACCTACCCGTGAGACAATAGAAACAAGATTCAGGCTGGTTACCCCTTGGAACATATGGGAGTAATAAAGCCGCAAGACATTGGCTGCTTTCATTGCTGATCGTGCATACCCTTCAGTAGTAACCAGTGCTGATATTCCGCACTGCACCTTAAGTAGGCTAATGACGTGTATTCATAAGTTCGCGGTTCGTGTAGAATAGCTTCATTAGTTCTTGATCATGTGTCACTTTGTCCTCGTGGATAAATTCCCACAAAAATTACGGCGTTCTACGTAAACAGTCTATTGTTCGGCATTAAAACGGTCCTGGAAAAGTTGCCATGTGCAATCCCTAATGCCGCATTGCTTCTCAGATGCTTCGGAAAATGGACACGGAGCGGCTGTTGAGCTAGGATCATCGACCGAAAAAATCCGATTTTGTCTACCTTCATTATGCTGAGGTGGCGAGTTTCGCAGTTACAATACCGCGATTAGAATTAACAGCGGTGGTGCTTGCCCTCCGGTTAGCCATTCAAGCAGTTCAAGAGTTGCGGCTAAAGGGATCCTTGATACTTTGGACGGACTCGATGGTGCTACAGCTGAATCGTTCTAAAGGCATCAGCAGTACGCCGGTACGCAATATCGAAGCTTCGCTGCCGCGCAACCACCACCTGTTGCACGTGGGCTAAAGCTACTGCGAGAGTCGCCCTGCCCCTACGCAGGCTCGAACCCGCGCCGTCAGATTACAAGGCAAGCATGTTACCTTTAGGCTACGGGCCAGCCAGAAAGTTCACAACTTTCGTTGCAAACAAACTATCCGAGGTGCAGTGGAGATAAGTCGAAATATTGGTGAACCATGGAGATATAGCCTGTCGTGAACTGCGAGTGAATGATGAAGTCCAGCTGAGAAAATGGCTTGACGAGCCTATTTTCCTGCGTGTCGAAGAAGTCCATTGGTCCAAGACACCGGAAGTTTTGGGCGAAATTCCGAACGAGTGGCTGAAGGAGGAATGCGTAATTGTCAACTGTGCCATATTAACGAACAGTTGGTTGTCCAGGCTCACAAGCTGTAGTAGCTGGGTCAAGCTGAAACGACGTGCGGCTATATTGCTGATTTAAGCGGCATTTGATGAGAAGATGCGGGAGTTGTTTGCGTAACCTGACTAAGGATTTTTTGACATTGTCCGAAGTTAACGAAGCGGAAGTAGAAGTAGTGCGAAATGAGCAACAGCTATTCTTTGATGATGAGAAGAAAGTACTGGCAAAGAATCGACTGAACGAAGCAGTCAGGTGTTTGAAACGTCAAATGGTTCGTTGAAAGGGCTGTACCCATTCTTCTTAACGGTTTTCTATGAGTGGGTGGTAGATTGAATTGGTCACAATTACCGCATAACGCTAGACATCCTGTCCTGCTTCCCGGCCAACATTTTGTGATTAGGCTGATTAGTATAGATTGTAATGAAAGAAATGAACATGTCGAAGCATCCCACGTTCTTTCCGAATCGTATCAGCGCTGCTGGATCCTGTGTGATGTTTTAGCACTTTGCAAAGCGTTGAAGGATTGCGCACTCTGTAAGATCTGGAAGTCTCGGCTCTATGAGCAACAGATGGCCCCTCTCATCAAAGACCGTTGTGTAACATACTATCCAGCTTTTACCGCTGTCGGCATCAACTATGTCGGATCATTATTAGTAAAGGAAAAACGAACAATGGGGGAAGCGGTACTGTTCTATCTTCACTTTTCTCTCAATGAGGGTCGTACATGTCGAAATAACACACACTATGGATACGGACTCTTGCCTGCGCGCCTTTTCAAGATTTGGGTCGCGACGTGGAATATTACTGAGAGTGCATGGTAATAATGGACAAAATGTAAGGGGAGCCAAAAGTGAATTGGAAACCCTTATTCGATCTTGGAACTATTTTCAGCTGCACTAGAAATTGAACGAAAGGAATTGCGAAAGGGCCTTTAACCCTCCCAACGCGAGTCATCGTGGCGGCACTTAGGAACGCCTGATCCAATCAATACGAATGATTCAAAGAGTGATACTTGGTAGGTAACCAATCAACGATGAAATTCTTCAGACAGCAATGGCTGAGATGGAAAGAATACTGAACCAAAGACCCTTGATACCCAATCCAGGTCATCCCGACGAGTACGGCACTATATTGCCCAGTCAAGTGTTGACTTTAACAGCTGGCAGGATCCTGGACCGGAGCAGACACAGTTTCCCAAAGGACTGACAAATCAGTGCTGACAGTTGCAGCATGTCTCATGAATTTCGGAAACAATGATTATGGTATTAATTGCCGAGACTACAGGCTCGTCAAAAGTGTCATGCGAAGAGGCACAGTTTAAGGATAGCTGACTTAGTCTCCGATGTACTCATGCCAAGGGGTCCGTGGCCAAAGGGCATAATCGAAGTGGTGAAAACTGGGCGCGACGGACTGCTTCGGGAACTTCTGGTACGTACGAAGAAGGGAACGTTTCTCAGAAAAGTCCAGAAAGTATGAGTACTGGAGGAAACTTTAAATGAGGACAGTGCCCAGGAACAAAAGAATACGAAAATCGCTGGGGGAATGTGTATTCCTAATTCACCAGTCATTGATACGGTGGATTCCTGAATCATCAGTGTAGCTTTGCTGCTATCTAATTAGAAATAGTAGATTTTTTCACATTTGTATATCCACAATAGTCGGACAGCTCAACATTACTGAGCATATTTAAAATCTTAACTGATGTACGACCCATTTTACCAGTTCTGCCTGACAACTCTCTGCACAACTCAAACATCCGTACATTTTGTTTCAACGCACCACTTATTACATAATAGAATGGGTTCATGCTGCTCGAGCAGAACAAGTGGAATCACATTTGTACGAGTCCGTTCACTTATTCGTAAGTGGCACATTTCTATTTTACGTTATAGTCATGTATGTAGAACCATCGTTGCTTCGGTACAATTCGTTCCGCCCACTGCCCCTAATTCTCACAGCCCAGACCGTGCGGTTAAATAGGTGACGTCAGCTCACCATTAAATAGCGCTCTCTGCATTAACAATAGGGGTAGCGAGAAACACGTCGTGAGTTGTAGCGCCAGTCGTGTTACATTAGCGCGAATAGGCATGCGTTGACTAGAGCATGACGCTATTTGCGATCTGTGCCATGTTTGGCTACTTTCGATGAGAGTGTAGACAAAGCGACTACTGGCAATATATATATATATATATATATATATATATATATATATATATATGCTTGGCGGCATCCGGTTTCGGATTTGCCTGTCACTGTGGCCAGCCACAGGACGCCTGCGCATACAGAGGGATCATGGATGGCTTGCGCTGCACCACCCACAGCTCCATCCACACACCCCATATCCAGTGTAAACCCGAAGGAATAAGACCGGGAGGCATGCGGATGGGAACCACGTTTCATCAACGAAACCGGTCCACACTCCTTCACACGCAAACACAAGCACACTGTAGTTGGGGAATCAGTCGCACACAAGGCGGTGATTAGACTGTAGTCCGCTCCACACTGAGTGCATGGAACCACACTTCGAGCCTAAAACGGCCACAAGGACCGTGCACCCCGTCCCCTCCAGCAACGACCAACTGTCTCCTGGAGCCAGTATGGACGAGGTAGTGGGTAATAGACAGGTAGGCACATTGTCAACATGCACATCAAACGCAGCCACACCAGGGATATCAAGCAACAGCCAATCACTTGAAACGATAAAATGTAATAAAATAAATCGGATAATACATGCAGATACGAAGACATAACCCTTCAATAAATGAGCGTATAAAAGGATTACAAACTGGTCTGCGATAAGTTCAATAGGTCGGAAAACATATTTTAAAGAAATGCCACAAACGCGAAAATGTTATCGAAATTAACTACAATTAGCTTCAGCAAATTGTGAAGGTTTATAGAAGATAGTACAAGTAGACATTAATATGAGAAAGAAAAGCATTAGGACAAAACTGAAGACTCACCACCTGAAAGAAATAGACTTAGCAAACAAGCACGCAGTTAGTAACTCGAATGCAGCGTACTTACAAACGCTGCGCCGGTTCTGCCCACGTTCTCTGCAGGACCCGTCGTCGATTATGTGATGGTCCCGAGTGACCTCGCTCACAGCCCACTAGGCCTGCCTGACTTACGCACTCGCGACCGTATGTGCAACAGCACCATGCGCTCGATGTCGAAGGAGTACAACCCATCGGTGTTTGTCGCTTCCACACTTGTGGTTTCTTCTCTGCAAGTATGAGGTCTTTCTCCCGCACTTCGGCAATAGCCTTCGTGATCAGATCGCGCCATGCATGCCGATCAACCGCCTTCGATTCCCATGATCTGCAATCAAGATTAGAACGTGAGAGGCTCACTTTGATCATGTCCCGGTAACGTAACTTTGGTTTCCCCACATGCCGCTTCCCAGTACTCAGCTAACCGTATAATAGTTGTTTCGGTATCCGCGTTGAATCCATACGGCTCACATGAGCGAGTCACCTCAGGTGTCTCAGCAAAAGTATGCAGTCCGCTGCATACATCCCACTTTGTCGCAACACCTCCGTGTCAGTAACTCTGTCGCCCCATCTGCTGCGCAAAATCCCTCGCAAACACTGCTGGTGGAACCGCTCGAGATATTGCACATCCCGATAGTACATCGTCCACGTTTCACTGCCGTATAGAAGAACAGATTGCACCATAGATTTTTACACCATCAGCTTCGTGCCAATGGTAAGCTGATGTTTGTTCCACACTCGGTACTCAAGCTTCCCGGATGCTGCCGCTGCCTTCGACACGCGGATACGTAGCTCACTGTGTATCTGCTGATCAGTCGATATCACACTCCCAAGGTAGCAGAAGCGGGAGGTGGTCTCCAATACTTCAGCACCAATGCTAATTTGCGGCAATATTGAAGATTGCACCTCCGGTGAAGGCTGAAAGAGACAGACAGTTTTGCTTGTGTTGATGGTGAGCCCGAATTTGGCCGCTGTCGAAGCCAGAGCACTAGTCATGTTCTGCAACTCATCCGCACTATGCGCAAACAAAGCACAGTCGTCAGCAAACAGCAACACACGGATAGTTGTCTCACAGACTACGGTTCTTGCACTGAAACGACGGATGTTCAGCAACGCACCATCAATACGGTGCTCCACACGAACACCGTAAGCACAAGCGGCATCAAAAGCACCAGACAACATTGTATGAAGATATATATTAAACAGGACAGGAGCTAAGACACCGCCTTGCTTTACACCAGAGACAACTGCAAAGTCATCCGAGGTCTCTCCACTCAGCTGCACCCTCGCTCGCATACCACTGTGCAGACAGTTAATTAAACTTACAAACTTATGCCGGCAACCAAACTTACCCAACATCAGCCACAATGCCTGGCGGTTCACCGTATCAAATGCCTTGGTGAAATCAACAAAAAGCGAGTACAACGGCTGGTGTCGTTCTCTGCACTTCTCCTGTAAGTGACGAGCCACAAACACTATATATATATATATATATTCAACACTATACCAGTTACCAACTACTTGGCTGAGGGCCACAATACAAAAGAAGAAAAAGATAGCATGCAAGGGAAAACAACAGTTAGCGTAAAAGTGTCTCACAGCAAGTGCGCCATTGCGTACGGTCCTTGGCCATATCCTCCAGCGCTTGTAACCAGGTGTGCTCGGGGTCCTTTGCTCCTCAACGCGGGAGCCGGGAACGTCCGACAACAGCCAGCTTTAACACTTGCGCCTCAACACATTGGATCCAAGTTTTATACTTACCTCCTTTTTGTCGCTTCCAAGCCATGCCTGTGCTCGCAAATGGGGCTCGTCGTGGTATCCGCTGGGTAGGCACGCGAAGCACATGGCCAAGCCAGCAAAGCCTCCGCAGTGGGATGATGCTATCAATCGATCGACGGAATTCGTTAGGTCTGAAGACTCGCTGACGGATTTCCTTATTACTGATGTGGTGCTGCCATCGAACACCAGCAATACATCGCAGGCAGCGGTGACAGAAGACAGATAGCCGCTGAACATCGTTAATGTGAATAGGCCAAGTCTCACAGCCGTACAGCAGGATCGCTCGTACCATAGCATTATACACTCGTCCCTTGAGAGCGAAGCTGTGATCACGACGAAGCCACAGGTGATAAAGCTTAGCGAAAGCGACTCTAGCCTTAGAGACACACAGCGAGATCTCATCTGTCAAACCGCCAGTACTAAGACAACTCCGAAGATAAATGAATTTGTTGACCATTTCCAACGGATCCCCCGAAAAGATGAGAGAAGGACCTGCGCTTGGCCCGTCTTGTAACAGGACCTTACATTTGGAAGGGGCAAAGCTCAACCCAAATTGGGCGGCGGACATCTCCAGTATAAGCTGCATATGCTGGACGGCTTGGGAGGACTAGCAAATCACAGCGGTGTCATCGGGGTACTCTAAGTCCCGAAGGTGGTCACCAGAGAGCAGTTCAACGCCGCAAGAATCAGAGTTTTCCATGGCAGTATGCAGGATCTCGTCCATGGCGAAGTTGAACAAGAATGGAGAGGCTGGGCAACCCTGTCTAACACCGCTAGTGATACAGAAAGGGGGCGAAATTCCTTCGTATTCTATCACGCGGCCCGAAGTTTGATGGTAAATAGCACGGAAAATGCTGATATACTTCTCAGCTACTCCCCACTTCAGTAACAGGTCCCACGGAGTCAATCTGTCAACAGAGTCAAAAGCGGCTCGCTTATCCAAGAATATGACTATAGTTGGTCGACTGAACGTGTGGCGATGTTCAAGTATCTGGTGGATCATAAACATGCGATCGATGTAACCGCGACCCGGGCGAAATCCAGCTTGTTGGTCACGCAGGTGCTGTTCCCGTAAGCAACTGAGCTTCCGTATGAGAAGGGCAGCGAGCAGTTTGGATGCGACACAAATGAGGCTGATGCTACGATGGTTGGAGCAAATGGTCCGGTCTCCATTTTGTAAACAGGTACAAGATCCGCTAAATTACAGTCGGATGAAATGGTTTCAGTAGTCCAAATCTTTTGGAACAAAGATGTCAGTTCGCGAATGAGAGCAGGACCTCCATATTTGAAGAGGGTAGGAGAAAGTTCATCTGGGCCAGGTGACTTGAGGCGCTTCAGTAGGCGAAGCTCATTGGAAACCTCAGCCTCTGTCGGTGGAGAAATATCCAAGCACCGAGGAGCACTGTGAACCCCGGAAGATAGACTCGGTTGCGCTGCTGGTCAGTTGAATTGATCTCCAAAGTACTCTGCCCATCGTACGAGACGACGGTGACGACTGTGAATTAGTTCACCGTCATTTTCACGCAATATCTCACTCAGTGTTGGTCTCCTGCTTCCCGTGGGGCGAATAAGTTGGAAGAGTTTGCGGGAGTTTCCTGATGAGGCTGCCCGCTCCATCTCAACGACGCGCTGTGTCCACCTAACCGTGATCCTTCCTGAGGAGCTGTCTGAGCTCAGCATCTGTGGTTCTGCGTACTGCGTTGTACTCAATGACAGAAATTGTTGATGAGTTTCCATTAATTGGAGAGACTCTACGGAGATCCAATGACTAACAGCTCATCTAGTGAAGCCACAGACCAGGGTAGCGGATTTTCGTAAGGCGCTCTGGATTTGTACCCAATGTGTCTCAACATCGGAGGATAGAGAACGTAGGTTGTACGTTAATGTGTTCTGAAATGCGCCGAGAACCTTTGGAAAGGCGAGCTTGTCTGTGTCAAACCGTTTCTGTCGACGCTGTTGGGTACCTCCAAAGCCCAGAATGAACTTAGCACCCACGAGCGCAAGATCCGAAGTCAGGCAAGTGTTCCATATTGACTTGCAGTTCGTTATACAGCTCCGCCAAGGGTAACTAACAGCGATGTGGTCAACTGGCATCCAAGATTGTCCAGGCGCCGGAGGTCACCAGGTGGCTTGTTAGCGCCAGGTATGTCTGAAATCGGTACTGTAGAGGAACAAGCCGCGGTCGGCGCACAGTTGCAGGAGTCGATCGCCGTTGTCCGTCCTGCGAGTACCGTGGCTAGGTTGACCCCCAAGTTCGCGCTCGTGAACCTCTAGTCACCCGACCTGAGCATTTAGGTCATGGGCGAGTATCACGATGTCCTTGCGGCGTTTCTTGCGGAGGAGGTCGGTGAGTTGGCGGTAGAACTCGTCTTTAGCTTCGTCCGGGCTGCAGTCAATTGGAGCGTACGCCGCCAGAATGAATAAGCAGCGCCTACTAGTCCCGTGGCTGGAAGATCACATTGAGCTTTCCAAGATGACTGCACAAAGACCACTGTTGACCGGGAACCAGTCAATGAGCGCTGCCTTAGCACGCGCGCTTAACGCAACTCCTACGCCGGCACAACTAGAGGCTGTCGCTGTCGCATCTCCAGATAAGCGCCAGGTGAATGCGCAATTGGAACTTGAGGAGGGTGAGAACAATCGCAGCCTTGTGCTGGAGTCTTGTAAACGGGTTTCGGTTAGACAGCAAACGTCGATCGTGAGCGTTTCCAAGCTTTGCGCAAGAGCAGCTTGTGAATCAATCTGCATGAGCGTTCGAACATTGAAAGTAGCTAGCTTGAAGAGCGAGCGGCGTGCAATAAAAGCCTTGCTGTTGGTATTGGAATGTGTACGATCGGTTTTGAGTGGTTCACTGAGGAGGCCAGAGGTACCGTTTTTATTTGCAATGCACTTTTGGAGACTCGAAATTGAAGGCGGGTTGCCAAGAACAGGAGGGTTGAATAAACGTGGAACGAAGAACGTGGTTTGCGGTGCGATAGAGTGAGGTTTAGCATGCCCGGCTGCCAACACCCCAGCCAAAGTGAGAGAGTTCAGAGAGCGAGAGACGTGAACAGAGTGGTAGATCCATCATTTCAAATGTTGTGTGAGCATACTGCTTCTCGGTTGCCCAGTCTGAGGAAGGGGGTTGGCTTAGTGAGCCCCACCCAGAACCTTTGGGAATAGGGGCCTGACCCGCCAGACATAGCAACAGCCCGCCTATGCCACATCACGTGCGTTGGTGGACACCTTGTGTACAAGGTTGTCCTACTTGGCGAAGACAGTCAAGCCTGGTTTAGACGGCTGCGGCCTTCAAGATTTGAACTGTTCCGTTCGTTATTATCGTCCGTGGCTACTTGCTCATGTTGTCCTCTTAATGCAGTGAAACAGATTTCGTCCATAACTGGTGTCACGCACAGTTATCCTACTATGGGCTGTTAGGAACCATAGTGTACTAGGCAGAGGCTGACCGAAGTAGTTCTGACACAGGGCTCCATGATTTCACCCTTGCACGGAACTGGCAGACATAGATCCAGAACTGTCGTTCTGCTACAATTTCGGAGACTGCGCATACAACATCAGGCGTGATTGCACAATCCTAACTTCAAACACAACCATGTGCGAAGAATTTATAAGTATGAGACGATTAAGCGTTTCTTCATAAATCAAGATGCATGGTATAAGATTCTTAGATAGATTAATCCCGGTATCCTTACTAGTTTAAATGTCATGAAATGTTGATTTTACCCTTTTGATACTGCATCAATTAAGTTTCCGTTGTCTGAGGTTCTGCTGTTGGATCTTCTGGTGCAATGCTTGCTATAAAATGTTCTCTGCCAAATCGTTGCAAGATCACGCTTGTTTCACTTTGCGCACGTTCGACACTACAAAATGCATCTTGTTTGGCATTCAGTGACTACCTCTCCTGTTTCCTATCTCGTCGGTCTGTTGAAAGCGGAGGGAGTGGTTGCCAGTCTCGACTAAGACTGCTAACATTTCGAGCACCGTAGGCTGAACTACACAATGAACAACTGGCCATTGTCAAAAGAGCAAGAAAGAACGACATTTCGACAGGATAATCTGAATTCAATTATTTCGCATACTTTTCTCGGCCGTTTACTTGCGCTTAGCGGATTGGATAGATTTCATACAGAGGTAATTAGGGTGTATTATACACCAGGCGCATTCATATAGCCGCTACCTGATGACATGTTCGTCGTAGTACACAGTGCTGAGCAAGCAGAACAACTACTGTTGGCTCTAAGCAAATGTGACCCCGCAGTCGAATTTCCAGTTGGGAACGAATCTTACAAGGCCTTCCAATTTTAGATGTTTGCTTAAAAGAAACCTAAATGGTACACTACCCTAAGTTTAACATTTAGCGTCCTGTGACTTACAAACGAGCTCCGGTTCGTGCCATCTTTGTGATAGCTCGCCAGCTATGCTCTGAGGAAGCGATTGTACCTGAGCTGCAATGCGTCTCCTCAACAGTACGCGAAAATGGACGTCTGAAGAAGTTCCTAGCAAAGCAGTCAAACGGGAACACGAAGATCGGGAGCTAACGGGTGCCCGACCTCCCTAAGGAACAAATGTTCATAACGATGACATTCAAAGGAGACTAAAATGACAGGAGATTCCGATATCGCCTCCGTCAATCGATAACATGGATAGGACGCTGCTGAGTATGTGGTTTTGGCATCAAGTTAAGAAGTTGCTGTTTAATTCCACCCCGCACATGCCAGCTACTTGTGCTTCACCATAGGGGCTGCTTGTTTATTGTGCTGTTGCAAGCACTGTAAATACGTTGTAAGCATGCGTTGTGGAGCCAATGTTATCGTCCAACGAGGCATCAGGATCTCGCTGCTTTCTGATTACAAGATGTATCTGCGTAGCTTGCATGTCGGTAGCAATGCGTGCAATAATGTCTGCTTGCTTGGCTGCCTGTAACGGTTGTCTATATCTGGGTTAGCGTGTACCGATCCCGCTGTAAATTATTTACAGAAAGTTGCAAGGACGTCGGTAAATGAGAGGACAGTGTTTGGCTGGTTTCCGTATTTACCTGAATTACCCGAATGAACTTCGTACGCCGCAAGTATTTTTTGGCCCTACCGTGCTGGCTTTGGCGATGATGCGGCATTTAGCACTACGGCAGTTTTTGTAGCTAAGTTCTATGTTTCGTTGTCGAGTGATGCGATTGCTAAAGCCTTGAGGCTAGCAGTCGAGTCACTGGATGTACTAGAGAAGTTCCATCTGCATTCATAATCATTTAAACGGTCCCATTTTGAGAGCCGCTTGTGACTTCCAGACTGGTGTGGATCACCGGCCTGGAGTACCTCTGTCCAATTCATGCGTTGATATTTGTATTCCATTAGGTGACAACTGGGTGAGGCTCCGCCAGCCTTCCCTTTGAACGGGCATGTGGTTTATCACGAAGCGCAGTGCTTGGACGGTATTAATTGTTACCATACGTCACGACTCTTAAAAATTCCGTCGCAGTCACAGTGCCCTTAAACTAAAGGAGCACAGGACAACTCTGGTGCCAGCCAAGTGAGAGTAGGAAGTCATATTTATTCTTCTTTGCTTCAGTTTCGCTGGAATGAAACGAAAATGAGTAGCCACATGGACTATAGAACCAGCAGGCTTATCGGAGCACATTTTCCATGTCTTCCGTTTCCCACTTGATGTAAACGACTAAAGTGACACCACAAAACAAGGCACTGGAATGCGCTGGTATGGCTAACATCATGGAGTAGTGCCAGGAGATAACGCAGTGGAAATCACATATATAAATATATATATATATATATATATATATATATATATATATGAGTGTAACCGCGTCCATTCAAACACCCTACATACACTGCAAATGACAAGCATTTGCATCCGTTATTTCTACCATTTCTTCACATTACCAGATAAGCTCAGCGATAAGTCAACGGCAGTTAATCCTTGGTACATCAACCCCTTCTTTCACATGGTATACCGGCGAACGCGGACAGCACACTATCCCTATCCACAAGGTTATTAGCAATGGATTGCTTTCCAGTGCTCCCACACATATTTGCCGCTCAAATTATCCGAGATTACAATGACTCACACAACCGTGACGCAAACACTGATTTCATCCTTTATGTTATGTTTTCACTACTCTTGAATAACGCCAGCTGGGTTATCAACAAACGATATTTCCTAAGCATGCTTGCACATTTGAACGAGCTGCATGCCATCCTCCCTACCGAAACGTGGTACCTCGCTGATATACTAGACTGTAATCCAATTACTCCCATCTTTAACACACGTTTCGTAAAGATCGCTGTAAAAGCAAAGGTGGAGAACGCTTCATGTAACTCAATCACACATGTACAACTGAATAGTCTGAACATCCACCAGTGACAAAGGTCCCTGATTCTCTCTGGTTTTCTGTCTCAGTGGCATCGGTTTACTTGCATCCTTATGCAACCCGCCAAATTCATCAACTATGGATGTTGTCTGTATCACCTCAGCTATCACTTTTGCATCGGAATTGACACACCAACAAACTGTAATTGTAGGGGATTTCAAAATACTGAAGATAAACTGGTCTTCCCAGACCTTCTTGTTTATACACAGGGCCTCCATCTAATCAGTCAGAGTTGGTGGGACACAGTGGTTCACTATATCAACTAGGTTGATAAACACATTACATGTGACGTTTACATTGGGTATGGCCAACGTACAGAGAAAGGTTTAAGAGAACATCCCTGGTAGCGATGGCAACACGATACTCTTAACCCTCACCGTTAAAATGGCCAAAAAACAAGCACCTCCTTCCTACTACACCAGCCGCAGTTTTAACTGGGAACCCTTCCGTCAAGTAATCCCCTCCTGCGATTGGGATGCTTTCTTTCTCTCCAACAATGCCTGTACAGCCGTGGAGCACTTCTATCATTAGGTTCAGCAAGCCATAACCCTCGTTGCTGCACTAGAAAAACGAATCAGTGACGTTTAAAAAGATGCAGCTGAACGTTCGATGAGTCAGAAATCCAGCAAACCGATCGCGCGCTAAACAGGATAGGATATTTGACCATGATTCCACAGATGCACAGACTCATCTCTGAAATCAAGCGTTTACGATTGATGGGGAGAACACATGAAGAGCAAGCAACCCTACGAATGACATGTAAAGCAAAAGAGCTGGTCAGATTTCCCCGTCGAAGAACCAACAAACGCTTTTCATTGATCACTGAACTAGTGGACGTCATCCAAGCGCCATCTGTAAAGCATTTAGCTCGTTCTTCTCCATCTCCATGAACCTTGGCACTAACACTATAATTACACTAAGGCTCCATCTGAAGTGCTATTGCTCTCCGCAATATCCACCAAGCAACACATTCTATTCAACCGTGCTCAATTCTGGAAGCTGATGGCATCTCCCATCCGCCATGAAACTGGGAGGGCCTGATATGTCACTGCTCCTTTGTATATGTTTGCCGTTTCACTGGGATCCAAGTACTTTGCAGATCAATGGAAAACTTCATTTATCAGCCCTCGCCACAAGGGCTGCGCAAAACAGGAGATTGACAATTACAGGCCAAGCCATAACACTCCTATAATAGCCAGATTATTCGTGAACTTGGTAAAAAAGTGTGAGGAATTTCATCAACTCACTGGAGCTGATAGACAGGTCCTAAAATGGTTTTCTTGACTAACGATCGTACACATTCTGGTAGCTGCATTACCTGAACTACATACCAGACTCCATTGACTCAAATATGCCATATTAATTCTATGCTTGGACATGCAGAAAACATTCGATCGGGTGCCTCACAAACGGTTACCGATTCAAATAGATTTGTTTGAGTTCCGGAACACATTAATTGGTTGGCTATCATGATACATGAACGGTCCCGCTAAATTAGTCATCTTTGGCGACTGTTGCTCTTCCCCGCGTCCACTTACCAGCTCGGTTGAACAAGGATGTGCGCCCGGTACATTAATTTTCCTTGTTTGTGTCAATAATAGCAGTTTGGTTAACAAACATGGCGTGCCGTCTTTATTTGTTGATGATATAACACTTTTCCGCAAGTACCGACGAGTTGAGCTTCCGAATTTACTACCAATCATGCAACAATACATTCCTTAGCTTGAAACTTAGTGCGAAAAGTGGATGATGACGTTTTAACCACAACAGTCAAGTATCATATGTCGCAGTCGCTTGACAAACAATGTACCTATCACACGTAACAGCGAGCGCATTTGTGTACGACGGTCTACCCGTGAACCGGATATTCTTGTACCTTCATGTCTCTTAGAACAGATTGAGTATCAGATAGCACGAGGCAGACAATCCTTCGCTAACATCTCTCGTAACATGCTTACAAGCACAGCTAATTGAACTATTTAAAATCTTTACTCGACCCATCTTGGAGTATCGGAGCATAATCTGAGGCAATATGGGGAAACCAGACAGAAGATTGATAGAAGGGCTTCAACACTCATTTACTAAGCATGTATTGGGAAAAATTCGATCATAAACGCTCGGGAGCGATGCCAGCAACTCCATCTCGATCCGCTTTGGCTTCGAAGACTAAAAGATAACTTGAGACCGCTGCACAATCTGGATCGTGCCAATACCCATTGCAATCGATTTACCTTAAAATGAAAGCAAAATTACACGCGGGACCTAGGTAATAATGACCTTAGCCTGATTATACCACGATGCAGGACAAATTTGCGGTTTAACTTTCGTCTCACCGTAGATACCTCTCTGTGGAATCGGCTGCCATTCACAATCATGTCGTGTGAGACTGTGTAATTCTTTCGCAGTAAGTTGGGAAGCCACCTCTACCTTGACAATATTATGTGGTTTTTTCGTGGGGAGGCTTAATTGAACATCCATTCAACGAAACAGTAGATCACATCTAATGGGTGTACTGCCACCACTTCACGCATTGTAATTAGTCCACAGTGTTTTCAACATACTCAAACTGCAAATTTGCCTTCTACCATCGCAAAAGACGAACATACGGGGCAAGTACCTTGCCAGGAATGCAGCCAAAGATAAGTAGGTAAATTGCTATTGCTCTTCAAGAGCATGACATCATCTGAGCGTGTAGATTCTGTGCCAAATATTGTCACAGTTCTTCACTTGCTGAGCACTGTGCCTATTATTTTATTATTGTAATTATTATTGTAATCATTATTATTATTGCTATTATTATTTTTATTTTTATTGTAATTATTATTGTAATTATTGTAATTATTATTATTTCTATTATTGGTATCATTATTATTACTATTACTATGGTTCATGTAGTATATTGTTTCGACCAAAGGCAATACTAACATGGTGCCTAAATATGCCACTGGTACTGTGCACCTTGGACCAATCACATATTGTGCGCTCGATATGTTACGGACTGCTCGGACAAGCGCTGGAAATTTGGCACAGAGACGCCGGCTACCGGCCGGGTCAGAATACCAACCAATAGTAACTCTTCCGACAAAAGAGCTATCAATGGGGGTGCTGAGGGAGAACGCTCAAACACCTCATCATAGGTTGACCAGCTACAATCAAGCGTACTGTTAGTGACCAGTGCCTTCCTTTAACCCAACGGGTCAGCTTACTCGGGAGCATACTTGTCCCCCATAGACACATACATCTAGCCCTGTGCTTACCCCCAGGGACCTATTGGCTAATGTTCCATGACCAAGGAGAGTGTCACTGATAATGCGTGTATGTAAGCCCACAGGGAGAGAATAAATTGATGCGCGAGTGAACTTGAATGAAGAACATGTTATGTTGATTTTCTTTTAATAAGCTAACTTATTAGCAATATGCGTGAAGTTGCCTGTTAAAAGGTGTAGTGTGGAAGACAGACCAAGTTTACAGCATGACTGTTTATGTGCAACGCCGTTTATCGTACAACCCTTAGGAGTCAAGTGTCGTTGCCCAGCTATTCACGGAGGTGATCGTGCAATTTGTGCATTGTTCTGCATGCTTTGCAGCGTTTCGTGAGATTTGGGAGACCGTTCAATCGGCCTGTCGTCAGTGCTGTTTTAATTAACAGTGTTCATTTCTCGCTGTACTGCGTAGCACATTTGCTATAGGTTAGGTATCTTTAACAAATCTTGAGGTAGGAATACGTAATACATCCGTTGGCAACTTGAGTTCAGGTATCCCCCCGCGCCAATATCTTTATCATTTTCTTTTGCTCTACTGACGTAGCGGCCAACGTTTCACACCTTATCTTAAGCGTTTGAACAATCCTATCTCTGGGTCCAGCTGAACATGCGTCGCCGCATCGGATCCCATCTGTCGGTATGCTGTACTTTCCGTCATCTTTTATGCATCGTAGGACTTCGCACAGAACAAGCATTTGACTCTTGAGATCATCTCTGCACTACGATTGACCTCGGGTTTTTTGTTAACTGAAGTTCCGTCGGACAAACTTTTCCGGTTAGGTGGTTTGTATGCGCTTTTAGATCACGCTGGTCACACAGTTTAAGCAGCCTTATTTGTCGCCTGTTTAGCTGGAACTGTCGCCATGTCGGCGGGTTTAGTAGTGGTGCGTTATCGGCGCACGGGTGGACAAAAAGCATACAAGCTTTGTGCTGTACATTGCACGTACGCACCGAGGATGTATACCACTAAACGTGTGAACTTACCCGCAACCCGAGGAAGCGACCAATTTCGGGCAGAGGCAGTCCGAGTAACTCAAGTCGCGCTGTTTCCTGGATTACCGTCCACAACTTTGAGTCGAAGTTTACCTCGTACACAGGTAGGTAGCCTGATGAAATATACGCAAATGTATGCACAGTGAGCGGATTTTACCGATGGTACAGCTGGTCACAGAAGGATGCGGTTTACTAACATTAAAAACAATAAGTTCTAGCACTATTTTACTGGCCGAGCTTAAAAATTAGAGTAAAATCTGCAGTTCCGTAATTCCATCGATAATATGGAAGCAATTGTGTTGCGTGTGTTGTACATGTAGATTCACATCCCCGAATATACACTCTCTCCGTTTAGCACTCAAACTAAACTGTGGATTAATTCGACTTTCTCAACACACTCTGATCTCTTGGCATGTTGCTGGTGGTTAATATTCCTCAATTAAAAGTACAATTTGGTCGATAACCACGGGTTTAGTTTTTCCTTAGTTTTAATCTACACTATTCCGTCCTGATATAACGTGTATACAAGCGTATAACTGAAACCGGAACCGTATATATATATATATATATATATATATATATATATATATATATATATATATATATATATATATATATATATATATAATCTCATCGAGCTGGTAACGGAATACTCAGCAGTGTTACTTATGCAACGTTCGGACCAAGCCAGTGTTCTGTGACGACCTTTCCAAATATCTATGGAACACGCAAACAACCAAAACTGGGCAACCAAACGACTTTTATGTGCATAAATGAGCGAAAATTCATTACGTTTGTTGTGAACCGATTGAGTAACCTAATAAGAGTAAGTTTACTAAGTATTAACCCCAAGGCGTCATCATGTATCCATGCAGGTACGATAGTTCTGCGTAGACATAAACATGTTTGTCGCCTTAAGCAGCTCAACTAAGCAGGTGAGAACAGACTACCAGTGAAATCTTTCAGATTAGCTCTACTCCCTCTAGGCAGTTAGATCAGGATTAGCAGTAAATCAATCGGGGCTGAATTTCCTATAAACCATCTCACCTTCAGGAATTAGTGGGGTCGTGCCCAAGGAAGTTCGTTCGCCTTGACTTGTCCATGACACCGCAGAGACGCGGGTGCGTTGCATGTGACTAGACGACATTCTTCTCACTAAACTCTGTCCAGGAGCTTGATCCCGTGTAACTTGTCGCAGCAGTTGGGCTTGTGGGGGAGGAGGTGCTACCAAAATGGTTCCTGTTTCTCCTCTTGCACCAGCCCACCAAGTCGGAGGCGGGTAGATTGCTCGAACAGTCTGTGAAAACGAGGCGCGGGATTGAATTGTGGCGACAAACACGAGTACTTAGAAGGCCCAGCGTCGAAAGCATAAGCCATATTGTGTGAAGTGGTATTCCGCTAAACATGAGTAGTAGATGGATAGTAGGAAGAATGGATGTCCAGTCGATATGTAACCCATGGAGCTATAACTTACTCAAATGTCGCGATGTTATGAACTGGCCTTGGAAGTGCTGCACCTTAAAAGTAACTGAGTTATGATGGTTTACAGTTAAGCTATTACATTACTTAACTGTCATTTCAAAAATGCAGTAGGTTGGATATGGAATATACTCTCGTAAGCCAATTGCTGATATGGCTCCTGCACAAAGTCCTCAGGATGTGTGGTAGCGGGTAGCAAAGTTAACTTGAATACGCAAGCAGCCTTAAAGGTTAAATCAGGCGGTGGCCGAAAATATCTTAAAATGTGTGGTTTTCAGAGTGATGAATAAACAAATGGCCGTTAAATCCCCTTTTCGAAACGATGTTCATACTCACCTTCAATACGTTCGTGCGCAGCGAGTAACAAACTAAAAAATGCTTCGGTACCAGAAACTGGTGCATCAACGTAATTGGGATGGCTGCTCCAGTACAGCACTTGCTAAGGAAAGGTTTCTATGGCTAATGTACCACTTGCAATGATTGAAGTGGCGTGTGAAATTTATGCTTCTTCCACACTTGCTGCAACTGGCTTGGTGTGAGTGAACAGGTGCGATCCATGGGCTGGACGAAGAGCGCGCAGCGCAGATCCGATGCATGATGCTGTGCTATTGCACATCACTGCTTACCTTCAGACGTGCAAACTCGACGCAGCGAACAATTTCTGCCGGCAGTTTAGTAAGGTACATTTCGCAGTATTCACTGAATACTAAGGGTGTCCAACTAGGATCCTGCAAATGTCTAGCGATGAGCTGAGGTAGTTATCAGGACTATCCCGCTCAGTCAGCGGTTGGTTCGAAGGGTTCTATTGCAAGTCTATCAAATAAAATTGATCGTTTTTTTCAAGTTTTTGTGTATGGCAATGACTGTGAATCGTGCGGTACTTTTTGCACGCATTTATCGTGACAGTCAAACGGTTAGAGCAATTGCCTGACCCGAAGGCATAACATATGCATGAGAACTCTTTCGTTTTTGTTTAACAACCTAAGCATTATTATCTGCCAGCTAGTATAATATGCACCACAGATAACCGGTGTTACCTTATGAAGATTCGTTTAAAGTGACAGTGGCATCTCGCATTTGTGAGCCCAGTGATCCTGTAAGTCACTTTAAAATGCCACCTAGGAATTCAAAAAACGATTCGAGTATCAACAGTTGACTGACACTTTAATAAAACTTGATGAAATTTCGTTCGTACAGTACGAATATAAATTTCTTTTTAATCCCACAATGCAGTTTTCATGGAGACGGTTTAAGGAACAAGGAGCTTCGTTTGAAGGGGGCCACTTTCAAGGCGCTGCTTTTTATCGTCCGAGTTCAAATAACTGGGGAGCAGTACACTACCGCTACATGATCTTTGTAGCTTGAAACATTTATGTTTGTTTGCTTAATCATGCGTAGCGTAGATATCTGGTGGTCCATGATATT
Source organism: Dicrocoelium dendriticum (assembly GCA_944474145.2). Taxonomy (NCBI): domain Eukaryota; kingdom Metazoa; phylum Platyhelminthes; class Trematoda; order Plagiorchiida; family Dicrocoeliidae; genus Dicrocoelium; species Dicrocoelium dendriticum. Next base: position 199,700,248 of record OX104063.1, read on the forward strand.
TGTGCTGCCTACAACATCCATATGTGCGTGCACTATTACAACGTTCTGCGGTAACCAGGACATTCAGCAATTCATAAGAGGAGATACTTCGCCTCTCGCGTTGTGTGTCCCCACCTGCAAGTCTGATGCCCATGTGGCAATGGTTCATCACAGCGGCTTGACTCCCGCATTGTCTCTCTAATACACGCGAAAGAACATGGTCAGATGAATCGTGCAAAACGATTTTATGGATCTGTTAAGCACAGCGCGCATTCTCACACACTTGCTCACAGACACTTTATCTAATGTTTACAAGTTGCTTAGAAAAGGTTACTTGAACTCTCATTTCCATTCAAACCCAGTATCACGTCTCAAGCGTATATGCATGGCGTCTTACAGACAGACAACAGTTGATGTACTTACACACAAGGTTATTTTATTGCTTAACCACGCTTTTGATTAGTAGTGATTAAGCGGTCTTTCCTAACCCAATTGAGTTACCGTTGATGAGCGTGTCCGTCAACCAATCACCGGCAGTTGTCCTGGTAAGTAAATCTATCCAACTCTTGACGGTTGCTGGGCAGGAGCTAGATTATGCCGGGTTTCTAATCGAGAATTCGGATGCAACCGCGTGGGTCAAGTTAAGCCTTGCCCATTTCCCGCCTAACCACTTAGATACAGTGTATTAAAGTGGTTCTGCTCATGCTTGAACTCTTTGGCAGCATGACACTTCATAACACAAAAGTGAACCCCATACACACGTTAAATTAATCTTATATTGTGTTGTCCGGCAAAGAAGCGAGGGAGAGGATCTTTTCCTAATACATAAAGTTGAGAGAACAAAAGAAATTATAATGAATAACCTACAGAAGCTACATCTCTCACGCTCTAGTTCACCTGATCTTTCTTACCAACCGTATAGTCAGCCATTCACCTACGCGACCATTCTACCGGTCACCCGATCTAATTGTGTGCATTCACGGAAAGCACCACGGCTTGAATACTCCACTATGTACACGGCACAAGATCGGACAACAATCTGATGCTGATGTAGGAACTTTGGAGTAATCGCAACGGAGCTCGATCCCTATAGCATTGATTCTGGGGTAGTCGGTTAGAAGCAAATAGTTGAAGCACTTGCACCTAGGGAGCGCTAGTTACATGTTCTGCTACATTAGGAAAGCAAATACGACACAACGTAATATTTGCTTTCCGACATTGGGTTACTTGAAAGATCGGTTGACAGATTATCTAGTCGGCCTTAACCCAGGGATAATGTCACCTCACCCGTGCATCGGATGAGAAAGCAGGGGTTACCTGTTACCATGTGTTCTATCATGACATATTATCCTGATGACCAATGATGTCGGTTGTACTCTCGGCTATTCTCAGGGGTACGGCCAATGCGCAGGAAAACTTTCAGAGTGGGCGTCGATCGTGATTGTATTTGGTTTGTGCTGTTTCTCTAATCGATACGAACGGCGTCGTTTGTTCTCAGTGTGGCCATTAAAGGCTTGACGAGCACGAACATCTAGTATCCCTGGGTATCAAGAGCATGAGGTATGTATACATGGCATTTGTGCAGTAGAGGGAGGATAGTGTACGAACTGTGAATTGGTGTGAGCAAACGGTATAACACACGATTGCATACTTGCAGGTACTGATGGAAATTTAATGCAACTCCTTCGTGGTGTTGAGGACAGGTGTTAGCCGGAAAAAAATGACGACACATTCAGCTGCAGTATTCAGCCAGCGTCGTAAAGAAGCATCTAAACTAACAGGTAAACATCACTGCAGAGAAGATGATCGCGTGCTTAGGATCCTGTTGGTCCAAATAATTTGGCAAAAGCAGCGCGATCATTGGTATACTACCTTTGGATTAGAAGCCCAAATTTCTGTTCATAATGATGTCACGGCTAATGAGAAACATGGGAGGGAGTCTTGCAGGAAGCACCAAAAACTAACTGGAATACCATCGTGTTAGAAGTACATGATGAGCGCGGAAAATGAGGCAGATGGAATATCAAGTAGTACTGGTTGCACGCGATGCATGAACAAAGTGTGTTGAAAAGCTTCCCAGTATCCCGGGGAACGAAGTGAACACAAGGAGTGGCTGCACAACTGCACAGGGGTATAGCTGTTGTTTCTGATGGAATATTGCTGGAATTACTCAGGAGTCGCGGATTGTGACCGCCGCATGTACCCGACCGCCTAATTTTAACGCATGCGGAAGCGGAACCTTTGCTACATATGCCTGAATAAAGAGAATGTTGGAAATTTCCCAACAGCTTTCATGGCATTAAGTAATAAATTCTGGCTACGACTCGGATTGAGGTCAAGTGATGGAACCGAAAGTGGGCGAAGAACAAACAGATGTAGATTTGGTCACAGAGTAGTAGACATTGTGTCCGCAGCTCTTCAGCTGCAAACGAAGTGGCGCGAACAAAACCAGCAGTTTACTCCGCTGCTAGTCGGTTTCAGAAACGTTTTCGATATAGTGAATTGTTAAGAGCTGCGGTTGGTTCTGGGTAGGCTTGGGTGCCACAGTGGACGGATACATTTGATTGAGCATCTGCAAAATAGTACACCGGCTAAAGCACGAGCATGTGACCACATATTTGGGAACATTGATGCTACTTCTGATATGAAGTAAGACTGTATCATCCCCTACTTCCATAACACAAGTTTCAGTACCATGCGTCCATTTCCAATCAATTGATATGAATGCGGTGTCTGCCTCGAACACAGCATGAATATTGAGTTAATGGATATGCACTGCTTCGCATCTGGAAGTTTAACGAATTAGACAACCATCCGAATGTTGTTGCTTGCGGGCGACGGTACACTGTTGGTACACAGTGAGAATGAGCTACAAATACTGATGGCAGCAGTTACTAAGAGGATCTCCAAATTTGTGCTTACCTTCGAGGCAGGTAAAAGTGTACATCCTTTTAAGACGTCATCTGGAGTGGAATAAGTATGTTGTTCGCAATAGTACCACACAGAACAAGCAAACATTCTACTATGACGTAACTTCCCAATCAATAGATCGACGATGACACGCCGGGTTGTGCACACGTGAATTAAGATCGAAGGCGGTTTCCAGTAAGCCGAATATCAACTATGAATTAAACATTATCCTGTCATGTGGATCTGGATGACGAAGTACGATTCAATAATACTACTGGTCCTCCTATATGGCGGCGGAATTTGGTTGCAATACAAGAAAAATGTTAGATAACGGAATCGAGTTTAACGATGCCTAGTTAGAGTTTGTATATTATTTATTGGGAAAAAGCGCCTGAAACGGAAGTGACCAGCGGGTACTGTATACGGATTACATTTGATGTTGTTACGGCAATACCTTAGATGGCTCGACGATGGTCGTCGAATAACTATGACTGAAATATCGAAACGCATGATATAGATCCAGGTGAGCGCAGTACAAAAGCACACGTGCAGCAACAAAATCTGAAACATCAGTATATAATGGCTAAGTTGCCACGGCCAAATCTACTCTTAAGTGAGGGGAATAAACTGCATCCAGTTGCCGACAACGGTTTGGCCATATCAAGAACGAGGTAGAAAAGTTGCAAAAACCACTACAGCCGGACCCAAAAAGTTCGGTGTGCAAGCAAGGGATGCAGATGGACAGAGGCCACTTAACAACCATACCCAGATAGCACGGGGCGTAAACAGCTGCGAGAGATTTACTAGGACATGTTGTCCTGTCATCAACTAGTCCTCGGACTATGTCGATAGGGTAGCGCGGCTATTCCAACATGATGACTCTAAACAAAGACGAAACCGTCGGTCGTGGAGTGCACGGATGGGAGAGGGCCACAATGAAACCCTCCACTTCGGTGCCGGTCAAAGTGACCGTATTACAAGAGGCTGACTTCGAAGTTAACCGACGCCATGAGTGAAACTGGTCGTCGCAATCCAAGACACACGGCGAGTGCTCCAATACTCGAAAATCTACTTCCAACCGCTGTGTCAAATACTGCGCCCGGAGCTCAATTGTCTAGTGATCATGGCGATAGCCGCAAAGCACTATGCGCCGAGTTCCACTTCTAGCACGGCCATCTCTACCTGATGAGTTTTAATGAAGACAAAACCGTCGGTCGTGAAGTGCAGGGGTGGGAGAGAGCCACATCGAAACCCTCCAATACGGTGACGGTCCCAGTGACCGTATTGGCAGAGGCTGAGTTCAAAGTCAACCGGCGCCACGAGCGGGATTGCGCCTCGCAATCCAAGACACACGGCGAATGCTCCAAAACCCGAAAATCTACTTCTAACCGCTGTGTCAAACACTGCTCGCGCAGCTCAATGGCCTATGGACCATGGCGGTTTCGCGGAGTACTATGCGCCTAGTTTCACTCCCAGCTCTACTATCCCTACCTGATGAGTGTAATAGAAGTGGGAGTCGTAGGCCGTAGAGTGCAGGGATGGGAAGGAGTCTTACCGAATCCCTCCAAATCGGTGACGGTCCTGGTGACCGTGTTAGTAGAGGTTGACTTCAAATTCAACCGACACCACCAGTGAGATTGCGCTTCGCAAACCCAGACACAAGCCGGGTGCTCCAATACTTGAAAATCTACTTCCAACCGCTGTGTCAAATACTGTTCGCGGTGCTCAATTTCCTAGTGATCATGGCGATAGCAGCGAAGCACTATGCGCTGAGTTCCACTTCCAGCACGGCTATCTTTACCTGATGAGTCTTAACAAAGACAAAACCGTCGGTCATGAGGTGCAGGGGTGGGAGAGAGCCACATCGAATCCCTCCACTAACGGAAAATTTGTTTAAATATGTTTGAATGCATCTATATTTTGCTGCTTTTAGCTTACCTTATCTGGTCATCCCTATCTTAACCCCGACTTTAAATATGTGAGAAGTCGTTGATACAAGTAGACTAAACTTATGCCACAGGAAGACCAACAGAGAGCTTTCTCCTCCGTTGTCTGTCGCGGTTCTTAGCATCAGGAAACATCTAGCCGCAGCTGGAATGAGGGCACGCACAGTCTTCGTGGTAGTGTTATGATTCAGAATATTTTCTTCACGGAATGGGCTACGACCGAAACATTGTCCTTTGGCATCATCAGTATTCCGGGTACGCCGTACAGATGGTTTGCTGCCATGAAACCACTACCAATCACGCGTGGTCTGAGGATACTGAGATGGTCGCTTAGTCCGCTGTGCATACTCGAACCCGCAACCACAGGAGTACATTACAGACTTGTAATCTTAAGGCTACAGGCCGGCAAATAGATATAGCAGTCATCGAACCCTGGACTATTGACATGTTAGTCGTGGCCGCTGCCCCTAAGCCACCGGGTCTCTTGCACATTGGGTGTGCAACTAATCCATACTCTTGCATCGACGATGTGAGTGTCGGAGTGTCTACTGACGTCGAAACAATCATATGTTTTGATTTACACCGGACGAGGGTATATTGAATGGAGCGGTTGGTGTTGTGGTGCATTCCACCTGCGATCCCTCGGCAGACACATTTTGCCGGTGGCAGAATAATTCATTAAAAGGGACCACCAGTCACAAGCACTAGTCTATGACCCTGTAGATATCATGCGGTGTGCGGAATGAGTCTTGCCTTGCCACTGCAGATTTGCTCTACTTGAATGTGTTATTTTGTTATAAATGAGCAGTTATTCGTGACCAACCAGACTTGGCTGTACGCGATAGTAACGAAGGTGAAATATACAGCCGTCCGATTCCATGACATCAGTTCCCACGTTCAGAAGACTGACACTAAGTTACAGTAGTGTTTGGGTGACGAGAGGACTGTTTCCGTCAAGAGTAGCATACATGGTCACGATCGTAAACTGTCATGATTCTCATCGATGCGCCTTCCGAACCTGTTGGCTTTAGTACTCACTGGGTCCTTTATGTATTCCTGCAACTGTCAGAGGTGCAGCACATGACACCTGGATAAAGCTATATGGAATAGGGCCTCATAGATGACCACCCTTTCGGTAGGAAGATTTGTGATAAATCAAACCAAAGATAATGCAGTTGTTATGGGCTTGTGCGTTTGCTTGTTTTGACATGGAACCCAGCAGAAGGATTCAAGTTATGTGGAATATTGTCTGCTGCGCAAAGCGCAATGGACATTTTCCCTGTTTGCACCCGAAGAATTAATGTTTCTGCTCATTCCGCCATTTTCCTGTCAGCTGGTTCTTATGAGGGAGACAGAAACAAGATTAGCTCAACTGCTCTAGTTTTCTGGCTACTTTGAAAAGGACTAAATTTCACTTGAAAGGTGCTGATTAGAACCTTGGCAAAACAACTACTCATGAAGATAGGTTTTTGTAGAAAAAAGCGAAAGCTCTTCCAAGTGCCTTCGATCCCGTTGCTCTTCTACCCGGTCATTGATTTGTACCCTAGTCCTATACACGTAGAAATTAAAACATACTGATGCCTGTTGAAATAGGCCTTCATTCACTTGCTTTTGCGTAAATATTTTACCTGACAAACCAGGTGTCAGTATCTTACGCAAATTCTACAGTCACTAGGTACCCTGAAGGTTGGAATCCAATGGATGATGAATCTCCGTACGCTTCGTAGGCTTAAACAGTCTGTAAATCCGGAAGCAGTGACAAGAAAGATTGAAAATTTACTTCGTCTCCTGTGGTTCCGTATGTGCTTGAGACTGTAAATGGCGTAGTAGTAAAGTGAAAGCATTTGAATACAACCTTCAGGAGGAGGAGGATGGAGCTCACATGAACCCGTCATGATGTGGACCCATAGATAAGGCATACAAAAGCAGTTCAACATAGGCTGGTTACCTGGTCATACGGAATTTGTGAAGTATGTTTGAACAGGACTGGTTGACCAAGGCGCAGATTGGCAATGGTGTTCACCTCTGTCTCCCAGTTGCGATGACGGGTCTTTTCGTATTTGCGCAATTCCTCTGCCAAACCGATGTACCGAGCTTTGACCTGGAAGGGAGGTATTGGAGAAGGCAACTCAACGGTCAGTCGCCAGAACTAATGCTAGCATAAATAGCCATTTGAACCGGGATTCGTACCCAACGATCATCGGACCCTGTTGAGGAAATACACACTGGTATACGCAGGTGACGTAAGATAACAATGGTCTCAAGGGACCCCAGGTGCTGCAGAAAACAAGAGGCTTGTATGAAGGTAAGAGTACTTCTTTACAGAGATTTCCAAAGTCCCAATTCGGACAACTAAACCACCTACTAGCCACACTGGAACTTTATCCAGTCAAGCAAAATGTCGGAAACCAGGATGGAGTAACTGTTGTCTGGCTAGCACGCGCGGTCCCGTCCCAGGACATGTTTTAGGGTATCCTTTATCGTGATTCGTTTCCACAACTTCAATGATTCCACAAAACATAAACCAGGGTTGATCAACTGATATATATATATATATATATATATATATCGCTCACAATCTGTGTACAAATATTGTGCCATCCCAACTATGGGGGGAATAGGAAAACAGGGTTAGAGTAAAAGAAGAAAACAAACAACTTTCCCACTTTTCCACTCACAGCTTTTGAGTTTATTTGATGTTTTTATTTGGGGAGCAAAAGGGAATCACCACAACAAGCAGTGATACAGGCCCGTCAGTGAGTTCGGTTTCGAGGCATGATATTCAAAGTTCCCGACCAACGGCACTCAGCATCCTTGAGACCCCATCCACGGAGTCGGGAGGAACCAAATGTGGCCAGCTGTCTCGTAAGCTTTTTCGTTCCTCTTCTCCAAGTTACAGGATGTCCACCACACCGCCTCCTCCAACCCTGCCCAGCGACCGCGAACAACGCACAACGCGGAATACACTGAGCAGGCACACGCAGTACGTGTCCGAACCATCATAGTTGGCACAACGAGACAAGCGCCTTGAGGGAGTGGCTGTTTCCACCCAAGACACGCTGTCTGACTTTAGCGTTGGTTACGTGATTCAGCCACCACACACGGGCGATGGACCGCAAGCAACGGTTCTCGAAGCAGACAGTCGGCGTATGTCGTCGGTACGAACAGGCCAAGTTTCGCAACGGTACAACAGTACAGCGCGAACAGTAGCAATATAAACCCGTTCTTTGATGGAGCGACTGATGTCATGGCGGCGCCATAAATGCCTCAGCCTGGAGAAGGCGAGACGAGCTGTTGAGATACGCATCGAAATCGCCTTTCCAACAGTCCCACCAGAAGTTATGCAGCTTCCCAGGTAGACAAAACTCTGCACTACTTTTAAGGTTTTCCCACCAATGGTGAGTGCAGGTAGGGGCGTATACCAGTCTTGAAAAAGCGTATGCACTTGGATGGTGAAAGGTGCATGAGATACTTCGACGCTTCAACCGCCAGGCGATTAAGTGCAAGTTGGACGACCTGCGGATCGTCATCAAACAAAAAGATATCATCAGCGTAATTCAAATCAATCACCCGACTATCTGGGAGGAGCTCAAGGCTAGCGTTCAACAAGTCTTCTAGATCATTTTTGAGGAGATCATCAATGGCAAAGTTGAAGTGGTATAGAGAGATAGGGCATCCTTGTCGAACTCTCCTGTTGACAACAAAGGTAGGCGAAAGCTTTCCATAATTCCTAACTCTACCGGATGGCAGACTATACAAAGCATGCAGAATGGAAATGAACTTCCTGGGAATACCATCCTCAACCGACAGTGCCACAGAGCAGCCATGTTGACAGAATCGAAGGCAGCACGGATATCCAGGAACACAACAATCGTTGGCTTTTGATACACATGGCGGAGCTCGATACTCAGGCGGGGTGGGAAAATCTGATCGAGGCAGCGGCGACCAGGGCGGAACCTAGCCTGTTCTTCTCACTGTAATGATTTATGTGTTGGGGATAGCCTGCGAAGAATGATAAACCCCAGAATCTTGCAAACGACCGGAAGCAGATTCATGCCCCTGTAATTGGAGCAATTTATACGCTGGCCCTTTTTGATGATGGGGACGACTATCTTACAGCCAGACCAGTTTGTGATCAAAGTCGGTACCTAACCAGTTAACCATAGACAGTCAGTAGGAGACCACGGATAGCATACGACCAGACTAGTTAACAGACGGTTATTCTTAAAGACCCAGTAAAACCTGTGAGACGATTCGAACTGGCTGCATTACACCATAATGGTGAGATCACACTGTGACTAAATATAAGTCAAGTGACGTCTCATTACTGGCATTTCACAGTGACGACATCAACCTCCTTTATTCTATCGTTTCCCGCCATTTAGAGCACAAGTTGCGGTCTGAAAAGTTTATGAAACGTCCCGTACCGTCCGTACCTCAGAGTTGCTGATATCGGTTTCCTTTTGAAATTTGTTAGGTAAGCACAACAGGCAAGTGCTTAATTCCGGTGGCGACATTCAGTAGTCTTTTGATAATCGATTTGTCTAACTCACTCGTGAAAAGGTGATGCGTTTCATTCGGTTAGTGATGGGGTTCCGACTGCAAAGTAGCTTCAAGTGGTTTCGGTTACAGCAAAGTAGTAGTAACGGTAGGTTGGCAAATACACCTGCGCGCATTTTCTTCGGCTGGGTTGTCGTATGACTGCCGATATTCGCACACTGGGAATCAAAGTTACTTAGTGTTAAAATTGTTCGTGGGTGTGGCCTATATGTCTCGACCAAGTTGTTTTAGGGTACAACATTCAATTGCGACCCTTCAAACCAACCTAGCTGCTATGTCCCGCACACGTTTGCAGTGATGATCACCGTGAATCTGCAACAAGTAGACCTCCGGCGAAGTTGACACACGCAACGATCGACAATCCGGCAGCGTGGTATACTGTGAGCGATCGGGTGATTAGTCGAATTGTATAGATAGCTTCAACGAACCAGCCAACCATGTGCCATCCACTGTGAAACTGCGGTACGCTATGACCATGGGTTTTGTGCATGCTTCAGTCAGTCACATATCTAGTCGACTTCGCTAGTCATGAATAGGCAGAAATTCCTCACATCCAGGCCCTCTCAGACAACCATCGCACGCTCGGAAAAGCACTTCAGGGAGTTTTCGCCTTTCGGGAATTGTCAGCAGTGCGTATTACATCTGAGCCTTGTAGCGCTGGAACCCGCAACTGTACTGTTGCCAGTCTGTGGTTAAGACCACTGAGCTACGAAGGACGGCAACGACCGTTGTAACTAAGTTGCTAAATGTGATAAAGTTCCGCTCACTATCCAATGAATTGCATGTTAGTACCGTGCAAAGGACATGGCAGCCTCTCACCAAACGACGAACTTATCAGACTTTAGCCACCAGCTAACTTTCGGCATTATAAGCAGTTTGGTATGCATACTGATTACAGTCATCGCTATGTCATATCTAGTAACTTTTTTACGATGGCTGTTGCCGTGCCCCGTAGCTAAGAGTTCTTAACTACAGACTGGCAACAGTCGAGTGGCGGGTTCGGGCCCTACAAGGATCAGATGAAATACACACTGCTGACGATTCCTGAAAATAGAAAACGGCCGTACAGTGCTTTTCCGGTTATGTGATGGTTGTCTGAGTGAGTCTAGATGCGAGGAATTTCTACCTATACCATCCAATTGCTCCTACTACTCTTCTGTAAGCATGAATACCCAACTCGTATTCTAATAGTTTTGCGTTAAATCGAATCACATTCAAATTACTAACATTGCTTTCTAGACAAGCGTGAAACCAATAAAATTGTTTCTGGATAGCAGATCACACCATTCCCTCTCTAAATCTAGTTGGATAAAACACCAATTTTGTAGCACTTCCCTTCTAGACACTATGAATGTTCCGGGGTTTTTTTCAAACCGAGAATCTCAACGCATGCGCTTTAATGTTTTAGGTAGAAGTTAGCGTTTCCGAAGGCCGTAGGAAGACTACAAGTCTAACTCAAAGCGGTCTCTCTGAAGGTGAGGGCAAATGCTGATGCTGGATGAAAAGCGAGTATATGATGAAGTAAGCCATTTGTCACTACATTGGAACATTTCCACAAAGTATCCGCACCCTTCCTTTTGGGATACCATGTATCCCATTCTCTATTCAACTTCAGACATTCACCATATGTGAGCGGTATTGGTGTCTGCTATTGAAAGTAGACTATTGAGAGTGGAAACAAATGCTATTCTCCACGAATTCGCACCATTCTTAAAACTTCATGAAGTGCACTTACGAGAGCCGCAGCTGTGGATAGTAAGGCGTGTTTGCAGAGGCTCCAGATAATTCTTGCTAAATAAACTTAAACGAGTTAGCTACCAGCAGCGTGCAGGGCGTAATTGCAGTGCAGTTTCACTCACATTAGAACAATGTGTCGTCTGTGATAAGGACACCTTGGTAAGTTGGATCTATTTACCATCTACAATGTTGTCATGCTTTAAGTCACAAACTAGTAGATTCACTTACAGCTTTGCCTTCTTCCTCCTCTAGAACATCCGCCTGTGACTGCAAAAATCGGAGTATACTGGCTTTCACAGTGGAGAGAATAAGGCGTGCCCAGGAGATGCAACCGGCAGTTGGTGGCAAATAATGTGCCACCGGGGGTGAATCTTTCGATTCCTTGAACTTCAGATCGACCATGACCAGCTGATGTGTGAACAAACAAAGGGAATTCAGATAGAGAATAACCTGCTTTCTCCAGAGTAGAGATATAATGTGTCAATCTTTGGTGCACGTGTTCGAAATGCTAGACGACAAACAAACAGTCACTACCTGTAGAAAGCGGAAATAAGGTACACACACAACTCATGGCTACGTTCATAATAAGGAGCATCTGATACAAGTACGTGGAATACTGTTCGGTTAGCTGGGCTTGTGCAGAAACAGTAGGACTTTGGCCATCACTCGGATGTCCAACAGTTTGCCATTAAGTGCTGGTAGCAAGATCCCTATGACCTAAGGCCCTACTGCAGGTAGGTCCTAACCTTTTCCAATCTGAAACTCAATATAAGTATGCACTAGTGTCGAATGGAAAGCTGAAGTGGTATTTCATGTTGATAAGCCTAAAATTCGGCTACGACTTGTTCACAGTGATCTGTGACGAATCGCTCTCCCAAGTATTTTTATGACGATCTTACATGATTCCGCATGAAGACGTTGATGCACCTTTTCTTGGACCGGATCAGTGTAAAAACCTGTGATGCACGCTAATCAGTTAGGTGAGACTGGGGCTACACTATGATGTGGACGTTACTCTAAGGGTAATGTATAACAGTGATAAACGAAAGCAACGGCCTTACCACCGGTATTTCAAGGCTCTGAATACGCATTTTGCGTATACTTTCAATAAAATTGTAGTCTCCAGGAGTTCAAGGGCGCATTTTCGCCTACACCTTACCATAGTCATTATATTATCTGATTGAAGGTGTTCACTGGTTTCAAAGTCTGACAGCAGGTTTGTAACCGGTAAACCAGGTCATTCATGCACCATACATAGGGATAGCGGTTTCTTCTCGTTCGGAATCATTACTAGCGCGCAATCTTTTTGAGCTGTTCAAGGTTCAAGCCTAAAACACCGCGCAGCTTGCGGTCAGAGTCTTACACCGCTTGGCCATGCGTGATAGCAGGCGCCGAAGTAAGGCAGTTCTAAATTAGCTGGCGCACGCTAGTTGGAGTATCACGCGTTTTCTGCAACCTATTAGTCACCTCCAACCGCGTTGCAGACCTACATTTAATCCTTGGAGTCAGCACCAACTTTTGTCCACGGTTTATCGCAACTAAGCTCAGGTGGACAGTTACCGAAGTCAGCAAACGCTGAATTTCGGTTTCGTCCATCCGCATTCGACAGTATTTACTTGATACCGGACCAATTGGTGTTTTAAATCTCGGACAAATTAGAATGACAGGCAGTGCTGGCAGCTGTAACACAGGGACTCGTCATACTGCTCATTCTCTCTTCTGTGTACTTTACCGGTGTGAATAAGAAGTCAATCACTGTTATATTCCGGAAAGGGTCACACAAAACGTGGGGCATTATGATTGTGTAAAAGATGACTACTCACAAGCAAGAATTAAGGCGAGTTATAGCAATTTTGTGTGAGTGACAGTAGTGTACCACACTTATTGTGAGAAGTGGATGAAAATCGCATAGGCGAATGTGACCATTCCCTTGAAACCGATCGAGTAGTCATGAGTTCAGCGAGGTTTGGAAATAATCGGTTGGTATAGCAACCGATTGTTTCCAAGCCTCTCTGAACTCATGACCATTCCCTCTTCGATTTCCCTTCCTGCATCTGCGACGCTATTAGACCAACTTACACCCGTGCTTGTTTTCGCCACTCGTCTCCCATCGTCCCAATCTATTCTCATCCACTGTGAGGAAATTCATTTACTTACAGGATGATAGCCAAATAGCTTCACGCAGCTTGGTCTCTTATTAGGTGTCTGTGATAATTCCACCCAATTACCTACGAGGCATTCGTTTCGCAATGTAACGTCACGTGTTCACTAACAATGGTTTCGTGTATTAGTCCAGAGAACACTTGGATTCCTCGGCTAGACGCTTACAACCATTATCAACCGGAAAACCTACTAAGATCATTTTCGGGACTTTAGATAATTCAGTATGATAAACACTGGCTTGACAAATCCGATATTCGTCTTATTCATTTTCTATTATGGAGTATAGTCTATGAGGTGGGCACAAAACCAAACAAGAATGAGTACGAAATCGTGCTTTAAATTGTCTCCTGTTCGAATTATTGGGTTCTGCTCCATGTCACGTAGGTACGATACCCGCCAAAACGTAGATGCTGGCCGATTGATTATTTTGGATGGTGTTGTAGTGGCAAAATCAAACCCCAAAGCCTGAATTACAAAACAGAATTCCCAGTCTTTGAGGCAACAATGTCAGGCCTGACCTTCAGTGAAGCACGATCTTTAACGGCCCAGCCACACAATCTGACGTGGAAGACAAGATTTTAATTGGCGAGAGAATTCCGCCTTGTAGATCAGATAATCAATAACCGCCGCAAGCGAACTGACTAGCGGCAATACAACATGCGTTGCAGAAGCCAGAGAGTGAATCGAAACTCGAAGAGGTATATATCAGATTTTTGAGCATTAAAGCAAACTGTACGATACGTAATGGAAACGATCAATGGGAAGTAGATTTGAAAGATAGTACTGTACAATCGCTGCGGTGTTGAAACTATATTCAGTGCACACACACTCGTTCTGCTCGGTTTATTGCCGGTGTTTGTCTTCGCGTCAGTGACAGCGTTTCTTACAGAACCGTTGAATTTAATCTTTCATTTTTCGTACGCTACTGATTGTGGAACATAGCCAGTGTCGTCATCGAAATTTGCCTGACTGGGCATTCGTGAAAGCTGACTTCCGAGTAGATGATCAGACACGAAGCCCCAACGCAACGAGGCCCATAATCTCCTTTGGATGCAGGTACCGGTTATTAAGACATGTCGCAGTTCCGTCCACGTTTACGCTATCAATTGTCTGCTATGGAACGTGGATATGCCTGGTACTCGTCACCTTGCGTCACCTGCCAACCACTGCACAAGACAGCAACGGAATGTGTGCATTTTACATGTCGGCCATTGTGATTTCAATACCTCCTCATCGATGAAACCTATTGTAGTATGCGTCCGATTGAGAGTTCCGAGGACTTCCTTGTCCAGGGTGTACGTGGATGGTATAGTAGACCGCGGGGACTGAAAGACAAAAGAGTCGGAGCCGCATGGTGGCTAGCTGGACGGTGTTGTCACGACTGCCAATGGAGGACCGAGCGCAAGGCGACTGGATGGAATGCGCGAAAGCGCACGAGAGTTGGCTACTCCAGCAACACTGAAGACAAAATAGGAAAGCACAGAGTAGAGGAAACAACAGTCTCAGTATAGGCTACGCTCGACGATATCTGACCTTTTGACTTGCTACAACGACTGACGCGCTACACTTATGTGGCAAGTGACACGTAGTAATGGTGCATAACAGAGTAATGATGGTGGAGAAACTCTGATATTTCAGTGAAACCCGTGCTATGTACTAGTTTAATTATGCCGCGTATCTTACCTCATTTCCAAAACTCCGAAGCACATCTCGGTATTTGTCTTTCAACAGACAGCTGATGGCGGCCCGCGCTTTTACCGATTTGAATTTCTCCAGCAAGTCGAAAGCGGAGGTGGGTCCCCGAATGTGGGCAAAATAATCATTAATAAAGTTTTTCGCTTTGGCATCAATCATTGACGCGCTGTCCTCGAATTCTTTCTTCACTTTTAACCACGCCTTTTCATTTTTTGGCAGATAGGGACATGGAAGGTCCTACGGTTAGGTGCAAGGAAGAGTATATCACAACCAGTTCTTTACACTGTGATATAGAGTGGCCATGTTTATGCGAAAAGTATATGTGAGTTATTTCAGTCCATTGTAGTACGGTGTTTATCACTAGCTCTAGGGCTGTTCACCCTCAGTTTCAATAAGATGTGAGTCACCTGTTAAGCGGTCATATGTGATAACAATCTCTTTTTCCTGAGAAATGTAACCCAAATGCAGCCCATAGATCGAGTGGCATAAGAGTCGGAAATACAAAATACCAAACTGTAGTTCCATCCAACCATACTCACACTGAGTTTACCCAAGGGCAACAGTGCATATTGCATGCATACAGCCCTGACTTCCGATATACGAGTGGTCTAGCAGATATTCCGGCATGCTCGGTACTAGAACTTGAATACCTTGCCAGAATACGTGCACGTTTAAATTGCCAATTCGATAGTTTATAAGGCGTACATTAAATCCAAGGCCAGCTCAGCTCATCATTCCTCGGGGTTTATAAATGAACGAAAGGTGTTGTCTGCATATATATATATATATATATATATATATATATATATATAACACTTAGTGCAACGCCAGTGGATTGAGGTGGTGCCTCCTGAGTTGAAGGATGCCCTCGTGCTACCACTGTACTAGGGCAAAGGGAGCAAGCAATGTGCCACGAATTATCGTGACATCAGCTTGCTGAGTTGTGTGGGCAACGTGATTGCCCGAATCCTGCTTAACCGCCTCGTCATTCAGATTGTGGAACCTAACGTGGCGGAGGAGCAGTGTGGATTCCGTTCGGGTCGCAGCTCTATAGATATGGTGTTTGCGGCTCGTCAGTTGCAGAAGAAGTGCAGAGAACGACACCAGCCATTGTACTCGCTGATTGTTGATTGCACCACGGCATTTGATACGGTGAACCGCGAGGCATTGTGGCTGGTGTTGGGTAAGTTCATTTGTCCGAGTAAATTTGTAAAGTTATTTGTATGTCTGCACAGTGGTATGCGGGTGAGGGTGCAGCTGAGTGGAGAGACCCCGGATGACTTTGCAGTTGTCTCTGGTGTGAAGCAAGGCTGTGTCTTAGCTCCTTCCCTGATTAATATATATCTTCATACAATGTTGTCTGGTGCTTTTGATGCGGCTTGTGCTTACGGTGTTCGTGTGGAGCGCCGCATTGATGGTGGTTTGCTGAACATCCGTCGTTTCGGTGCGAGAACCCTAGTCTGTGAGACAACTATCCGTATGTTGCTGTTTGCTGACGACTGTGTGCTGTTTGCACACAGCGCGGATGAGTAGCAGCACATGACTAGTGCTCTGGCTTTGACAGCGGCCAAATTCGGGCTCACCATCAACACAAGCAAAACTGTTTGTCTCTTTCAGCCTTCATCGGAGGTGCAATCTTCAATATTGCCGCAAATCAGCTTTGGTGCTGAATTATTAAAAACCACCTCCTGATTTTACGGAGCGATTTCGGGCAATTTGAACTGTCAATTTTCCACCAAATACCCCCTGCTTATATACGCCCTCATGTTGAATATGCAAATTAAACATGGCACCCTTGACTAAAGCGGGATCTCACGGTCTTGGAGCTTCGACAACGTTAGACGACCAACAATGTCAAGGGACTGCGCCACTTGACATATAAACAGCGCCTCAGTGGACGTTATTGCCATTTGTGTGGGTACTTAATCATGGTTTACGAAATACTAACGGCACTAACCACCTGGGCCGTCACCTAATGAAGCTGAGTTACAACAACCAACTTAGAGTTCATCGTCTCAATTTGGCAGAACAATACATTTAGTTGGATTGTCGAAGAAACTTCTTCTCGCTGCGTGTTTGCCACACGTGGAATACCCTCTCAGAAGCAGCAACTTCAGCCTCCAAGTTAGCCGTGTTCAAAACACGTGTCAACAGTGCACTGACCATACTACACCATGTCACATAATCCAAAGGACCAATACAAACAGCAGAAAAACGAAAACAAACCAACCCACCTTCCTTTTGCCCGGAAACCACAGACAATAACCTTGGATGGTACGTAAAACGGAGGGGAACGTTGTAATCGGCAAGTTCGCAATTTGCAGTGCTTCACTATTTCCCATTGCCATGTTTGTCTTTATTTTGCAAACGCCTACCCGACAATCCGATGGGACAATGCAAGCTTCGTTTTTTATCCGCATTATAACATTGCCCTTTGGAGTGTGATGCCGACTAAACAACGGCTACATAGTGAGCTTCATATCCCCATCTGGAAGGCAGCGGCAGCATTCGGGAAGCTAGAGAACCGAGTGTAGTACAACCATCCGCTTACTGATGGCACGAAGATGATGAAGTACAGATCCATGATGCCGTCTGTTCTTCTATACAGAAGCGAAACGGGGATGATATACGGGTGAGATGTGAGATATCGCGAGCGGTCGCATCAACAGTGCTTGCGACGGATTCTGCGCATCGGTTGGTGCAACAGAGTTGCAGACACGGGGTGTTGCAATAGTAAACTACTTATGAGTAGTATGGATATCAACGAGGGCGCACAAGGGAAACAGGCAAATCATGAGACGCCAGCAAGCGAAGGAGTTGTGGTAGAAAATCAACCGGACGACGTACACGATGGGCATGAAGCAATCTACAGATGATTGGTGAATGAAAAGTTGCAACGACGCATCGCTCCGGAAAGGTGCCGCGAATGTCATGAGTAACTTGGACATGCGTTCTTATGTTGAAGTTATTATATTAACTGAACATGCGTTCCGTCGTAAATAGTTCATTCCCTCCGTGATTCCCTTCCGAAGGTGATCAACTGTAGGTGGTGAGTGGTGGTTTCGTGACCGGATCCGTTTGAGGATGACCATGTGCGGAAGTTCTTAGACCATTTCGCGATGTTGCGGAGGTATTTGGTGTGAGGTAGGACGTGTCGAGGTTGACTACGCTGCAGATCCTCCTCAAGTGCTGGTCGAAGTCTATTCTGGATGCGGCGCGGGAGGGCCCTGTCAAGTTGGAATGGACCGCCGTGAAGGAGACACAGGTTTCGGCGTTCGACGACCCGGACGATCGCCAAGACGCGATGCCGCAGTTCAAGGCGGCCCGGCTTGGAGCGGGAGCGCACCCCTTCGTCTTCGCGGTCCACATCAGTGAATTGCTGGCTCGGTTGCTGCCTAACTAGGATGGCGAGTCAAGATAACAACTGTTGGTGGAACAGCTTTTGGTTGGTCCTCCGATCGTCTCCGGATTGTAAACGCTACCCAGAGAACTGACCTGACGGAGCTTGCCCAAGTAGCGAGGGAGCTTACACATGAAGCATTTGCTGCTTTGACAAAGGAGGAGCGATGGAACGAGAAGAGAGATCGGAACAGCTTACGCGAGACATCGGGACACTTCAAGTTCCCTCACAGAAGATACGGCTGAAGGGACGCTGCTTCATTTGTGGGACATTGGAAGCGCCAGTGTCCGTCAAATCGCAGTACAGCCTTCGTACGAAATGAATGCTACCAAACGTACTGCTTTCGTGTTGCGGTGCATCCTTGGGGCGTTGAATGAAGGTGTGATTGAGGCGATGGTAGAGGTGAATGGGAAAGTGGAGTGGTGTCTGATTGATACAAGCGTCGGTTTCCTTAATCAGTCACAGCGATGGGGTGAAAACAGACGTGTTTCATGGTTGTGAAAGTGGTCGGTGGTTATCATATACGCATAGATGGTATGGCGGAACATGTGGTTTGCGTTAGGGGTCGGACCTTAAAACATCATCGTGTCGCCGGACACAAAGCAGAATATCCTGGGTGCTGACTTTCTCCAAGTCATTGAAGCAATCGTCGACGTGAAAGGAGGAAAGTTGGTTACGAAATACGGAGCTATTCAGCTTGTTGACAGCGAAGAATCCATGACGGTGTGCTCGGTCGTGGCCGTATTACACTCAAGTCCAGACCTTCAATCGCTTGTGAACAACTACGATATCCTATACACGGACGATAGTACATTTTGGGTTTTGTGACTGGATCGAACACACAATTCCACTATCCCATCAGCCGTATCGGCCGCATCAACCCAGAAGAGTATCAATACACCTGGAAGCTGAGGTCAGAAGGCAGGTGCAGATGCTGAATGTAGGCGTAATAGAGGAGGCTCATAGCCCACATAACTCAAATCGTTTTGGTGAAGACAGCCAATGGGAAGTACCGCTTTGGCGTGGACTTTGGAAGGCTGAACGAAATATCGCTGAGCCGATTCGTCCCGGTGCCTAAAGTCGTACACATTTTTGATAAACTGCAGAAAAGGATATTTACGGTACTGGATCTGTCTGGCAGCTGGCGATCAAACTAGTGGACCGAGAGAAGACAGCGTTTACAGTCGGTGACAAACAGCACCAGTTTAAAAGGATGCCGTTTGGATTATCTAGTGCCCCTTTTATTTTCCGGCGTTTGATGCTGCGACTACTGGATGGATTAGAGAATGTGACCCTATACGGCGACGACATCGTTGTGTATAATAAATCGGAGACAGAACACGACCGTCATCTGGAAACAAAGCTGCAAAAATTCAACAGTCTGCATTATGGATAAATGGGCCGAAATCTCAAATCGGGAAGACGTCTGAGGCACTTCTTGGTCACGGTGGGTCAGTGAGCTCAAGCCGCTGCCGGAGAAAGTATTGGCAATTCGAGGCACCCCAGTTCCGACCTCAAAGCGCGGGCATTTTTGGGCAGCGCTGGATATTACAGTAAATTTGTCGAGTTTTAACAGTTTGGCGTCAACTTTGTATGAGCTGTTAGGCGAAGGAAAGAAGTTCACTTGGACACCAGAGGCTAAGCGAGCGTTTGATGACATGACAGGCATGGCATGATGGGCAGACAGGAACTGACTTTAAAACTGCCAATCTCCGGGGAAACCTTCACTGTGGCTACAGACGCAAGTGAAGTCGGAATCGGTGCGGTGCTGAAGCAGAAGCAAGGCACGGTAGAATACGCTAGTAGAATTTTAACCCCATCAGAACGTAAGTATTCGATAGTGAAGTGTCTTGCAAATGTGTGGGCTGTAGACAAATGGCGACCGTATTTGTTTGGTCAACGGTTTCACATTGAAACCGATCACAAACCATTGGAATGGATGAGGTCCTCCAGAGACCCCAGAGGCAAGTTGGCGCGATGGGCGTTGCGCCTACAAGAATACGACTTGACGATAAACCACATACTGGGGAAAAACACCGAGACAGCAGATTTTCTATCACACATGACGAACGGTGAGGATTTGCCGAGTGTTGCCTTCGGTGTCAGTGGTCTATTGCTGGAGCAGGACCCGAGTAAGTTACCGGCTGAATAACGGGAGAAGACTTTTGGACAGAGTGATAACAGCACGAATACCGGACCAAACTGCCGCAACCAAAACCAGAGCCAACAATTCGGGCCATTCGCACAGAGTGGAAAAGCTACATATCAACGAAGCCGGAATTCTGATGTGGACACAAGGACGCGACGCTACGCCAGTGCCGGTGATCCCCCTCAAATTGAGGAAGACGTTGGTTATTTCGTGTCACGAGATGGCTCACACCGGGTGTACCAGAATATATGATTTGCTTAGGCAGCGAGCTTACTGGCCGAACATGAAGAAAGACGTCGATGCGTACGTGCTCTCGTGTCAGCAATGTCAGCTTCTGAAAGGGGCACCATAACCTATGTTGTCGATTCCAGTGTTCGAAGTCGGTGAACTGTGGTCAATCGACGTGATGGGGCCGTTCCCGTTAACCAGACGAGGCAATCAGTACATAGTCGTGATGACGGAGCACTTTACCTGAGGGATTGAGGCGGCGGCGATTCCTGATCAACGCGCTGGCACGAGAACACATGTCATGATGAAACACGTGATAGCAAGTCACGGGATTCCGAAAGCCATACTGACAGATCAGGGCCCATGGTTTGAGAGTGACGAATTTCGGACATATTTGGAGAAAGTGGGCATAAAGAAGATACGGACCGCTCCCTAGTATCATCAGACAAACGGATAATAGAACGATTAAAGAATGGTTGGTGGCGAAAGGGGGTGATTGAGGAGAAACCTTGCCACTACTGTTGCTAGCGCACCGAGCGTCCAAGCAAGCAAGCACCAAGAGGTCTCCATCCCAGTTAGATCTGGGGGTAGATCTGGAGGTAGGACTTTGGCCGAGTTGCCAGGTAACGCCAAGTAAAACGCGGAACGACAGAAAGCCAACCGAAATCTGAACGCAACTCAGAACCGGAGGATGGAAAGCTCCCGAGTCAATATGATAAAACCGTCCATGGATTTCCCAATCGGTTCGAAGGTGAAATACAGAGACCACCAATGTGTGACCACATGTGGCTCCGGAGTGAGGAAACTCCTGCCGAAGTGGAAAGTACCTTATGAAGTAATCGGCCGAAGAGGGCCCGGCAGGGAGATAGGCGGCGAGTTCACGCTGGTGAATTGCCGAAATGGTATGAACGATCAGAGGAAACGAAAGCATGCATGGAACAGCCTCGAAGATCGGGGAGTACGTGCGAGGTCGTCTGTTGCGCACACTGGAGAAGGAGCGTGGTGCACTACTTATGAGTAGTATGGATATCAACGAGGGCGCACAAGGGAAACAGGCAAATCATGAGACGCCAGCAGGCGAAGGAGTTGTGGTAGAAAATCAACCAGACGACGTACACGATGGGCATAAGGCAATCTACAGATGATTGGTGAATGAAATGTTGCAACGACGCATCGCTCCGGAAAGGTGCAGCGAATGTCATGAGCAAATTCGACTTGCGTTCTTATGTTGCGGCGATTTTAGTAACCAGACGTGCGTTGTGAGTACATATTCGTCGGCCCGTGGTTTCGCTGGCGGGTTGGTATTAGGTGGACTGCGTGCTTCTTTGTGCTACCTTTGTTTCGCCCATGTTTGGCGTAGGTATTCGGAAAGTGGAGCGGTTATCATATTGTCAGCTAAGCAGTGTGAAACGGGATGTGGGTAGGCGAAACTTACCAGGACATGATCAAAGTGAGCATCTCACGTTCTAATTTTGATTGGAAGTCATGGGAATCGAAGCGGTTGATCGGCGCGACCAGATCACGAAGGTATTTGCCTGGGTGCAGGAGAAAACTCTCATGCATGAAGAGAAGACGCTCAAGTGCGGAAGCGACCGCTGCCGATGGGCTGTACTCCATTGGCAGCGAGTGCCTGAGTCAGGCACGCCACTCGGGGCCAACACCGAAGCGACGACGGATCCTGCAGCGAACGTAGGTAGAACTCCGCGGCGTTTGTAGGTACGCTGCATTAGAGTTACTAACGGCGTTCTTGCATGCTGAGTCTTTATTCCCGTTGGTGGGTTTGCTATATTGTCTTAATGCCTTTTAATATAAATTAATGTCTACCTATACTATCTGCTATAAACGCACACGTAGCATAATCTAATTATAGTTAACGATACCATTTTCGTCGTTGTGGCATTTCTTAAGATACATTTTCTGACGTATTGAACTCCTCTCTGGGTTTTTTTTGTAACCAATTTATACGCTCAATTAGTGAATAGTTTTGTCTCCATTATCTGTATGCATTATTCGGTTTATTTTACTTGATCTCGTCGCTTCAAGTGATTGGCTGTTGTTTGACATCCCTGGTTTGGCTGCGCTTGATGTGCATGTTGTCGAGGTGTCTACCTGTCTATTACACACTGCCTCGTCAATACTGGCTCCAGCAGACAGTCGGTCGTTGCTGGAGGGGACGGGGTGCAAGGTTCCTGTGGCCGCGCTAGGTTTGAAGAATGGTTCCATGCACTCAGTGTGGAGCGGACTACCGTCCAATCACCGCCTTGTGAACGACTGATTCCAACTACAGGGTGCTTGTGGGCTGGCTCCGTTGATAAAACGTGGCTCCCATCCACATGCCTCCCGGCCATATTCCTTCGGGTTTACACTGGATATGGGGTGTATTGAAGGAGCTGTGGGTGGTGTAGCGCAAGCCATCCTTGATCTCTCTGTAAGCGCAGGCGTCCTGTGGCTGGCTACAGTGACAGGCAAATCCGAAACCAGATGCCAAATATATATATATATATATATATATATATATATATATATATGTATATACTCTTTCTCGAAGTTATGTAAATCTTTGTGTTTTGCTCGGTAACTCACCTATTAAATGATAGCAGTTGTTTTAAACTCAGGTATTACTGGCGTATGCATGTCACTTCTATCTTCCGCTCGGCCAAACAAAATCTCGTTTCAATACTCCATTGTATTCACACAATTAAATTTATGTTTGTGATAACATTCTAATCTCGTTGCCGCATAGATGCTATATGGCAAATATGCGTCGGCCAACCAACTACTCCCTGAAAATCAAAATCGGCAAGGTCACTCACCTGACTTTTCATTGCGGTGAACAGCTGATCCACAAGGCGCAATACTTCACTCAGTGTTTTGTTATCTCCTGTGATGTTTTTCAGTTCGGGGCCAAACATGTGGTAAAATTCGTTGGCACACTATAATAGAAATGAGTGGGCCCCACGACCTTGAGTCGCGCAACACGTGTACCGAAGTAGTTGAATCAGAAGAATCAATAGCTTCAAAAACACCGAGAAAGCGAGAAAATAGCGCAAATACATACTTGAAACTGTCTCTGTGCCACGAATGTCTACAAAGTTACACAGAAAGCTCAAGTGGCATGTATAGGATACCGACAAGGTCAACCGTCACTCATACCAGAGAGCGCCCATACAGCGCCACTAGTGGTATATACCAGTTCGTCGGTGATGACTGTACGCTAGAGCAACCAAAAGAACATATCACCATTCTATTGTGCTTCGGAAGGTCCAACTAACGCGGCGAAAAGGCAAAACGCATTCGGCAAGGAGCCATGTGGCTACTTGACCCAATTATAGTGGACCAGTTAGCTTACAATGATACATGACTTGCCTGACCTAACGCGCGATTAAACAGCGTAAATATTTGCGCTCTATGGTACCCATCCTGTTTCAAACGGGTATCTTATCTCGGTGTATTCAGGCACTTACGTAAATGCCGAAGCTGGTCAGTACGGTCAATGGAGTTACACCTGAAAGAATCCGTTGTTGGTGCTCGCTTTGTAATACTGAAAACAAACACCAACAAGCACAGAATGCAAGGAAGTAGTGAGCTGACTATGTGACATTCCACGAGTGGCACTCACTTTAACCATCTCAAAAATGTCCGTCAAGATGCGCTTCATGTAATGAATGTCTCCAAATAGCAGTTTACGATCAAACTCCCAGCGGTTATCTTGCGAAGTCGCCTCCACGCGTTGTCGTTCCTGTAGGTATGTGGTTTCAAACACCGTGAGCATGCGGATGGCCGCTTGCACTTCGCGCATGATACTTCTGATGGAGCGGCTGTGGATTAGACAAAGATAAACACATTATACTTGAGAAGGGGGACTTCAACTTGGTGCACAGAACATAAACTCAAAAAGGATGGAATACGAGCGAATTTGCATGCATTATAGCTCGCGTTTTCGAACTATCAACTATTGTTAGGTACTTGAAATTTGAGTACACATTATAATGTACGTAGGCCAGTTCTTGGTCCCTCTGATACTATTGGTTTCATGAATCAGCACTGACCTTGCAAGCAGTAGTTCCGATTATTATTTACAATTTATTTGCTTTCGAAGGGCTTCTCAATCACAGATGAACGACCTACAAACGGTATCCTTAAATTGGTGTGGGTGACAGACGATAGGCAGGTAGTGATAAGTGTTATTCATGGAAGCTACGAAGTAGTCTAATGCTCCAATGGCGAATTCATGGTGGTCATAAATGACATCTGGGTTCATCATTGGGGCCGTCATTGTTTATAAGAATATTCATTATTATTATTACCCGAAAGTGTAGTGAAGTTGCTCGCGTCGACCGTACTATTCAACACATTCCTTTACTCCACAGCATCCATTGAGCTTACAATGGCCCTGAGGGTGGCAAGTTAACTTTTACGCCTGGGCGTACCGCAACAGCGGATGACACCTTAACGACCACCCAAATAGAACCGACAAATGGGTCTCTGGATCGGGTAAAACAAGTTTGAAGATTCTTGGCAAACGCGATAAGAGATTCTGCTAGCACTTTTCTCGAAAAACTAGGCAGTTCAAAGCCATCACTTTACGGGTTACAAGCGCAGTTTGATTGGCGTATTTCATGAGGTGTGCGTGTTGCTCCCAATGCTACATAGAGTTTAATCAAGGGTTCAGACGGACCAAAATCTCATGACTGATCATCCTCGCAGATAAGCCATATGATATGGCGGATAAACACGTACAAGTTGCGCACATTCTGTTTGTGGCGCTAGGGATTGACAAAAAGCGAGTAGTCCGAAAACTTTACACGCATATTATGGGATCAAATAATCTCTGTGTTTTGGGGAACAGGCCGAAGAGTCTACTTTTCAAGCATTCTGATCTACTCTGTTGCTATGCAAGCCAGCCTTTTGAAGCAAAGACAAGAGATGATAGCCTTCTCTGTTTTAGTGGACTGTAGGAGCCTAACCTCTGTCCATAAGGTGTCAAAACCAGATTCATTTCTTTTCCACCGTCCATCATCCGATGCAATTCTGTCCACCTCCTGCCACGTCGAGCGAAACAATCCAAGGAATGTTGCATCCAGGACGTCGCATCTTCATCGATGAATGAACTACTTAGTCTCTGCGTGAAGATATAGCCTGCATAATGATACGCCGCCCGGCCATTACTCGAAACAACCACACATGATTACCAGTCATAGTCAGGTTTTGTAACAATACAGCTCGGTTGGTACCATTATGTAATTCGGCACATTTCCGTTACTAATCAAATACTCCAAGGATGCAAAACTTAGACTACCGATACTCAGTGATTACTACTGGTGTTTAATAGCATCAACGGTTGGGTAAGACTAATTCACCAGTAGGTGGGGGGCAAAAGACCGGATGGCAGGTATGCTGAAATAGGGCGGACTATTTTGGTCAGATCACCTATATTTTTCTCCTTTCGCTGATTAGATGAAGCTATGAAAGGAGTCTCTGTCACGAACCCACGCAAGAAGGAGCCAGCCACAGGAGCTATCTAGCAAGCGGATTCCGCTCCCATGGGCGAGGGCTTTAAGAATGATCAGATGAACCGCCAGAACCCAAACCAGGAAAATAAACAAATTTTATTCCGTTCCCGGTGCCCTCATCTGTGGCGCTTTCGCACAATTTCCTTTCAAACGAAAGTTTTTATTTGTTCTCTCTATTCTAGCGCTATCAAGTTTCGCATTGTGATCAGGCAAGTACAATCAATTACCGCTGCGGTTTCTTTCTAGTTTCCTTCCGATCACCCTAATGAATTTGCACGTAGCGCCGCAATTGCTTCAGTATTGTCAATTTGTACCACTGGAATGACGAGGTAGCAGTCATAAACATGGCACTGACAGTGTATCTGACAGGTCCAAGCCATCTTCATGACGCGGTGGACAGCATCATACGAACTCGACCAGATGAACAGCATTCAGAAGTACCAGCTTTTAATCAGCATGGAGAGTATTAGGTTGTCCCAAAAGCAACTGAAATGTTTTTCGAAACTATTCCAGAATTTTCCCGAAGCATATCGAAGCTTATGGAAATTGGCTTTCGTCTGCCAGGAAAACCTGCTCGTCTCGTAGACTTTTGAGTACGGGTACCTAAGGGGACATGCTGGAGGAATAATCTTACATGGTCTAATTATTCTGCTTTTTAGCAGTGGCTGCGACATTGGCAACTGATCAATCTGTTGTTTGCGGATGTTTGTTGTACTCGTTTCTACAAGGGCACGAAGCGACCGAGGCCTGTCAAAACCTGAGTGACGTACCAGGCACGAATGCTCCAAGTTACTGCATGGTAGCATTTTGGCTCCGTTAATTAAAAGTGGGGAACTACGAACTGTCAAACCTCGAAAGCAAGCCAGTGGAAGTTGTCAGCAAAATCTAGGACGCTCTAAGGGTGGATCCGATGCAAAGTATGCGTGAAGTTTCGTCACACCTTGGCCTTCCAAAAACCACTGTTCCTCGTTATTTCTGCCAATCTGGAATGGTACCAAAGCTCGAACCAGTTCTACCACACGAACTGAGTAATGAGTAGCTCTTGCACCATTGTACCATCGCACTTTCACACCCACCCGATCACGCAGTCATCGATGGCTAAACGATGTCGTTACTGAACACGGATAGTGAATGCTCCATGTTAACCATAGCAGGCATCGTCAGTGGATCGTAGCAAATTAAAAGAAGTACAAGTTCCGAAAGGTGTACTGCATGGCAATAAATGATGCTGTCGATCTGGTGTATCGCCGCGGCATCTATTGGGAACTATTCCTAACTTCACACTTTCCTGCTCTTATTTTGAAGCGGTCCACGATTTTGTTTACCTTGGGAGGTACATTAGCATAGGCGGATTGATGGATGAGATCAATTTGCATATCTCCAAGGCTCGAGTAGCATTTGCTAACTTACAACATCTCTGGCGCTGGTGTGATCTCAGCCTTCCACTTATAGGTCCAACCTACAATGCTATGGTGCGAATAGTGCTGTGATGCATGCTCCTTTCAAGCGAACGATGTCCAACGACTGTCTAGTTATGATCACCGCTTCCTCGAGAGCATCGCTGGTGTACATTAGCAGCACCTCATTAGTAATAACGATGTTCAATGGTGGATCTTCAAGTCAGACAGACGCAGCTAACCATTGAGCTGCATAGTTTCATTGCGTGTGTTTCTGCGAATCTGGCACGTCCTCCGTACGCCTGATCAAAAGTAGCCCCGCCGCACTTCGTCTGCGTGCATCGACGTTGGATGGAAGCGACGGAGAGGTAGCCAATATGCAACCTACATCCGGTGTCAAGGTGTTGACATTGCAGTTAGTCGTCGCATGGCGTTCCATACTACCGGGATGGGGACCGAAGGGCAATGTGCACGCATGTTTGGCAACGCTATCGGATGTGACCCGGAATCGGACCCAATGAGGACCGTGTTGTGAGACTACCATTGACCACCTTCTCTCCTCCTTGTTTTCCGGCTTTTGATAATGTGCAGTGGTGCTATGCCAATTTTTAAGTAGTCAAGTGTTGAATATATATATATATATATATATATATATATATATATATACCGTGTACCGATAACCGACAAGTCCACAGAGACTACTAATCACGCCTACCAACAACTGCAAAAGACGGTTGACGAACGCCAAAATATGCGTCAAAGGATGGCTCACATCTTTCTCCTGCATGAAATTACGTGTCATCAAGTGCCTAAAGTGACAAATCTCAGGATTCAGCAGCTCGATAGCGAAGAGGTTATGCAACCAGCATATATAGCCGGAACCTTGCCTATACTGATTACCACCTTTGCAGCTCGATAAACAATCAGACCAAGGACATAAAATGCGATGAGCGCGACCACATTGAAAAGTACCTTGCTCAAATAGTTTGACAGCCAGTCCAGCTCGTTCTACGAGAGAGGTATCGTCAGCTTACCCGATCATTTGCAGTACAACGTTGACAACAACAGGTGTTAAATTGATTAAAGATTGTTGCTCGTTTCAGTAAATATTGACTGAAAAAGTGTGCTACCAAATTCAGTTGATTTCGGGACAAGCCAATATGTGCCACATGGATAGAGATCTGGCAAGGGATTGGTTTTTCATGTCGTCTGCAGAGGTGCCGTGGTGTGCAAAGTGTATAGATTCTAGTATCCCTCACAGTGAGACAGAATGAGTATAACCCCATCCCCAATCTTCAACAAGTCCATACAGTAGGTTACCACTGCCACTGCACATCAACGCCAGATGACAGTGAGTATTGTCATAAAGTAGATAAAGTATTATACAACAAAGGGGCAAGCAAATGTCAATTCCTTTGCACAGTCCGCGTCATAAGTACTGTATCTTTCACACCATGCATACTAACAGGCGGCATGACTCACGTCTGCAGGACAACGGTAAACCTGGTTTGTTTACCAAACGTAGCAAACGGGAAGCCGTAAATAACGAAGGGGTGTCCAAATAAAAGGGGAAAAAGCAACAGAAATTTCTATTTTTTCATACGCTTATACCCTAGATATGTCAACTGTTAAGACCAGTTATTGTTAAAGTATTTTAACGACGGAGGCAGTTATTTCAAGCACGAAATTATTGTGGGTTCAATCGAAGAACCTAATCGACTGCAATGAATTACAGCTGTCCACTAACATCAACTGCGGGTCGACGATTCCAGCTAATTAAAATGATGCAAAATATATTAGGAAAACTAGGATACTGGATTGGACAGACATACCTGAACAGGTGCCGTACTTCCAACACGCAAATCACGCGATCACACAAGGCCCATGCAATGCGTTGTAACAATGGTCCCATTCTCTCGTCCTTGTTGTATCCGCGAGATATGGTCCAGATGAGCCGAAGGGATTGGACCATAGCAGGGATTGTATCCGCAACCGTTTCAAAGCTTGGCCCAAACTGCAGGTTTTTGAAGTGTCTTTCCACAAGTAGAAGAAAGCTGAGAAAGCAGGCGTTATAAAAGATGATTATATGGTTTTCGGAAGCATTTGATTCATTGTTACCGAGCGTTTAGGCAAGTTGACACTGTTGGGTTGTTTGCACAAATCTACTTCTTACAGAATGTATGTTGGCTCACCCTGCTTAGAACAGAGTTGCTGAGATAGTGTAAACAGCCACCGCTGTTGCAAGCTAAGGAAAAATGAAAGACGGTGATTGTTCTCCGCAAGTGGTCTCATGCATCATATACTCGAGTGGCCTATTCCAGTAGGATCAAAACCGAAGAAGTCATCACATTTGTTTACAAAAATCCCATTGCCGAACAAACTCCCCGTGATACCAGATGGGTGACCCGGAAAATTCCATTTCCAGCAAATGGTTAGGCGACAGTGTTCCAGGATGTGGTGGGTTTTTGCCTTGCAAGCGTCCTGTCTACAAAAGCTACGAATATTGGCTTAGCAACACGCTAATGTGGCGGGTGTGACTCGCCACTAAAAATGTTCACTGCACCTTGCCTAATTTAGTGACATTGTATACAGGAAAGCGAATCGACCGTCGGACTTGGCCTCAGACTTTAAGTCTTGGGTTTTTGGTATGGATTCTAGCCAAACGAAAGGCTTGTGGACTGAGTGTTCAGTCATCGGCTCCTAACTGGTGGGAAACTCTTATCTCAACATACTGCTTTGTGGGTTACGCCCTTTGGTCAAAGGTTCATGGCGGTGGCCCCCTAAGATAAGCTACCTATTTCGACCTAATCAACCGGGTAGTGTCTCCTACTGATTAACCATGGCAGCACACTCTCACCCCACTTGCTCTTATGACAGTTTACACTGCCGCTACCAAGCCAACTTTACAAACGCCACTAACTTTTCTATCGTCTGATTGTATTATTCAACATTTTATTAACTGATTTCACAACGTTGAACAGCCCGACCATGCGATGAATCTGTTCCCTTAACCTTCACCAACTCACAGGAAACCACAAGCCACAATGTCTCCCACCGTCGCTCCTACAGCCTGAAACCCGGTCCAAACTAGCAACATCAATGTGCGTACTGTAATGCAGATCCGACCACAGGTTGGACTTCCAAGCACCTTGGAGACTCTAGTAATTGATGCATGTTGCCTGAATAAGACCACATCAGGATTCCAACACGGTCTTTCTGTTATCATCACCGACCTTCCTCCAAACCCGTTCCAATCTTCATCTGAGGACAGGGTCTGCGGCATCTGGGCAAGCCGGTGTTGGGAGCGCTCTTGGTGCTATAGCCGAACTCGCTCTCCTTGAATGAATTCCAATTAACGTTCGTCTACTGTGCTGTGAGATTCCGTAGCTCTTGTAAGGTTAACTGACATCGAGCCAATGAATGTGCTGTCTATTGTGATCTCAGCCTACGCGCCCAACGTCTACAGCACGGGTACAGTCAAGGACTAGTTCTATTAATACCTTCATGATCTGCCACTAAGGGCGCCTAAAACAGATATCTTCATTATGACACGAGATCGTGACTCAAATGTCGGTCAGTCGCTATCATAGGAACACCATCTCGTTGGACCGTGTGCACATGAGGATCTTCGCTCAGACAAAGAAGATTAAGAGGTATAAGCGCCAATCACTAACTTTTCTCGCCAGCAGGAGCTTTCCTCAACCTGGACGCCACTATGCTAATTGCGTCATCATTTTCCCAGCGTTGGTCGCAAATCGACCAAATTGCCACTGGTCGCAGGCGACGTGGCGGCACATGGGATTGCCTGGTTATATCCGTCAACTTGTGTCGAAACCGGTCATGTATTGGTATGCCTGCGTTTCGGTGACTCACACAGAGCCAAACAAACTCGGCTGACGGTAATTTCCACATTTTCAGATTGTTTGCTTACGCCATACTGTGAACATTTACAAACTGAAAGACGTGACGGGACAAATGGACCAAGTACACAGGACTCGGGAAATGCTCGATCTCTCCTGTGCTTTGGATGTTGAGCAGTATTGGTCTAGCCTGCAACAAACCATGCTGTCCGCAGATTTGTCAAGCTGTCGTCGCGCTCACTGCACGGTTAAGGGCTGGATCTTGGTAACATCCTCGGAACTGCTAGACCGTCAAAAGACTGTTCCTACCGGTGCGGAATATAACGAATTCCGCCGGTCTACTTCTCAACAGTTAAAAGCAGACCTTCACTCTGATCGTGAATCCTAGTGATCAAAATGAGCTGTTGAGGTGGAAGAAGCTGCTTCGGTTGGAAACTGCCACAGTTTGTTTCATCTCATTAAGAGCACCGATGGAAATGCACACGTTATCAGACAGACAATCCGTGAAGTAAACGGCATGAAAATCTCAAACCTACGCAAGCGCTTGGACCGCTGGGTACAGCAATTTGCTCTCCAGTTGAATTATCCAGCACAGACCTTAGTGACACCGCTTTTCCATCGGATGGGGCTTAGTCTGTATCCACAGATCCTCCTACCGAAGAGATGATTTGAAACTTGACCTGATCTTTGAACTGTCACAAGTCTTCACGTTCTATTAGTAAATGGTACAATTGTAGCTGTCAACGAAATCCCATCACTTTTCACGAAGGTTTGGACTAACCACGCTCCCAACACATGGAGAATCCACAGTTTCTCCGAGCCAAAAGAAAGGCTGCCGCGGAGATTAGACAACTACGGGGAAATTTCCTTGATCTATGTCACGTACAAGATCTTTGGATCCATCATACTTCATAGGCTTTTACCTACTGCTTTCTCAGAGTGCAACAAACCGGTTTTCGTCCAGGACAAGGTTACATCGACCAAATCATCACGCTCCACCAACTTCTCGAACTGTGCCATTTCCACGGACAAAATACAGCTTTAATGTTCTTAGACAATTGAGCAGCATTCGATTCAGTACAATAATAATAATAATACAGTGTGTCAGCTTATACGCCGTAACGGCGCTTTGCTGCCGCGTGACCACCACCAGTCGCGCGCGGGCAGAGTATACCGCGAGGACGCCCACCCCTACGCGGATTCGAACCGGTGACCTTATGGTTGGAAAGCAAACGTGCCGACCACTCGGCCACCGGCCGATTAAGTAGATAGACCTGCTTCGTAAAACGGGTTTGTAACCATACTGTGGGGACTGTACAGCTGGAGGTAAGACAACGTTAGGACCTATCACTCAACTTGGGCAACCGGGTAGTATCCCGCTCGCTGAAAACCCTAGATTCCATAAGTACTACTACGTCGTTCTGTTCTGCTCCTATCCTCTGCACAGCTAACGCGCCAAAATACGTCAAACTCACCCCTGTTAATAGTACTAATTCCTTTGAATCTACTTCAGATGACTGTATTGATGATATCTAAAGTTTTAAGGGAGTAAAAATGAATATTCTTACGGGATAACCTGAATGCAGGAAATTCAGGAAATCGACTCCCGAATAAGGAAGAACAATGGGTTAGCACGCAAGTGCATTGACTCCAGCGAAAACAAGAAACCGGTTCTGGCTGTCCAAACCATGTAGACCGATGTCACAGCGTGAGTTTCATACAAAAGTTTCCATCGATCAGGAATGGCCGCTTGAACTGTCCAATCGATGTCTCTCAGTCAGCTAGGCTTTGAGCCGTAAGAGATACGTTTCCCGGGAAAGCCAGGTCTTTCCAGCACAGAGTCCGGCCAGTGGACCTCCTTCGACCCCGATCTCCATTTTGGGTGACAAGGTTCAACCTCCAAACCTTTATGTTGATCGGACAAAGCTTTAGCCTGGCACACACCATAGAATCCTTATTATCGATCTCTATTGCGTTTCTGAGACTCGACTACTGGAATCCATCACCGTGGTTAGGTTGACCTCCCCTGCTGATCTCAATGCCAAATATTTTCTGCACTAGTCTGGTGACAAGTAAGCGGATACGGCTGGCTTATCTGGTGTTACCTTCGCCTTGAGTGGCAAAGCTGAGGCCTCGCTGCACGAATGGTTCCCGATTGACAGCAGATTGTGTGAGGTTCGACTTCAAGGCTCATGCAGGATCAATAGCCATCGTACAGAGAGACGCAATTTGCTCGTGATCTCCGTCTACACTCCAATCGACTGCAGTTGTGCATCGGTTAAGGGGGACTTCTGTCACGGAGTCCACCAACTTTAGAGTAAAGTCAAAAATTCCGATACCGTCGTCTTTGCCGGAGAATTCAATGCACGCGAAGACCACCTGCTGCCTTGCGAACGTCATTTTGTTGGCCGTCTTGCTCATGGTGAGTGTCGGTAGGATAACGGAGATAGACTCACTATATTACGTGAGGACAACCAGCTCTTCCTCTCCAACAGAAACTGCAAGCATTCGAGGAGACGTGTCGCCGGCTAGCGCCCCTCTTCACCAACGTAAGTGTGCTCACAAATCGATTACAATGTAATTCACTTCGATATATATGTATATATAGCTCACCATCTGTATACAGATATTGTGCCATCAGAACCATGGTGGAATAGGAAAACAGGGTTAGAGTAAAAGAAGAAAGAAAACAAACAATTTGTTTCTGCATTTTTCCACTCACAGTTTTTGAGTTTTCGATGTTTTTATTTGGAGAGGAAAGGAGAATCACCGCAACAAACAGTGCTTCAGGTCCGCCACTGATTTCAGTTTCGAGCCAAGACTTGCAAGGTTTCTAACCAACGGCACCCAGCATCCTTGAGACCCCATGCACGGAGTCGGGAGGAACCAAATGTGGCCACCTTTTTTAGTCAGCTTTTTCATCCCGCTTCTCCAACTTATAGGCTATCCGCCACACCGCCTCCTCCAACCCTGCCCAGCGACCGCGAACAACGCACAACGCGGAATACACTGAGCAGGCACACGCAGTACGTGTCCGAACCATCATAGTTGGCACAACGAGACAAGCGCCTCGAGAGAGTGGCTGTTTCCACCCAAGACACGCTGTCTGACTTTAGCGTTGGTTACGTGATTCAACCACCACACACGGGCGATGGACCGCAAGCAACGGTTCTCGAAGACAGACAGTCGGCGTACGTCGTCGGTACGAGCAGGCCAGGTCTCGCAACGGTTCAACAGTACAGCGCGAACAGTAGCAATATAAACCCGTTCTTTGATGGAGCGACTGATGTCATGGCGGCGCCATAAATGCCTCAGCCTGGAGAAGGCGAGACGAGCTGTTGAGATACGCATCGAAATCGCGTTTCCAACAGCCCCACCAGCAGTTATGCAGCTTCCCAGGTAGACAAAACTCTGCACTACTTTTAAGGTTTTCCCACCAATGGTGAGTGCAGGTAGGGGCGTATACCAGTCTTGAAGAAGCGTATGCACTTGGATGGTGAAAGGTGCATGAGATACTTCGACGCTTCAACCGCCAGGCGATTAAGTGCAAATTGGACGGCCTGCGGATCGTCATCAAACAAAACGATATGATCAGCGTAATTCAAATCAATCACCCGACTATCTGGGAGGAGCTCAAGGCTAGCGTTCAACAAGTCTTCTAGATCATTTTTGAGGAGATCATCAATGGCAAAGTTGAAGTGGTATAGAGAGATAGGGCATCCTTGTCGAACTCTACTTTTGACAACAAAGGTAGGCGAAAGCTTTCCATAATTCCTAACTCTACCGGATGGCAGACTATACAAAGCATGCAGAATGGAAATGAACTTCCTGGGAATACCATCCTCAACCGACAGTGCCACAGAGCAGCCATGTTGACAGAACCGAAGGCATCACAGATATCCAAGAACACAACAATCGTTGGCTTTTGGTACACATGGCGGAGCTCGATAATCTGGCGGAGTGTGAAAATCTGATCGAGGCAGCGGCGACCAGGGCGGAACCTAGCCTGTTCTTCTCGCTGTAATGCTTTGTACGTTGGGGATAGCGTGCGAAGAATGATGGACACCAGAAGCTTGCAAACGGCGGGAATCAAATTCATGCCCCTGTAATTAGAGCAATTCGTGCTTAGACTCTTCTTAAAAATGGGGACGACTGCCCACTCACTCCAGGATGATCGAGCTTCCTCTTTTGCTCAGACGTTTGAGAGCAAAGCGCTGAGTTCTCGAACCAACGAATGGTCGCCATTTTTAACTAAGGCAGGTGGTAGACCGTCAGAGTCGGGTGCCTTATAGCGCTTTAGGCAGATTTTCTAGTCAGATTTCCTGGTGAGAGGATTGATCATTTGGGATAGTCCACTCATCACCAATGCGCGCCCCAGGGGAACAGATGTAGCTAGCGGCCAGGAAAGCAGCGAGCGAAAAGGTTCGGCAAATCGCTCCAACCGTCGTTGAATATTAGAATATTAGGGAAGCCATCATGTTCGCAGATGGTCTCGCTTTCTCCTGATCGGAAGCCTTCGGTGACTCGGATGAGGTGGAACCGTTTTCTGGTATTAGCAGAGATTAGCAAGTTCAAGCTCTCTAACATGTTCACATCACCAGGTCTCACGACCCTTCTGTATGCTCTTACGCAACGCTCGATCCAGGGATCGGTGTTCCTCCCTACAGCTGGTGTCGGCTGGGATCAAGCAGCGTTTGTCCATCATCGACAAGAAGGCAGTGGTGCTCCAACTTTTAGGAGGGTGGCAAGCAAATCCACGACTGACAGTACTGGCAAAAATTAAAGCGTCTTTGATGCATATCCATAGCGAATTGAGACCATCGTCAGAGGATGAATCAAGTAATGTTGAGAGGGAAACCTGGTACTTGGCTTACGTCGCAGAATGTTGCAGATTTTTGACATTCGGTCGGTAGTGCACACATCTGGATGATCCTTCAAAAGGCCTATAAAGTTTGCTGCGAGCCAGTGCGGGATCGGAGTCCAGACAAGTTGACCAGTACGATCTGCAGTCTGTTGCGTTTCCACGACATCTGTAACTTATTGCTATGTGGTCAAGCTGGGACCATTCTTGTGTTTGAGAAGGCGGACGCCAAGTAGCCGTCTGTCTTTTCGAATGACGAAAACTTGTACTCGAAAGAAACAAGCGGTTGAAATTTGATGAAATAGTCATGTTTGTACGTGTTGAGATACAGCCAGGGTGCCCAAAACTAGACAAGAGAACGGATTAGTGATCTCAAGCAAGGCCTTTGGCTCAAAAGCCTGTCCGCAAGGCAGCGGATGTGGAAACGATTGGGTTCTACAAAAACGGACGCCATCTCTTTTCAAACCCCCAGCCTGGAGGACCAGGAGACTGAGTTTGTCTGATCTCTAACCATTGACCAATCTGGTAGGAGTAGCTCTCAATGGGCCCGCGGCCACCAGCTAGTGTAGCTCAATGGATTGAAGTACGCAAACCGTTGCACTACGTTAAGTTCCAGATTAACAATCATGACCTCGTCTCGATGAGATGAATGAAGTACATACATTATCTTATCGGAGCTGTGGTTATCTAGCGCTTCATAATTATAAAACCGGAGCACATTTCTGTGAGGCTATGGTCCATTACAAATCGGCCTACCATCTAGTCAAACTGACAAATAGCCAAAATCAACGGCTTTAGTCTTTCGGAAGAAAAAGACTGTGAAGGTGCTGACTTGGTGGCAAGAGGGAAAGAACCTAGATGATGAGCTATCCGCCTACTTT
Source organism: Dicrocoelium dendriticum (assembly GCA_944474145.2). Taxonomy (NCBI): domain Eukaryota; kingdom Metazoa; phylum Platyhelminthes; class Trematoda; order Plagiorchiida; family Dicrocoeliidae; genus Dicrocoelium; species Dicrocoelium dendriticum. Next base: position 199,737,527 of record OX104063.1, read on the forward strand.
AAGCGGTTAGTAACAGTTTTGCAGCATCCTGGTGCGTAACTTCCTCCTTGTGCGAACTACTAGCGGTTTTGAGGTTCGTAAAATAGTCTCCTACAAATTGTATTCAAGGTAGATACGCAATTTGGTACGCTTGAGGAAGACAGTTTCATTCCTTTCATTCCTTAGAAACAAGTGATATGTGCTTAAATAACACCACTGTTGATTGTGAGAGCTGTAAACGGCAACCCAATGCGTTGAATTCGCCAGTTCATTAGTCGAACTGTGGCGCATAAAGTGTCACCTTGAATGCAAGCATACACGCACACCAAACTAACCAATGAGGTCACGGATCTGATTGGGCTATGCGCGCTCCGCCGCGTGACTGATGTTGATCATGTGATGCATGTCACGTGGGGCGGAAAAGACAACAAGTAAATCAATAATACAGTTGTGCCTAGGTCACTACGTAGTAGCAGCATGTAAACGAACATACGGCAGGTATCACAATCTAATTTGTAGAACGAGCGGCTGCAAATGATTCAAGTTCCAATGAGCATTGGCACCGAACATAAGACCGGTAAGGGTAGTTATCAATGTGTCAAATTAGAAAGCTTAAAAACCGTTTTTATCGACTAATGAATGCGTTCATATAGCTATCAAATCTGGACACTGTGGCATACATCTTGGTAGGTAGGCCCTGCTTATACACTCGTTTACATTAAAGCGATTTCCAATGTTCCGGGAAGCAGGTAGCTGAGGTTGTTCAGGAATACTACTGAATCTAACGCCGAAGGAATCGACCTGGAGGGTACGTGAAGGCTCCCCTGTTTGGTGTGACATGTCACACTTTCTTCTTGATCGCATTTAAAGGATGCGGTCAGTATCTTCACTATCCGCTCTATCGCTTCATGTTTCGCCTTTACCGGCAGCACAAAATACCTATACCAGTAATGTAGCCAAACAACTGGCTTTAACTTTCAAACTACGCTGATGAGAATTTACGAGGTTATGCCCATTTACTTTTACGGGTCGAAAGTCTACGAACAACGAGGGATGTTTATGACGAAGTCCTTCACAATTATGCCAATGGCCCACCAGCCTTCGAAAGCACACATCTACCAAAAGTGATGAGCGATGACTCATTGATAGAGCACAACTGAGCAAATACGTCGGTATCAGATGTGAAATTGGGTAAGGCTACCCAGTGCTCTCTGAACGGCTTGTTAAAAAGACCCGCTGACTGTCTTGCGACAAAAAATTATGTAAGAGCTTGTCCAATACTTAATGATGATTTTCTAGCCGTTGTGAGAAGCTCCGCCTATGGACCTTGGTAGAATGTCGGTGAAGGAGTCTATCAGCAGACAGGGCGTAGTGATTTCGCATCCCAACACAGACGGTGTTCACGCAATGGCGAGGCCAATCTTAACGCGTATCCAACACTTGTCACCCAATTCACTTAGAACCGGTAAGATGTCTACACTGAATTTGGCAGGTTAGCGAGAAATGCTGTATTCCATGAGGTTAGGCATTCTTTAAATTCAACAATGTTGCGTAAGCTAGTAGGGACCGGGCTTCGCGATGACGGCCAACTAACGTCTGATCATCCTGTACAACATAAACGGATAGTAGGGAAAGATTTTCCAATTTTATAAACTAGTTCCCAGAGAAACTTCGCAGTTTTTTATTACTTAAAGGTAACAAAAATATGGTAGGGCATATACATGTAGGCATAATCAACAGTTCAAATAAAGTAATATGATTATCCGTGGAATCGTCTCCTGTGGACCTGCTTCCATGCGGGTAGTCTTGCGAAACCTTTCCTCCGCATTTTCACGCCTCACCTGGCCGTGTGCTCATATTGCTTAAAAGCAAGCAAGTCGTTATCATGAATTCTTTTTTATAGTCGCTGTCGCAAGCAATAGACCGTCAGCATGTAGACTTGTTTTCTCTCATGGCCGCTGTTATAAGTAAAGTAGGCCGTCATTAGGCCAATGTTGGTAGATAGCAATTTGGCCAACGTCTTCCAATTGCTCATACGTGTTGCTGTTATAGGTACAGATAGCTTGTCCATCCATTTAGCCCTTTCGAACAATCGACTCATTTGAGTCCAGTCCTTACGTTGGGACGTTTCTTGCACTGCACACCGCTGCGTAACAGTGAAGACGGTTGTCACAGAATATCTGGGTAGTGGCTTGATCCATCGTCCAGTCAGTGGGAATGCGCATATCCTGAGAGGAGAAAACAGCAGCGCAGCTTTCCTCCTAGTCATGGTGAATGTCCGGTTGTGATCAAGCAATAAGCAAGTAAATCCCCGGCAGTCGCAACGAGACTGGACCTTAACGTAGTGCGACGATTTGCGTACCACTTCACTCCATTGAGCTACACTAGTTGGAGCCCCCGGACCTATTCAGAGTTACTCCTACCAGATTAGCCAATGGTTAGAGGTCAAACAAACTCAGTCTCCTGGTCCTCCAGGTTGGGGGTTTGAAAAGAGATGGCGTCCATTTTTGTAGAACCAAATCAATGCTACATCCGCTGCCTTGAGGACAGGCTTTTGAGACAAAGGCTTTGGTTAAGGACCTTACCCGTCCTCCTGTCTAGGTCTCGGCGCCCTGGCAGTATCTCAGCCAACACACAATCATGACGATTTCCCCAAACTATAATCACAACCTGCATCGACCGTCGCGCAGATTACCAAGGGTCACCTTCTCTGCTGCATATAGCAGAGCGGATAAGCGAAAACATGATACTGCTGGCTTCTCTCTTCTTTCTTTTCCACCCGCTTCTCTTACTCCCATTCCGACCCACAATACTAACCTTCCTTCTATAATTATAAGCTTAATTGAAAGCAACCGAGGAGCCACTGGAGTAGAACCATCTGCAGCCACCTTCTAACAACACTCATCGAACGCCTATTGGCAAGCGTCTCTTATAAGGCCATGATGTCCAGTTTCCATGGCAGCGTTCAAAGTTCGCACTCTAAGACAAACAGGTCAACCTTGGACACACTGGGTATTGATGTGTGTTGTTTGTCCGAAACTAGGATCAATGACTCTAACGGGGTTGTTGAATTATATGCGCCCGGCTTGTTTTCTCGTTATTGGTTGCACGTATCCGGAGACGCCGATGCAGCACTCAAGGGTCAAGTTGCGGTAAACATCATCCTAAGCTCCAACGCTATGCCATCGTTGGTTGATTGGATTCCGGTGAACAGCCGTTTATGTGCAGCCCGTTTGACGACATCACCTAAGGTTTATTCATGAATTAGTACAAAACGCTGTTTATTCGTGATTTCCGCTTATGCTCCCACCGACTGCAGTTCTAATGCTGCCAGTGGCACATTCTATCATGAACTGTACGCGCTACTACGCAGTGCTACCAGTTCAGATATTATAGTACTTGCAGGGGATATGAACGCACAAGCAGGGCGTATAAGCTCTTCAGAAGCTCAGCTGGGCGGTAATTGTGGGCTTAACTCCGAATGGACTAACAACTGCGAGCGTCTTCTGCAACTGTGCGGAGCACCATTTTTTTCTTAGTAGCACCGCTTTTCGACACATTACGCGCCGTAGTGCCACTTGGCGTCCTCCTGTAGCCGGCCAGCTATGGACCCAAATCGACCGTATAGACATAATTTGCAGGTGGTGTGCCTCCATCCTGGATTGCCGCTCGCAATGGAATACGTGCGTAGACTCTGATCATGCCTTGGTACGTTGTCGTTTCTCCATGAACCTTACCGGGAGGCTCACCAAGTATCTCCTCCCATAGCAACTGGGAAATTGTCTCAGTCGGTCAGACAACCCTATCAAGACGCGCTGCGTACCGAACTTTCGCTGTCTTGTTCTAATGACACTGAGATTCAATGGAATAGGATCTCGGCCGCCATGCACGACGCAGGAGCATTTGCTTGTGGCACTATCAGTGGTCACCGCACCAGTCACTGGATATCCGAGAGGTTGATGTACCAATTGGAATCCAGAAGAAACCTCCCGGCTGGCTCTGAGCCCAAAGTAACCACATGGACTATAAAACGCGAACTAAAGCGGAGCCCACGTGCTGACAAGGAATCCTGCTGGAGCAGTCGGGATCAAGCAATTTAGGAGGCACGAGCAGTATGAAATTACCGCAAGCCCTTCCAGCTGATCCACTCCACTGGTCCCAGGAAACCAGGCGTCAGTGAGACAATCAGACGGCGCGGGTGCACTGATACACAATAAGGAGCACGGTATGGCTCGTTGGGCGGAACACTTTCAGGATGAGTTCAGCTGGTCCCCTGCTCCCTGACCTGTGCCTACTCAGGTGATGCAGGAGGAGCCATGGACGATTAGTTTTGAGCCTCCGTCGGAGGCCGAGGTCCGAAACGCGATCACAGCCCTCAATCGTCTTCTTGCCGCTGGCCCAGATTCCCTCCCAACTGTGCTATTTAAAGATGGGGGTGAAGTCCTCTGCAAAACGCTGACCTCTAAATTCGAACATATCTGGAAGGAAGGGAGTGTCCCGGCTAACTGGAGTAAATTAATTATAGTGGCAATATACAAGAAGGGCAGTCGCGCAAACTGTTCTAACCACAGGGGTATTAGCATAACGCCAGTTGTAACAAACTTACTGGCCTCGATTATCGTTCGTCGCCTCACTGCGGAACGGGAATCTCGGATTAGGGAAGAGCAGGCAGGTTTCCCCCCGAACGTGCCTGTACAGATCATATATACACTCTGCAGCAGGTGCTAGAGAAGCGCCACCCATATCGCAGACCGACAATAGTTGTGTTCCTCGACTTCAAGGGTGTGTTCGATTTAGTCGATCGATCTATTCTGTTCAAAATACTTGCGCGGAAAGGTGTTCCCACGAAATATGTGAACATACTTCGTGCTCTATACTGGAACACTACAGGCCGCGTCAGGGTCTATGGTGTCCTATCGAACAGCTTTCCGACCACAAGTGGCGTTCGTCAGGGTTGTCCGACTTCCCCGTTTTTGTTCACTTTCCTCGTGGACTACATCATGGAGTGTTCCCTTGCGGAATCTCACGATGTAGGCGTTGAAGTGCTGCCTGGTGAAAGGTTAGTTGACTTAGATTATGCGGACGATATGATCTTGTTTTTGACGATGTTGTGACGGCACGATCAACCCTGAATAGCCTGGATAGAGTGGTCCCATGATTTGGTATGCGCTTAGCACCTTCAAAGTGCAAAGTGTTGATGCAGGACCACCAGCCACTTGATGATCTGTTAACCCTTGCTAACGAGGAACTCGAGCTGGTTGATCGATTCGCTTCCCTTGGCAGCTGCATCAGCAAGGATGGGCGCGCAGAAGCTGAAGTCAATTCACGCATTGCAAAGGCCAGAGCTGATTTCTTGAAACTGCGGCCTCTTTGGCGACAGAAGGAGTTTTTCTCCGTCTGAATGACCGTACATACAAGCCATAGTGAGGGCCGTTCTGCTCTATAGTAGTGAAACCTGACCCCTTCGTTCTAAAGGTCTGACGCGGCTTCATGCCTTTGCTCATCGCTGTCTGCGAAGCATTGCTGGTGACGGATGGCACCAGCGTGTCCGCAACGATGATATGTGTAGGCGAGTACTAGGTAGTGAAAATTGTTAGGAGAATAGCTATTTGGTATTTGTTTTTGTAAACGGGCATAATAACCATGCCTTATTCTTCCTATTTTCTACTTCTTGACTGTTGTTTAAACGCTGCACTGTGTTAGCCCGGTTGATACACACACGTCATTGTTACTAGATGTGTCATCTACAGCGGTGCCATTTGCAAGAACACATTCCATTGGTTTATCTCCGCATCACTTTTCTACCTGCTTATGATAAAGGAATATTATTTGTCACACAATTATCGTGCTAGATTTTAATTTTTGGGTCTGCACTTCTTATTCTCATTTGTTTCGTGACAGTTGTTTAAACGCTACATTTCGTTATTCTGCTTGGCCAGTGCCCATCACTGTAAATGGATGTTCACTATACGCTTGGGGTGCTATGATGCTATTTTTAAGGACATATGCGAGTCGGTCCTGATTACACGGTTGCTTATTCGCTCGTTGCATTTGACGTTTTCCTTCTGTTGGTTGGGTCAAGTGTGATTTGGTAGCTTCCCTTTATTTTACCTTCAAAACTATACAAGCAAATGTGCTTTCATGTATACAAGTCTCTTTCCGGTTAGTCTTTGGACTTCTTCTTGAGGTCGTGGGGTGAGGGCGTCTGATGGCACATAACAGAGTTTCTGGGCACGGAACTTCCGGCAACCATGTTAATTTCGTTTGAGCAAACGTAGACGGTTCTTCAGCGGTAACAACTGCTGTTTGAAAAATCTCAGCGACAGTTGATGGAGTTGCTATCTCAGAAGCTGAATATCCAGACCGAATCCCCGAAGACAACTGCACGGCCATGTGTGGACGTCCTTGCGGCCTCAAGCACAGGATTTGTTTTCGATGGATTGAACTGGTTAACATTTGAATCCTAGTTCCTGAAATATGAAGATATTTTTCGAATGGAACTTGCGGAGCAAGACGATGTCTGGAAACTTCGTTTATTGTTGAGGAAACTTGGCCCAGTCGAGCATGATGGTTACACAAATTTCATGTAGCCGAAGAATGCAAGAGATTTCAGCTTCGATGAAACGATGAAAATGCAGACGCCGATTTTCGGTGAGCAGGTCTCTCTGTTCAGTGTTCGCTACAGTTGTTTGAAGTTAGTCAGACGTGATGCCCACGATTTTGTCACCCATGCCGGGATCGTGAATTGCGAATGTGAACTGGGCACGATGACATCTGATCAATTCAAGAGACACGAAAATGGTTGAAACTGCTGATCACAGGACAGAACCACTGTTGTCGCACAGCTATCCGTGGTCAAGTGATAAACCGGAATGGGTCAAATCAGAAGCCCCCGACCGCATGCTGGAATTGTGGCGCTTGTCATTTTGCGAGAGACTGTACCTAGAATGGGCATTAATGTCACAAGTGCAAGTGGTTTGACCATAAAGAAACCCACTGTCGAGTGGCCCACAACTACAGACATTCATTTCCCTCAAGATTGCTCAAAAACGTCAAATTCAAAACGGCTAGGTAATTCTCGCTGCGTTTCGCACGGAATTCGCACGTAACAGAAAGCATTTAACAGTAAAGGTCAAGGATATTCCCGTCACCTTGCAACTAGATACAGCGTCCCACGTCACCATCATTTCGCAATCGACGTGGTGGACAGAAATTGATTTGGCAGCGTGAAATGAAGGCACTGACGACCAAACTGGGTGTCGTTGGTCCTTCTCGCCTTCCGAGATGAAGTCCACATGACCCACCTTGTGCTTGGCTTGAGACTTTACAGGATATGGCTCGCAACCACACCAGTGGCGTGTTTGCTGTCGTCCCCTAGTCGGATTATCTGTTTAATGTGTATTTGATGCTGTTATCTGCTGGGTAATGGTTGATTATGACGCGGGGCAGTGAAAACGGCAAGTAAACTCTCTCGCCGATGCTGCCTTATCTTTACACGATAGCCATCTGTTGGTGACGGTATGTTGTCTACACAAGGTGTAGTCGCCTTGATGCTGAATGTTTGCTTAAGGCATTAAGATTTTCAGAGGTGCCATTTCTCTCCCTCTTTATTCTTCTTTATTCCATAGGTCCTCATGATTGTATGGCAGCAAAACATCAGTTCAAATGCCTGATGTACTGTTGTTGTTGTTGTTGTTGTTGATTGATTTGCCTACGGATTATTTATCTTTTACAGTCTGTTTGTAATTATGCTTCTAACGGATCCACTTTGGGTTCTGACAAGTTATTTGCAGCATAATGTGAAGTCGGAATTGACAGATTTTGTTAGTTTTGTCATGCACAAATGGCCCGAGGATGCACTTGTCACTGTGTGCGGTCCCTCACCGCGTATAACTTATATCGATGCAGCCGTAACCATTTAGTGAACCTCATTCGAATGTTGGAGGTTGATTTTCAGAGTAGTCGCGCCGATTAGCTAGGCCACAACCGAGCTTTGATAACATCTTGCAGATAACCGCAACTGCTTCAGTGTATCAGCGTCGGCGTAAAGATACGTGAGTTAGCAAATTTGACAGAGCTGGTTTTATATTTCCGCTCTCACACTTGTACGAATGGCGCTCTTCGATGCTACTAGTTAATAGACTTATTGATCATGCTCATATGCACTGATTAGATGCGGACAATGATCCTACTCCAGGTAGTTAATTTGGCCCGTGATATTCTGTGAGGTGATTTTGCCCCAGTTAGACCAACTGGTTCCATTCAGTCACTCAAATCATCACTCATGAACCACTCCAGGAAGACCACATGTGATATCGCTCCGAATAGAGGACACACTAAACATTCCGTTAATATATACACAAAGTCCTCGAACATATTTGTTATTTTCTAAATTGCATGCAATGTCTTTCCGATCAATAAAACGGCGTGAAGCACTTTTCACGTCACTTCCCTGTAAAGTTGGATAACGGAAGATAGCCTAAAATGAGTGCCAATGATCTTTCAGTCTATAAACTCATGGTGCCGTTCTAGGCACTGATTATATATATATATATATATATATATATGCGTATGTATATTTCTTGAAAGTGTGGGAAATTGTTCCTAAGTTAGAAACAGATCGGTATGTTCATGTTCTTGCGTGAATGCATGTTGTCACCCATTTTATCCTTTTAGACATTTTTTGGACCATCCTGGAATATTTCATCAGGTGAGTTGTCAGATGAGAACATAGATGATGTCACTACTAAATCAAAGCATCTGTCGAGTTTGGTGTGGGGTTTACATATGTCCTGATTGTGGTTGATAGGCTGTTCCACAAGACAGCGTATCTGATGAGGAAAACGTTCGACTGCATTGACGTCCTCGCCCCTGGTTTCCTTAGCGTAAACTTTTTGTTACGGAGTCTGTGATGGTCACTGTGTTACATCTCTGTTATATAGGTAACAACATGTTTTCCGGTGCAACAAAGTGTGGAGGAGCATAAAGTGTTGCTTTAGACGTCGCAACCACAGAGGCTCGATGTGAAGTTGTTCACAACGTTCGCGATAGTTTAGAGTGCATATGCCTTTGAGCAAAATTTTAGTGAATGACTTCTGTAAATTTTCTGTGGACTTCCTATCTAACTTCTGCATACTGCCGTAGGTGAAGTTACATTATTTGAGAGTAGGACGAGTGAGAGTTTTAAATACTTCCAATCTGACAGGGACTGCATGAATTTTGTGGCAAATGTCAGCCAACGATTGTTTAGCTGAGCCATATGGTTTTGGGCTTGCTCAGCAAAAGGAAGTCGGAAGAGTAGCGGATTCCAAAATCCCGAATAGACTGCTGTATGGGCATACTTTTGTTGTTAAATTTAGTTGATCCATCGGGGATCGAGCAACCGCATGGCATAATGTTTGAGTTGTTGGTTGAGAATTTTGTCAACCACCTCTCAGACCATTCTTCAAAAGAGTGAAGATCTTCTTGAATTACTAGTAGTGTGCTCTGATGCGCATCACGCCGGAGTTTGTAAACAATCTTGATAACATTGCAAATAAAGTGTTGGACACTTTGATGGAGCTGCTATATATATACGCCGCTGGGTATTAGACGAGGAGAAGAATGGTGATCACCAAAAGTGACTATTTGAAACCGATTGCTAAGGTAGGAGAAAAACCAACATAAAAGCTTGTTCTGAATTCCAAAGGATTCGATCTTTTTCAACAACCGTTTATGTGATACACGGTCAAATACATTTTCTAGGTCCAGAAGCAACATTATTATTGCATAACCGGAACCTATATATTCTGAAGTGTAGTTAAACTAGTGTAGCTGGCAGGTGGTGCAGAACGACTATCAAGGAAACCATGTTGAGATGTGTTAAACAGGTTCAGGAAATTAAGGAATTCCATCAACGTTTTCTTGACTACTCTTTCAAACAGAATGGCGTTGGTAGGAATATGATGATCGGTTGGTAATTGCTAACATTTTGCTTAGGACCACTTGTATGGCGTGCGATAATGAATGAGGTTTTCCATTGATCAAGGAAATAGCCAGTTTGTAGCGATAAAGTGTACCTGTTCAACAACAGTAACGGTAAGTCTGGCCCTCCCACTTTAATCGCAGTCGTAGGGATGCCGTCGGAGTCCAACCAGAGAGAAGGTTTGATGGTTTTCACTAACCGCTGAATAGTCCTGAGAAAAATTACGACACTGTTTAGACTTTTGGTTGTAGCGGGTTGTGAGTATTCAGGTATGGGGTCTGATTCAAAAATCATGGAGGCAAATGTGATTGCCTAGTTAAGTTTAACCCCTTGAATTCAGCAATAGAAGTAGCACAGCTTGAAAAGTTGTGGAATTGATCGGTCTTAGCTGTGGCGTTGTTAAGGACTAATACCACAACATTATTTAGACATGTTACTTAGAACACTGCCCACTTTCTTTATCCGTCTCCTACTGTTCCCCTCTGGTGAGGAATTATCACGCAAGGAAACCTGGACAGATCTTGTTTTTTTTCGTCCTGAGAAAGGGTTTGTTTACACAACACATACGCAAGTATGCATATATATATATATATATATATATATATATATGCACATTTAACACAGCGCAGCTTAACTATCCCACAAGAAATGGGACCTGTAAATAATACTGTGTCAGCTGCAGGCCGTAGCGGCGCTTCGCTGCCGCGCGACCACTATCTCAATCGCACGTGGCATGAGTATACCACGAGGACGCCCGCCCCTACGCGGTTTCGAACCGGTGACTCCTATGACTGCAAACCAGGCGTGCAGACCACTCGGCTACCGGTCGACAATGGGGCCTATACAGTATACAAACGGCTTTGTTAATTACTACCTTTCTGCTAAGCCGCGGCGAAGAACATTTGGCCGACTGTCATCGCTTCGACGGTTTTGCAATCGAACCGGGGGATCTGCCACTCGAGCAGACAATGACGCTCATTGTCTTGCCACTGATTTCCGACCCTAGACGACAACGGCTAGTGAGCTTATACAGCGGTCAAATGAATGTGTGACGAATAAGACTAGCAAGAGTGGATCCTTACTGATTACATGGGGTGAAATATCAAGAATAAGGTAGTAAGTTCACTAATCGAATATGGTAATCGTGGACCGGTCATTCGCACACTACGATGAATAAGCCAAGCAGTAACATGGACGCACCCGTCCGCATTCTGAAAGCCTGATCGCTGCGCCAAAGAATAGTTAGACTCAGACCTAATTCGCTGCAACATATGCACATAGGAGCCTGACATGTTGAAAACTAAAGTGACCAGTGGAGTACAACCAGTCTGGTGAATTCATGCATGTTTGAGGGACACCGACAACGGGATTTTGGTACCTTAACTCCACCGTCGTCATTATATGAAGGAACGCGTGTTTCGGCCCGAGATCAAGTGTGTCGGGTCGTCTCGCTAAATAGGTACAGTACCCAACGCTTATTGATGATCAACGATATCACGCCTATCGCTAGGCAATACAGGGGAATTACAATGTTTCAGAGTAGATAGTTCACTTACCGCGAGTTGTCTTTGGCCTCGAGCATTTGTGCCTTGATCTCGGATCCACGACCATAGGGCGGTGCGTCTGGATTCAACACTGTCCACGCTTGCATCACCCACCGGGCGGTCTTACTACGCAGCGCTTCGGACACTGCGGTCAACACCTTGCAACGATAGCGCCAGTAGTCCACTTCGTCCAGCGGCCCGGAGCTGATAGGTCTGGGCTGATCCAATGCAGCGAGGACCGCGTCGATTTGGTCATCTGAATAATAGGAGAACGCAGACGCAAAGATAATGAACTTGGGATGACAATGATATTGGTTAAATATTACGTTTCTTAAAGTTTGTCGTGGAGCCACATGAAGCGGAGCTTATTCATTTTTTTACTAGTGAGTGTGTCTAATATCCTCATGATTGGAGCACACGCAAAAACGCAGAACAATTCTTGTGCAAAACACTGGTTTGCGGCCTTGACGTAACATTAACCTACATGCATGCTACATGTTCGTGTCTAAGTGACCACACTGCCTAAATATTGAGACGAGTGCTCGGAGGTAGACTCGAAGGTAGAAATCCATAAAATCTTACCCCATGTCTTCAACAACCGAGACAGCTGAGGTATCATCAAGTAATCTCGCGACGGGTCGATCACGTAGTTCTCCGATGGCATAAAATCTGGCTCTTCCAAATTAAACACACCCTGGAGTGCATGAATGGTCTCTTCCAAAACCGAACTAAACTTGAAAAGTGTCACGCTGAATTCATCACGTAGTCGCTGTGAGTCCTCCACACCGCCGCCGTACGGTCCGCTCCGCCCCGTCAGACTTTGTCCACTTTTGGAGGGGTGTGTGGAGGAGTCCTCTGTGCTGTGGGCACTTTCCTCTGCTCCCCTGTAACCAGATTTCGCTAGGGAACCCACAATAGCCCCAGTATTACGCGCTTGCCTGTTCTTTGACAATGGCTTCGGTGTCGTACTATCTTCTCCGTGGGTGTAAATCTCTTTTCGTTGCGTGTAATACGCCAACATACGCATGTAGACCTGAATGGTGTAGAGAGGTAGAGAAAGACACCGCCTGAGCAGTTTAACATAGTAATCAATACTGCGCTAGGTAACTATTGGCAGTTTCCTGGGCCAAGAGAAAGCTCGTTGTTGAACATCACTCTTGCGAGCAACACTGGACTGTTTGGTAATGGTGATGTCAATCTCAGCCCCTGTACAAACGGAGGATTTGCAAAGCCAGATGATTAGGTGAAGTACGCTAACACGCAAGAAGTTGAGGTCTTTACTCCGTTCGTGCATTACATGGAAGTTCGTGAGTCAGCTCAGTCTTATGACGTATCGCAATCAGACCCTAAACGGTCAGTAAATTCATGCCATTTTTCCCTGTAGAAGAGGAGCTAGTAGTAGCATGTGACTGAGCCGACGAATTTCGAGCTACCGTTGCGCTAAGGAGCACGCTGTTCAAATGCTGACCTCCATCTGAACAAACATCACACAGTGTGAACGATGATAAGTGAGACTACGCATAGATCATGAATGAGATGTAAACGATACTTCTAGGTGGGGCCGAATTGGGTGGCGAAACAGATAATAATAATAATAACAACAACAATATACTAATACGATAACAATAATAACCATAATAAGTATAATATGCAGTTGCAGTATGTGGCGCTGCTCAGCTATGCCGACTTCCGAATGTGAGCAGCTAGTATAACGGCAGCCAAAAATGATCCAAAGTTAGCGGCTGTTCCTTCTAGCATCATCTCAAAGACATTCTATAGTATCATAAAAGACAGCGTAGCACTAAGCGGAGCTTACCAAACTTAAGCCGCCAATTAACTTATGGCATTGTAAGAAGTTTGGTCTGCGTATTGATTACACGGCAGTAACGTGTAAGTCAGTGGATAGTACGCAGCGCTATATCACATCTAGTAACTAATTCACGATGGCCGTTACCGTCCCCTGTAGCTCATTGGTCTCAACCACGGACTGGTAACAGTCGAGTTGCAGGTCCGAGCCCTACCAGGGTCCGATGGAATGCGCACTGCGGACGATTCCTGTAAGGATGAAACTAGCGTACTGCTTTTCCGGGTGTGTGACGGCTGTCTGAGTGAGCCTAGATGTGACGAATTTCTACCTATACCATTCAACTCCCCTACTACTCCTCTGAAAACAAATTTACTTAAGCGGATTGAGACTGCGTAGCAGTCTCTGCTTATGTGCATTGCTTAGCGGTGCACTACAAGACCCAATACATCTGCCGTCGTCCTACGTGTTCAAGGGGAAAGTGTCGCGCAATCTATTCGTCACTTAGATCGGCTCCGTTGCCAAGGTTATAGTTCTGCAACGAACCAGTCGCAAATCGGTTGACCATAACATGGAAGTGGGTTCAAATGTAGCTGTTCATGTGGGGATAGCGAACGGGAATTATTGAATGAAATATCCAAAGCTAATCGGGTGTATGGCCTTGAAAGCTTGATTATTCCGCCACTGGATTTGAACCCTGGAACACGATTCAGTTGGCTTCAGTTAGATACATGTGATCAGAACACCGAAGCGCGGTGGATCTATTGTTCATTTATTGGAAATACCCAATGTGTGGATGCGTTGGGACACGATCCAAATTAAGGATGTAATTCACCTTGAAATGTGTCTCGGGTAACCCGATCACTGGGATCGCATCCGATTCGGGCAACTCTTAAACATAGTGTGCTCATAACTCCCCACCCAGCATCGGTTTCATGTGTGTTTTCACTCGATAGTTAGACATAGCTGTCGTGTAGCACCCTCCGAGAATCAAAAAAGAAGTCTGGGTTACGATCAGAATCTATTTGGATCAGAATGCAACGTATTATTTATTGGGTAACTTACGCTCCGTTGAGCGATCCCGGTTTGCTCTTCCGTAATTGGCTGCCTCTGGCGGAAACTTAGCATCGATCTAGCCAGTTGGTCGCGAGGGATTACAATGCGATTCTCGTCCGCGCGCGTACTCGTTGCTGTTTGACCGGTGGCGGACAATCGATCAAGCGGCCTCCTGCCTGTCCGTTCCGAACGCGTAGGCGAATACAAGCAGCTGCCATTACCGTGTTCACATCACACCCCCGCTTTTTCAGTGTGGGCTCCTTCGGTTTTGAAATTCCGTACGCACTTCCGCTGGGTGTCCACTTTCTGTCATATCCGTTACCTCTGCTTTCTTGCTGGTTTTGTCGCTGGCTCGGTATCGCACTCCTTGGCCGATTCTGTCTCATGTGAATGCGGTTTTGCCGGTACAAACCTATTCCCACCTTGACTACATAACTTGCTCCTACCTGCGTTTCAACCACTCCTCTCCTCCACTAGTTTCCTGTTCCAGGCGCCAGTTGTATCAAAACCTCTTCGCCGACCAGAAGCGGTAGTAATTATTTAGGTCCGCAGTCATAATACCGTTTCTGCCTAAGCTTTCGTTTTACCAAACGATCATGCATCATAGCCGGGGATTGTGCTTTCGGTTGGAGCAGGATTTTGACCGCGAGCAACAACGTTCTCGTTCTGCGGCTGAATAAACCTTGAACAAAGCTCACTGCAATTTCAGGAGACGGAGTGTTTCTTCTTTCCAGAAGCATGATATACGGGTCCTCGTTCAGTTCTTTAGCTTTAATTAGTAAACTCTTTGCATCTTTCACCGCTGCTTCAGCCTTTCCGTTCGACTGGCTGTGGTAAGGGCTGGTTAGGCGATGATCACCGCATCAGTACTGGTCATGGGGATCGTATCAATCGCAAAACAGTCACCGAAGTAATCTACCGTGATTAGATAGTCCCTTCCATCTTGCGTAAACTGGCCAACTGCCACACTCTTCCACGGTCTTTCCGGAACCTCTCAAAATGCTATTGGTTCTTCTGTTTGTTCACGATAACTTGGGCAGTTCGATACGTAGTCCCCAATCTGACTAGCCATCTCAGGCCAAAACATCAGCTTCCTGGCTCATGCAACACAATTATTCACTCCAAAGTATGCACCGTTAATCATCTCCAGCACGGTGCGTTGCACTGCATTTGGGACTAACACTCGATTTCCTTTAAAGATCAAACCGGTTCTTTCATGAAAATTGAAAACGGTGTCAGTTTCACCGACAAACTCTTCTTAACCTCTGGCCATGTATCAGTTATTGTTCGTTCTAGACTTCTGCGAACTGCATCTTCATCCGTGCAACGTTTTAGTTGTTGTAAATGCTCTCGGCTGACGGCGAGTTACTGTGTCGCGTGAGCCGTGTCGAGGTCCTCTCTTATTGCATCTACATCAGAAAGATGGGCTCTGAACAGCGCGTCTGCAATGTACATTTATGTCCAGGGCTGGTAGATGATTTCCAAATCGTATTTAAGAAGCCGGATGAGCATCCCGTGGAGACGACACGGCACAACATGTAGTGGCTTTTTGACGATCGACACCAATGGCTTGTGATCTGTGTATACAGTGGCCTTTCGCCTGAAAATGTAGTAGTTGAAGCGTTCTGCTGCGTACGTGATCGCGAGCATCTCTTTCTCGATTTGTGCATACCGATCTTCAGTTGATTTTGAACTTCGTGATATAAATCGACTTATCACCTCTACGAAGTCATCATGGTATGCCGGACCTGATAAATTACCACCAACACTTATAAAATACGGTGGATCTGACTTCCCTGTACTACTTTTGAATCTTTTTTCTCTATCCATGAACACCGGTACCGTGCCATCACAGTGGAAGACGGCTGTAGTCATTCCTCGCTACAAGTCAGGCTCTGTGCATGAAATGAGCAACTACCGCCCAATAAGCCATACTTCTATCCTCTCAAAATGATGGAGCGTCACATAAAGTCCAAAACTGTGGACTTCATGATGTCGCGAAATCTTATCAACACCTCACAACACGGCTTCCTAAGCACGCGATCCTGCATAACATGTCAGATAGACTTTCTCAGTCTCCTGACTACTTCGCTCGATGACGGTTCATCAGCGATAGTCATCTACCTCGATATGCACAAAGCATTTGATCGTGTCCCTCATAACCACCTCTTATCCAAACTAACTGCATATGGCATAGACAACCCTCTGCTTTCATGGTTTGATTCTTACCTAACTAATAGAACCCAGGTTGTTCAGATCGAGCACGAAACAAGCACGCCAAAGCCTGTCACCAGTGGTGTGATACAAGGTAGTGTTCTGGGACCCTTTTTATTCCTACTTTACGTAAATGATATTTTTGATGTCTTTGCCTCCGGCAAACCTTTCCTGTTTGCCGATGACATCAAAATTGTTTACACTTTTAATCCAACTGAGGTCAGTGATACGCTTAGCGAAATCCAGCATGACTTACGTACACTGGACTCATGGAGTTCCAAATGGATGATGACATTCTCTACTGATAAATGCCACGTGGTATCCTACAGATGTGACATCACACCAGGTTCGCTAACTATAGATGGTAAACCATTGTCTCACTGCCACACTATCCGTGACCTAGGGATCCACTACTCGAGCACCCTTAACTTTTCCGAACACGCAGGACACACCGCAGCTCAAGCCCGCCGAAGCATTGGGCTTTTGTTCAAAACATTTAACTTAAAAGAATCCATTAACACCATGTATAGAATAAAAACGCGCCCGCTGCTTGAATATGGCTCCATCACCTACTGTAATTCTAGAGTGAGTGATCGTATGGCATTGGAACGTGTTCAACGATCATTTACTAAGCGTCTTCTAGGCTATTCCACCACCCTATCTTACATGGATCGTTGCGTTGCCTTAAAACTTGATCCACTGTGGCTGCGAAGAATGAAACTTAACCTTTTCATCTTCTTTGACACAATTACCCAAAAAATACATTCTTCACGCCCATCGGTACAACGAGCAGAATTATCAAATTATCGCACCCGAAATAACAATCACAATAAAGTAAAAGTGAAAAGATCACGAACGAAACTGTCTGACAACTTTTTCCTAAATCGATACTCCATATTGTGGAACAGGCTTCCATCTGAGATACGTGCAATCCAGTCAGGGATGAAGTTCCGACACGTTATACATTCCTTTCTAAACGTCGAAACAGCGATCGGTATATTGCAACCTACCTTGACAAGTGAATCCCCGTACGAAATAGGAGCAAGATGGATATAGTATCAATATCAGGGGATCTTTTCATTCTCCTGTTGCCCGATCTTACTGCCCTCCCCAAATTTATCAGTAGCAATAACGTGTTTTCTAAAGGCAAAAGTATCCTGATTAACAATGAAGTTCACACTCACCAAGACGGAAATGTGCCCTAGAGTTCCTCTCGAGCAAATTATTTCGCATTTGTTCTGCAACGCTAATTATTTTCTACTTATCTTTTCCCCTGGACCCCTCCCTTAGGTACGAGCTGCTGTGTTACGTGCTCAGCGAAATCAATGTTGATTTAATCCTTCTGCTTTTGGACTGGATCCATTTGATAACACCTTCCGAAAACCTACCATGATCTTCCACGCTTACATTCACTCTGAACAAATCCCCTCAACGAAATCAGCTTCTCCTCTTACCGCACACAGCTGAACAGTTGGAACGACGGTTAACTTACTTTACTTTGCGTACAGTTTTCTCTCCCTCCCTGAAAAATACCATGCGTACATACAACATTTCTCAGTACCATACAAAATTATTTCGCATCACCAATTTTCCCATTTTGATCTCCGACAACTGCTGGAGCTATCTTACTATTTCCTCCGAAAATTCTTCTCCTTTTCTGTAAAAAGCATGTATATTCCTGAGGTTATCAGTTACCAGTGAAACTTGTACAATCTGAATCGAACAACGTCGGACGAAAATCTAGCATTTCACGTTACTGTACGTCCACCCACTTTTATTTGCTTATTTCTCTCCTTCCAGTGTTGGCCAGGATTGGGCCGATCTCCCGAGGCTATGGATAAATGCTTCCGAAAAAATGCAGCACACTCATGCAGTATGAGTTATCACAAACTCACTGGCACATATTACAAGTGCTTGATTCTAATCAGCCAAATGATGGCTGTGCGATGGGGAGAGCTTTTCATTGAACACAGGCCCCCACAATACAGTGCTGGAAACAAATCAGATAAAAGATGGCTATACGATGGGGAGAGCTTAATATATATCACAGGCCCCCACATAACTGTATACATATAACGCCACAATAGCACATGGCCAGATGAGATGTGGAAGAGAAGTGTGGAAGCAGGTCTCCGGGAGACGGTTTCATGATGGGTCGTATTACTCCAATTAAACTGACAGTTTATATCTACTTTTATTCTTACTCTCAACTTCTACTACTCCTACTCCTTTACTATTTTTAATTGATTTAGCACTGAAACATTCCTATGTGAACACAATAGATCACTGAATATCCCTCTCCACTACCCGACTTTGTTGTACCACATGATCAGGCTCGTAGTCTGCCTGTGTCTCGCATGTCGAGAAATATATCATTTATTTATTTAGTGTTAAACACGGACTTCGAAAATCCAGTTTTTCGTTTTGCATTAACATCGCTCCAATTCCATGCTGACTACTAGCGCGCTGTATCTTGAGAGGCAGAGATGGATCAAGGTAAGCGAGTATTCATCATCATCATTATACACGTCAGCTAGAGGTGGGAGACACCTCAGCTACTATGCCGCAATACATAAAGGAAAAGGAAAATAAACACAACAGTTGCATGCCAGCTGAGCTACCAGCAACGGATAGGCATCGTTCCGGTAAGCTACCAGCCGCCTACTAGGCAAAAAGAAAGCGAGTATTCGAGCAGAGCAGATATTTTAATCGATTGAGGGCTTTTTCTTGTTCTTTGCACCAATGCCAGTGTTCGCCTTTGTGTGTCAGGTTACGTATAGGCGTCACTATTTCAGCCAGTATTGGTAGAAAAGGATTCAGATAGTTAAACATTCCCTTCGACCGAATGACTCCATTCGGGTCAGTAGGTGTGGCATATATTTTGTTGCGCTGTCCATTTCCATCCACCAGAGCTGACCCAGTTTGTGGGTTCGTCAAATTTGGTTATAATGTTGAGTGCAGCTGGGCGCTACAACTCTTCGGAAAATCTAACGCGCAACACTACCGGTACCTTTCTAGTAGACAAGCCAAAGGCAAAGCAGTCTCATCTGGTGATAGGTGTATGTAGCCAACAAACCTCCACAATCCTTCGCCAAATACTTTAGGATAACAATGAACGATATTCGAAGCTAACTGATATGAATGCAAAAGGCAAAAGCGATGAAAAGAAGGGAAACCAAGTTGCTGACTGGAATATACACAGGGTGAGCACAAAATCTCCCTGTATCACGACAAACGTGAGCGGATGGTTGGTTCCATCTTCAGAATGATGACATTCAATACAATACTGCAGTTAGGATGGAATTTTGTACGGTTCCAGATTTTAAGCCAGTGTTGTGTTTTGTCACACTGAAATCCGGAAGTGTTTCTCGGGAAAATGTTGACCGGGTCCCATGTATCCAACTGAAAACGTACGAGATGATTCTCAACAATCAACGCCGCATATACGCTTTTATCTCTCATTGAAGCTCCATGTAACTGACGTCAAGTTTCTGGATAACTGACACATCGTCTAAGTCAACTGAATTCTACCACTGATCGACAACGTCCGGCGAAGTGGTTCATCATTGAGCATTTTATACAGATTTCTCCCCAGGAGGGAAAACTTTCCTTTTGGGTAATACGACTGCGATCACAGTAGTGACAGGTTGGTCCAAGTGTCGGAGCACTCTGCGAACTGCATGGGCTGAGAAGGAACACACAGTTCAGCGAGTGTGTGAGAGTTTAACTGGCGAAATTTGAACGCTGTTACCATTTCGCTGTTGCAAGTGGCGATGCATTGATCCAGCGTTAGGTTACCCTGGTACAATACTTTCGCGTAATGTTCTCATCCTGAATGGCCAGTACAATTCGATCTCCCACCAGCGAATCGCGCAGACACTCGCGAAATTACATGTTCTTGCTAGCAATTTCAGCTCCGATACGCAGTTGTTGACTGATTCACCAGGTAATCGGTTTCGACCAAAAACAAGTGGCGTTGATAACTTCCATTAGCCCTGTCTTCACAGAATTCATCAAACTTTGGAGCACATCGCTCAACCTGAGCTCTTGCTTTTCGCCGCCTAATTTGATCGTCTCCAGCACACGTCTTGCTTCGTCGTCAACAACATGTCGGAACATCGACAACTGGTAATCAACCGGATGATTGTACAACTACCTCAATGTGGTGATATCTATCTACTTGGCTTTCCACAGGCGCCAGTCATCTGGAAGCGAACCCTCCATCATCCGCAATGGAGTAGACATCGCGATAGACGGCTACCAGGCAAAACAAAGCTGCTGCTTGCTCATCAGTTTCTTCTTTTCCTCTGTTATCATGCCATGTAGCGCTTTCCAAAAATCAAAAACAAAGACTGCGTTGTGATCATAATGCAGGGTATTCTTTATGGGGTGACCTAAGCACCGTTGAGCGATCCCGGTTTTCTCTTCCTTGATTGGATGCCACTGGCGGAAACTTAGTATCGATCGAGCCAGTTGGTCGTGCGGGCTTACAATGCGATTCTCGTCCGCGCGCGTAATCATTGCTGGTTGACTGGTAGCGGACAATCGATCGAGCGGCCTTTTTCCTGTCCGTTCTGAATGTGTACATGAATACAAGCAGCTGACATGGCCATGATCATATCACAATAGCCGAATTGGAATTGTTTCGGTATCACCGAGTTGATACCAACCACTGGCGAAATGGTTGATAAATCATCGTGGCACCTTTAAAAGAATGCCGAGGAGTGAACAAGTACGACACCGATCGCGGAGTGTAGCGTTGGAGGCAAGTAACACAGACAATGTGTTCTTTTCAAATACCACCACTTTGATTGAAATGCTAGCGTTTTACGACAGTGTAAATCGTAGTCGAAATATGATTGCAGATTGCAATCCAAATCCACACCAAGTAATTCTAAATGCAAGTGAAATGGCCACAGTCTCTCAAAACATATTCAGTGAAAATGTTATTCCTGCTTCTCTCCTTTTGCACCCACCACACACCAGAACCGAACGCGCTTGTGCACAATTCCGTACCTTTTCCTGCGACTGCGTTTAGCAGCCATCCGCGGGTAGATCCGGGAATCGGCTCTTAGATATAAAACCGACCGCGTTATTCAGAGTAATATCGGATGCAGTCCCAATTTCATGCAAAACAAACTGAGGGTCAAATTGACATTGCCAGTAGCAACCCAGACAAACAGTATGCATACCAACACTCAACAGGAAACTGAGGGTGGCGAATATAACCCTCCACAGAATCGACGCATTTCACGATTACTGGTATGGTTTATCTACCACCTTGCAATGAGTCTGAATATCGGTAAATCGGGTTGGTAGTGGGTCTTGATTTGTTCTTCGAGCTGAGCAATGTGGTTGCAAACATTTCGCCACTGAACAATGAACAGAACAGCCGCTGTATCCATCGTATGTGAGCAACATGACCATTTCACCGATGAAATTGTAAGGAAACATGCCAGGTCGCAGCAAGCTTCACACCAGTCAAAATATGTCACTCGTTTATCCCAGTGTCTATAGGCAACCAATCCTAGTGAAGTATAACCACAAACGCTTGAGATATATATCCAAAGAACAGCCCCACAGCCAACAACATCCACTTCTGTATTCGCTCGCATATCAGTACTTGCTAACAAGCTACTCGTTATTACGGTCTGAAAAGACACCTTGTTCAGTGACGAAACGTCTGCTACCAGATTTCTCAGCTCGTAGAACCAATCAAGTCTTATACTCGTTAACTTGATTCCTCTATGCTAAGCACTTATCCCTCGTAGGCAATGATTCTTGCGTTGGCTCTATGATTGACGCTAAACCGTCGGTACAGGGGGCACACCGCAACACCAGGCCGCAAAATGTTGCGCTTATCCACAAAAGGGGCAGTGTTCTGTGGTTTCGAACCTGTGGAAGTTCTCTCAAAGCACGGGTGCGCGACTGATACTTTAACTTCTCCTGTGGAATTCTTGATGATCATCTA
This sequence comes from Dicrocoelium dendriticum, assembly GCA_944474145.2. NCBI lineage: Eukaryota > Metazoa > Platyhelminthes > Trematoda > Plagiorchiida > Dicrocoeliidae > Dicrocoelium > Dicrocoelium dendriticum. Next base: position 199,760,059 of record OX104063.1, read on the forward strand.
CTGCATGCTATCTAGGGTCTGGGCGTAACACGTTGGCAGGAGAGCTCTCTCATATTCATAATCCAAGATACCACCATAGTGCCTTGTTCCTTAGGTTAAGGCAACGCCAAAAGTGCAACAGTTGTCCACGTGATCACCCTCGTCTAGGTTTGCCACGTAGCTTGGGACAGCCTCCTAGTTCGGTTGTCACTCTCCTATTCGCACATCCGATGTCTGTGACTAAAGGCAAGTAGGAGGCGGTGTACAACCCTGAGCTACAACTTAGGGACCTCAGCCTATCACCCGACACGTGGAGCGCGTCATGACTGGCCTGCATGCGTTCCTTAAGTTAACGCGAACCACGTGCGTCTTGAAGGAGTGTTGGCCAGACGAGTTGTAAAGGTGGTTCCCATCCATATGCTTCTGGTGTATTGCCTTCGGGTTTATACTGTCATGGGGTGTGTGGATGGAATTGTCAGTGGTGCGGCGTAAGTCACCCAAGGCCATTACGTATGCGTGGGCGTTTTGCGGCTGCTCACAGTCACAGTGACGGGCAAATCCAGAAGCGGATGCTGCTGGTAACTCAGCTTGCCAGTGCAGCAACTTTTGAAAATTACTAACTCGGTTAAGTTGGTGTACCTAGGTACGACTGTTTATCTACAGGACCGTAGTGAGCGCAACTTGCTTCGGATGCAAATCGAACGAATGATAGCTAAAGTAGGTTGTTCAGTTCTGGGATTGCTTACTCCGCTCTGCTAGTCGTTGGGAAGGTTGTTATAACAGTAAGACCCCACAGAGCAACAACTGAAACACAAAATGCAGCGTCGAATATAGACCATCGATCAGTGGCCAAAACCGTGAGACAGGCAGGGAGATAACCAACGCGCAGAATAACACAAAAAATAGCAGAAACGTGGGAAAGAAAAAAGTTACCTGTTTGCATACGGCCGGAAGAACAACTGAGACTAAATTCACCTGGTATTGAAACGTAGAACAGAGAAAATCTGACAAACAGTTACTACATCTTGTATCCCGAAAAAGCAGCAGACCAGAGCAGCACCGGAACGTATGTATGGAGAAAAATGTCCCCAAACACGAGCAGTACAATTAAATCGATAGAAGTTCGAATCGCAATCAACCAAATGCAAGCTCACATGACTTGGCACAAAAGTGCTAAATAGAAGCGTGAGTAGGATAAGCCAATCGAAGGCGAAAGCAAAGCAAAGTATTTGAACACGACATTGTACCCTCGCCTGTTCGCAAAAATATAAGCAATACATGTCCATGAGCGATCTAAGGTAATGTCAGAACCCCGAAGAATAGTCACGTGGTGTTATCCGTTAAAGCGTATTGGTCGAGAGGGCGGCGTATCCGACTGGAACGTCGTACGTTTGCATTTTAGCTTGTACCGAGTGCTGTGTTGTAGTTGTGTTCGTCTGTTTAATTGCACATTGAGAAAGTGCTGTACGCAGCCGTCTTGCATTCACTTTTGTCCCATCAGCTAACTTGTAAGTCCTTGGCGTGCACACAGATTCCACACGGATCGGGGGTCCGAACACATAACTTCCTTTCCGGGAATAGGTAGTCTCACACGAACAAATGTCCGTGCAGGACACGTCTCACAACACATCTATATTTAGGCTTTTAAACAGCTCGTCTTTCATATTCTTTGTGATCGGCGGTTTCTTCAGGTGCAAAGACCGCATTTAATCGAGTTCGAATTGTTCGCCCTAGCATTAGCTCCGAGGGGGCCGTTGCGGTTGCAATATGTGGAGTGGTTCTGTATACCTCCAATGCAGATATCAACGCATCACCCCAGGATTCTCCCGAAAGCCGAAGGACTTGTAGAGATTCTTCTAAAGTACGATTATGTCGTTCGACGAGTCCATTCGCTGCAGGAGTATAAGGTACAGTTCTCGTGTGTCTGTTACCATTGCGCCATAGGAATTCAGCATACTCGTTACTTCAAAACTGTGGGCCGTTATCAGCGACTATTTCTTCTGGCAAGCCGTAACTTGCAAACAAACAGCCGAGCCACTTTATGATGGCAACTGTAGTTAGGTCCCCGCATAGAATAGCCTCTGGCCATTTGCTCTAGAAACAGGTAGCCACTCCCACGTTTCGCTTCTGTGGGGGTGCATTAGCAAACTGGCCCATAATATCGATGACAACTTTTGTCCATGGCTTCATTGTGTACACGATGGGTTGGACTGGAGCATTCAGAAGTCTCGCACTATTATCGGATTGTTGGCGGACGTGACTTTCCCGAATAATTGCCTCGACACTGGAATTCAGCTTCAGCCACTAATAGTATTGTCGTATCCGAGCTTTTGTTCTCACAATCCCTGGATGGCCTTTAAGCGCACATGCAATCACCAGAGGAATAAGGGTTGCAGGGACCACAAACTGCTCGCCTCTAATAATGCAGTTGCCCACAGTAGAAAGCTCGTGCCGTAGGGTATAGTATGGAAGTAACTCAGGTTGGGTCTTGGTACGGCCGGGCCATGAAGTGGATATGTACTCCCGAAGCTTCGCTAGGACAGGGCCCTTGTAAGTATGCTCTCGAATCAAGTCAAATGTTATTGTAGGTGTTCCGTCTGAGAGGCGCGATATCATTTTTACCTCTTCTAAGTCCTCGTTTTTCTCTTCCTTGGACAGTGGGAGTCTCGACACGTCAGCCGCAAATTAGTTAAAGCACCCTGGCACGTACTTCATTTCATAAACATAGTTCAAGAAACATGAGTACCAGCGACTCAAGCGTACCGGATTTTGGTCGTTGTTATCGCGACTTAGTAGCGTCATAAGAACAGGATGAGCAGGGCACAAAGTGAATCGACGTCCGAATAAGTAAAAGTGCCATTTTTCACACACGCAGACTCATGCGAGGATCCCAGTTCTAGTCGGTGGAATAAATTTTCTGTATCAGTCAAGGTACGCAATCACTTTCTCCTCGCCATCGCGCAGCTGGGACTGAACTGCACCCAAGACAACATCTGAAGCATCCGTTGAAACAAACGTTGCACAGTGCTCATTGAAGATCGCTACCGTGCGAGTGCATTCAATCATCGCTAGTGTGGTCATGTAAGCTTTGTCTTGTTCGGTGGCCTAACGAAACTCCTGGTTTTGGTGCGTCAACCTCCGTAACGGCTCGGCAATATTTGCGAAATTCGGTAAATGTCGAAGGTAATAAGAACACAAACCCACGAAATGTTTCATCTGTGTAACATTGCATGGTTGTGGACAATCGAGAATGGCTCTGGTGTTCTACACATCAGGCTTAATACCCGAGGTAGAAATAACATGTCCAATAAACTCGACCTCCGTTACAGCGAATTAGCATTTGTTGGTATTCAGGCGGAGATTTAGTTCATTCAGTCTATGCAGCAGGTTATGAAGGTTTTCCTGATGTTCGGTGGGGTTACTAACAAAGACACAAATACCATCCATGTACACAACACATCCTTTGAGATTTGAAAACGATAGAGTAATAAATTACTGCCAAGCTGCTGAGGTACTTCTGAGCCCTTGGTAGCTTTTTGTATTGATACAAACCGTCTTGCGTGAGAAAAGCAGTCAAATGTCGGCAATCTGGAGTCAGTCGCATGTGGTAGTATGCACTGCGAATATCCGGCTTTGAGAAAAGTTTGGCGTTTGAAAGTCTAACCATCAACTCTTCGAGAGAAGGTAGAGGAAGCTTGTCCACAATTATATGTCGAGTAAGCGCTTCGAAGGGCGGTGTATAGACGAATAGAACCATCTTTCTTTTGAACGGCAACGAGTGGATGGACCCATTCAGAACACTGTATGGGTTCTAACAAGTCTTCCGTGACGACATTTTTCAAAGCTTGCAACAACGTCTCTCGCTTGGCCAGAGGCAAAGGTGCAGATTGAGAAATGCAGAAAGGTTTGTAATCCGCGTTCAACCGAATGCGGTGCATTGATTTCGGGACTGGATCAATTACCGGAAGAAAGAGGTTTAGGTAACTGGACCGTAACCAATGAAGGTTGACGCTAGCAATAGTCATCCAGCTGACGCATGGTGATACGTTCAGTAAGAGTATGACGTTATGTCCCACTAGAGGATTACTATCAGTTATAGAAACCTAAACTTCAACGATACGTTTCCTGCTGCTTATAAGAAATATTGAAACAGTGACAAAATCGAGTATGTGGACATCACCAATTGAGTAGCCGCTGAAACTGTAAGCGGAAGGATGTACAGTTAGCTGACCGAAATGCTGTGTGTAAAAACAATATGGCACAACTGTGATTGGTGACGCGAAATCTAGTTCCATGTCTAGACAAGTGGTTTTGTTTCTAACTTCAGAAAACACACGACGAATACTAGATGAAGACAGTTTGGGTTCTTGAGTTGGAGAGGAAAGTGGATGTTCGCATTCATTAACGACATATATAAATTGTTCATTGGTGATCGGAGAAGTTCTAGATTCATTTGCAGAATCAACTAAAGAACTGGCGGGGGAACGACAAACCCGAGCAAAATGACCGGTCTTGCCGCAATTCCGGCAGATTTCACTCTTTGCAGAAAATGACTTATCATTTGCACGATGTTCAGTATTTCCACAACAGTAACACTTATTTCTAACTGAGGAGCGCGTCAGAGAGCGTGTAGAATCCAAACGGTCAAATTCAGTGGCTCTTGTGTTAGAGAAGAAAATTTTGTTTTGTTCCGTGACTGCGACCTTCGCGCGAGCCACGTCACAGGCGCTGTCCCATGTGAGCGATTCTGCGTTCTCCCTTAAGACACACTCTCTGATGCGAGAATCTGAGAGACCAGAAATCAATTGTTATACTAGCATAGATGCTTCCACTATTTTGAGGAATCCTATCGCAGCTACAATTTCGAACAGAACAAACAAGACGAGAAATGAATGCAGCCACTGATTCATTAGATGCTTGTTTCAGCCTCGCAAAATTGTCCCGAAAGTATAAGTGTTCATTAGAACACCCCAATGTTTGTCGAGGGTCAATAGGGCCTCTGTCATCCTGGGCTTCTCTCGCAGGTTTACAGCATCAAATATACGTCGACGCTCTGAGCTGAGGTGCAAGCGCAAAAGCGTTAAAGTATTTTCCGTTTTCAGCGTCACGGATGGATTGAGAACTGGTAGCATATAAATATAACCTGAAAAGCCAATTTCCCTGTCTTCCCAGCACTCTGCATTTGGGGTAACCGCAGAGTCAGTCCAGAACGGTGCAGGAGCAGTAGAATGCAATGACATCAGTAACACGCGACGCCAATTTGTTGTATTCCGAAAAAGCAGCAGACCAGAGCAGCACCGAAACGTATGTATGGAGAAATCCGTCCACACACACGCGCAGTACAAGTGAATCGATATAGGTACGAATTGCAACCAATCAAATTCAAGATCACATGATAAGCCTAGGAGTGCTAAAGAGAAGTGTGAGTAGGATAAGCGAATCGAAGGAAAAAACGAAGCAAAGTATTTGAACACGACACTGCTTTACATAACGAACCAAAAATTTAACTGTCAGACGGAGATGCAAACCAATGGTAAAGCAAGCGACTCTCCGCTAAGCAGAATGAAGACTGTGCAGCGACACGAAAATATTTTTCGCTGAACCATGAGTTATTTTATACTACATATTTAGATTTTCTGAGTCGCATCTTATTGGCTGCAGCTCTGGCTATGCGTTTGCATTCATTGATTCGCCTTCCCGATTCTGGGTCAGTCATCCAACCACAAGCTGTTCGTGACATCAGTCTTTTCTGGCTCTGTAGGTCGTCCCTCGGTGTTCGTTGTTAGTCCTATGCCCCACAGAAGCAAATTTTCGGTCTGTGGCCCTGAGATTGGCGCGTTCATTCTGACTGCCAGGGGTGCTGATTGATTTGGTGTCTGACATGTTCCTACGCCATCCCAAACAGCGGTCCTTTGCTCTTGGACAGTCTGTGCCCCTTAATAGTTTCCTAGTGTATCAACCGCCATATGAGATGCTGCATTCTCTGTTTGCTAGTTCGACTCGCAGACGTCCTGTGCTGATGACTGGCAGCTAATCGTATGGACTTCTATCACAGTCTGCGTCTCTGAGTGGCTGCATAGTGTGTCGGTCTCCCTCAAATAAATCCTGTCTGTACTGTTGATTGGCTGATAGGCGCATTATATTTGGTCACATAAATGTTGGACCACGAGTCTATCTAACGGGCCACTCAGTGATGCAATAACACCCATCCATCAAAAGACCAGAATTCAACTTCAAAGAGGCGAAAACCATGGAGTTTCTACTAAGATCCCAAAGCGTCTTACGATCCGATGTACTTCATGGGAAAACTCAGAGACAAACAAGGTGTACAATCGTATTAATCCTAAGGAACACTAAACAGTACGACTCTCTAACTTAACAGTAGAAAGAAGCAATATAATTTTGAAATCAGACGGCTCAGTCGCTATCCAACTTATTAATAAGGGACGAAAGAAATTCATATTTAATAAAGCCAATAACATCGAGAAGTAAAATCATTCCAGAACAATACGTCCACCAACTGCTGCGTTGATAATCATCCAAAATTACAGATAATAACCGAAACTCCAAGTACAGTTAAGGGAACTCTAGACACGGAATGTTACCGATAAATCAGCTGTGGATTCAAGCAACGCGCAAGACTCCCACATAAATCCAGAATTCAAGGCCAGAAGTGCGCTACGGTGCTATTTTTATAAAGGGTTACGGCAACAAATTATATACTGACCTCGCTAATTTCCACCAAAAAGTGTACAACAGCTCTGTTCTCAAATTAAACGCGGACGTCAAACGAGACCAGATACTGGCAACAATTAAGTGAAGTTCAACCAGTTACACAACTGATTAAGCAATTCAATCAGACGCGATTTAAAGCAAGCTCATTGATAGTCCAATTAGTCAAGCCATAGAATGTCAGCGGATGAGAGTCCGGGGTAGCGAAACAAGGGATTAGGAACGGATTGTGTCATGCTTTGGTGGAATCCGACAGACTGATCTGTCTGTTACACTGTACGAAATTACAAAAGATAATAGAGGAATAATGGGGACTAAACCTCGGATGTCACACAATTCCACAAACTCAGTGGGGGCACCGTTAAGAGAAGTCTTGTCACTTCTGCTAACGCCCATTTAAAAGCTGACAAAAGAACCATGGATGCGCCTTAAGAATTGGGCCAGAGGATCGAAACACACCATGAACTATTTCCAACCGTTTCAACTGAAGTTCAGATTTCAGTGAAAGTAGCGCGTAAAACTATAATGTCCTTCGACACTGCTGACCCGTTCATGATAACTTACAACCAGCAAAAGAAGCCAAAGCAGAAAGTCTGTACGAGAGCGGAGAATTCGGCAACAAACTGCCCCACTTAATTCCCATCGTTTATTTTACCTGTACCGGAGAGATCTGTGAGCGAATAAAAGGTGCATTAGTGGGATCCCCAAACTCTGGACTCAAAACCGAGCTCGCCATGTGAAAATTGTGGGAAGAATTACTACTATAATTTAGCCGGGACTGCAGGTAGGTTAGGTGAAAGATGACTAAGTAATACTCAGTAAGGCAGCGGTCGCACACCAACTACTGAAGTGTCGTCCAAAACATCAGTGTAAAGTTGTATCGAACCGAATCAAGTTACATCATGACTTTCACCCCCAACCCAACGTACCGATATTCAGACTCATTGCAAGGTGGTAGATAAACCATACCAGTAATCGTGAAATGCGTCGAATCTGTGGAGGGTTATATTCGCCACCTTTAGTTCCCTGTTGCGTGTTGGTATGCATACTGTTTGTCTGGATTGCTACTGGCAATGTCAATTTGACCCACAGTTTGTTTTGTATGAAATTGGGACTGCATCCGATATTACTCTGAATAACGCGGTCGGTTTTATATTTAAGAGCCGATTCCCGGATCTACCCGCGGATGGCTGATAATCCCAGTCTCAGGAGAAGGTACAGAATTGTGCACAAGCGCGTTCGGTTCTGGTGTGTGATGGGTGCAAAAGGAGAGAAGCAGGAATAACATGACACTGAATATGTTTTGAGAGACTGTGGACATTTCACTTGCATTTAGAGTTACTTGTTGTGGGTTTGGATTGCAATCTACAATCATATTTCGACTACGATTAACACTGTCGTAAAACGCTAGCATTTCAATCAAAGTGGTGGTATTTGAAAAGAACACATTGTCCGTGTTACTTGCCTCCCGAGTGATGAAAATATCGATGCATTCCGACATGATGGTAGAATATGTGATCAATACGTGGCGCAAAATGCGTCAAATGCTACCATCCGAAATAAGTATGAAGACGATGGGCACTGAACCACCAACAGGCCATGTCACAATGAGCAAGCAACGTACCAATACAATTCTGCCGCCATGTAGCTCAGACCAGAGACAATGCCAAAACACGCTGCCGGCTGAAGGGGGACAAGTTGGTCCCCCACTTGTTGGCGCTGAGAGCTCAATACAACGACCTGAACTGGCCCTAGGGTCTGCAGCATCGGTCCTACAAAAAAACTACCGGCAGCCGACCCCACAAGGGTCGGCGTAAACTCCAACCGAAAACCAGAATCTACAAACACTCTTCTAACCACCGATGCCCTCACCTGCTTCTATACTAATGCACAAGGCCTTCTCAGCAAGCTAACCGAACTTCGATTTCGCCAGGTCTCTACGCCCTGGGACCTAGTTATGGTCACCGAAACCTGGCTGAGCACGGAAATCGCGGATGCCGAGATTGCGTTACCTGGCATGAGTTCCTTACGAAAAGATCGGCCTAGCAGAGGAGGCGGAGTGCTTTTGTATTATCGATCCGACCTACATGTTGAGATCATTGATGACTCAGAAGCAAACATCAACGATTCTCTTTGGTGTCGTATGCACCTGAGACGTGGCGATGTGTGTTTGCTAGCAATAGTTTACCGTCCTCCAAAGTCTACCTTGGAAATGGATCAAGGCCTTGCTGCTGCGATGAAACGAGTATTGACACGTCCAAACAGTCACGTTCTTCTGGTGGGGGACTTCAATCTGCACGCACTCGAAGTTCCAGTATCGCCCAGCGAACAGTTCAAGGCTGATTTGCAAGAACTGATTACCGATGTGCCACTGTATAACAATGTCACCTCCCCCACTCGTTTCAGAACGGGTGACACCCCCTCTGTCTTGGACCTTGTGCTCACCAACGAGGAACTAATGATTGACACCGTTACCATAGCTACACCACTAGGTCGTAGTGATCACGTGACGTTGCACTTTCGTTACATCTGTTATTCGGAGTACGTTAGAGAGAACGACGAAGAAACTTATATGGTTACACATTACGACATCTTGTCTAATCTTGTTCAAGACACCAACTGGTCCTTCCTGACCGAGAATCCGCCCGACGAGGCTTGGATGGTGTTTGTCACCAAATTCACTGAGCTAGTGGCAAATGCATCAGAACGCAAGGCCTTTCGCCCGAAGCAAGTGGATTCATTCCTAAGAAGCCGTACGAGAAAATCTATGGCCTTAAGGGATTCGGCCTGGCACGCTTACAAAGTTTGTCCAAGTAATCTGACCTGGTGAGTCTACACAACTCAACGAAACCACTGCGTCAAGTTGATTTGCGCAGACAAACTCCAGCACCAACAGAACTTAGCGCCGAAATTCAACAAAAATCCAAAGCTGTTGTGTAGACATATCAACAAACTCCGTAGAGTGCAGCGCGGGATCCCGGTCTTGCGTGCAACAGATGGTCATGCGCAAACTGCGCAGGACGCGGCCAACGTGTTTCGTCAACACTTCCTCCATACTTTCCGGAGTGAACCATCCCTTCACCCGATTTTGACAGAGCTCTCACCGTTCCCAGGTTTACACAACGTATCGTTCACGGCAACCAATGTGTTGAAAACGCTAATGTCGTTGCGTGTGCACAGCTCGCCAGGCGTAGGCGATATTAAACCGAAGGCGTTGAAGGCAGCGGCCCTAAACATTGCCGAACCATTAGCTCGGTTCTTTCAACGTGGTCTTGACGAAATGCTGATTCCCACAAAGTGGAAACATGGGCTAGTCACTCCCATTTACAAAAGCGATAATCCTGCGGAGCCGTCGAACTACCGTCCAATCACTCTCCTCCCAGTTTTATCCAAAGTAATGGAACGTATAATTGCGGAGGCGCTGATGGGATATCTGGAGAACAACAATATCATAGTGCCACAACAACACGGATTCCGCCGAAATCGATCCTGCACTACAAACTTGCTGCTGGCCCGAGCAAGCTGGACGGAGTCAGCTGATGCTAGATTTGGAGTCGACGTTGTCTACCTGGACTTCTCGAAGGCGTTCGATCGTTTGGACCACCACATCCTCCTACACAAGCTTCAAGGCTACGGAATCGGTGACCCTGTGCTTGGTTGGATCGCCAACTTTCTCACTCAACGTCAGCTGAATGTGAGAGTCCGCAGCTCCATGTCCGACCCAATTGACGTCCAGTGCGGTGTGCCACAAAGGTCAGTCCTCGGGCCAAGTTTATTTTTAACATTCATTAACGACCTTGCCAGTGTACTACAGTCGAACTTCTTGCTGTTTGCAGATGATGTCAAAATTTGGCATGACATCCGGACAGAGGACGATCACACAACACTGCAGGGCGATCTGGACAGGGCGTGCACTTGGTCATCCGAAAACATGCTCCACTTCAATGTCGCCAAGTGCAAAGTCGTGAGCTTACGCCACCAGCTCATCCATGAATACTTACTCGGGGACCAGCCGTTGCAACATGCTTCCCAGGAATGCGACCTCGGAGTGATCGTGCAGGACGACCTTGGCTGCTCCAGACAAGCTGAAAAGGCATCGAAAAGGGCCAGTCAACATCTCGGACTCTTACGGAGGGCTTTCGGACATTTCGAGCCATCTGTATTTTCGCAAATGCTGAGCGCTTACGTGAGACCCCACGTGGAGTATGCGATCCAGGCCTGGCGTCCCTGGCGCAAGCGCGACATCAGTGCACTTGAAGCTCCACATCGTAGAGCAAAGAAGCTCATCAGAGGCCTGTTTCACATCCCCTACCAACGCAGACTGCAGTCTCTGGGATTGTACAGTGGTGAATATCGTCGTCACCGAGGAGACCTCATCATGGTCTACTTAATACTGATGAATCCAAATCACCCATGTCGCAGTCTCTTGCAGCTGAGCCGAAATACCAACCTGAGAGGTCATCAGCTCAAACTGGCTACACACTACAGCCGACTTGATTGTCGACGAAACTCTTTCTCACTCCGTGTGTCCCGTGCTTGGAATGCGCTCCCCACTCACGTCGTCCTTGCCCCCACATTGGCACTATTTAAAAAACGCCTAGATGACACACTTTCCAACTTGCATTATTTGACATAGCACGTTCTATTCGGAGGACGAAATGATGAGACCCAAACTATGAGGTTACTGACCATCCCCGCAAAGCGGCGGTGATGTTACATACAGAAGTGTTCCAATGAGCGACATGGATGTATACAAACTGGAGTAACGTACCACATCTCTCAACGGAAGCAACACACGAGTGAGCGTTATCCGTTCCTTTGATTTCTTTTTCCCACATTTGCTGTAATATAACAGCTCTATTTTGGGTGCAGACATCCAGTCCATACTTCAAACTATCATTATGAAGTGGTGCGTTGAAATCTGAAGAGGCTTAAAAAACCATTTACTTGTTCGATTATCCTTCCATTTTATCTATTGCTCCAACCACCCCACGGGACCTGTCAAGCATATGCTTTTTTACCCGTTATAAATCATTGTTCATTGTTCATTGTTCCAACGCTACACTCCGCGATCGGTTTCGTACTTGTTCACTCCTCGGCATTCTTCAAAAGGTGCCACGATGATTTATCAACCAATTCGCCAGTGGTTGGTAGTAACTCGGTGATACTAAAACAATGGTTTCAAAGAGTAGACTATACGTCCCTATTTCGATTTCCAATTCGGCTATTGTGATATGATCATGGCCATGTCAGCTGCTTGTATTCACGTACACATTCAGAACGGACAAGAAAAAGGCCGCTCAATCGATTGTCCGCCGCCAGTCAACCAGCAATGACTACGAGCGCGGACGAGAATCGCATTGTAAGCCAGCACGACCAACTGGCTCGATCGATGCTAAGTTTCCGCCAGTGGCATCCAATCAAGGAAGAGAAAACCGGGATCGCTCAACGGTGCTTAGGTCACCCTATAAAGAATACCTTGCATTCTGATCACAACGTAGTCTTTGTTTTTGATTTTTGGAGAGCGCTACTTGGCAGGATAACGGAGGAAAAGAAGAAACTGATGAGCAAGCGGCAGCTTTGTTTTGCCTGGTAGCCGTCTATCGCGATGTCTACTCCATTGCGGATGATGGGGGTTCGCTTCCAGATGACTGGCGCCTGTGGAAAGCCAAGTAGATAGATATCACCACATTGAGGTAGTTGTACAATCATCCGGTTGACTACCAGTTGTCGATATTCCGACACGTTGTTGACGACGAAGCAAGACGTGTGCTGGAGACGATCAAATTAGGCGGCGAAAAGCAAGAGCTCAGGTTGAGCGATGTGCTCCAAAGTTTTGATGAATTCTGTGAAGACAGGGTTAATGGAAGTTATCAACGCCACTTGTTTTTGGTCGAAACCGATTACCTGGTGAATCAGTCAACAACTGCGTATCGGAGCTGAAATTGCTAGCGAGTGTCTGCGCGATTCGCTGGTGGGAGATCGAATTGTACTGGCTATTCAGGATGAGAACATTACGCGAAAGTATTGTACCAGGGTAACCTAACGCTGGATCAATGCATCGCCACTTGCAACAACGAAATGTTAACAGTGTTCCAATTTCGCCAGTTAAACTCTCACACACTAGCTGAACTGTGTGTTCCTTGTCAGCCCATGCAGTTCGCAGAGTGCTCCGACACTTGGACCATCCTGTCACTACTGTGATCGCAGTCGTGTTACCCAAAAGGTAGAATTCAGTTGACTGAGACGATGCGTCAGTTACCCAGAAATTTGACGTCAGTTACATGGAGCTTCAATGAGAGATAAAAGCGTATATGCGGCGTTGATTGTTGAGAATCATCTCGTACATTTTCAGTTGGATACATTCCATTCCATTTGAATATTCCATTTGAATATATTCCATTTGAATATTCCATTTGAATATCGTTAGCACTTGAGTCCGAACAATGAACAATGATTTATGTCGGGTGAAAGAACAGTTTGCTTGACAATTTCTACTGTGTGTGTGGGGGGGGGGGGGTAAAACTAAAATTATCAAAGGATTAGTGAGTTTTCTCCTTGAGCGTTTATCTAGCAGATGCGGTGATGAACATTAGTAGTGTAATTTGGGATTGATTCGAGGGACGAGGCAAGTTGGGGACAATTATAATTGTTGTACTCGGTGGGAAAATTAAAAAATGTAATGTAAAACGAGTGAAAACGTTCTTCTGTACCGCCTTTTCAGGTTTATGCAAAACGTTAATCCGGTATAAAGGGATAATTTATATCTTCCATGTAGCACAGTTTAGACAACGAAGTGATGGGACCAAGGGCAAGATCTAATCGTTTTTCGAATATACCCGAGGTGGGAAAGGAAACAACGACTTTTGTTAGAGAGTTCCAGGGTTAGCACACCTGAAGAGAAAAATAATTTCGATTGGTGTTATGGCTGAGTTTCAGCAAGTGACGGCATACTTGATTATGGTCACACAATATTATAGTATACTAATATGAGATCGCCGCGCTGCCTTCGGTAGCGTCCACTGAAACTCCAAATACCTTCAGCTTCTGATGGTATGGAAGATTTCCTAGGTCCCTGAGGTTCTTTGTGGCCCTGCCTTGTGGTTTCTCTAGCAGTTCTAAGTCGCGCTTCAACCAAGGTTGCCAAGCTTGGATGGCGTATTCAACGTGAGGGCGCACGTAAGCACTATACATTCTGGAGAAGACGGATGGGTCGAATCTTCCGAATGCTGTCCGCAGAAAGCCGACGTGCTGGTTGGCTCTCCTCGTAGCTGCCTCTGACTGTTTTGAACAGTTAAGGGCACTTTGAATGCACACACCAAGTCGCGTCATTGGAAAGTTGTTTGCGATACATATGACCCAAGGCTATACACGTCGTCATGCCTATGGCGCAATTGAACAGCTTGACATGTTTCCACATTGTACGGTGATGTATTCAGAAATGACCAGTTTGAACTCGTGTGGAGGTCACGCTGGAGATTTTTGTGGTCGTTCGGTTCTTTATTTGCTCGCCAGAACTTGATATCATCCGCGAAGAATAGGAACTCGAAATAATTTCCCTCTCCAGATCGTTTACGAAAATAAAGAATAGACGGGGCCCGAGCACCGAACCTTATGGTCCGCCGCACTCAATCTCAGTTGCGTCGGACAGGGATTCCCATACATCCAATCAACGTTCGTGCAGGAAATTTTCTATCCAACGCAGCAGTGGGTTATCAACGCCATAGAGCTGAAGTTTATGGAGGAGAATTTGGTGGTCTAAGCGATCAAATGCTTTTGAGAAGTCCAGGTAAATGACATCGACTCCTGCTCCACGATCAACTGCTTCAGTCCAGCTACTGCGTGCAATTGGCAGGTTCCTAGTGCATGAACGCTTTTGTCGGAAGCCATTTTACTCTGGTGTTATTATCTTGTGATTTTCGAGATGCTGCCTGAGTGCTTCAGTGACGATGGACTCCATAACTTTGGAAAGCATAGGGAATAGCGTTATAGGACGGTAATTGGTTGGATCTGTGCGACTATCTCCCTTATGAATAGGAGTGATGATCCCTCGCTTCCGTATTGTTGGCATATGGTTCTCCTCCATACAGCACTGATAGAATATACCAGAGATTCCGCCAGAACACCGGCAGCTGCCTGTAAAGTCTTCGAGCGTATGTTATCGACACCAGGATAGCTGTGGATACACAGGGGTAACAGTTTCTTTGACACACTTTCTGCAATAAAAGTAATGTTGAATAAGACTGATGGTGGGACAATAGAAACAGGGACAACCGTTGGGCCCGTTACTCCCTGGAATGTTTGAGTAATGGAACCGCAAAGGCTCGGCTGCTTCAGTTGCTGATCGCGTGCACCCGCCAGTTGTGATCAGTGCTGGAATTCCGCGTTTCACCTTACGAAGGCCATTAACATGCCTGCATAAGAGTTTGATGTTCGTGCAGAATCTCTTCATTAGCTTCTGCTGGTGCGTCACCTTGTCCTCGCAGATCAAACTCACACAGAAGTTACGCTGTGTCAACTAGGCAGTCTAGGTTTCGGAACACGGGAAGTCCTTGTGAACCATCCATGCTAAGTCCCTCGAAGACATGCATTCGTATTCTGCTCCTCAGAAATGACTTCTTCTTTGACGATAGAATGATTTCTGCTCAGACACTTGCGTTACCAGTGTGGTAAAGGTCCTTGTGAAAGTGTCCCAGGCGATTTCTGGGGGCATTCGGTTAAGAAGGTCTAAAATACCTCCTGGTACTACCATGCCTACGTAGGCTTATAGGGTTGAATCTCCATATTCGTCCGGATTTGGATCAGTCGGACCGAGAGAAACTGGAATCCTCTACTATTGAGTTGATGCCGTGTACCGACAGCGGGGAAAATAACCAGCGCAGCGTAATTTTCTTTTACTTCCCCGGTTACACCGAGCCTAGATCAACAGGTCGATGACGCATCCGCGCCGCGCGGTTACAACCGCGGCCTGCGCGTTGCACTCACAAATGTTTATAGTTTAATGAACAAATCTGTATCACTTCGTTTCCTCTCGTCGTCTGGACGTACTGTAGGAAGGCGGAAGGCAACGTTTGCCCAAACCCCTTCAGGACAAAGTGAAATTGGCATCCATGATTGGGGTCAGTACGGCAGAAGACCTTGTGGCGGTGGCGCAGAGTTTTGTGGGGCCCGTGGAGATGGCGAGAATCGAACCGTCCGCGTTGGAATACAAAATATACCAGCTTTCGCGCATGGTTGAGAGGTTACTGAGCGAAATTTCGAGAACCGAGACACAACGCGATGCGCCCGGAAGACGAGATACACCCCGCTGCTTCCGATGCAACCAGCGGGGTCATTACTCTGCATATTGTACAAAAAGAAATTTTTACCGTTGTTTTTCTTTATCTATGTCGGGTCGGTGGCGGGGACCATCCCTAGAAATAACAATTGAGGGTGTCGTAATTAATGCGATAATAGATACGGGAGCCGGCGCTTCCACTACGAAAAGGTTCGAGTGTGTCCCGTTACTACAGTTGTCAGTCGCAATGCAAACAGTCGGAGGACACTGCTTGAAGGTTACTGGGGCTTAGCGATTAGGAGTGAGAATCGGAAAAACGGTCATTAGTCACTCCATCTTCGTGGTTAAGAGGGCAACGGAGACAATCATCGATAACGACATCCTTAAGCGGCTGGGTGCAACCATTGATTTGAGGAAGAATGTTGTGATAGTGGACAGTGAGACGATCGAGATGAGCCCAGGGAAACGCGACCACATAAGTGCCGTGACTGTTCCTCCCGAGTGCCCGAACCGTGCAATAAGGGACGTGCTTCAGAAGTATGCACATTTGTTCACGGATGTGAATGATGATTACGGATTTTGCAGCTGGATAGAACATCGGATACCTGTAATCCTGGGTGGGCAGTGCAAGCCGATTTTTAGGCGGATACCGCAGAACACTCTGGTGGAGATACAGAAACAGGTGGCTGAAATGGAGGCCAAAGGCATCATCAGACGAACAAACAGTCCGTATTCATCTCCCGTATTGTTGACGAGAAAAGCAGACGGAAGCTACAGATTTTGCATCGATTTCAGGGAGCTGAATAGAGTTACGGTGAAAGACGCTTTTCCAATGCCCCAAATGGAAGAAATTTTTTCCAATCTTCACAGTGCCAAGCTGATTTCATTGATAGACCTACGTTCGGGTTATTGGCAACTCCCCATTGCAGAAGAAGACAGGTATAAAACAGCTTTCAGCGTAAATGGCCAACAGTACGAATTCTTGAGAATGCCGGTTGGACTGTTGTTGTGACGCCCAGTACGCCTTCACCCCACGACCGCAAGAAGAAGTCCGAGATGAGCCGGGATGAACAGATTTTCTATTACAGCACGGCACCAGTTATATAGCTTTACAAACAAGGGCGAAGCCAAGCTACTAAACGCATGAGGTCCAACAGGCATGGAGAAAACACAAAATGGAACAAGCAAATGAGAATCTCCAAAATTACGAGCCAATTAAGTGCGGCAAAGAAAATAGTGTCTGCGGAGTAAATCCCTGGGGGTAACCTTCTGGTGAGCGACCATTAAAAACGACGAGTAGCGTCCAATCAGTGTGGAGAAGTGATGCGTTTAAACAAATGCCAGAACAGTGGATAGTGAGAATGATCCAAACCAGGAAAATAAAAACAGGTATAATAACTATGTGTCGGCTGAATAATACATCCACGTGAAAAGCTAAGGAACGCTGAGCAAAAGAAACCAATCAGAATGTCCACAGAATGAGACGGCTGAAATTAGCTGTGAGCGCTTGCGAATGAGGATGAGGAAAGCGGCGTGTCCAAAATGTAGCACAGAAGCAGATAACTGCGCAAACAAAGAAATAGGCCACTAACATAATTCATGAAACTGAGGGTTAAGTAGCCAGCTCCCTAACAACTGTGCAACGCCCCCGCAACATTCAGACGCTTACTATTTATGGTTCTGGAGAACCTCAAAAATGTGGTTGTTTATGGGGATGACATCATTATTTTCTCGGAGACAGCAGATGATCATGGTGCCCGACTCGCAGCGTTGTTACAAAGACTGGAGGAAGCCGGCTTGAAGCTCAGTCGCAAAACGTCACAGATTGCTCAAAAGTCGATGGTATGTTTGGGCCACATTGTCGGGAATGGCCAGGTTCATCCACTTCCAGAGAAACGCGAAGCAATCAAGAATTTCGCAGCCCCGAAATCGAAGCGTCATCTCCGGTCGTTCCTCGATATGATAACATATGACTCGAGGTTCGTGCCCCATTTTGCGGAGAGGATAAGTCCCTTGTTAAAACTTCTGCATAAAAACGAATCATTCGTGTGGACTCCTGAAGCAGATCGGGTCTTCAGCAAACTTAAGCAGTACGTTGCGGAAGCGCCAGCGTGTTTACGGCTACCCAACCCTGGAGAACAATTTACGATGGCGGTCGATGCAAGCAACGTTGCAATCGGAGCTGTACTGTCCCAACCAGCCGTTGTGGTCGAATATGCCACCAGAGTCCTGACCAGCGCAGAGCAAAAGTACTCCACGACGGAGAAAGAATGTCTTGACATTGTGTGGGCATTGGAGAAATGGAGAACATACTTATTAGCAACTGAATTTTATGTTGTTACCGACCATAAGCCACTATCATGGTTAATGACGACGAGGGATCCGCGTGAACGACTAGCAAGGTGGGCGTACCGGCTCCAGGAATTCACCTTTACGATCGAGTACATAGATGGGACGAAGAACGTGATGCCCGACATGTTATCGCGCCCATCTCTGGACGAGTTCTTACCGGATACGGCCATACCGGTGGGTGAAGTCACCGTTGAGGATCGAAGCTTACTGGAAAGCCAACGCGCGGTGAATTGGTGAGGTTAGTATGCACTCATTTGCAAGCCAGGACCAAGCCAGAGGTGACGCCAGGAGAAATCGAGGAGCTCCTCCAGATTTAGGATAAGCTAGAGGTCGCGAACGGCAATCTGTTCAGAACAATAAACGGTACGAAAGTACTCTTCATCCCCCAGAATCTACTGGAGCGGGTGAAGCAAGTGATCCATGACGACGCCCATATAGGATTAGAGAGTGTCCTCGACCTGCTTCAAAGGAGGGTATTTTAGTCAACCATGAGAAAAGATGTCGCGGCACACATTCGTGGATGCTCATTTTGTCAAACCAACCGCGATATGGATACAACGAGGCTCCCGATGCGATCTATCGAAGTCAACCAACAGTTTCAATTTTGGGGATTGGACGTTTTTGGTCCCTTACCTGTCAGTCGGTCCGGAAACAGGTATGTCCTAGTAATGATTGACCATTTTACTCGGTGGATAGAAGCCATACCGATTAAGGATCAGACAGGTGAAACAGTGGCACAGGTATTCGAGTTCAATATACCCGCAAGGTATGGAGTCCCTCAGTGTGTTGTAACCGACCAAGGACCATGTTTCGAGTCCAGAGCGTTTCAGGCCGTATTGCAGAAGTGGAACATCCAGAGAGGACGCACGTCACCGTATCATCCACAGACCAACGGGTTGACTGAACGCTTTAATCGGACGATAAAGACATGGATAAACTACAAAGTTACCGTGGGAGCAAGCAATGCCCAGGGTCCTCCTCGCGTATAGAACCAGCAAGCAGTCGACCACAAAAGTTGCCCCGTTCGAATTACTGTTTGGCAGGCAACCAAGAATTCCACTCGATGCATGCATTACGCAAACGCAGGGATGGGGTATCCCACCAACACACCGTGAACGTCTGGAAGCAACCGCCAGAAGAGAAATCAGGTGTCGGCAAGCAAGGAATAAGCGCAACTACGATGCCAGGTACGCGACCCACAAGTGGCAACCATACAGTGCAGGTGACAAAGTAGCGATACGAAATCACGAACGGCCGGAATTTGGAGGTCCTGGTGCACGGAATTGCAAGGAATACTGGAAAGGCCCTTATACGGTACTCGACCGGAAAGGAGGGAATGTCAAAGTTCACGACGTGGCGTCACAACGCTGGATGAATGCCGCTATGTTACGTCCGTGGCATGGGAGAGAACACCAACTTCGAGGAGGGGCGGGTGTAGGAAGGCGGAAGGCAGCGTTTGCCCAAAGGACGATTAGATCATTAAAACGGAGGCGGACCTATAGAGAGACCGATGCAATGGGGGCGATTCGCTGGAGAAACCCAGACCCAATAGAGCGGGAAGAAAACGGGACAGGAGCGGCATCCGTGGGTGAGCCCGAGGCAGGCAAAGCAGGTGGGGAATTTGTTGAAGACGCAATAAATCGGACAAAACCGCCGGTATCGCATCTTCAAGAGACAACCCCGGGGAGAGTGATACACCCACGGTCAAGCAAAGCGCACGCTATCGAACGACTCCGGGCTTGTCAGAATCGGAGGCGTGGAAGCGAAGATACACGGGCGAAACGGACATAGAAGATGCGTTCCCGTTCCCCAGAAGGAGCATAGAAGTGTCACGAGCGGAGGCCAAGAGGGATGGTGCAACGTGGGAAAGAAATCTGACCCATTAATGTGTGCACGTGTGAGTGGTGAGGTAGTGTGTGTGTTCGCGCCAATAAAGATCGTGCTTCATTGCCGCGTTGTTCTGTCGCTAAAGTACTACGACTGGACGAAAGCTGGTTAAATCATTAGTTCACTACTCAGGAAATCAAGATCAGTGCCTACTCGTGCTTCCCGTGCGACAGACTAGCATACGATTGAGGCGGCGTGCTGTTATACATTCGGTCCTCGCTGTGCGGGAGACTAATACACATCTACCGAAGCGAAGGTGGTCTGCGCGAACATTTATGGTGCTCAATCAGCCCGAGACAGGGTGAACTGTTTGTGCGTGCGGCTTATCGCAGCCCGTTGTCGATTGGTTGCCGCGTGTCAGGAACTATATGAGTCGGTTTCGCTTCTTGCTTATGGGCGATTTTAACTTCATTGAATACGGTGGCTTGAAGTTCAACTTCTCACCGCGTACTATGAATTTGTGGAGATGATATTTGAGACTGGATCAGCACAGCATATCTGCGAATTAACACTGAATTAACACCGCATTCCGCTCCATCGTGCCTGGACCTACTACTAACAACTTGCGAACAACGTGTATACGAAATTCGGGTCCTGAAGCCTCTGACAACTAGTGACTACTCGACGGGGTTTGCCAGTCTAGAGCTGCCGCTGTACTACTCGCGTCCACCGGAGCCGTTCTACAATTTTTGGAAGACCGACTTCGATGGTCTCAATCGAGCCGCCAGTGACGTGCAGTAGTCGTTGCCGCAGGATTCATCTCTTGAAGCCTATTGGTCTGTTATTAAAGAGGGTGTGCAACCGTTGTGCCCTCGTTTCGTATCCCTCAAATATCGGAAAGCTGGACCAGTGAAACCACATTTGTTCGACAGAGCGTATGGTCAATTGGCTGGACGGTGACGCGTATTATGGAGTAAATTCCGCGTGTCTAGCTCTTCCGACGATTATGAGGGGTACAAAAGGCAGCGGAATCTATTCAACAGCACAAAAGCGTGAAAGCGTCGGCAGTTTGTAGGGGTGCTTTCAACCTCAGCGGCGAGGACCCCAAGAAGATTTTTGCTTATGTAAAGCGGCGCCTGCGTCCCGCAAGTGATGTTGGAGGGCACTGGCGGACAGCTTCTGACCTCAACCACTGAACATGCGTCTGCATTGGAGGAGCACTTCGCTTCCGTATTTACAAATAAGAATGCGCCCACGCCGAGCTTGACGTGTGCAGCCCCTACTGAAGTCGAGAGCCTGGATTGCAATGTAGATGTCTGCAATCTACTCGCCAGTCTTGACAGCACGAAACCTGCCGGACCCGGTGGACTTCACACGCTAATTTTAAAGTTCTTATCGGCCATCATCTCGCCTGCCTTGTCGGATCAATTCAACAGGTCGCTGTACGAGGGTGCATTGCTCATCGACTGGAAATGCCCCGTAGTGAACCCGCTTCCAAAAGACGGTGACCCGCGCAATGTGGACAAATACCGGCCGATTTGTCTCACCTCTGTTTTAGTGAAGGGGCTCGAGAAGATTGTGCAAAAGGGTCTTCTCTAGATGTTGGAGTTGAAAGACCTCCTAACGCCGGCACAGCACCACTTTATGAAGGGCCGCTCGTGCCTCACCAAACTGCTGTTGACGCGGCAAGAAAGACTGCAGGCCTTGAAACGGGGGAAGCCAATGGATGTTATCCACATTGATTTCAGTAATGCTTTCGAGGAAGTGAACCATGAGGTCCTGCTCCACAAACTGAGGATGTGTGGTGTTGGTGGCGTACTGCACCAATGGACCAGTAACTTACTTATTGGGAGATGGCCAGTACAGGTGGATGACCACCTAACAGACTGCTACTCCTCCAATAGCGGCCAACCCCAAGGCACAGTCCTGAGGCCCATTGTATTCCTGATCCACATAAACAAAGTGTCTAAGCGTCTTCGGTCGCCTTGTGTACTGTTTGCAGACGACTCGAAGATTTGGAGGATTATTACTTCTCTCGACGACTGTGACGTCCTTCGGCAAGATTTCGACCACCTATCGCGGTGGTTTGCAGAAGTTGGCCAACCTGTCAATCCGGCAAAGTCCTCGTTTAAGAGCCTGGGGAGAGGTGGTAATGGGCGTGCTTACACCCTGGCCGACCACCAGCTGCATCTCACCAGTCCAGTAAAGGATCTAGGTGTACGCATACCCTGTGATCTGAAGTCTGTCGACAACACAAACATACTGTACTACGCCTGCTTTGAGCACTTTAACACAGCTTCTGCACTTGATCTGAAGAGATTGCCACCCATCTTTCAGCTTCCATGATAAGACCAGTGCTTGAATACGGCTCACCCGCCTATTGACCGATCACAATAGGTGAGGAGCAGGGATTGGAATGAGTCCAGTATGTACCTACCCGGCTAATCTCCAGTTTACTGGATATGTCGTACGAGGGCCGATGTAGGGGACTAGGGTGTTATACCCAGTCATATCGTTGACTTCGTTAATCTCATTATGACACACCGGATAGTGCACCTAGGCCACTTCCTTATGTTGAGGCCGATGCTGTAGGTTCGCGCACAAACCAGCACAAGCGGACCCCTGCACAAACTAGTGGTACCGGATTTAAAGCACATCGCTCACCCTCTATGTTTCGAGTGTCCAGCGGTCAAAATTTGGAACCAATTGCCAGAGACGCTAATCGAGGCGAAATCGGTGCCAGAGTCTAAGAGATTCCTTGACACCCAGTTTGCGGATTACAGGTATGGGAAGCATATCGCACTCGGATAAGATGTAATGTAATTGCAATGTGCTGCCACCGCGCAGGATTCAGCAACGTGACTCTGCGCATGTGCCCGATCAACCAACGATGGAGCAACGCGGATGTTTATCTTCTCGTTCTCTATTCATAGTATTCAGTATTCAAGTTGAATGTCATCATTCCGAAGGATGGAACCGGCCATCAGCTCATGTTTGTCGTCTTACAGGGAGACTTTGTGCTTATCCTGGGTGTAGATTCCAGTCAGCAACTTGGTTTTGTTTCTTTTAATTGTGATCGCATTGTGCATCTTATGTCAATTGGTTAGAGATATCGTTCCTGGTTATTCTAAAGTACTTGGTGAAGGATTTTGGAGGTTCGACGGCTACGGTGCTTTGTTTAACCTCGCTATTTATGGCATTGGCACAACATCGCTCTGGCCCTGAATAGCAGTCTACAAAGCCGTTTGTTCTACTCTACTATGGAGTTGTGAAACGATCAAACAAACTACAGATATAAAGAGGCTAGTGGCGTTTCATCACCAATGTCTTTTAAGTTTAGCTATGTGTGGTGGGGACACCGCATGAGCAACAAGCATGTTCGACGTATTGTTTATAGCGCAAGAAGAGTATATGAATTAGTTAGCACGATTACCTCACTCATTGGGCTCTGAAGAGTAACTCATGTGACACGCATGCTAGCACACGGACTACTGCGACCTGCGTTATTTACACCACTAGCGTCTGAGCGGCAGAAGACAGGATGCCAATGGATGATTAGGTCAGGTGGAATGAAAGCTCTCACTTCGAAATTGGCATCAGTTGGTAACTCCCGACTCCCTGGTTTGGTCGCGGGCACTTGTTAACATGGACAGACGCAGACCTCAATGATCCTCGTGCCGAGAGTTCCTATGTCTCTCCTTCTGATGCTTAGACTCCCTACAGCACCATTACCTTAGC
>OX104063.1:199784462-199905122 GCA_944474145.2 Dicrocoelium dendriticum
ATCTTCCGTGTCCATATTTTTCAATGCTTGCAAAAGCGCTTCTCGCTTGGTCAGAGGTATGTATGTATGTATGTAGTCTCAACAGTCTAGTAACTAGACATAGAGCCAAAAAAGCCATGGAAATCAGTGTATAAGAAACAGTCATTGCGTCATAATCGTCGTGGCATGCTAGCTGAAGGTGGGCAACACACTTCAGTTAATATGCCGCAAGAAAATGGAATATTTTGACAAAAATACAGAACAAAACATTTTTAGTTTGTTTGTCACACGCCGATTTGTCTCTTTTTTTGTCATTTTCAATGTTTGTAGAATTAAACATGTGAATCAACACAACACTGTACACAATTCTTCCATTGATTCCGGTTGCGGGCCATGTCTTCAAGTGTCCTAAGCCATTGGCACTCCCCATCTTTGGGTCCCCATCCTGGAAGACGTACGGGTCCAACAGCGGCTAGACACGACGTCAGCGATTTCATGTGCTGCCGCCAAGTGGAAGGCTGACCACCACGCCGTCGCTTCCAGCCAGGTCCTTGACGAGCGAATAGAGCGCGACGCGGTAGACGCTCAGGTGCCATGCGTAGAACATGACCGAGCCACCTTAACTGGCGCAACAAAACCAGTTTGTTGAAGGAAATACTTGCATTCCCCAAGACGCGACGTCGAACGTCAATATTATTAACTCGATGTTGCCACCGAACACGAGCGATCCTCCTTAAGCAACCGTTATCGAACGCAGAAAGACGACGCATGTCTTCCACGCAAATCGGCCAGGACTCGCTCCCATACAACAATACTGAGCGAACTGATGCGCTGTAAACGCGGTCCTTTAGTGAGAATGAGACGTCGCGACGACGCCACAAGTGCCTCAGATTGACAAATGCTGATCGAGCTTTAGCGATGCGAAGCGAAACTTCTTTGTTGATTGTGCCGTCAGCGGAAACACAGCTCCCAAGGTAGACGAAACTATCTACCTGTTCAAGTTGTGCACCTTGGAGAGTGAGCACGGGTGCAGGTGAAAGCCAATCCTTGAGCAGTACTTTACACTTCGATGGGGCGAAGCTCATGCCATACTTAGATGCTTCAACCGCCATACGATCCAGAATGAGTTGCATACCCTGAGGATCGTCACCAAGTAAGGCGATATCATCAGCATAATCTAAGTCGGTCGCGCGCTCACCCGGTAGAAGCTCTAGGCCAAAATGTTGGAAACCTTCTAGGGCATTCGACAGAACGTCTTCGGTTGCGAAGTTGAAGAGGAATGGGGATATAGGGCAGCCCTGTCGCACACCGCTATTGACAGCGAATTGTGAGGAAAGTTTGCCATAGACCCTCACTCTGCCGGATGTGTGAAGGTAAAGTGCTCGTAAGATGGCGATATATTTCTCTGGCACCCCGTTCTTTAGTAAGCAACGCCATAAAGCAGGTCGATCAACGGAGTCAGAAGCGGCACGTATGTCTAGAAATGCAACGATAGTGGGCCTGTGATAAACGTGGCGATGTTCAAGGAGTTGGCGGAGCGTGAAGATTTGATCCACGCATCCGCGGCCAGGACGGAAACCAGCTTGTTCTTCACGGTAGTACGATTCACGTACTGGGGATAGTCTACGAAGTAGAATGGATGCCAACAGCTTAGAGGCAACGGAAATAAGACTAATCCTGCGATGATTTGCACATGAAGTGCGAGCGCCTTTCTTGAAAATCGGGACAATAACTGATTCGCCCCAAGAGGGAGGCACTTTCTCTTCATGCCAAATTTTTGCGAACAGCGCGGTTAGCTGGTTAATGATTGCCATACCGCCATACTTGAATAGCTCCGGAGGGAGTCCGTCTAAGCCGGCAGCCTTGAAGCGCTTCAAGCGTCGAATCTCGAGGCAGACTTCTGCTTCGCTGGGTGGATTCAATGGGACTAGCCAAGGTGGACAGCAAGGTGTACTGCATGTACTGATGGATGGTGGAGGCCAGTTGAACTGCGAGTGAAAGTGCTCGGCCCAGCGGTCCATACGCCTCTGTTGGTTGGTGATCGGAGACTCATCCACCTCACAAATGACCTCAATGACACCAGGCTTCCTGAGGCCAGTGGACCGAATGAGTTGGAAAAGCCTGCGAGTGTTACCAGAGAGGGCAGCAGTCTCCATTTCTAAAGCACGCTCAGACCACCATGTCTCGCGATCCTTGCGTAGGCTTTGCTTGAGCAGCCGGTTGGCAGAACGGCGCCGCTCGTTGCAATCTGATTCCGCGGGGATATCTTTGCGGCGTTCGAACAGCTCCAGAGAACGAGCAGAGATCCAAGACTTCAAAGGGCGTCGAGTTAGACCGCAGCATGACTGTCCGGAAATGGTCATCGCTTTCCGTATACAAGTCCAGTGTTGTTCCACTTCTCGCGGTGGATTGCAACTGAGTGCATATGCCAGTGAAGACTGATAGCTCGTCTGGACAGAGGAATCAGTTAATCTGTTTACATCAATCTTGCGGTGCTTCGTGTTTCGGGATCCTCCAAAACACATACAGATTTTCGCGCAGACCAGAGCATGATCTGAGTCAACGAAGGTGGACCAAAAGGACCTGCAGTTTAGTACGCTGCCGCGCCATCTGAAGCTAATCGCAATGTGATCAATTTGAGACCACGGTTGTGTTGAAGAAGGGGGACGCCACGTTGCGGAACGCTTCTTCGTACGCCTGAAGCTAGTGCTCGAAAGAAACAGACGGTTGTCTTCGCACAATGTGAGAAGTCTCTCTCCGTTATCAGAGCGGTTCTCATCGAGCGCGTGATGACCACCAAGGTGGTGTTCGTATGGTAACAGGCGGCCAACCCGTGCATTAAAATCCCCAGCAAGGATAACGACATCCGACTTTTTAGCATTAGTCAAGAGCTGTTGTAGATCTCGGTAGAAATCGTCCTTGACCGAGTCGCTACTGCAGTCAGTTGGAGCGTACACAGAGATCACAAACAAGTTGCGTCTCTCTTCGCGTTGCCTGTTGATTCTACATGAACCCCGAAGCCGAACTGCACATAGTCGGCTGTTAATCGGGAACCAGTCCAGTAGTGCCGCCTCGGCCTTGCCACTCAGTGCTATACCTACACCAGCCAAACCCGCTGAGCTTGCTTCTGGATCTCCAGAAAGACGCAGGTGATATCTGGCTTCGTGGTCAGTGGGGGATTTCAATGTAAGCACAGTGCTGGGATCTTGCAATCGGGTTTCTGAAAGGCAGCAGACATCAATGTCTAGGGAATCTAGGGTGCGCGCTGGACCGGCTTGCTGTCCAATCTGCATGAGTGTCCGAACGTTGAAGCACGCCAGACGGAACGAGGATCGGGGACGAAGGAGAGCCATAGGTTGAACTCCTTGGTCTGCGACGCAACCGGAATCGCAGCCAGATTTTTGAACACATGAATCGGGTAACGGAAAGTGAGGATTGTTAACAAACAAACAATTGGCGTGTGATGAAGTAGCGTGAAAGTGAGTAGCAGGAACAGTAGCTGATGAGCGCGTTGTAGTACAGTCCATGGTTTTGTGAGAGGGCGTGATACTACCCGGTTGCCCAAGCCGAAGTGGGGAGTTGACTTAGGGGACTCCACCCCGAGCCTTTGGCTAAATAACCTACCCGCAAGGCAGCGGGGCGAATTTAGGGAATCGCGCCCATTGGGAGGCGTTGACTGAATGATCAGCTCATGCGCCTTTGTTTGGTAGATTACCAAACAGGGGCCCAATACTCCCCATGAAGTCAGCACAATTGCTGGAATACAATGCACCACGGAGGTGGAACATTGTCGCCGAACACTTTGCTGGAACGGGGTACACCCGAACCACCCAGCTGGCACCACGGGGAGGTAGTTCGGCAAGCCAGTCAGAGGTACATGTCTAGGTTGAGGAATGCTGAACGGTTTGTAATCCGCGCTCAACCGAATGCGGTGCATTGCTTTTGGGACTGGATCAATATCCGGAAGAAAGAGGTTTAGGTAACTGGACCGTAACCAATGAAGGTTGACGCTAGCAATAGTCATCCGGCTGACGCGTGGTGATACGTTCAGTAAGAGTATGGCGTTATGTCCCAATAGAGGCTTACTGTCAGTTTTAGAAACCTAAACTTTAAAGATACGTTTCCTGCTGCTTATAAGAAATATTGAAACAGTGACAAAATCGAGTATGTGGACATCACCAATTGAGCAGCTGCTGAAACTGTAAGCGGAAGGATGTACAGTTAGCTGACCGAAATTCTGTGTGTAAAAGCAATATGACACAACTGTGATTGATGACGCGGAATCTAGTCCCATGTCTAGACAAGTGGTTTTGTTTCTAACTTCAGAAAACACACGAAGAATACTAGATGAATGCAGTTTGAGTTGGAGAGCAAAGCGGATGTTCGCATTCATTAATGACATATATAGATTGTTCATTGGTGATCGGAGAAGTTCTAGAGTCATTTGCAGAATCAACTAAAGAACTGGCGGGGGAACGACAAACCGAGCAAAATGACCGGTCTTACTGCAATTCCGGCAGATTTCACTCTTTGCAGGACATGACTTATCATTTGCACGATGTTCAGCACTTCCACAACGGTAACACTTATTTCTAACTGAGGATCGTGTCAGAGAGCGTGTAGAATCCAAACGGTCAATTTCAGTAGCTCTTGTGTTAGAGAGGAAAATTTTGTTTTGTTCCGTGACTGCGACCTTCGCGCGAGCCACGTCACGGGCGCTGTCCCATGTGAGCTTTTCTGCGTTCTCTCTTTAGACACTCTCTCTGATCCAAGAATCCGAGACACCAGAAATCAATGGTTGTATTAGCATAGTTACCTCCACTTTTTCTTGTGAATCCTATTGTAGTCACACTTTCGAACAGAACAAACAAGACGAGAAATGGATGTAGCCACTGATTCATTAGATGTTTGTTTCAGCTTCGAAAATCTGTACCGAAAGTATAAGTGTTCACTCGAACACCCCAATGTTTGTCGAGGGTCAATAAGGCCTCTGTCAACGTGGGTTTCTCGCGCAGGTTTACAGCATCAAATATACGTCGACGCTCTGAGCTGAGGTGCAAGCGCAAAAGCGTTAAAGTATCCTCCGTTTTCGACGTCACGGATGGATTGAGAACTGGTAGCACAGAAATATAACCTGAAAAGATAATTTTCCATTCTTCCCAGCATTCTGTATTTGGGGTAACCGCAGAGTCAGTTCAGGACGGTGTAGGAGCAGTAGAATGCAATGACGTCAGTAACACGCGACGTCAATTTGTTGTATTCCGAAAAAGCAGCAAACCAGAGCAGCACCGGAACGTATGTATGGAGAAATCTGTCCGCACACACGCGCAGTACAAGTGAATCGATATAGGTGCGACTTGCAACCAATGAAATGCAAGATCACATGATAGGCCAACTAGTGTTAAATAGAAGTGTGAGTAGGATAAGCGAATCGGGGGAAAAATGAAGCGAAGTATTTGAACACCACACTACTTTACATAAGAAACCCAAAATTTAACTGTCAGACAAAGGTGCAAACCAATGCTAAAGCAAGCGACCCTTCGCTAAGCAGAACGAAGACTGTGCAGCGACACGAAAATATTTTTCGCTGAACCATGAGTTATTTTATACTACATATTTAGATTTTCTGAGTCTCATCTCATTGGCTGCAGCTCTGGCTATGCGTTTGCATTCATTGATTCGGCTTCCCGTTTCTGGGTCATTCATGCAACCACAAGCTGCTCATGATATCGAAATTGTCTGGTCCTGTAGGTCGTCTCTTGGTGTTCGTTATTAATTGTCCTATGCCCTTCAGAAGCAAATTTTCAGTCTGTGGCCTTGAGATTGCGCACTCATTCTGACTGCCAGGGATGCTGATTGACTTGGTGTCTGACATGTTCCTTCGCCATCCCAAGCAGCGGTCCTTTGCTCTTGGGCAGTGTGCCCCTTAATGGTTTCCTAGTGTATTAACCGCCATATGAAAAGCTGCATTTTCGGGTTTTTTGGAGCACCCGCCGTGTGTCTTGGATTGCGACGCGCAATCTCACTAGTGGCGGCGGTTGACTTGGAAGTCAGCCTCTGCCAATACGGTCACTGGGAACGTCACCGAAGTGGAGGGTTTCGGTGTGGCTCTCTCCTATCCATGCACTCCATGACCGACGGTTTCGTCTTTGTTTAGACTCATCAGGTAGAGATAACTGAGCTAGGAGTGGGACTCGGGGCATAGTGCTTGGCGGCTATCGCCATGATCACTAGGCCACTGAGTTCTGCAAGTCTAAACAAAGACGAAACCGTCGGTCGTGGAGTGCAGGGATAGGAGAGAGACACACCGAAACCCTCCACTTCGGTGACTGTCCCCGTGACCGTATTGGCAGAGGCTGACTTCCAAGTCAACCGCCGCCACTAGTGAGATTGCGCGTCGCAATCCAAGACACACGGCGGGTGCTCCAAATAACCCGAAAACCTACTTCTAACCGCTGTGCCAAACACTGCTCGCGGAACTCAATGGCCTAGTGATCATGGCGATAGCTGCCAAGCACTATGCCCCGAGTTCCACTCCTAGCTCAGCTATCTCTACCTGATGAGTCTATACAAAGACGAAACCGTCGGTCGTGGAGGGCAGGAATAGGAGAGAGCCACACCGAGATGCCGCATTCTCCGTTTGCTAGTTCTACTCGCAGACGTCCTGTGCTGATGACTGGCAGCTAATCGTATCGACTTCTACCACAGTCCGCGTCTCTGCGTGGCTGCATTGTGTGTCGGCCTCCCTCAAATAAATCCTGTCTGTACTGTTGTTTGGCTGTTAGGCGCATTATATTTGGTCACATACATGTTGGACCACGAGTCTATCTAACGGGCCACTCAGTGATGCAATAACAACCCTTCATCAAAAGACTAGAATTCAACTTCAAAGAAGCGAAAACCATAGAGTTTCTACCAAGATCCCAAAGCGTCTTACGATCCGATGGACTTCATGGGAAAACTCAGAGACAAACAAGGTTCACAATCGTATTAACCCTAAGGAACACTAAACAGCACGACTCTCTAACTTATCATTAGAAAGAAGCAATAAAATTTTGAAATTAGACGGCTCAGTCGCTATCCAACTTATTAATAAGGGACGAAAGAAATTCATATTTAATAAAGCCAATAACATTGAGAAGTAAAATCATTCCAGAACAATACGTCCACCAACTGCTGCGTTGAAAATCATCCAAAATTACAGATAATAACCGAAACTCCAAGTACAGTTAAGGGAACTCTAGACACGGAATGTTACCGATAAATCAGCGGTGGATTCAAGCAACGTGCAAGACTCCCACATAAATCCAGAATTCAAGGCCAGAAGTGCGCTACGGTGCTATTTTTATAAAGGGTTACGGCAACAAATTATAAAATGACCTCGCTAATTTCCACCAAAAAGTGTACAACAGCTCTGTTCTCAAATTCAACGCGGACGTCAAACGAGACCAGATACCGGCAACATTTAAGTGAAGTTCAACCAGTTACACAACTGATTAAGCAATTCAATCAGACGCGATTTAAAGCAAGCTCATTGATAGTCCAATTAGTCAAGCCGTAGAACGTCAGCGGATGAGAGTCTGGGGTAGCGAAACAAAGGGTTAGGAACGAGCTTGTGTCATGCTTTGGTGGCATCCGACAGACTGTGATCTGTCTGTTAAATTGTACGAAATTACAAAAGATAATAGAAGAATAATGGGGACTAAACCTCGGATGTCACACAATCCCACAAACCCAGTGGGGGCACTGTTAAGAGAAGTCTTGTCACTTCAGCGAACGCCCATTTAAAAGCTGCCAAAAGAACCATGGATGCGCCTTAAGAATTGGGCCAGAGGATCGAAACATACCATGAACAATTTCCAACAGTTTCAACTGAAGTTCAGATTCCAGTGAAAGTAGCGCGTAAAACTATAATATCCTTCGACGCTGCTGACCCGTTCATGATAATTAACTTACAACCAGCAAAAGAAGCTAAAGCAGCTAGTCTGTACGAGAACGGAGAAATCGGGAACAAACTGCCATGCTTAATTCCCATCGTTTATTTCACCTTTACCGGAGAGATCTGTGAGCAGCTAAAAGATGCACTAGTGGGATACCCAAACTCTGGACCCAAAATTGAGCTCGCCATGTGAAAATCGCGGTAAGAATTACTACTTTAATTTACCCGGGATTGCAGGTTGGTTAAATGAAAGATGACTAAGTAATACTCAGTAAGGCAGCGGCCGCACACCAACTACTGTAGTGTCGTCCAAAATATCAGTGTAAAGTTGTATCAAACCGAATCAAGTTACATCATGACTTTAATCCCCAACCCAACGTACCGACATTCAGACTCCTTGCAAGGTGGTAGGTAAATCATACCAGTACTCGTGAAATGCGTCGATTCTGTGGAGGGTTATATTCGCCACCCTCAGTTTCCTGTTGAGTGTTGGTATGCATACTGTTTGTCTGGGTTGCTACTGGCAATGTCAATTTGACCCTCAGTTTGTTTTGCATGAAATTGGGACTGCATCCGATATTACTCTGAATAACGCGGTCGGTTTTATATCTAAGAGCCGATTCCCGGATCTACCCGCGGATGGCTGCTAAACGCAGTCGCAGGAAAAGGTACGGAATTGTGCACAAGCGCGTTCGGTTCTGGTGTGTGGTGGGTGCAAAAGGAGAGAAGCAGGAATAACATTGCACTGAATATGTTTTGAGAGACTGTGGCCATTTCACTTGCATTTAGAATTACTTGGTGTGGATTTGGATTGCAATCTGCAATCATATTTCGACTACGATTTACACTGTCGTAAACCGCTAGCATTTCAATCACGGTGGCGGTAGTTGAAAAGAACACATTTTCCGGGTTACTTGCCTCCAACGCTACACTGCGCGATCGGTTTCGTACTTGTTCACTCCTCGGCATTCTTTTAAAGGTGCCACGATGATTTATCAACCATTTCGCCAGTGGTTGGTATCAACTCGGTGATACCGAAACAATGGTTTCAAAGAGGAGACTATACGTCCCTATTTCGATTTCCAATTCGGCTATTGTGATATGATCATGGCCATGTCAGCTGCTTGTATTCATGTACACATTCAGAACGGACAGGAAAAAGGCCGCTCGATCGATTGTCCGCTACCAGTCAACCAGCAATGATTACGCGCGCGGACGAGAATCGCATTGTAAGCCCGCACGACCAACTGGCTCGATCGATACTAAGTTTCCGCCAGTGGCATCCAATCAAGGAAGAGAAAACCGGGATCGCTCAACGGTGCTTAGGTCACCCCATAAAGAATACCCTGCATTATGATCACAACGCAGTCTTCGTTTTTGATTTTTGGAAAGCGCTACATGGCATGATAACAGAGGAAAAGAAGAAACTGATGAGCAAGCAGCAGCTTTGTTTTGCCTGGTAGCCGTCTATCGCGATGTCTACTCCATTGCGGATGATGGGGGTTCGCTTCCAGATGACTGGCGCCTGTGGAAAGCCAAGTAGATAGATATCACCACATTGAGGTAGTTGTACAATCATCCGGTTAATTACCAGCTGTCGATGTTCCGACATGTTGTTGACGACGAAGCAAGACGTGTGCTGGAGACAATCAAATTAGGCGGCGAAAAGCAAGAGCTCAGGTTGAGCGATGTGCTCCAAAGTTTGATGAATTCTGTGAAGACAGGGCTAATGGAAGTTATCAACGCCACTTGTTTTTGGTCGAAACCGATTACCTGGTGAATCAGTCAACAACTGCGTAACGGAGCTGAAATTGCTAGCAAGAACATGTAATTTTCGCGAGTGTCTGCGCGATTCGCTGGTGGGAGATCGAATTGTACTGGCCATTCAGGATGAGAACATTACGCGAAAGTATTGTACCAGGGTAATCTAACGCTGGATCAATGCATCGCCACTTGCAACAACGAAATGGTAACAGCGTTCAAATTTCGCCAGTTAAACTCTCACACACTCGCTGAACTGTGTGTTCCTTCTCAGCCCATGCAGTTCGCAGAGTGCTCCGACACTTGGACCAACCTGTCACTACTGTGATCGCAGTCGTATTACCCAAAAGGAAAGTTTTCCCTCCTGGGGAGAAATCTGTATAAAATGTTCAATGATGAACCACTTCGCCGGACGTTGTCGATCAGTGGTAGAATTCAGTTGACTTAGACGATGTGTCAGTTACCCAGAAACTTGACGTCAGTTACATGGAGCTTCAATGAGAGATAAAAGCGTATATGCGGCGTTGATTGTTGAGAATCATCTCGTACGTTTTCAGTTGGATACATGGGACCCGGTCAAAATTTTTCCCGAGAAACACTTCCGGATTTCAGTGTGACAAAACACAACACTGGCTTAAAATCTGGAACCGGACAATATTCCATTTGAATATCCTTAGCACGTGAGTCGGAACAGTGAACAATGATTTATGTCGGGTGTAATAACAGTTTGCTTGACAATTTCTACTGTATGGGGGGGGGGGGTAAAACTAAAATTATCAAAGGTTTTTTGAGTTTTCTTTTTGAGCGTTTATCTAGCATTGCGGTGCTGAACATTAGTAGTGTATGTGGGAATTGTTTCGAGGGACGAGGCAACTTGGGGACATTTATAATTGTTGTACTCGGTGGGAAAATTAAAAAAGGCAAATTGAAACGAGTGGAAACGTACTTCTGTACCGCCTTCTCAGATTTATGCAAAATGTCAATCTGGTATGAAAGGATAATTTATATCTCCCATGTAGCACAGTTTAGACAACGAGGCAATGGGGCCAATGGCAAGATCTAATCGTTTTTCGAATATACCCAAGGTAGGAAAGGAAACAACGATTTTTGGTAGTGAGTTCCAAGATTAGCACACCTGAAGAGAAAAATAATTCTGCCGGCATTCGAGGCGACTACACTGTACACACAATTTCACAGGGTTACCTCTGAGATTGGTGTTATGGCTGGGTTTCAACAAGTGACGGCATACTTTATTATGGTCACACAATATTATAGTACACTAATACGAGATCGCCGCGCTGCCTTCGGTATCGGGCACTGAAAACTCCAAATAGCTTCAGCCTCTGATGGTAGGGCAAATTCCCTAGGCCCCTGAGGTTCTTTGTGGCCCTGCCTTGTGGTTTCTCTAGCAGTTCTAAGTCACGCTTTAACCAAGGTTGATAAGGTTGGATGGCGTATTCAACGTGAGGGCACACGTAAGAATTGTACATCCTGGAGAAGATGGATGGGTCGAATCTTCCGAATGCTGTCCGCAGCAAGCCGACGTGCTGGTTGGCTCTCCTGGCAGCTGCCTCTGACTGGTTCGAACAGTTAAGTTCACTTTGAATGCACACACCAAGTCGCGTTCTTGTAAAGTTGTTTGCGATACATGTGACCCAAGGCCATACACGTTGTCATGCCTATGGCGCAATTGAACAGCTTGACATGTTTCCACATTGTACGGTAATGTATTCAGAATTGACCAGTTTGAAATCGTGTGGAGGTCACGCTGGAGCTTTTTGTGGTCGTTCGGTTCTTTAATTGCTCGCCAGAACCTAATATCATCCGCGAAGAATAGGAAATCGAAATAATTTCCCTCTCCAGATCGTTTATGAAAATAAAGAATAGACGAGGCGCGAGCACCGAACCTTATGGTACGCCGCACTCAATCTCAGTTTCGTCGGACAGGGACT
Organism: Dicrocoelium dendriticum; assembly: GCA_944474145.2. Classification (NCBI taxonomy): domain Eukaryota; kingdom Metazoa; phylum Platyhelminthes; class Trematoda; order Plagiorchiida; family Dicrocoeliidae; genus Dicrocoelium; species Dicrocoelium dendriticum. The sequence continues at coordinate 199,796,094 of OX104063.1, forward strand.
CCCGTACATCCAATCGACGTTCGTGCAGGAAATTTTCTATCCAACGGAGCAGTGGGTCATCAATGCCATAGAGCTGAAGTTTATGGAGGAGAACTCGGTGGTCTAAGCGATCAAACGCTTTTGAGAAGGCCAGGTAAATGACATCGACTGCTGCTCCACCATCAACTGCTTCAGTCTAGCTATTGCATGCAATTGGCAGGTTCCTAGTGCATGAACGCTTTTGTCGGAAGCCATGTTACTCTGGTGCTCTCATCTTGTGATTTTCCAGATGCTGCATGAGGGTTTCAGCGACGATGGACTCCATAACTTTGGAAAGCACAGGGAATAGCGTTATAGGACGGTAATTGGTTGGATCTGTGCGACTATCTCCCTTATGAATAGGAGTGATGATCCCTCGCTTCCATATTGTTGACATATGGTTCTTCTCCATACAGCAGTGATAGAATATACCAGAGGTTCCGCCAGAACACCGGCTGCTGCCTGTAAAGCCTTAGATCGTATGTTATCGACACCAGGAGAGTTGTGGATGCACAGGGGTAACAGTTTCTTTGACACACTTTCTGCAATAAAAGTAATATTGGATAAGACTGGTGGTGGGACAATAGAAACAAGGACAATCCTTGGGCCCGTTACTCCCTGGAACGTTTGAGTAATGGAACCGGAAAGGCTCGGCTGCTTCAGTTGCTGATCGCGTGCACCCGCCAGTTGTGATCAGTACTGAAATTCCGCGTTCCACCTTACGAAGGCCATTAACATGCCTGCATACGAGTTTGATGTTCTTGCAGAATCTCTTCATTAACTCCTGCTGGTGCGCCACCTTGTCCTCGCAGATCAAACTCACACAGAAGTTACGCTGTGTCACTTAGGCAGTCCAGGTTTCGGAATGCTGGGAGTCCTTGTGAACTCTCCATGCTAAGTCCCTCGAAGACATGCGTTCGTATTCTGCTCCTCAGAAATGACTTTCTTCTCCTTTGAGGATGGAATGATTTCTGCTCAGACACGTGCTTTAGCAGTGTGGTAGAGGTCCTTGTAAAAGTGACCCAGGCGATTTCTGGGAGCATTCGGTTAAGAAGGTCTAAAATACCTCCTGGTACTACCACGCCTCCGTAGGCTTATAGGGTTGAATCTCCATATTCGTCCGGATTTGGGTCAGTCGGACCGAGAGAAACTGAAATTCGCTACTATTGAGTTGATGCCGCGTACCGACAGCGAGGAAAATAACCAGCGCAGCGTAACTTTCTTTTACTTCCCCGGGTCCACCAAGCCTAGATCAACAGGTGGATGACGCATCCGCGCCGAGCGGTTACAGCCGCGGCCTGCGCGTTGCATTCACAAATGTTTGTAGTTTAATGAACAAACGTGAAGAGCTGCATCACTTCGTTGCCTCTCGTCGTCCGGACGTACTAGGACTGGGCGAAAGCTGGTTAAACCATTAGGTCACTACTCAGGAAACCAAGATCAGTGTCTACCCGTGCTTCCTATGCGACAGACTAGCATGCGATCGAGGAGGCGTGCTGTTATACCTTCGGTCCTCGCTGTGCGGGAGACTAATACACATCTACCGAAACGAAGATGGCCTGCGCGAACATTTGTGGTGCTCGATCTGCCCGATACAGGGTAAACTGTTTGTGGGTGCGGCTTATCGCAGCTCGTTAAGTCGATTGGTCGCCGCGTGTCAAGAACTATGTGAGTCGGTTTCGCTTCTTGCTTATGGACGATTTAAACTTTCATCGAACACGGTGGCTTGAAGTTCAACTTCTCACCGGGTACTATGAACTCGAGGCGCAATTTGCGGAGATGATATGTGAGACTGGATCAGCACAGCATATCTGCGAATTGACACCGAATTAACAGCGCATTCGGCTCCACCGTTCCTGGACCTACTACTAACAACTCGCGAACAACGTGTATATGAAATTCAGGTCTTGGAGCCTCTGGCAACTCGTGACTACTGGATGAGGTTTGCCAGTCTAGAGCTGCCGCTGTACTACTAGCGTCCGCCGGAGCCGTCCTACAAATTTTGGAAGACTGACTTCGATGGTCTCAATCGAGCCGTCAGTGAAGTGAACTAGTCCTTGCCGCAGGATTCATCTCTTGAAGCCTGTTGGTCTGTTATAAAAGAGGGTGTGCAATCGTTGTGTGCTCGTTTCGTACCACTCAAATATCGAAAAGTTAGACCAGTGAAACCACATTTGTTCGACAGAGCGTATGGTCAGTTGGCTCGACGGCGACGCGTATTATGTAAATTCCGCGTGTCTAGCTCTTCCGACGATTATGAGGCGTACAAAAGGCAGCGGAATCTATTCAACAGCACAAAAGCGTGAAAGCGTCAGCAGTTTGTAGGGGTGCTTTCAACCTCAGCGGCGACGGCCCCCAAGACGATTTTTGTTTATATGAAGCGGCGCCTGCGTCCCGCAAGTAACGTAGCTATGTTAGAGGGCACTGGCGGACGGCTTCTGACCTCACGCACTGAACATACGTCCGCATTGGAGAAGCACTTCGCTTTCGTATTTACAAGTAGGCATGCACCTATGCCGAGCTGGATGTATGCAGCCCCTACTGAAGTCGAGAACCTGGATTGCGATGTAGATGTCTGCAATCTACTCGCCAGTCTTAACAGCACGAAACCTGCCGGACGCGGTGGACTTCACACGCTAACTTTACAGTTCTTATCGGCCATCATCTCGCCTGCCTTATCGGATCAGTTCAACAGGTCGCTGTACGAGGGTGCATTGCTCATCGAGTGGAAATGCCCCGTAGTGAGCCCGATTCCAAAAGCGGTGACCTACGCAATGTGGGCAAATACCGGCCGATTTTTCTCACCTTTGTTTTGTTGAAGGTGGTCGAGAAGATTGTGAAAAAGAGTCTTCTGCAGATGCTGGAGTTGAAAGATCTCCTAACGCCGGCACAGCACCACTTCCTGAAGGATCGCTCGTGCATCACCAAACTGCTGTTGAGGCAGCAGGAAAGGCTGCAGGCCTTGAAACGGGGAAGTCAATGGATGTTATCCACATTGATTTCAGGAATGCTTTCGAGAAAGTGAACCGTGAGGTCCTGCTCCACAAACTGAGGATGTGTGGTGTTGGTGGCGTACTGCACCAATGGACCAGTAACTTACTTATTGGGAGGAGATGGCGGGTACAAGTGGATGACCACCTAACAGACTGCCACCCCTCCAATATCGGCCAACTCCAAGGCACAGTCCTGAGGCCCATTGTATTCCTGATCCACGTAAACAAAGTGTCAGAGCGTCTTCGATCGTGTTGTGTACTGTTTGCAGACGACTCGAAGGTTTGGAGGATTATTACTTCTCTCGACGACTGTGACGTCCTTCAGCAGGATTTCGACCGCCTATCGCGGTGGTTTGCAGAATTTGGCCTACCTGTCAATCCGGCAAAGTCCTCGTTTAAGAACCTGGGGAGAGGTGGTAATGGGCGTGCTTACACCCTGGCCGACCAACAGCTACATCTCACCAGTTCAGCAAAGGATCTTGGCGTACGCATACTTTGTGATCTGAAGTCTGTCGACAACACAAACATACTGTACTACGCCTGCTTTGGGCATTTAAACACAGCTTCTGTACTTGATCTGAAGAGATTGCCACTCGTCTTTCCGCTTCCATGATAAGACCAGTGCTTGAATACGGCTCACCCGCCTATTGATTGATCACAATAGGTGAGGTGTAGAGATTGGAATGAGTCCAGTATGTACCTACCCGGCTCATCTCCAGTTTACGGGATATGTCGTACGAGGGCCGATGAAAGAGACTAGGGTGTTATACCCTGTCATATCGTCGACTTCGTTAATCTCATTATGAAACACCAGATAATGCACCTGGGCCACTTCCCTATGTTGAGGCAGATGCTACACGTTCGCGCACAAACTAGCACAAGCGGACCCCGGCACAAACTAGTGGTACCGGATTTAAAGCACATCGTTCACCCTCTACGTTTCGAGTGTCGAGCGGTGAAAATTTAGAACAAGTTGCCAGAGACGCTAATCGAGGCGAAATCGGTGTCAGAGTCTAAGAGATTCCTTGACGCCCAATTTGCGGATTACAGGTACGGGGAGCATATCGCACTCGGATGAGATGTAATGTAATTGCAATGTGCTGCCGCCGCGCAGAATTCAGCGACGTGACTCTGCGCATGTGCCAGATCAACCAAGGATGGAGCAACGCGGATGTTTATCTTCTCGTTCTCTATTCGTAGTATTCAGTATTCACGCTGAATGTCATCAGTCCGAAGGATGGAACCGGCCATCAGCTCACTTATGTCGTCTTACAGGGAGATTTTGTGCTTATCCTGGGTGTAGATTCCAGTCAGCAACTTGGTTTTGTTTCTTTTAATTGTGATCGCTTTGTGCATCTTTCGTCAATTGGCTAGAGATATCATTCCTCGTTATCCTAAGGTATTTGGTGAGGGATTATGGAGGTTCGACGGCTACGACGCTTTTGTTTAATCTCGCGATTTATGGCATTGGCGCGACCTCGCTCTGGTCCTGAATAGCAGTCTACAAAGCGGTTTGTTCTACTCTATTATGGGGTTGTGAAACTTGACCAAACAAATCACGGATGTAAAGAGTCTAGTGGCGTTCCATCACCGATGTCTTTTAAGTTTTGCTATGTGTGGTGGGGAGCGCATGAACAAAAAGCATGTTCGACGCATTGTTTATAGCGCAAGAAGGGTATATGAATTAGTTAGCACGATTACCTCAATCATTGGGCTCTGAAGAGTAACTCATGTGACACGCATGCTAGCACATGGACTACTGCGACCTGCGTTGTTTACACCGCCAGCGTCTGAGCGGCAGAAGAGGACAGGATGCCAACGGATGATTAGGTCAGGTGGAATGAAAGCTCTCGCTTCGAAGTTGGCATCAGTTGGTAACTCCCGACTCCCTGGTTTGGTCGCGGGCACTTGTTAACATGGACAGACGCAGACCTCAATGACCATCGTACCGAGAGTTCCTGTGAAATGTTACACGGAAATGTTACAAATTTTTCTGCCGAACATTTTCAAAAGCTGCTTCTTCAGCAACAATCCCAGATGGAAGCACAAATGAAACTGATTGAAAGTTTAACGCAGTGCTTAAACGTACAATCAAACGGAGCAGCTACGCGGGACACGCAGGCTGTTTCACTTGATCTTCTTACGAATTCAATCACTGAATTTCATTATGATGCTGATTCCGAATCCACTTTCGAGGCGTGGTTCAAACGTTGGGAGGATATGTTCCAGACGGATTTCAGCCGTCAAGATGATTCATGGAAAGTGCGCCTTTTGCTCCGCAAGCTGGGAACTAATGAACTTACAAGATTCCTTGACCACATATTACCCAAAGAGCCGAAGGACATCACTTTCAACGAAGCAGTGGCAACACTCAAAGAAATTTTTGGTGAGTCGACATCATTGTTTAGCATTCGCTATCAATGTCTAAAAATTGTAAAGCGTGATACAGACGATTATGGGACACTAGCAGACATGGTTAACCGTGAATGTGAACGTTTCAAGTTACGCTGTTTGACGGATGACCAGTTTAAGTGTCTTATATTTGTCAGTGCTTTACAGTCTCCATGCGACGCGGAAATCCACACTCGGCTCCTTGCTAATTTGGATCAAGACCCAGATTTGACATTGAAGTCTCTCGTACGCGAATGCAAACGGTTAATTACCTTGAAACACGGCACGGCTATGATTGAGCAGAGTCGCCCCACCATTGCCGATATTGTTCATGCTGTGCAAAAAGCAAGAAAATCTGGCTCGAATAAGTCGTTCATCAGAAAGCCGAACAAGCCACCTACACCTTGTTGATCATGTGGTGAATGGCATTTCGCACGATACTGTCCATTCAAGCGTCATATTTGTGATAAGTGCCATAAACGCGGCCACAAGGAAGACTTTTGCCATCAGTCCCGACCAAGAAATGTGAAGCAGTCCTACCGAAGGAAGAATTTCAGAAAACCTGACGCAGAATCACTATCGGTGATTGCTACGTTTCACAGCGATTCTAAAACACGCCGCCGATTTATCACTGTGCTTATCAACGGAATCCCAACCCGACTGCAGTTCTATACAGCATCAGATATAACGATCGTTTCCAAGAACACTTGGAAGTACATAAAGAAGCCGAAAATGATTGATTCCAACAAAATCGCTCACAATGCATCCGGTGGAGTGCTGAAGTTGGTCGGAGAAATAAATTGCAAAATTGCATTCAACGGAGTGGAAAGGCCGGAACCTGTTACTTGTCTGATCGACCAAATTTGAACCTCCTTGAACTTGACTGGATGGAAAAATTACAACTGTTTGATGTTCCCATGAGTCAGATTTGCAATACAGTACAAACCGACCTAGTACATTCATCGTCGACAGAAGAGATGACCAGAAAGCTAGAGCAGCTAGCTAAAACTTGTGGCAACTGCGCTACCGCCTCAAGGGCACCGCCAAAGACTGAACTCCGCTCATGGCCTGAACCAACTAAACCTTGGAGTCGTGTTCATGTAGACTTTGCAGGCCCAATCAATGGCCAGAACTTTCTCATGGTGGTCGACGCTTATAGCAAGTGGCCCGAAGTGTTCCTCATGAGAACACATTTCCCTACAGCACCATCACCATCATCTTAACGTTGCATAAAAACAATGAGTAACACCAATTTCGTTTTTGTTGTGCCTTTTCCTCATTCTTTCTTCTACTATTATGTAAGTAGATTGTTTTGCTGCACAGTAGCTGAAACATCTCACCATCAGCTAACTTCTATGATGACGATGCAGATCTGAAGCCCCGTCAATGCGTAACTCACTACAAAGTCTTGCTCAGTATTCATTTCCAAGCTTGGGAAGAGATAATTTCTACTTAGGTCTATGAAACTGCTTCTGTATTTCCTGGAAAAATGAGACGGGTAATAAAAGTGTAGTTTCGTATTTTGTTTTCTTTGAGACCGAATTCACTTCAGACATTAAACCACATAAAATGGACACTGACCGAGGCAAATAGACGGCGAGCACAGTCCAACATGGATCCTCGAATGTAGGCTATGGTCACGTTGACGGGGAAGAGTTGCATAGGATCACTGTGGTACTTAATCCTGGGCATGGGCTGTCCCGTGTTAGAACGGATGGCAATGAAGTACGGCACGTGCTCATCCAGTTCGTCGTCCCAGTTATTTATGGTAAGTGATCTAGCGAAAAGGCATTCGCGGGGATATGTTCGTGCCACAAGCTGGAGAACAGTGGAAGGGAAAGGGGAGATCAATTTCTTATCTTAAAGAAGGTCCATCTGATTTTACTCAAATCACTCTCGAATGATCGAAATCATCATACACTAGCAGAATATATGAAGCATACTTTACTTAAAGATAAGCAGGCGAAACTGAGGAGGTAAGTCGAAAGACCATCCTTTAGAGCCGAATGCTTATTAACTCAGCTTTAATGGATTTTTTATAGAATGAAATGTTTGTCTTGTCATTTTCTCATGCCCACTGCGTTGTATCCAAAATAGAGTAATACGAACGGTAAACAACACCATAACAGCGATTTGATATCAAAATGCCGACCCGCCCTCAAAGAAATGGAGATCGTCTATGTGATGAAATGGAGCGAGTTAAAAAAGGAATTTGATGGGAGAAAAAGCTGCCTCAATGCTGCCTGTAAAGCACAGCCTTTGGAAAGAGAAACAATAGGTTTTCCTGCGACCAAGCAGTACCTCCTTCATAATCAAAACATTCCACATAGTTTATGTCATTCCCTATACAGACCACTCATCGCATCGAGTGATGGCGTTTGGGCGACCGGAGCGTAATCAATAGGATCAATAGTCCCGTGAACTTTAGCGAGTAGATGGTAACAATTTGGGCCCATTCATGAGTTACCAGAAGCGCCGTGAGTTGCTGAACGCTGTTCTCCCTCATACTGACTCCTCTCCAAATAGTTAGTAAAGACTTTATTTCTCTAGTTCAGTAGTAGAAAGTTGGTACCACCCAGCCAGGTAGACTTATGAAACCGGTTATCAAGTCTATTCTTACCTGTGACCCTATATACAGGCCCGTAGTCTTTATCACTTGGGCATCGAAGGCGGTAATTAGATATACCCCGAAATCGTGTTATCTGAACTGTTTATAAGTGTACAGCAATCCTTACAGACACCGAAGTTGTCACTTTGAAATAGGTTCAGATAATGATAGACAATTTCTCGCTCGTTACGCATTCTACCTTACAGCTGGCACACATCGAATCAACTGTCCAGCAAACTAGTTAAGAAGTAAACGCTAGAGAACGAGAAGTGAGGTATCGGTAGGTGAAAATGCTCTGTTTCCAAAGGATGGTCTTCGGAAATAGTCAGATAGCATCCTGTAATTAACCAATGTATGAGCGATACCATGTGCCTCATACTGGTCCTCAAATCACTCATTAACCCTGGTGACAAGCGATACCCGCCGTGATTAGGAGGAGTAGAGGTATACGCTTCGGTTGACAGCCGCAACATCCATGGTCCGAGTCACAGCTCTGCTATCTCGGCTTGATAACTACAAGCGTATAAGAAACAAGGTCGTAGAGTGGACTACTACGAGTGGCTAAAACCTAAACTCCAATACTATTTTGATTTGTTGAAAAAGTCTGGCCGCTGAAGAAGATACAAGCATCTCATATGGTTCCATAAAAATCGTACGTTTGCTATGGTAGTGTCTAATGAGGCAACCACAGAATTACATCCTCAAAAATGAATACTTCGTCAACAGTTTCAAGCAAGGGTACGTTTGTGAAAAGTGAGTCCACGGCTATCGAGTACATACGCTATGTATGTAACGACATGTGGTCTAGTGCCTCGATTAATTCGAAGGAGTCTTTTCAACAATATTTAGTCAACAGCTTAAGATCTGGTTCCGACCGTTTCGCCAATTAACGAGCAATCTTATGATATGAGAGCTGTTCATGCACAAAATCGGTCGTAAGGGATTTCCTTTCTTGGTTATCTTCGGTGTGCCTCTCATTCTTGGGATCTCCGCTCTCGTCGGCCTTAGTTGCCGATACTGAGATTCGGAGATGTATCCATGTAACAAAAAGATGTGCAGTTTTCTTGCAACCCGCTTTTCTACCAGAAGATTGATGTCTACGGTGTTGTCCACTTAGTCCTTACCTGTATCTTCAAGAACTGATTCCAGCTTGGAGATAGTTTCAAGTCAAGAATGTGTTTTATGCACACTTGAAGGGTGAATATTCAGCTCAAACACACACACGCCGCGAAATGGGATAACTAGTGAATAGGGATAGTACATGCAGGTAAAAATAAAACTACGATCATTACACAGATTTTACAGAGAAAGTATCACTAGAGTAATTTGCTAAGCAGTTCTTGAATGAATGAATTTTATCGTTCGAGAAACGTGACAAGAAAAGAACAACAAATGTGCGATAGACCCTTGTGCGAGTGTATATAGTTTTGTAGATCTGTCTGGTTGATGAGGAGGTTGGGAAGCATTCGGACAAAGCCTTGTCCGTGAACATAATACCAGAGCCTTTATCCGGCTGTTGGAAGGTCACATGTTTCATCTGTTTCAATTCTTTAATCGGCTTGTAATACTCAGCTCCCAGGCAACACTTATCGGCGTGTTTAGAAATTGGTTGGCGATGTCCACCAATTTTTCACGATACCGCTCTGCTTCCTCAGTTGATCTCAGTGATAAATCGCTTAGTTGATCATAAAGTAAGCATTTGATCGATTGCTATCCTTGCGCTGCAAGTTAGTGATAGAACGCGTACGGGTTACATACTACCATGATAGTATCCAGTCAGGTTGTTTTTAAAGTTGATATGATAAATTTCTATCAGGAAACAAGTTACAAGTAAACAAAACCAGTCTAACTAGGATTGCATCTGCGCACATGGACGCCTGTCTTGAAGGTCAGTCGGCGCATTACATTGAGACACAAATGCGATTCGAGGGCATTCGTAAGCAGCTCTCTTTGGTTTGCCTCCTCCAGTTTGAAGCGTTTCCGGCCAAAATTCTGCGCCGTACGAGGATTAAAACATCGCACAACCTGCAGGGCTCTCTTGCAAGAGTGACCAAAGCAGCATTCCCTGAGGAGTGCATCAAACTAATACACAATAATTCATCGACTAACTTTCGCAAGAGCAGCTAGGAATTCTCTTACTAAGAATATCAACCGGATTAGTATACAGGCAAATTTTGAGCAAATAATGCTTATTGTTGATTCGGATATCTCCCTGGTTCTGTGCCGTTTCCATTTGCATTAACTTAAACTATGTCAAAAGCTTTTCCACAGTCTGTGTATTAACAGGTAAATCGAAGGGAAGTTATATTTCAAAATACGCACACCCTTTTTGGAGGGCCGCGTTCTGCTCAGCTGACCAACCACGACTCGAAAGATTCAGTTGAGAGGATTGTTGCAGGAGGTGTTTGATGTTTAGACTCATAATCGGAACGAAACGAACTTCCTTTATCGATAATGTCCAACTCTCATAATAGCAAAATAAGTTCAGATCTGTACGGTCTGTGTGATTTACTCGCCAGACGTTGCGTACGCGAGCTGAGGCCGGAGACAATACGCGTAGCCCTTACGACTGAACCGAGACCAGGAAAAGAAAGACTGGCTGCTTGCGAGAATTCGTTAGTTGACTAAGCCGGGGGCAAATGATGCCTTATACACATTCGTATTTATAGTCCATCAGTATAGTTACATGAGACGCGAACTATAGAGGTAGTAGGGGTTGCATGCTGAAAAAGCAGCAGACCAGAGCAGCACCGGAACATATATATGAAAAAATTGTCTGTCCATACGAGCGTTACAATTAAATCTATAGAAGTTCGAATTGCAATCAACCAAATGCAAGATCACATGACTAGGCCAACGAGTGCTAAATAGAAGTGTGAGTAGGATAAGCGAATCGAGGGCAAAAACAAAGCAGAGTATTTGAATACGACATTGTACCCTCGCCTGTTCGCAAAAATATAGGCACTATATGTCCATAAGCGATCTAAGGCAATGTCAGAACCCCGAAGAAGTGTCATGTGATGTTATCCGTCAAAGCGTATCGGTAGACAAGGCGGCGTATCCGACCGGAACGTCATAAGTTTGTATTAGCTTGTACCGATCGCTGTGTTGTAGATGTGTTCGTCTGTTTAATAGCACGTTGAGAAAGCGCTGTATGCAGCCGTCTTGCATTCACTTTTGTCCCATCAGCTAACTTGTAAGTCACTGGCGTGCACACAGATTCCACACGGGTCGGGGGTCCGAACACATTACCTCCTTTCCGGGAATAGGGTAGTCTCACACGAACAAATGGCCCTGCAGGATACGTCTCACAACACGTCTATATTTAGGCTGGTAAACAGCTCGTCTCTCGTATTCTCTGTGATCGGCGGTTTCTTCGGGTGTAAAGACCGCATTTAATCGAGTTCGAATTGTTCGCCCTAGCATTAACTCCGTGGGGGTCGTTGCCGTTTCAATATGTGGAGTGGTTCTGCATACCTCCAATGCAGATATCAACGCATCACCCCAGGATTCTCCCGAAAGCCGAAGGACTTGTAGAGATTCTTCTAAAGTACGATTAAGTCGTTCGACGAGTCCATTCGCTGCAGGAACATAAGATACAGATCTTAGGAATTCAGCATATTCGTTAATTCAAAACTGTGGGCCGTTATCAGCGACTATTTCTTCTGGCAAGCCGTAACTTGCAAACAAGCAACGAAGCCATTTTATGATGGTGGCTGTAGTTAGGTCCCCGCATAGAATAGCCTCTGGCCATTTGCTCTAGAAACAGGTAGCCAATCTCACGTTTCGCTTCTGTGGGGGTGCATTAGCAAACTGGCCCATAATATTGATGACAACTTTTGTCCATGGCTTCATTGGGTACATGATGGGTTGGACTGGAGCATTCAGGAGTCTCGCACTCTTATCGGATAGTTGGCGGACGTGACATTCCCGAATAATTGTCTCGACACTGGAATTCAGCTTCGGCCACTGAGGAGTGTCGTATCCGAGCTTTTGTTCTCACAATCCCTGGATGACCTTTATGCGCACATGCAATCACCAGAGGAATAAGGGTTGCAGGGACCGCAAACTGCTCGCCTCTAATAATGCAGTTGTCCACAGTAGAAAGCTCGTGCCGTAGGGTATAGTATGGAAGTAATTCAGGTTGGATCTTGGTACGACTGGGCCATGAAGTGGATATGTACTCCCGAAGCTTCGCTAGGACAGGGCCTTTGTCAGTGTGCTCTCAAATCAGGTCAAATGTTCTTGTAGGTGTTCGGTCTGAGAGCTGCGATATCATTTTTACCTCCTCTAAGTCCTCGTTTTTCTCTTCCTTGGACAGTGGGAGTCTCGACACGTCAGCTACAAGTTAGTTAAAGCACCCTGGATCTCAGTAGCATAGTGTTCAGGGCGTCAGCCGTGAAATACTAGGCACCGAGGTCCACTGCAGCTAAGGCTATGTCCACCTGACGAGTCCAAACAAGGACGAAACCGCGGTTGTGATGTTCCAGTGTTGGGAAAAGTAAAACGGATCTATTTCCACCCTGGCACGTACTTTATTTTATAAGCATTGTTTTATAAACCTGAATACCAGCGACTCAAGCATACCGACTGTTGGTCTTTGTTACCGCGATAAGGTACGCAATGCGTACGCAATCACTTTCTCCTCGCCATCGCGCAGCTGGGACTGAGCTGCACTCAAGACAACATCTGAAGCATCTGTTGAAACAAACCTTGAACAGTGCTCATTGAAGATCGCTACCGTGCGAGTGCATTCAATCATCGCTGGTATGGTCATGTAAGCTTTGAGAGAAGGTAAAGGGAATTGTCCACAATTATATGTCGAGTAAGCGCTCGAAGGGCGGTGCATAGATGAATAGAGCCATTTTTCTTTTGAACGGCAACGAGTGGATGGACCCATTCAGAACACTGTATGGGTTCTAACAAGTCTTCCGTGTCCATATTTTTCAAAGCTTGCAACAACGCCTCTCGCTTGGTCAGAGGTACATGTCTAGGTTGAGGAATGCTGAACGGTTTGTAATCCGCGCTCAACCGAATGCGGTGCATTGATTTCGGGACTGGATCAATTACCGGAAGAAAGAGGTTTAGGTAACTGGACCGTAACCAATGAAGGTTGACGCTAGCAATAGTCATCCAGCTGACGCATGGTGATACGTTCAGTAAGAGTATGACGTTATGTCCCACTAGAGGATTACTATCAGTTATAGAAACCTAAACTTCAACGATACGTTTCCTGCTGCTTATAAGAAATATTGAAACAGTGACAAAATCGAGTATGTGGACATCACCAATTGAGTAGCCGCTGAAACTGTAAGCGGAAGGATGTACAGTTAGCTGACCGAAATTCTGTGTGTAAAAACAATATGGCACAACTGTGATTGATGACGCGGAATCTAGTTCCATGTCTAGACAAGTGGTTTTGTTTCTAACTTCAGAAAACACACGAAGAATACTAGATGAATGCAGTTTGAGTTGGAGAGCAAAGCGGATGTTCGCATTCATTAACGATATATATAGATTGTTCATTGGTGATCGGAGAAGTTCTAGAGTCATTTGCAGAATCAACTAAAGAACTGGCGCGGGAACGACAAACCCGAGCAAAATGACCGGTCTTGCCGCAATTCCGGCAGATTTCACTCTTTGCAGGACATGGCTTATCATTTGCACGATGTTCAGCACTTCCACAACGGTAACACTTATTTCTAACTGGGGATCGCGTCGGAGAGCGTGTAGAATCCAAACGGTCAATTTCAGTAGCTCTTGTGTTAGAGAAGAAAATTTTGTTTTGTGCCGTGACTGCGACCTTCGTGCGAGCCACGTCACGGGCCCTGTCCCATGTGAGATTTTCTGCGTTCTCCCTTTAGACACTCTCTCTGATCCGAGAATGCGAGAGACCAGAAATCAATTGTTGTACAAGCATAGCTTCTTCCACTATTGTGAGGAATCCTATCGTAGCTACCATTTCGAACAGAACAAACAAGACGAGAAATGAATGCAGCCACTGATTCATCAGATGCTTGTTTCAGCTTCGAAAAATTGTACCGAAAGTATAAGTGTTCATTAGAACACCCCAATGTTTGTCGAGGGTCAATAAGGCCTCTGTCATCGTGGGTTTCTCGCGCAGGTTTACAGCATCAAATATACGTCGACGCTCTGAGCCGAGTCGCAAGCGCAAAAGCGTTAAAGTATCCTCCGTTTTCGACGTCACGGATGGATTGAGAACTGGTAGCATAGAAATATAACCTGGAAAGCTAATTTCCCTGTCTTCCCAGCATTCTGCATTTGAGGTAACCGCAGAGTCAGTCCAGAACGGTGCAGGGGTAGTATCATGCAATGACATCGGTAACACGCGACACAAATTTGTTGTATCCGGAAAAAGCAGCAGGCCGAGGCAGCACCGGAACGTATGTATGTAAAAACTACTTGTGCATAAGCGCGTTACAAGTAAATTGATAGAGATTCGAATTGCAACCACTCAAATGCAAGATCACATGATAGACCAACGAGTGCTAAATAGAAGTGTGAGTAGGATAAGCGATTTGAGGGAAAAAACGAAGCAAAGTATTTGAACACGGCACAAGTGTATAGCGGTGCGAAACCCGGCCTGGTATATACACAGGCTCTCTCCGAACACCGAGACTGAATAGCCTCTGCGACCCAGCGTAACCACTGCACTCAACTTGTTCGCGAGTGTAAGATAGTATAACAGCAGAAGTTGGCATTGCGTATGTTCTCAAATCACAAGCTGTTGTATCAAAATGTTAACAGTCTACGTAATTTCAAGTGGGCAATTACTCCTTTTCAAACAGCGGACTGAGAGACACGGACCCAGAAGGATGCGGCGATTGCCCTGCGCCTGCAATATGTTTCAACATTTCAGCGTGCTCAGGGCCCATTTGGTCCTATGGCAAGGGTTGTCTCACACCCAAGACTCACATATATTGTTAACGACAGACACTATACTAAAAACATATTGAGTATGCATAAACCCAGCTCTCCTGGAGTTGATAATAATTTCCCGAAGTCACTTGCGGTGGCAGGGGAGAGCTTAGCTGAGCCTTTGGTTCGATTATGCCAATACCGTTTTGAAGAAATGTATGTGCCCGACATGTGAAAACGCGATATGATTACTCTTATTCACATGGAAGATGTTCGATCCGATCCAGCCAACTACCTTTTGGTTATCCTAGTACCGGTACTTTCAAAGATCATTGAGGCACTATTGCTAATGCGTTAACGGCCTACTTGGAAAGATTTAAGTACTCTGCACCGGAACAACATGGCTTCCGATGAAATCGGTCGTGCACTGCAAATCTATTACTAGTACGACCCAGCTGGACCGTAGCAGTAGACACTGGCATAGTTGATGTAGTGTTTCTTGACTTCTCAAAGGCATTCGACCGGTTCTGCTCTCCAAACTTCAAAGCTTTAGTATTGGTGATCCTCTTCTAGGGTGGATAAGAAGCTTTTTTCTACACCGGCGATTAGAGGTAAGAGTGCGCAAATCCCTATCAGATCCCACGCAATTTGAGTGCGAAGTAGCACAGGGATCGGTACTGGGACCAGGGTTATTTTTGATCTATATCAATGATATCACACTCCTCATAAGCTCGAACTGCTTGCTCTAGGCCACAGGTCAACAACCTACGGTCTGCGGGTCGCATCCGGGTTTGTACACCCAACTAATTCACTCGCCTATCCTAGCCATGTGTTTACGGCCTTCGCACTAATGCACTTCGATCAAGTCATTCATGACCCCATTCTGTCTGAACAGGTTATTAAATTTTCACCGCAGCACCACAGTCATGTTTGGCTCTTCATGTTGCCTATCAGTTTTGACAGTGTTAGCGATACTCTGCGTGTAGCCAATTGAACGGGATTGCTAACACCGCAACACCGCACTTCGCACTGTAAGGTCGATTGCGTGTTGCATTCTCAAACCCTGAACACCCGTTTGACCCTATTCACCTACTTGCACGTTAGTGTGCATGTGACCCACGCAGTCGTATCTTTCAAGCGCATGTGCCGTGGCGTTCGTGCGGCTGTGCATGAAATTGATCCATGCGACTTAGTAAACTGCACGAAAGCCTCTTTCGAAGATGAGCATGTCGCGTTCTCGTGATAATTTCGAGCCCATGACGTCCATGAGAAGTGGAACCTCGTAAAGACAATGGGAAGATGCTACAAGCATTTCAACGCAGATCTGAAATCCGCTTACTGTTGGGTCGTCGAAGTGTGCGAAGTGCCCGTGATAACTCAGATGGCGGGGGAGAGTTGTCGTCGGGCGATTTCGATGTCTCTGCGGAACGTCCGGTTGCCACTCTCGGAACCGCAGTTGAAAAACGATGCCGCAAGCTGCTCATTTCAGCAGGCTATGTTCATGTATTTTGCAACGGCCCTTGTGTGATATATGTATTTTATGCTTAAATGTTATGATATTGGCTTCACTTCCAGAGATTGAACTGAAAAGGTAAGGGTTGGAGCAGACCCTGGCGAGTCCTATATGAAGACCTTACAATTCGAAGGGGCAAAGATCATTCCATACTGGGAGGCAGACACCGCCAACCTGCACAGCAAAATTTTCGGCAACCTATGAGGAATCGCAAATTACGGCGATGTCATCTGTATACTCCAAATTCCCAAATCGGTCTTCCGAAAGCAGTTCAACGCCGCTGTGTCCACAATGCTGCAGAGCACTCTCCAGGATGTCATCAATAGCGAAATTGAACAGGAAGATTGATACAGAGTAGCCCTGTCTCACGCCACTGGTTACTATAGGGCGGCGAAAGTTCACCGTACACCCGCAATCGGTCTGAGGTACGAGAGTAGCTGACACGCAGGAGGTTGACGTACTTCTCAGTCACTTCCGTTCTCAATAGACAGCTCCAGAGAGCAGCTGGGTCAACTGAGTCAAACGCGGATCGTATGTCTAAAAAACAACCATTGTTGGCCGGCCGAATGTTTGACGACGCTCGAGTATTCGGCGGAGTGTAAAGATGGGATTGATACAAATCCGGCCGGAACGGAGCCAAGCTTGCTCTTCGCGTACGTTTTTTTCGCTTACAAGGCTGAGCCTTAAAAGCAGGGCAGCAAGCACTTTGGAAGCAAAGCAGATGAGACTCATCCCTCTGTGATTAGCGCAGTCCGTCCGAGCACTCTTTTTGAAGACAGGCACGAAATCCGCGAGACTCCAATCAGACGGGATTGCTTTGGTGGTCCAAACATTTTGGAGGAGGGAAGTTAACCCGAACAAGTGATGGACCACCATCTCTGAAAAGAGCTGGAAGTAGTTCGTCCGGGCCAGGGGCTTATTAGCTCTTTAGGAGTCGAAGCTCATGAACAACCTCAGCCTCAGAAGGTGGTGAAGCGTCTAAACACCAGGGAGCACTACGGAATCCCGAATGAGAGATCACCTGTGCTACAGGCCAGCTGAACTACTACCCAAAGTGCTCAGCCCAACGCACAACTCGACGTTATTGGTAGTGGATTCGCTCACCATTGGCTTCGTATAAAACCGCTTACCGTCAGCCTTTTGCTGCCAGTGGATCGGATCAGGTGGAATAGCTTTTGGTAATTCCCTGAGCTGGCTGCCTGCTCCATATCAATGACCCGTTTCATCCAGCAGGCCTGGCGGTCCTCCCTAAGGATCTGTTTGAATTCAACGTTAGTGGTCCTGCGTAGTGTATGCTACACAACAACAACTGGAGCTTCAAGAAGCTGGAGGTCAAGGTGACGGTGGCCGGTTTGAAATAAATCGCTCCGTTCCCAGGTCCGTTTGTTCCGTTTTGCTGTGTTACAAATCGTAATTATTTGTATTCAACTGTATACTTCAGTGCTCTTTGTGGTGTTGATTTATCAAGTAATATACTCTTGTTAGTTTCCGGCGGTTATTCTGTACCACTACTTGCTCTCTCTCTCTTGGCTTTCTTGGGCTAGTTTTTCTCGCTATTTACATTATTAGCAGGGTTTATCCGTATCTTTCTTGTGTAATTTAGTGTCATTTGTGATTCTGAATCTATTTGACATTGATACATGCCCTAGCCGTGTCTATTTCCCGTGCTTACGCAATTTCCATATTCTGTTTTGTCGATCGTTAGTAAAGTTGAAATTGGGGAAATAGTCTCCCTGTGGAAGTTGCTCTAAGATCGTTGGTCATGGTGTCAAGGCTGTTTCATGTGGTGTTTGCCAGATGAACTTTCACATTACATGTATTGGTCTTTCTGTGGACCAGTTTTGTGTTATCCGCGAGATTTTGTCAAGATTATAGGTAAGGAGTACCAGTAAAAACTGCAGCCCAAGTCCCTTGGGAAACCTAATCAACGGACCGGTGAAACGAGGCGTTCCACGGTGCGCAGCTCCGTAAGTTATGCGCAAAAGGCGAAGACACAAACACATTGCAGGCTTACCTCCAGCTCCGTTGAACGAATCACTAGATCGCCGAGTAACCCCTCTTTACCACCTGGTAATGCCTCGACGGTCTCTCCAACTCGAATGTGTGACAAGCCAGGTAATGACGACCTCTGGCAAACGCAAAGGCCAAAAAACCGTAAACTACGTCCAGCGACCCAGTGCGTCGCAACTTGTTGGTATTCCACGCATTTGAATCGTCGGATTCGTGCCCTCAAGTTTGCTATGTACATGACGTCGAGTTTCTGCACAATCTGGTTGATAGACTGCTCGACGTCGGGGAAGATAGGCTGAAAGCGAAACAATTTGCCTTTTTGGAAAAGAAAACTGAGGGAACATTTAGACCCAGGAGGGTCACTTTTGCTGTCGAAGCTGGTGCGACGTAGATATTATCGTGCCTCGGTAGACTTAAGCGTTTGAGGATCCATGTGCGCACAAACATGGATTCAGCAGACTGAGCAAAACGCAATTCTGCCGTGATTGAACTAAAGCGGTGCACTGAAGGCCGGGAAACAAATCTCGCACTGTAACGTTTCGAATAGTTACCCGCTTTCCTTCCCGAATCCGGTTGAACAGGGCGCTAATGCTTCACGCACGTCCGACGGTTCCTACCGCAGCCTGCGTGTATCCTTTACAAATGTTTGTAATCTAATGAACAAACGTGACGACGTCTGCCATTTCCTTGCCTCTCGGCAAGCAGATGTATTGGGCCTATCTGAAACTTGGTTAAATTCAGAGATAACCACCCAAAAAATCGCAACCAGCGGATATTCTTACTTCCGCTGTGATAGGCTATCAGGTGACCGCAGTGGCGTGTGGCTATATATACGGTCTTCCTTGTGCGGGAGACTCGTGGGCATCTACAAAAGCGGTGATGCGCTATGTGAGCAGGTATGGTGTTCGATCCACCTGAGACGCTGCAAATTCTCCTTGGATGTTATGTATCGCAGTCCACTGAGCCCCAGGTTGGACTGGTTACCTCATGTCCACAACCAGATGAGTCGTCCGCAATTCCTGTTGATGGGCGATTTCGACCTTTCTCGAATACGGTGGCCCGAGGTCGAGCTTCTGCCCGGCCACTTGCACACGTCTGTGTCCCACTCCGCGTGGTCCTTCTGAATCGATGCTCTTCTGTTTTTGGATCTACCACCCATAATTCTTGAGGCAACCTACCGTGCTTACACTTGTCCAGCTCGAACTTACCTGCGCTATCCAATAAACCTACTGCTGCAGGAGTATCTAGCACACACCACCATTGCATCCGTTATTGCAATTTCAATGGGAATTTCACAGCTATCCAGTCGCGGATCAACCCTTATTTTCCAACAACTGCTGGAGCTATCTTACTATTTCCTCCGAAAATTCTTCTCCTTTTCTGTAAAAAGCATGTATACTCCTGAGGTTATCAATTACCAGTGAAACTTGTACAATCTGAATCGAACAAAGTCGGATGAAAATCTAGCATTTCACGTTACTGTACGTCCACCCACTTTTATTTGCTTACTTCTCTCCTTCCAGTGTTGGCCAGGATTGGGCCGATCTCCCGAGGCTATGGATAAATGCTTCCAAAAAAATGCAGCACACTCATGCAGTATGAGTTATCACAAACTCACTGGCACATATTACAAGTGCTTGAGTCTAATCAGCCAAATGATGGCTGTGCGATGGGGAGAGCTTAATATGAAACACAGGCCCCCACAGTACAGTGCTGGAATTGAATCAGCTAAAAGATAGCCGTATGATGGGGAGAGGTTTTCATTGAACACAGGCCCCCACAATACAGTGCTGGAAACAAATCAGATAAAGGATGGCTATACGATGGGGAGAGCTTAATATATATCACAGGCCCCCACATAACTGTATACATATAACGCCACAATAGCACATGGCCAGATGAGATGTGGAAGAGAAGTGTGGAAGCAGGTCTCCGGGAGACGGTTTCATGATGGGTCGTATTACTCCAATTAAACTGACAGTTTATATCTACTTTTATTCTTACTCTCAACTTCTACTACTCTTACTCCTTTACTATTTTTAATTGATTTAGCACTGAAACATTCCTATGTGAACACAATAGGTCACTGAATATCCCTCTCCACTACCCGACTTTGTTGTACCACATGATCAGGCTCGTAGTCTGCCTGTGTCTCGCATGTCGAGAAATATATCATTTATTTATTTATTTATTTGTAACCTCATTCGATAGAGTGCTTTTAGTGCTATGCAGCGATTTCTTTGCCACAAGAATCGGACACTTCGTTTGATAGCTACAACGCTTTTAGCAGCCACCATCCTGACACTCGTCAAATTAGCGTGAATCCTAGCACACATATCGAAACCGTCCGCCAGACCTAAGTCCGACCTGATCTGTAGATCGTCGGCCACATCCCACACAAGAAGTTTCGCGCATCTACCTCAGGCGACTTTGTTTGCAACTGTGGACGCACTCGTAGAACTCTGAGACCGACATTGTGTGCCTATCACAACACGTTCGGCGCACGCAAGCTGCGCACATAACTCACGCCTCGACAATGCCTCGCAACACGGCAACAAGGAAAACCAAGTGTA
This sequence comes from Dicrocoelium dendriticum, assembly GCA_944474145.2. Lineage (NCBI taxonomy): Eukaryota > Metazoa > Platyhelminthes > Trematoda > Plagiorchiida > Dicrocoeliidae > Dicrocoelium > Dicrocoelium dendriticum. The sequence continues at coordinate 199,817,079 of OX104063.1, forward strand.
CACCGTCTACAATGCTGCAGACAAAAGATTTTGTGGTTCAAAATCGTACTCTAAGACTGTCCGAATTGGAGTAAAATGTAGCAAATGTAGTAAGAACTATCATCCCAGGAGTGCAAATTAGGTGTAGGTTCTGTACAGTGTATGCATGATCCACTAGTAAGGTGTATCTCCGTGCTTGCTCAGAAAATTGACAAACTGTCAGCTACTGTGCAGCGTGCGACGGCTGGTCTAGAGGTCACAACGAAACCAGCTTCATCGGGACTCAATTCTCGTTCCCAAAATATATGTTCCAAAGTGGAAGAGAATATCCAAAACCGGTATGAAGTTAAAAATGTAGAGCCAGCAACCCTAACCAAGAGAACTAGTAGTCAGGATCTGTCGACCCCGGCAACCCTAATTTTGCAGTGTTTTCTCCAGGGGATGTGTCTCACATGACACTCTATTGCCTTCGGGTTTACCTAACACTACCGCAAGTCTGACAACTTACGCATCCGTCGTTGCTGCATGCAAACCCAGGTCAAGGTCAGCGGGTATGGCTGCAATTACTCCTATGAGTGTTAAAGATGACACGAATACCAATGCGTCTCTCAGAAGACCGCCCACCACGCCGTCGGTAAAAGGAAGCATTATCTTTTCCTAAATTACGAACTAGAATAAGACGCAGAACTATATGAAGATAATATGCTCCGACGTGCCTAAGTCAAAGGCAAACGACTTGAAACAATGGGAAAACATATGCCAAAATAAAGGAATCCAGGCCATATATGCTAGCTTGTGTCATAACGTCCGCCATCCAAATTCAGTTCCCTATAGCGAATCAAGGCTAGTACAGGTGATATTTCAGTCAGGTGACAAAGCGGAGACCGCCCACTTCTCAGCTCACCGTCTTCGTGATAAATCATACAGAGTTCGTGTATTTAAATAAATAAATAGAATAAAATGTTTATTCTCAACTAAGCGAGGCACGCCTGCACAGGCATGCTCATGTTCACAGTACAAAATGTCGTAAGTTAATGTAAACGGAACAATAGGGTTGTCAAATAAGTTATGAATGTAGGTATGTGTGTATGTAGGCGTGGGTATCTGTGTTTATGGTATTTGTAGATGTTTTTCTACACTTTTGATCGTGTATGGACGTGTCGCCAGTGCTAAATGGATGCTTACTATCTGTGGACTTGAAGCAGTTGTCCAGGTAAGCAATGGGGTGACTTTAGTTGTTGGCGAGTCACTACCGCCACGTCACAGTGTTGTTAAACAGACATTTGTGGCTTTTATAGGGAGAAAGCTTACCAGGCGAAAACCCACCACGTCCTGGAACACTGCAGCCGAACTATTTGCTGGAACGGGGTGAACCCGAACCAGCCAGTTGGCACCACCAGTAGGTTGTTTGGCTAGCCAGCCCCTGGAGTGAGCGTTGGCGAAAGAACCAAAACTCAGGAGAATACCGCTAGTAAAAAGACGAAAGGTCGATATTTGTTCACGGTGTCCCCGAAATCCAGTCATCCGACGAGCCGCAGACCCAAGCTCATGACTTGGATGAGTAATGGGAGATCCACGAAGCCCACTTTTTTCATGACGTGATTGCCAACTCAGCCTTAATTTTACCCATATTACCCAACTATAAAGGAAGTGGTCCAAGGGTTCTGAAAGTCATGCTCTACTCCAAACAAATGGTTGAAAAGGTGCTCCGAAGTTGGTACAAGTGACGCACCAAGCTGTCATCAGAGATGCGTCTGAAGGCGGTCGAGACCAGGCCACTATTGGATGAGAGAAGACGAAACTAGCGAGTTGTCGCTAGTCTGGCTGTTTGCAATTTCCATCAGGAAAGCAGTGAAAATCCTCAGCCGTCCGAAGAGGAAGGGACGAACAATCCGTTGTAAATCGTTTCTAAAGAACCACATAGTGAGTGCTGCATGTAACGGACCAAAACCGCCACGAGGTCTTCGCAAGAAATATATCCAAAAGACGACTGTCAGTCGGCCCCACAAGAGTTGGTGTAAGTTCTTGGGAAACCTATGTGTTACCGACAAATCACCGTCTCTCGGATTTCACCGAACAATGCCATAAGTCCCATCCCTAATCCTCTTGTTTCGCTGCCCCTGGCTCTCATCAGCTGACATTAGTACGGATTGATTGATTGGACTATCAGTCACTTTGCTTTAAATCGCGTCTGATTGAATTGCTTAATCGGTTGCGTAACCGGTTGGACTTCAGTTAAATGTTGCCGGCATTTGGTCTTGTTTGGACGTCCAATTCAATTTGAGAACAGAACTATTGTGCAGCTTGTGGTGGATATTGTCAAACTCAGAATACACTGTTTCCGTAACCCCTTATAAAACAGCACCGTGGCGCACTTCCGGCCTTGAATTCTGAATTAATCCAGGAGTCTTACGCATTGCTTGAATCCACCGCCGAGTTATCGGTAACAGTGCTCGACAATCCAGGATTACTTGTTCTTTATTCGGATATTGAACGATGCCGTCAAGAAGCATGTCAGCACCGAAGAACGCTGGAAAGCTTGATGAATGTCGGCAAGTTGAAAGCTTTATTGTTGATGCAGACGATCTTGATTGCCACTCCTGTTTGCTGGTTGGTTCTGGGACTAGGGACAGTGTTAGTTAGTATGGACTCCGATACCTCGAAAATTGCATTGGAATTAGCAGTATTGAAGAAAAAGAACTTGATGACTGAAGTGGTAGTGGAGCGTTATAGTCGCTTACTGTTGGGAAGGACGGCCTTTCCATTAACGTGGTCGGTTGTCTACTGATTGTTGCGACGATAAATCTGCTTTGGGCATGACATAAGAAACACGGTCTACAGTTATGCCTACCCCATATGCTGAAATTCGACGTCACAGTCTGAAACGTAACCTTTTTCGATGGAACGGCCAAGACGTCTAAGGCAAGAGACGACGGGACGCCCAACTTGACCAGCTCAGTCAAGAAGGAGGCGGATAAATTGAAACGTCCTCGCGAGGAAGATCATCAATCGCCACTTCAATCCCCTGAAGTTCTTAATACTCTGTCTACGAAACTGAAGCAATCACCCACTGAAGAGTTTGCATCAAGCCCTCCTATGGCGAATGGACGTCATAACTTGAGTCCTAGCTATCTTTCTGAGGGAGCGGAGAAAACACCAAGGACGACTGGAGCTTTGACGCTCCAACCTTGCCGAAAATGCTTGGCGCGTACATGAGACCGCACACGGAATACGCTATTAAAGGGTGGCAACCGTGGCAGAAGTACCACCTCACCACGTTCGATACCGCACTACGCAGGGCAACAACGAATCTTAAAGGATTGTCCCGCTTTCCCTACCCACTCAGGCTGAAATCGCTTAAAATATACAGCGGACATTACAGGAGTCTAAAATGCGACCTCATACTGGTGTATCAAATCCTAAGAAACCCCAACCACATATGCCATCCATTTTTGAAACTCAGTCAAAACAGCTCTCTAAGGGGTCATCAGTTTAAGCTTCTCACCCAATACGGCTGACTGGAATTTCGATGAAACGTCTCCCTCCGAGTGTCACATCCTTGGAACGCCCGCTCGGAGCACGTATTTAATGATCCTACTTTATCCCCTTTCAAAAAGCGGCTTGACGATACCATGACACACTTACACTACGTGATATAACCTGTGCCACTCCAAACCCTTTGGTGAGTTACGTATTTCACAAGTTCTTTAACTGACGCGGTATTTTTTTCTGTGATTTTTACTCTCACCATCCTACGGAGTATGTCAAGCATTCACTTTTATACCCATCATAAACTATTGCTCCATTAAAGTAGAGGTGAATTTTGCGGAGATGATGTTTGAAACTGGGACCACACAGCACATCAGTCAACCGACGCGGATTATCGCGCACTCGACCCCATGGTGCCTAGACCTGTTGGGGACCAGCTTTGACCAACATGTGCCTGATGTTCAAGTCCTTGAGCCCCCGGGAGCCAGTGACAATTCGATGGTCATGGCGAGCTTAGAACTGCCACGGCAGTTTACTCCTCCACTGGAGCCAGCCTTCAACTACTGAAAGACGGACTTTAATGGCCTCACTCGAGCCGCAAGCCCGATGGACTTGTCACTAACAAAGGACTCATCAGTTAGAGCTTGTTGGTCTAACATAAAAAGGGGAGTAAAATCATTGTGCGCCCGACTTGTGCCCCTAAAATATCAGAAACCTGGGCCAGTCAAGCCACGCTGGTTTGACAAGGAGTATGGCAAACTGGCTGGACGGCGATGCCGGCTATGGAATAAATTCGTGCAATCTGGTATTGCGGAAGATTCCGAGGCGTAGGAAAGGCAATGAAATGCCTGCAACAGCGCAAAAACAAGCAAACGCCGATGTTTCGAAGAGCGGGCTTCAACCGCAGCAAAAACTGCTCCCAAGTGGATCATTGCTAACGTGAAGCGACGCCTGAAGGTGACAGGTGATGTGTCTGTGTTGGAGGGATTATACAGATAGCCCCTAGTTTCCAGCACTGAGCATGCTACCGCATTGGTGGCGCTTTTCGCTTCCGTGTTTGCAGATAACCATGCATCCGTACCGAGTTTGACGCTTATCGCCCCTACCGAGCTGGACAGCCTGGATTGTAGCGTTGATGATGTGCGGAAATTGCTCGCCAGCCTTAACGGTACCAAGCATGCTGGGCCTGATGGGTTCCGTCCGCCGATCTTCAAATCGCTATCCACTATCATCTCCTTCGGTGACGGCTGTTAAACAGATCGTTGTCCGCCGGTTCATTACCGAACGACTGGAAATGCTTAGTGGTGAAAACGATTCCAGAAGACGGCGATCCGAACAGGCTAGACAACTACTGGTCCATATGGCTGATCTCTGTTTTGGCTGAGACACTCGAGAAGATCTTGAAGCATGGTCTACTGCAGCATCTCGAGTAGAAAAGCATCTTGACGCCCGCGCAGCAGGGTTTTATGAAAGGTCGATCACGCAGCCCAAACCTACTACTCTCGAGGCACCAATGGTTGCAAGCGCTAAAGCAAGCGAACTCGGTTGACGTCATTTACATCTACTTCAGTAAAGCGTATGACCAGGTGAACCATGAGAGAGTCCTACGGAAGCTGACTAAGTGCGGTGTTGGTGGCTCACTACATCAGTAGATCAGTGACTTCCTTAATAGTCGGACGTGGAGGGTGCAGGTGGACAAACACCTGACCGAGTGTTATCCCTGGACCAGTGGGGTCCCGCAGGGCATAGTCCTTGGACCCATATTGTTCCTGATCCATATCAACGATTCGCCTCAGCTTCTCATTTCCGCTTGCGCGTTGTTTGCAGATGACCTTATGGTATGGAGGGTAATTGAGGCGCCCGACGACTGCGACCTGCTTCAGCGCAACCTTGACAGTTTCTCTATGTGCTCAGCAAAGGTCACCCTTACACTCAGCCCGGTCAAGTCGGTATTCATGAGCCTGAGCATGGGCGGTAATGGCCGAGTCTACAATCTGGCCGGTCAAGAGTTACACACATCGCCATCCGTGATAGATCTCGGAGTACTCTCACGAGGCGATGTGAAACCGTTTGAAAACACAAACAGGCTTTACCAAAACGGACTGCGCGTGCTCTGGGCGCTCAAACACGGTTTCTGCACTTGGTCCGAAGAAGTCGCCACCCGCCTCTTCTCTTCTATCATCAAACCAATACCAGAGTACAGCTCACCCGCCTACTGGTCGCTCACCCCGGGGGAAGGTGCAAACGATTGAGCGGGTACAGCATGTAGCCGGTTCATGAGATGTGCCATATGAAGACCGATGCAAAAGACAAGGGTTGTGCACCCTGTCTTATTGTCGAATGCGAGTTGACCTTATCATGACGCACCGGATATTACATCTGGGCGAATACCCCATGTTGAGGCCGCTGCTTCATCTGCGCACACCAAGCAGCACACGAGGATATGGGTACAAGCTTGTCGTACCGGATTTGAAGCGAGTCGCTCACCTACTCTACTTCGAGCAGTGATGAATATTTGGAACAAACTACCTGCAGAAATAGTCGAAGCAAAGTCGGTGCCGGAGTTTAAGAAACTCCTGGACTCGCACATTACCGACTTGAGATTTCGGGAATAATCACCATAATAATAGATTTGCCTGAAAAATATTAGATGTAACTACAGAGGTAACTCTACTCGCTGCATTTTCTCAGTATTCTGTATTCAGTGCAGAGATCCAGTGGTTGACAGGACTACTGGTGAAACCACAGACCAGGGTCGCAGAGTTGTGCATGGAGTCGTTTGATGATGTTAATTCCCGCCCATTAACCCTGACTTATTATTTTTATTATGTTGATGACGCGAAACAGTGTCACTGGATCTATAGAACTTCGGTGCACGGATCATAACTGACTTGATTGAGCTGCGCTGAACACATGGACGTTAGCAGGGGACATAGTTTGGAAGAAAATGATCAACTCGACATAGGTGCCACAGTTTAAAAAATGTATCGCAGTGGTGGCAAATAATCCGCTTCCAAACCCCAACCGGCATACGTCAGCGTTTCTGATTAGATGGTCTCGCTAAGTACTTTCAGTATTGGGAAAATGAACACACCTCTACTGACCACAATGAGCTATAGCCATGGTTGTGAGCAATGCAGTGCCACGGCCCAGAGTTCAGCCTTGCCTGCTTTGCTTATGACCTAGAAAAACTATCTCGCTGTCTTCAATGGCGGTTGAGACATTGAGAAGCCAAATGCAACTCCAAGCTGAGCGCGGTGGCCGCCTCTGGGACGCATCCAACAAAGGTGATACAACGACACAGATATAATAATAATAATACTAATAATACAACAATACTAATACGTATATTTCTCTTGATGGGAGAAAATGTGTCTGTAGCAGCACAGATCAATCTGTACAGAAGAGTCCATGCTCTTGCATGGGTGACATGCATAGGTGGCGTATTGGGATATGCGTTTCATGTATTACCATTCTGGAGGATGGTTGAGGCCAAAACGTAGTTATCAAAACATTGGTGATTATATGTTTTTGGGCCCCTCTTGGAGGGGTTTTTCCCATTTGTATATAGAGCTTAGGGTAGATAGATCAAGGTAATTGGCGAGTCTGCTACTAAATGTTGCTACATTGTCACATGGCCTGAGTGTTATTGGTAGTTTATTCCACAGTTACCTATATCTGATCAGGAAGAAATTAGAGCGGACGTTCGTTCTAGCCTTCGGTATATTCAATGTAAAATCTTTGTTGCGAGGCGCTCGACTTGAGCAAGGTTGTAAATTGATTGTAGACAGATTGGAATAGGTCTTTTTGTGTAACATCTTGAAAAGCAGCTACAAGTTGTGGTTCAATCGTCAAATCCAAAGTGGTTCGAGATGAAGCTCATTGCAACGTTCTCGATAACTCATAGCAGAGTCTTTACGAAGTCGATGTTTGGTAAATGACCTCTGCAAGTTCTCCACAGCAATTTTGTCACTCTTTCTCATATTTCCGTATATTATGCTGCAGTATTCGAGGATGGGGCTCGTGAGTAGCTTTCAAAGTTCAACTCTAGTACGGGTTGTGTGTATTTTGTTTGAAATATTGACCATAGACTGTCTGGCACATACTACTTGGTATCGGGCTTGTTCGGAGGAATTGAAGGTAGTCGAGTATCTAATGATAAGATCTCGCGTGGATAACTGTGTAGGGACACGTTCATTGTTTTGGGTGACAGATCCTTCAGGGATGCAGCAGCCCTAAGACATGATGTTTGATTTCTTAGCCGAGAGGTTCATCACCCATGCGTAGCACCATGACTCAAGAGGATGTAAATCATCTTGAATGAGCAGTAATGTCCCGTGAAGCTCATCACACCGAAACTTAGAGACCAGTTTGAAACCGTCAGCAAATAAAAATGATGTAAACTGATCCACCACTACCAGCTGACGCTCCGTGTCGACGGGAACGGGTGTTACACTTGTTATGAAATAGTTTTCACACTTTGTCTATAAGGGCTGATACCAATATTACCCATCCAAAGTACCAGTGCACGAGTTTGTTTTGACTCCAACTGAACTCAATTCTCCTCGATTACTAACTTCTTTAGCCAGCAGAAATCCGAAACTGCTGATGCACAAAATGGTAATTGATAGGGTCGGTCGTGTACCTCTCCAGCAGAAAATAAAACAACAGAACTGGAGGGAAAACCTAATGCACTCCACATATCTGATTGGACTCGAGGGACAGATTTCTGAAAGGCGCCATCTGCGTACTCGCAGTGGCAGCTATGGAATCACCAGTAAGAATATTCAATACCTGCTCACGTTGCCTAGTGTTATCAAGTTGGATCAAAAGTTGCACAAATTCTGGTAAGCCCCGTAATGTGGTCCATTCCTAGGCACCAGTAGCCCATAGTTCCTTACCTATCCCATGTGTGTTTGCCTCCTTAGCCCTAACTCCCAATGGAAGTTAAGTGGCAACGGCTTCTTACCAAGGCTTATTGGCGCTCACTCAAATACCATCAAACAAGCTCCCTAGGTAACCAACTTAGTATCGTGGATCTCTCCAATTTGCATGCGCCTGGTAAGTTCGCTATCCAATTAATTGTGTTTCTCAACAGAAGCGAAATCGGTGGTTGCGTGAAATCATACTATGAATGTCGGGTCACCATAGGGTGGATGCACTTGAAACAGCTTCTGTCCACATACGATCTACCTCTTTAACTAACATAACGTTCCGTTGATATCACATTTTCACGGATAGCTAAAACGTCGTCGGCCTAACACCAGAAGTCCGGCGTATTTTGATCTCCCTAGCTGATGGCACAATTGTGTGGTACTGTCCCACCTATCAGTCAGTAACTTTTCCTTTGGGCACACATCAAGTAATAAGTCAACTTCAACTTACCAGGAACTGATTCGGCACAACTCCCCCACCGGCGACTTCGGTCTCTCCGCTGACCGTTGTGATTGTCATCCCTTGTGAACTAGCCATCGACTCACGTAGCGACAAGGTTTTTGTGATGTTCTGGCGTTCCAAGTCGACGGCAGCCGACGCTCGAGTCTGTGCTCCCGCTTCGGACACCCCAAGGAAGGTAAATGGCCCGGCTTCAGACGGCGTTTTCGTTGATCCTTGGACTGAAGCGTTTGGCGTGCGTTGTCGACGCAGTACGGTGGTCCCATTGATAACTGGTATGCGAAACAGGCGACGGTCGTTCACAGTGACTTTATAGAACGCAATGCCGACCGATTGTGAATAAACATCCAAGGTGCTTGGCAGTATTTCCCCTAGCAGGTCTTTAAGAAGTTTGCAGTTTCCTTGGTCGCGACCCAAGAAGTCATCTATCACCCGGGTTGGTTCGGGTAGATTCAGATTTTTACAGACAATATTCAGAAATGACCGATACGTCTCGTTATACGTCATAATGCTTCCGGATCGAGTAGTAGCATTCTACACCTGAAGAGTATGGGAAATTTCAAATTGTGGGTGGCAATCGATCAGTGTTAAGCTCTAGGCCTACGGGTGTGTAGTAGGTTTTACATCATCCATGACCGTCCCCTTCACAGCTTTCTAGGGTGAGATGGACGAGGTTTCATGTTATTTTAATGTTCCCCCCTCTTACCTGAAGTTCAAGTCCGCAGTGTTAGAGTCCTGCAATCGCGATCAAGTACAAAACGGAAAGTTTCAAAGTGTTCATAAATCATAGATTCCTTTAATTGGGTGCAGAAGGAAACATGAGACTTTCCAGAACCAGCAAGAGTGACGATATTACTGAAATACGTAAGATGCGTGTAGGACTCTGGATAGGTGGTTTCAACGAATGAGTGAAGTGAATGCTGTCAAAAATTAGCCGATCGGGTCAGGTTCCAAGGACGGCTTTGGATTCCGCTTATTTAACGGCCTGTTTCCTGCACCGGAATGCAACCAAGGCTTTCGGTACTTCAATGTCTCATTGGGTTCCCTTGCTTCTGTAACTAGAGGGAATCACGAACAAGGCAATCTCTGTACTTCCATGCATCACAAGAACTCAGCGACATGTTTCAATATCTGGCTAGATCTATTTTGAAAATTTCAACAGTATTACATTTTATCAGGGTAGAGGGAAACCTAATCCAACTGCAAATTACACGATTCTCAAAAATATTCACCTTTATATCCAGACTAAACCTGTGTTGGTGAAGCTGGTATCGCCGCAGATGGTTTTACGTAGCTAGTTCAAACAGATTTTTAGACTTGACACTAATGAATCCCTCCCTACATTTCGAACAGATCTATCAGGACCTCACTCAATCTGCGTCGTTCCATGGGTAACATTCCTAACCTCCTTTAGCGTTCATCATACAACTTTTCACTCCGGCCCTCAAACATCCTAGTCGCCAGTTTTGTACTTTATTCTATACAAGCAATATCCTGTCGGAGATGCCGCAGCCAAACTTGTACACAATATTCTAAGTGAGGTCGCACCACCGCATTATATAAGTGAGGAAGAATCTCAGACTGTTGCATAACGTTCTCTTGAGGGGTTGAATGGTTACTCTCGGCCCCCTGTTGGCAGCACGACCATACTTTACTGAAGGTTTGCAGTTCTTTGTCACATCAATACCTACTTCACGGGCTTCAGTAACACGATGAACAATGAATGTATACGGAAATACTAGTTCTTTAAACTATACCGGAAAATCGAGCCGTCCGACGCACAAATTTTCATTTGTTAAATTTGCACTATCTTGGGGATAGAAAACTTGACTTGGTGAATTAAATTTACGACAAATAGCTAATCCTGATCACAAACTCGACAGTCTTGCGAACAGTCAAATGGTAGAGTCAGCAGGATCTATGATTACGAGAAAGCCAATATGATGCAATTTGTTGTTTGTCTGAAAAAGCAGGACCGCGATGGTAGAAAGCGTCGAAGGACGCTTCGGAATGTACTTGTACCATATTAACTAGGTCAAACTGTGTGAATTGTCCCTCGGCTGAAGAGAGAACGAAGGTTCATTTGCAAGCTAGGAAACACTGACACAGTTGAACAATGGAACGGTGGATACATTAGAGTTTAAAAGTAATGCTCAACAAGTCTCATGAGATGATCAGCAAAAGAATCATAGAGACGAAAAAAATCGCCTCGGTAGGGTTCTCAAGATGTTCATAGAGAGGCATGCATAAGAGCGTCAACATTAAAAGTGAATGGAAATACTGCTGAGTGCAACATGTGTTTTGTTCCATCGTCTCCCGATGTAAACTGGTTATGTTGCGTTGTGCAGAGGGGTTGAGGCAATGTCAAGCCGTTTCTGAAGATAGATAACGTGGAGGCTGAAACAACGTAATAACGCAGAACATAGCATGGCTAGCACACAGGAAAATGGAACAAGGTCCGGCGACATTCTGGTCGGCTGTAGTGTGTGGCCACTTCATCGGATCTATTTGCAAGTACGCGGCCACCTAAGGAGTTAATTCCAGCAGAATACAGAAATAAAAAGAAAGCTGAGTGCAGTGGCTTTTGAACAGATTTTATCAAATCTCATTTTATTCCATCAGCTTGGACAATTGCATCAAAATCCGTTTCGCAATGAACACGAGAAGGAATTTTACAGTATTGGTATGGTAAAAGAATCCTAAAAGTAGATAAAGCAGCGTTTAGGTCAAATCTAATCACCCATTTTAGAAAGAAAGGTGATGGAAGAATCCAGCGCGTACGATGCATTTATTTGATGAAACCAGTCTGTTTACGACTGAATATTCAAGCGTTGTTGGTGTATTAAGCATTTTATTGACTTGACTTGAGTTCCCCGCCTTGGCAGACTTGAATGTTTAAATATTCCTTATCGCCCAGATACGTATCCGGCCAATCTGGAAAACCTTAATATGCCATCCTACTAGAAATTTTGGTATTTTAAGTATCCATGGAAACGGTGTAAATAGATCACTGACGATTCACGCTCAACCGTTTGTTCCACGGTCATGACACATTCAGTAGTTGCGAATGACTTAACAAGCGTAAAAGTATTGCCCATTAGTTAATTTCCGGTGGCCGGTGGGACTCTCTGGGACTCTGTTAACTTCCGATATAATTCCACGGGATGTACAGCTGTGCGGCTAATCGTACTCCCACAACGACAGAACAACAACAGATCATGGTGACGTGCTGGTATAGATTTGTTTTCCTATTTCGTTAGACTGCTGCTACCAAAAGAAATGCGGATGTTCTACGTGTGCCCTAAAGCTCGATGCACCTGAGTGTTGGCGAAATGTGGGTGAGTGAGATTTACTGTTTTATGTGAAGCTGCCGTTTGCACTAGTTGCAAAGTACCCAAGACAAAATGAACCGTAATCGCTTTCAGCTCATACGTGCTTTTGACACGTCAAAGAAATTGACCAGGGGTTCAAATTCCCTACAGGCCTTGTGAACTGGAAGCAGAGAGTGCGGAGATGATATCTGAGATTGGGGCAGCACTACACGTCTGCTGGTGGACTCGCACCAAACCGCAATCAGATCCCTCATGTATGAATTTGAAGTTGACGGGCTGCTAACAACTTGTCATGGAGTGTGAGGCATGAATCCAGTAATACCAAGTGAACATCCAGTGGCCCTAGCTTGGCGAAAGCTGCTGCTGTCACACTCGCTTCCGTAGCAGTCATCCTAGGAATACTGTAAACTGGCTTCCATGAACTTACCTGAGCTACAAATCAAGTGGACTGGTCACTACAGCAAGATTCATCTATCGAAGCAATATAGGCAATCCTAAAGGAGTATGGAAAATGATTGTGCGCAAGATCCGTACCCCTCAATTATCAGATGGTTGCACTAATGAAACTAAAATGGTTCGACAAGTATATTTTATTTGATTAAACATTGACGTGTACTAAGGAATAAATTCAGTCCGATGGGTTCTGCCGCCGGTTACGTGGTGTCATAATCATGGCTGATTCCACGCAACAGCACCAGTGTTCAAAAATCCCAGCCACAACGAAGACGACCCACAAGAGGATCATTCATTAAGTGACGCTGCACTTGAGGAGTACAGATGACGGAGCAATGTTAAAGGGTTCAGCCGGACAGTCCCTGACTTCCAGGAGGGACCATGCGTCGACACTTGTGGTGCACTTCAATTCCTTATTCGCAAATATTTAGGAGGCGGTACAGAGTTTGATTTGTGTAGGCCCTGCCCCTTTCGACAGAAGAATTACGGCATAGTAAATGCTCGCAAGATATTCATTGGTAATTGGCGGTGCTTCACATGCTATACCTAACGATTCGCATTTACTTGTCTGCTTCAAATCTGTGCGAATCATGTTCCACATTGAGATTGCGGGTCGCATTGTGGGTTTGGTAACATCCACCATTCAAACATGCTTCACTACTTATCGGTTTGACGCATGTCCTTGCAAACCATTGCTGGTCAGGTTTTAGACTAAGATGAGAACATTGCAGAATGCTGAACTGGAAAAACCAGGTTAACTTGCCAACAAAAGTAATTTGATGGCTTATCAGTTCGTCTTCATTTCTGAAGGAAGAAGTGATCGTTGGAGACAATGAGATTTACGATTAGCGAACCATTAGCAATTTGTAGGTCTGTTGAAAAATGCAAGACTTGATAAGGCGCAACCTTAACAGTTTATTTGTAACGAGTCATACCGAATAAAATATTCACCATACTTAATTGATTGTCACTTTCTATCTTTGTCTGCTATTCTATGTTGCTCTCATAAGTTGATCTCGCAGTCCACTGTTACGTTAATTCTGATGCCATTGATGTATTGCTTAGTTTTGAATAATTTTATATCCATGGAACCCGCAGTTGAAACACTTTAACAGGTAGACAGTATACTTGTCCAAGTGTAATTGCTTTCCAGGAAATTTCTGTTCCGTCTTTTAGATCTACTGGTGTTGACTCTTGCAAAACCCTTGCCTCTTAACAAATTCATAATCCGAACAAATGCATAACTCCCTGACAAGGTGCAAATGCCGCACAGCTACGTTTTGTCAGTCGTTGCATATATAGCATGATTTCTGCATGAATATAGTGTTTGCATCTAAGAACTACGTGGCAAACTTTACTATTGAGCCGTGAAACAAGTTAAAATTAGTTTCTGCTGCCGTTTGAATGCTATGGCATTTGACGCACTTCCAGTTGTTCAGTTGATTTAATTGTCCAAGCTGATGGAATAAAATGAGATTTGATAAAATCTGTTCAAAAGCCACTGCACTCAGCTTTCTTTTTATTTCTGTATTCTGCAGGAATTAACTCCTTAGGCGGCCGCGCACTTGCAAATAGATCCGATGAGCCTCCAGTAGCTGCTAGACATTGTTCCGGACTCATTTATGCAGAAGTAACATCTCATATTTTCACCGTTTAATTGTTACGAATTCTTATTTTGCTAAGATGGTTTATGTGAAGGTAACATTCAGTCTACAACAGCGTTGTCACTAACCCTTTTATCATTTGCTGGGATAACATTAAGCAACTGTCGAAGCGTCATCAACATTTGAACACGGTAGCCAGTGCATTATGCACTGCTGTCGAGATGTTGCAAACCACCAGCCAAAAACGTCGGCATCGACCCGGTGTCAAAATCGACAAGGGTCATTAACATATTTCAAGGACACATGCACCGATATGCGTCCGCACGCCGTATTCACACCCCCAGACATGCGTGGGTGAGTAAATACTGTAGACTTACATGCCATTGGTGGGTCGGCAAATTAGTGCGTTCCAATCTACCCCTGACCAGCGCGGCGACTGAGCAAAAACGAAAGACTCTTCTCAAATGCACTGTACTCCTTTGACGTGTTTGGTCACTGTTCCCTGTGGCAGTGTTCCAGGACGTGGTGGGTTTTCGCCTGGCAAGCGTTCTCCCTATAAAAGGCCACATATGTCCGTTTAACAACACTGTGACGTGGCGGACGTGACTCGCCACTAAATAAAGTCACTGCCCCTTGCTTCATCCTGGCGAAGCATTGTATTCCAGCAACGTCATGCTGTACTTCTGGGGAGCATTGGGCCCCTGTTTGACAAAGGAACAAACGAAAGGCGTATGAACTGAGCAATCAGTCACCGGCTCCCAATGGGCGCGATTCCCTGAATTCGCTCCGCTGCCTTGCGGGCAGGCTATTCAGCCAAAGGCTCGGGGTGGTGTCCCCTAAGTCAACACGCTACTTCGGCTTGGGCAACCGGGTAGTATCTCGCCCTCTGAGGAAACCATGGACATTGTTGTGTTGTGTTTTATTTTACTATTTCTGTACCTTCGTTTGAATCCCATGGTTTCTGATGGCATTATGTCTATTCGTAGACTTTTGCAAATATATATATATATATATATCCCTGTGGTCTCAAACGCTGAGAGATCTTGTTTCTACCAGGGGTGCTAGGCGTGGATAGTGTATTCCACATGAGGCCGGACAAGTGTTAAGAATCTGTAGGCAGGTAGACGGATCAAAGCTACACCGAATGCCCTCGGTAGAAGATCGATTTATTGGCTCCTTCTCTTTGACAATTTCGCAGATTGTTTTGATCAACAGAGGTAAGCCTGAATTAGTACCATAAGGTCTCACTCATGGGGGATACAATGCAGTAGTTGGCCTCCAGGCATGTACACGTTTTTCCGCTGGTAACGAATTTATAACATCTTACATTTAGAGGGATAAGATAAGCTTCTTGTAAGCGTTGTACTGGTCTCGTTGAAATGCACTGTGATCTCCTTGGCCGACAAGCACCCGCTCCATGTCAATATCGTGGCAATGAATAAGAAATACGAGGCGATCAGGCGCTTAAATTCATAAACCTACAAGGAACAGACAGAATCTCATAGAACTCCGCACTCTACATGAATCGGATCGGACAAAGCATGCCGAACTCTAACCCTTAATTGCAGCTGCTGCAGGAAATTCCAGTTGCACCCGAGGGAATGTATCACTTGTAAACTTCCACATTTTTCAATTGTACTCTATTGTCCCACCTTCCAGTAGCTATTGTACAGTTGCTTTAATTGTCAGTACCGATACAATACTTCTTCGATTTTCGTTCCTCTTTCTCGCTTCGGTTCATTGTGGATGCGTTCCTCGTGGCTGTTCGGGGTTTTGCTCGGTGTTTGGTGACTGGAATCGTTGCTGACCCGGATTGCGTTCTTGTCGAGGCACACGGCTAGTTTCGGATGCTTAGAACGAACCGAACTTTGGAGTAACTGTTTACCTAGCTGACAGCTTTTCGTTAGCATTTTTGTGTAGTCTTTTTCACTATCGACACGAGCACCGACTACGTAGCTTTCGGGCCTGTGAAGAAGAATGCGGTGATCAAGGTGATCGAAGACTTCGGAAAAGTTGATATAAATAATATTAGTCCCACTTCTTCTGACCGCTGCTTCCCTGCAACTACCGTAGTTGGTTGTGCGCATAGTCGGTACTGACAGAAACCGTGCTGCTTTCGGTGCTACGTCGCCGCATTAGTGCTCGACCAAAGCCTCAGCGATGAGTGCTTCTCTCACAGTTGTGGACACAGGGAGCAGGATCACTGGGCGGCAGTCTAAGGAAACGAACGACTGTCGCTTGTTAATACTGGCGGGATTAGATCATGTTGCCACGTAACAGGCGCCAATCGTTTATCCATGCACATTTGGAAGAAGCGGGATAAAAGAATGTCAGGCTTCGTTGCTGCTAGGTTTTACCCATCCTACTGAGGGTTTTCGATTAAAAGTGAGCTGTAGGTGTGCATGAAGAGCAATTACCTCACTACAGTGGTTGTGTTAAACGCGATATTGTAGGGCAGCAGCAGTTTGCCAACAGTTTGTCTTCACTCTGCTCCAAACTGCGCGCTTAAAGCGCTCTGATAAATAAATACATAGATATATCGCCAGCTGTACGCCCAAACGGCGCTTCCCTGCCACGCGACAACCACCAGTCGCGCGGGCTGCGTATACCTCCCACTCATACGCGGATTCGAACCAGTGACCTTATGATTGCAAACCAGGGGCGCAGATCACTCGGCCACCAGTTGAGGAAGCGCTCTGATAAGTTTGTGTATTTCTTGGGGACACTTTCTTTAGTCAAACAGTTGCAAATGATATACCGATCCATGGAACCCAGAGCACTTGCGATGTCCATGCACGAGACGGTGTTAGGTCTTTGTGGTGCAGCCAAGTTACACTCTACACTCGTGACTAGAATTCCCCTCTCCATTGATTCACCATAACTCATGCCGTTCACTTAACTGTCATTGCTCGAATGCATGTGTTTTCTTCTGATTGTGTATGACGTCTAAGATGAATGGCTTAATTGTTGCAGCCGCTGTTACCTCGATACAATGTCCATGCATTCGTTTACTTTGCTGAGGTACTGTTCTGCTTTTTTATGAACACTAGTGGCGGCACTCCAATAACTGGTGCAAAGTGAAGATGTAGACAATGCAGCCTAGATCGAGATGAAACGAGGCTTATCCTTCGCGAATCTGCCTTTCACGGGTGAGGAACGACAGACACAGTTAACTTGGAGGCTAGTAAAATCAGACTGCTTCCTTCATTCCTGTTGCAGTATGAACGGGAGCCATTGTGACAAGTGGGACTATAACGAAACAAGTTCCGTTGACTGAGACAGTTTTCCGCTTCCACATTTTGAGTAATACATCATGCACATCATCTAAAACTTCCCCTCCCCCCGATTTTGAATTGGGCTGGCTGAAGCCCATCTGATCGTGTGGTCTTATTTCACTTCAGCATTCTTCTCTCAGTTTCGAACTCTATGCTTGAGAGTAGAATCAAAGGCACTGTCCACCCAATAGAGCGATCAATGGTCGGCGGCGTATCTGGTAGTTCCTGTCGATTAACTCTCTTTTCAATGTTTTTAGCGCAGCGTCCCAAGCATTTTGATACATTGTAGCTAGACCGTTCACTCTCGTCGCCCATAATGCCTCGTAAGCGACTTGGACATTGAAGTCGATTACGAGGCACTGCGAACCAGGCCCGTGAAGCCGCACTGATGATGTTGCCTAGTCAGGCAACGAAACGTCTGCACAATAATCACTCAGCTCGGAGAACAGTTCAAAATCCGCATACAAAGTGCATACTTATCTTCCGGACTATTCTTATTGTTTCGACGTCTGATTCACGTTAGCATTTGTGACGGATATGGTTGACGAAACTCAACAGCCCAGTACTTCAGTTATAAGGAATTTGTGAAATTTTTACACTCGTCAGAAAAAGCTTTCTTTAAGCGATCAAGCCAAGTAGAAATGGTTCTTCTCCAATACCTTTTACGTTAGCTTCCTCGCCTTCTCCTAGAGATTTTCTTCTTGCTCAGCATTCATTTGGAATTGCTCGATTATCCAAAGCCAATCGCCACCCTTTGTGATCTTGTCAACCAGTGTGCCGGCATAACTCATCACACCGACCAGCGCAGCCACATCGCCCGCTCAATTGTCCGTTCTAATCACCGCTCATGTGACGGGTGTGCGCAACCGACCAATGTCACGACAAGATCTGGCGCATACAATCCGCAGGCCGTCAGTCATCTCACCTAGTGTGCGTGTTTTGACGTATTTGCGTGTCACATGCACGCCCTGATCACGGAACATTCATCAAACATGAGCACCATTACCACAGCTAATAGAAGAAATCACGGTGCTTTGAAGGTTATGTGCACGAAGGTACCAGAATCGCAGTCTGGTACCATAAAAGGGAAACTGCTAGATGACCGTAATCAATGGAATTCCATTTGTAATGCAATTGACATTTCAGTCGGAAACCCTCCGAATCCAAGGAACTCTATTTGTGACTGCAGGGAAATGCACGTGTCAGGATTGGCAGTGACGTAGTGTGTTTTCAACCGTTCGAACAAGAATCGGCGCTCCTATTCCACCAAGCCACCAAGCTATGGTCAATGTACGGGTACACGAAGTCGAGTCCACCTACGATTGATTCAATGCGGCGTTCGAAATGTCTGCGCAACTTTACGCAGGAGAAATGGAATTCACCGGAAGTCGAAGAGTATGAAAGGCCTAATGATAGCGGTCTTGGGAGTATTCTCCTCCGCGACCGGAATCCGATGACAGGCGCACACCAGATCGATTTTAAGAGAGGACGCAAGAACCAAAAAGACCAGCCGTGATATCCTAGACATATGGGATGAGATATCGGCCAGGAACTGCCACATTGTTGGGAGCGCGATAATCTCCACTTGGTCTCCAGTCTCCTGACTTTTCCGGTACCAGGTGGAGGGCAGAAGATACTGTCCCAAATGAGACCAACTATTGTTTGACGGTTGGACGATTCTAAGCTTCACCATGTGCTCGAATGCAGCTCGAGCAACTTTGAGCTCATTCTGGGTCAGTCTGTGAGCTTTCAAGAAGACGGGCGGGTCCTTGATAGTTGTACGGTGTTGTGTAGCGTCGTTTGCTGTTGTGAAGTGCAAAGGCGGTCAGATAACTCGAGGAAACCTTTTGAGCAAAGACTTATTGACCGGTGGGTTAACACTTACGGGCACCGGGCTGAGCGGCGCGACGTCACTGGTTATTCCAGCAACGGAAATTTTCATAGTTTAATCGATGAGCTATTGGCGCTTAACATCAGCCAGCTGATCAAAATGTCGAAGGAAAACTATCCCAATTATTGTAGTGTGAACTGCGTCGACGAAGATGACCCCATTAAACTACCACCTTCAGCCGAAGTTGGGGTACAATAACATTGACCGTAGACAGAGTTGATAGTTCCGTCGGCCACGCGCAGTGAGATACTCTCCTGTTCGATGTGTCGTTCGGGTCGAAAAGGAGAACACTGACTTCGGCACCAGTATCGGCCAGATAGCAAAGTACCGTTGCGGGGGGCTGCGAAGAAGGAAAATGCGACAATAGGGACCAGCAATGTCCTTCGCCGTTACCTCCTGGCCGGCCAGTTTCCCTGAACCTGGCGAGCAGGGTGTGCGGTGAGTTCTGGCATTGTTTCCAAACCGTTGATGATACTAACAACAGATAGCGGTTTGCTTGGGCGAAGACCTCGATAGAGATTTGGAACGAGCATTACTCTTACGACTTCTAGACGGAAATCTGCTGGTACATTGTGCAACTTCTAGTCAAGCAGGATGTTGGGATAGCTCGGCAGAACTGTCAGTTGAAATAGACTGCATTTGCAAGGTTCGGCCGTATGACACCCAAATCCTGTCGACCGTATGGACGAGTTAAGATAGTGGCGCTTCGACGTTGGAGTAGAGGATATTGCACGTCTTCCGAGGAATACGACGCTGCCATAGTTCCCGATGGAAAGATTCGTCAACCGTAGTTGGCCTCGCCTGACCTTGCACCTTCTTTAAGAGCTGAGATTGCTTCATGTTGCTAATCTCCGTTTCGCTGAGCAGTTTTGTCACTCGTTCGCTTTCGGACATGCCAATCCCCTTAAAGACCGCTTCCTTGACTGCTGATTAAGTTTGCTGTGAGTCCAGAAGGAAAACAATGCCGTCGATTTCATCAATGACATGTGAAGGAAGGGCCGCAACGAAATTGTTAAACTTAGAGTCGTCAGCGAAAAAATAGACTCCAGTTTTCTGAATCAAGTTTTAACGTTTCCTTCCCGAAAAGAAAGAACGGGAATGGCGATACTGCTGATTACTATTTTTACCTTTTTCTGATTCGCGTCCATAAGGAAAGCTGCGTGCAAAGGGTGTAAAAATAGAAACAATAAATACGGGAAATTTTAGGAACGGATGTAACGACCAATCTGCATGACGTGCGTGCTCCTGGTTCATTGAGATTATTCCTCTTTATCCTCTTTCCATCTTCTCGCAGCGTTGTCACTGTACGCTCATTCGAACCGGATTTATCAGCCCTACACAGGGATCCATCATACGTGGAAATATCTACTACGATTAGAGTCCATGCCATCACCAACCGTTTTCAATGGCATCCGTAATTAAGCTCAAGCGGATAACTCAATCATTTTGAGCCGATTGCTGTTCTGTGTGACTCCCTTCGATACAGAATTCTCAAGGCTGTCCGAAAAGCTTAAACTTATTCCAATCCAGCCTTTCACAACACAGCTGTGAAAGCATTTGTGATCTCTCAATCTGTGTTCAGCACTGTGTTCAGATTCAGTTAGCAGGTTCCAGTCACTCGCCATTACTTGTGACCTTGTCAGCCAGTGCGCCTGCATAACCC
The DNA here is from genome assembly GCA_944474145.2 of Dicrocoelium dendriticum. Lineage (NCBI taxonomy): Eukaryota > Metazoa > Platyhelminthes > Trematoda > Plagiorchiida > Dicrocoeliidae > Dicrocoelium > Dicrocoelium dendriticum. Next base: position 199,838,159 of record OX104063.1, read on the forward strand.
ATCACACCGACCGTGCGACCACGGCGACCGCTCGTTTGACTTTGCAATCCCAACGCTCGCCTGACCGATGTGCCCCGCTGTCAAAGCTGGAAAAGTACAGAACGCTAACCAACCCACTGGGTCAGGTAACGACACCAAATTGAATGGCAGAAATGCGAAACCGAAGAGGCTCCAAGCGGAAGGCACTTGCGGGTTAGGAGAATGTCATCGAGTAGTAAAAGTCGGTCTGGCTTGCTCGCACTGTTTGGAATGGTATCATACGAAATGTGCAAATGTGTCCCAACAACAGTTACGGGAGCGAAATAGCTCCCAAGCTGCACTTTTGTTCTGCACTGCATGCTCTACCATCCCACTCGTTAAGTGCTTGCTTATCCTAGTTCCTATATGCGAGCGGTTAACCATAGAAGCCGAGAAGAGGATGCACGATAAACGTATTTCAATGGAAACGAGTATGCACCAGGCAAGCTTAGCGGCTTCTTAGCAACAGAATGCTGCATCATCCCCTTCTCCTGAACCGTAATTAGCCACATCCCCATTTCCGTTGTCTTCTCAAAGTTTAGTAGAATGCTAGACGAAAACAGACCGTACCTACAAGAGTCGAACAGTTCTCATGGCAACGAAAATCAGGCACCCCTCGAAACGTCTGGTTAAGCAACTTCCAGTAGACCTGACATCTATACCATTTTCCATTGAAGTTGGACGTTCGGGCAAACCATTTACGCCTGGGGGTCAACAGGGTTGCTCCTCCAGGGCAATCAAGTTGAGTCTTCGCTATGCGGAATAGAACCACTCACTGGCATGGTAGGGACTGTTTCATTGGCCAAGCGTCTGAGGTCCTATTTGCTGAAGGCGCTTGGCCAATAAAACAGCCCCTACCATGCAAATGAGTGGTTCTATTCCGCATAGCGAAGACTCAACTTGATTTCCCCCGGAGGAGCAACCCCGTTGACCCCCAGGCGTAAATATTTTGCCCGAATGTCCAATTTCAATGGAAAATGGTATAGACAAGGATGAAGCAGCCGAAAACCAACCCTCGCACCTGTAGCTCCAATGTCTCTTGTCGAGACAAAGCCCCGAAACATCAGTTACATATGCCGAGATCGTTGCAATGATAAGCCGTTAGACTGCCTTTGCGGCCTCTTCTATTGTAAACACCGTTAACGCGAAGAGAGGGACAAACAGTAAACAATCAGCACTTGTCAGCAGGTCGGGATAAACGAGTACCCTAACCTGTAGATCAACGAAAATGGGATCCAACAATAATGCCCGGAATGTTGTATGTTCAAATGTCCCTGAATCTACCATCATCACACTGCAGGATAAGTTATTGGACGACCAAAACCAATAGAACTCCTTGTGCGTGTTGATGAGTGTCGAAGCCAATTACGAATTACTCTTCATCCGAGCTCGCCACACTATGGAGAACACAGACTTATTCGATTAACACTAGAATCATCCACCGACGTAGAAGACGTTTTGCTATCCGCAAGGTCACAAAAACACGGATCCTGTGGGATACGCACCTATCCTGATGTCCTTTGGAGCGCGCGACAATCAAAAATAAACGCCGAAGAGGGACATAGCAAACAAGACCGCATAAACACAATCTTCATACTTGGCGTGCCAGAACATCCTTCTAATGATGTTCAAGAGACTGGAAAGCACGATTTAGAACAGTGACGGTTCATTCGTGAAACACTTCTTTTGGATAATATTATAGCGCTATCGCTCACCAGGATACCTGTCTCACCAATTTATAGAGGATGTGACCTCGAGCCAAATAAATTGTATATGGCTCGACGATGCGAGAAGCCGTTCCCAGAAGGGACGGATCAAATAATGGTACCGCAGTTTCATATCATGGTATAATAAATTAAAAAAATGTGAGCACAAAATGAAAATTTGTGTAGCGCGAGGCGGTCCAAAATATTTACATTCCTCTTGTTCTATCGTCTGACAAGTTTTAGCAGTCACATGAGAGTTGATCGCACACGAAAAAAAAGAGAGAATAAAGTGCTGCGGGCCAACAAAATATAACCACTTGTGCACTTGACCACATGCATTTTTAGGCACCATTAACTCCGTTCTCAAAAGCGTTATCTAAGGACTGTGCTGTTCGAAACATTATTATCACATTTTGAACGATTAAATGATCTTTTATCGAAAGCTTAAACAAACGCAATGTGCAACAAGTTCTGATAGCTCTTGGAAGTTTGTTCCAAAGCTTTGAGCAGTGTATTAAGAAGAAACGCTCCCTAATTCGCGTCTTGAACTTTGGAATCATGACCGTTGTCTCCTTATTTCGTAGCTCATATCTAGTGTTAACGGACATATGGACACAGCATAAATGTGCGTGATGGTGAATTATTCAGTACAGGAAACACAAGTTCATCTTCATTATCCGTAGCCAAAGTGGGTCTAGTCCAAGTTTTTCACTGCGCTCTCTGTAGGTCATCTTGGAGGAATATCCGCACAGCTTCTTTGTAAAGCGTCGCTGTACCCACTCAAGAGCATGCTGGTCAGATTTCCGCAGATTCGACTGTAGTAGTGAGCAGTATTCCATGCTAGGTAACACATATGTTTTGTAAAGCCAGATACGAGATTCTGTGAGCTGAAATTTATGACAGATATAGCCAATAGTCTTCATGGCTTTCGAAACTTGGAAGTCACAATGTTCCGAAAAGTTGAAGGTAGTGGAATACCGCACACCCAAGTCGCGAATCACTTTGCACTGTGATATAAACGTGCCTTGTAATAATAGACTGCCTGGTGGAATTTCACATTTGTACGACAGAATATTATACTTGTCCACGGAAAAGGACATCTGCCATAGTTTGCGCCAGGATTCAAGTGCCGATAGATCTTCCTGAATGTGGCACAAGGCTGCGCGGGTATCTGCACGTTCTTTGAGTAGACGATTTTAATGTCATCAGCAAACAGAAAAATAGCACCATCTCTTATTCTATGAAATACATCGTTGACGTAGAGTAGAAAAAGAAGTGGACCAAGTACACTTCCCTGAATTACTCCACTGGTGACTGCTTTCGGTTTAGAGACACGAATGCCAATACGCACCACCTGATGTCTGTCAGCTAGGTATGACGACAACCAAGAAAACAATGGTTTTCCAATATCTATTTCCTTCAGTTTGAGGAGTAGTCTTCGATGCGGTACTCTGTCAAATGCTTTTTGCATGTCTAAGAACAGAACAATAACACTGTTACCTTTGTCTATGGCAGCCGTTGTGTGATTTAAGAAGTCTGTCTGGCATGTCGCACAAGATCTGCCTTGTAAAAATCCGTGTTGTGAATTGTTGATGACCTTTTTATTATTCAAGAAAATAAGTACTTCTTTTTTCACTATCCTTTCCATAATTCTAGATATTACAGGTGTGTGATTGATGGGGCGATAGTTTTTAATTTCGTGAACGTTTCCATTCTTATGCCGCGGGATAACAACGGAAGTCTTCCAGGGATTAGGATATACTGCACTGTTAAAAGCGAGCGTAAAAATGTTGAGCAATAGAAGAGGCAAGTCGCTCCCACCGCTTTTTAACAAACAAGGGGGAATCCCATCAGGTCCTGGGTAAGTCGAGGAAGACAAGCGGGAGACTTGACCGGAGATTTTTGCAATAGTGAATTCCACTGTGCATAAACTTTCGGCAGTGTGTGGTGTGACAAGCGCTGGTGTGGCTACCGGTTCATCAACCATTGATTCGGCGAAATAGGCGCTGAAAGCCTCACAAATTTCACCTGGAGCATCAAGGTATGTGCCATCCGGCATAATGATAAAATTGATGGAATTACTGCGACGCAAACCTCTGGCACGAAACAGTTTGGACAGTTCCGTTGTTTTACTCGGGCTATTCAAAGCTTTGTATTCTTCTAATATGAGATTGCGAACATTTAGATGCCCGAGTTCTTCGATGATCTTTGTCTGCTGCAGTATTAGCGCAAAGTCTGCTGTTAATCTGAATTTCCACCGGATCTTATGAAGCTTGCGTGTGATACCTAACACTTTGCGATCGGGTTTTTGTTTTCTTAGGCGGGCACACTTTAGACGCACTAATGAATCAATGCAAAGACCGATGATATCATAGAACACGTCTGCTGCTTTTTGAGGGCATGGAGAGAGGAAGAAATCATCCCAGTTCATCGAACGAACCATATCCTTAAACGTGTTCCAGTTGACGGAGTTGAATAAACGATAGTGCAGTGGGCGTGGTTCATTGGCCATGCGTAATCTTAAACAGCATTTGACCACCCGATGGTCGCTCCCAGGGAATTCATTAAGGACCGGTACATTAATAGCAGGTATGCCCAGAGAGAAAATGAGATCAAGGATGCTGTTTCCTCTGGTAGGTTTGGAGACATGTTGTTGCCAACCATTATTGTGTATACAAGAGATAAGATTATGAAATTTCAAAGGGGCAGTTCCTGCAGACCATGTAATCGATGGCAGATTGAAATCACCACCGATAATCTTGTGTTTAAACGGAAGGCTTGCGGCACATTCAAATGCAAACGTCAAAGCTACTAAGTCCTCTTGGCTACAGTTTAGCATGCTGTATATACAACCAACAAGCAGTTGCTGGTGTCTGATCGTTATCGTAAGCCAAAGTGACTCTTGCACATTATCCAGCACTGGATTCTCGAATGTCGTTGCTGCCAGCGATTGATTCGCGTAAAGTACGCATCCTCCTCCTCGACGACACCGCCGATTTCTCATAAACATATCATATCCGAAAATGGTTGGCTGGGCGTTAGACATGTCGTCATGGCACCACGACTCAGTTATAAATATTATGTCAGGATCGGTCACAGAAACAAATGAGCGTAGTATGTGGATCTTGGAATGAAGCGAACGAATATTAATCAAAAATATTAACATAGATGCGAGATGTGAAGAACGTTGTTTAGGTTGCTTTATGAACATTGGGTCTGATAGCTTTGTGTCTGTGCCCATGCTAAAATTGGTGAAACAAGGCCTGGATTGACACCTTCGTTGAAAAGGGATTGGGAGGTAGCCACAGAGGTGGGGGTTGTGACTGAGTATGGCCCTGTAGAAAATGGGATACGGGGGCGGGTCCATGGTTGGCATAGCAGCTCATGAGGGCAGGAGGATTACAGAGCAGGCTTCCATGGAACTCGCTAGTGGATGCTAAATTTCGAGGCTGTGTCGCCTGCGTCGTGGCACTAATAGGTTGCTGATTGTATAGATTGGTGAAATGAGTAAATACGCAATCGTCATTTTCATCGTGGAATGTAACCTGCTTAGGTGCGCTGGAGTCGTAAGGCTTCACTATAAGCGGTGGAGGCACACTAGTGTCAATCCATGCAGCTCGAACAGAATACATCGTGTTTTTTAAACATGAGTCCGGATTTTGGTGATAAACAGATAAATCGCGTTCAATCTGCAAAGAGGTTGGGGCACCTTGTGTGCCTTCATGGCCTTGATCAATGGATGGATGGCTATTCAGGCAAGGCGATGCTATGGATTTATCCGGTGACATTCTCGATAAATTCAAGTCAACCGTCATCATACAATCGATCCATTTTCCTGAGTCCTTAGATGTTTTAGATGATCCTGTATACTGGCCAGAGTAGACGTTTGGCGGGATGACACGGGCTGAAGTTTGTGGCTGTGATTGAATATGGGGTTCAACGGGTACTGCAGTTGGTTTTGTCTGAACCGCGTTGTTTCCTCTTTTCTGACATGAAACAGCATTGAAGAAGCTTTTAGGATTACCGGAACTGGCTTTTTGAGAGGCAGCACCGTGCACAATCGCAGCGCTGGGGTTTGCAGGCATTTTGTGTTTGGTCGGCTTATCACGCTTAACCGTGAAATTTCGTTCTGGTGGATGTGTGCCGGTGATCAATTTTGTGACTGGCGTAGCCGAAGTGCCGAAACTGGGCGTACTCCTAGACACCGCAGATAACGGGCTAGACTGACCCGTGTGATCAAGCGATTTACTTGGAGTACCAGAGTTGATTTCGTTATTCGCCACGTTATCTGTAACTGCAGCAGGCGTAGAACAAATGCCAAACTTGTCGCTGCCACCAACAGAAACATTTTCAGAATGGGGTTTAGCAGTCGGGTTTGCTTCTAGCTGTCGTCTTCTAAGCTCTCGCTGTAAGGGGGTTTTGTCCTCTATTATTTTTAGACGTTTGAAAGTCGTATTATGCGGAATCAAATTGCGATTTCAAATGAATTGTCTAGCAATTAGTTCATTTTCAAACTGGAAAAGTATGGGACAGTCATAGCGTATAAACTTTTTACGTAGCCTAGTGCAGCTGGACCAACAAGTTTGCATGCCGCACGCAGACAGTAGAACTCTCTGAACAGTTTTCATAGGTAGCTTGTCAGGTACATTAAAAACCACAGCATTGCGTGAGCAACGTACTCGATTCTGTACTTCGGTCGAAATTGAGTCAATCAGCGAGCTACATTGCGTGATAGGCATTTTAAGAATATCTGAGGGCGATTCAAATAAGGCAAACAGACTATGCATGGGCTGCAGCATAGATGTGAGCGTGTCAACTTTTAATGATAGCGCAGCATACGCAGTTTCAGTTACAAAGGAACATTTTTCAGGTGTCTTTTTCAGGTCAGCAAGAAATGCACAACCATCTGTCACAGCGCCTACACTTTCGGGTGCTTTTTCTGCTACTACCGCCGGATGTTTTGCGTGGTACCTTGGTTTGTTCGCTGAGCTTCTGAACTAAGATGGGGACATCTTTGTTTACAACACAACTTTTTCTCATCGCGCGTGTCCTTACTGCAGACATGAGAGAAAAACAAACGTAAGTTTCACGATAACAAAAATAAAAATGGCTCTAAGCGTGGTTGCTAACTGTTAATAGTGAGAAAGTGAAACCAGAAAATTGGACGAATCAGTGAGGAACAGAGGGAAAGCACCGCAGTTGACTAGCAAAATCCACGCCTTCGTGTAAGTTGTGCAACTCTGTCACCAATGCCCTTTGACTCCCGACGGCTCAGCGTCAGGTCAGTTGCAAAGTTGATTTCGTGTCACGACTGGCCACGCACACGATGCGCTCGGGTCACGTGTTATCGGATCACGTCGGCGAGATGCGTCAACCAGGCGAACGACTTGCGATTTATCAATCGATTCACGGCGCTGTTGGCTTTCGGGCGGTGTTTGTCACTGTCAGCTTTTTCGCAATGCGTCAACGGTCACACTGTTGGCAGTAGATTTTTTTCGATATCTAGTTTGTATGAAAGCCAATCGAGATGGCTAAGGGCTTTTTCGATGGCTCTCGAATTTGTCTTGCAGTTGAGACCAGAAATAGTCTTGTCGAGTTTAGAATAGACGGAAGGCACTAAAAGTGCCGATTGACGAAAGATGGTAATCCGTAGAGAAGCAGTTTGTCACAGTTTTTGCAGAAACCGACAGGAATATATCCAAAAAACTGCAACAATAGATTCCTCACACGAAATCCAATGAAATGATGTATGAAACTCCAAGTTGCGGCGAGTTTGCACGAAGAAATCAAGTAAATTGTCAGAGCTCACTGTAACGCTCACCTGGTTCGGTCAGGACAACAAGCAACGGATGTTTTGGCGGAGAAGTCGGACAAGCCTTCTTTCTGAACTTCGGTTAAAGGTCCAGAAGCTTTGCACAGTTCAAACATTAAGGCACCTAAAGCAGCAAGCATACCAAGGAATGTAAAGAAGCGTAACTTGACTACTGCTTTAATTAATCTGACGTAGGTCTAAACGAAGATTGGGACGCACCTTAGCCGAATCAACTTCCAGACGATGTATAATTATCCTATCAAAAAAGGAGTAACTGCCGATCTCCCATCTGTCGGCATTCTCCCTGTTTGCTCCCTTTAGCCATCTGTGGGTTTCTAGAGACCGAGAAACTGGACTGCTTGTATACAAATGCCCAGGGTCTTTTTAATAAATTGGCCGAAGTGAAAGATCGCCAAGCTTCCGGATCTCATTATGTCATTGGTATCACCGAGACGTGCTTGCACACGGGAATGAGGAACGCTGAAGTTTCACTACCGGGCATGTCGCTGATCCGGAACGATAGGCTCAAGAAAGAAGGAGGGGTAATCCTGTATTACCGAAGCGATTTACAGTGCGAATCCGTGTCGGATTCAGACCCGCAGTTCCCCGACTCTCTTTGGTGCCGCTTGCAGTTAAAAGGCAGGGACGCTTGCCTTATTGTCTTGGTGTAATGCCCCACTAACTCTACACCCGAAACCGACTGCCACTTAGCGGCTACTTTAAGGTGCAGTTTACAGCGAAAGTACACTCACATACTTATCATGGGTGATTTCAACGTACATTGTTTAGAAACTCCCGCCACCATCGGAGAACAATTCAAAGCTGATCCATAAGATCTAGTAACTACTGTTCCTCTCTGCAATCACATCACTTTGCCCACTCGGTTCAAAATAGGTAACAGGCTAACTGTGCTGGATCATGTGATTATCAACGAGGAGCATATGATTGGTGTGTTGGTTTTAGACTGCCCGTTGGGTCGCAGTGATCACGCAGTCATCAGTTACAACTTCGTCTGCTATGCGGAATATTGGAATGAGAACAATAGGACAGTACAAACCATCATAAGCTAGGATCGATTAGCCCAGCGCGTCAGCTCTACAACCTGGTCATTCCTTGCCGAAGAACCCCCGAAGTTGTCTGGCTAGAGTTCGTCAACAAATTCAATCAGCTGATTGCAGAGGCTTCATAAATAAGAGTTTGCAATAAGTGTACATCATTTTCTTTCGTTAGGAGCAGAACTCGGAAGTGGATGACAGTATACAACGCAGCATGGCGAGTGTACACAGAAGCTCCAGCACCAGAAACTTGGGACAACTACGTAGCCCAACGTAACCACTGCACCAACTGCTAAGAGAAGACAAAGCCGCCTATCAGCAGAATATCGCAAAAACCTTCAGTGCTAACCACAAACTGCTTGCCTTATTGTTTTGGTGTAAAGCCTCACTAACTCTACACCCGAAACCGACTGCCACCTAGCGGCTGCTTTAAGGTGCAGTTTACAGCGAAAGTACACTCACATACTTATCATGGGTGAATTTAGGGTCCATTGTGTATAAACTCTTGCCACAATCAGAGAACAATTCAAAGCATGTCAATAGCTTACGAAAGGTGGGACAATGATTTTCTCCACTCAGAACGGCTGATGACCCAACAAGGACGGCTATGAAAGCAGCAAACGCACTGCGGATGCAATATGTCCCCACGTTTCAGAAGGTCTTGCCACCAAGCGATCTTCCAACCTTTGTCATCTCCTCGCCATAACTAATCCACATCGCTTTTACCGCGGAGGCTGTATCGCAAAAATTGATGTCTCTACGCAAACACATCACGCCCGGTGTTGACACCATACGTCCATAGGCACTGGAAGCAGCAGCAAGCCAACTGGCAGGACAGCTTACTTTCTCCGGCGCTGCTTAGGCCAGAACCAAGTTCCCGCCATGTGGTAGCTTGGAATAATAACCCCGATTCACAAAGGTGAAAGCAGAACTGATCCCTCCAACTACCACCCAGTATCCCTGCTTCCTATACTCTCCAAGGCCATGGAATCCACAGTTGCCGATGTACTAGTGTGTTATCTGGAATACTGTAACACCATCACTCCAAAGCAGCACGCTTTCCGTCGAAAGCGGTCATGCACAACTAATTTACTAATTGCACGCAGTAGTTGGGCCGAGGCAGCTGAAGCCGGGGAAGGTGTTGATGTGATCTACCTGGATTTTTCCAAGGCTCTCGATAGTCTAGACCATCGGATACTACTCTCCAAGCTCCATCATTACGGGATCGGCGACTCAATTTAAGCTGGATTGCCTACTTTGTACTTCAATGGCAATTAGTGGTCAGAGTTCGGAGCTCTTTATCGGACCCCATACAAGTCGAGTATGGTGTGACGCAAGGCTCAGTTATAGGTCCACGTTTGTTTTTGGTGTTTATTAATGACCTTGCACAGGGAATCACTTCAAACTTCCTAATGTTTGCCGACGACATCAAGACTTGGCGCAGGATCCGGCTGGACGCCGATCAACATCTGCTTCAGAGTGACCTAGATACGGTATATCCGTGACCAACACAAACTTCACTGCATTTCAACATCAGTGAATGCAAGGTGCTTTCCATCCGACATCAGTGTAGCTACTCATACCGGCTCGGAACGAATGTACTGCATCATTCAGCTGTCGAACGTGACTTGGGTACCTGGTTCCAGATGATTTAGGTTGCTCCAAACAATCCGAAAAGGCCTCGAAGACCGGAAGCCAACACGTCGAGCTGTTGCGACGAGCGTTTGGACAAACAAACAGCTCCATATTTCGACAAATGCTCAGTGCGTATGTGCGCCCCATGTCGAATACGCAATTCAAGCATGGCATCCGTGGCTGAAATGCGACCTTAACGCGCTGGAGCGGCCACAACTTCGGGCATATAAGAATGTAATTGGTATGCGAAATCTTTCATACCAGGGAGGCTACAACGATTGGGGGTATTCAGCGGAAGATATCGCAGACTACGAGGCGACCTGATTATGGCATACTTGATTCTGCGAGACCCGCATCATGTGTGCCGCCCTTTACTGCAACTCAGCAGCAATACAAACCTGAGGGGCCACTCAGTGAAACTCGCTGTACAGTATAGCCGTCTGGAGTGCGGCAGAAATTTCTTTTCCATTCGTGTCTGTCACGCGTGGAATGCTCTCCCAGAATCTGCCGTCTCTGCATTGACACTTGCAGTATTTAAAAGACGGTTGGATGATGCACTCATCCACTTACACTTTGTTACTTAACACTACGTCTCCATCCTACACCTGGAGTTTACCATGGGATTATTAGATGTTAACTGTTGGTGCTGTGAATCTAAGCGGATTGCAGGACTACTTCGGAGTAAAAGATAAGTCCTTATATTCATATTTGAGTACTAGCTGTTTTACTATCATTATTATCATTATGGTTATTTCGAATATCCCCACCAACTATCCAACGGGACTTGTAAAGCAACGCTTCTTAACCAGTATAAATTCACTGTTCATTGTCCCAGCTTACCAAGTATAGCGAGGTGGTCGTGCGCCGTGAATAAGACACGCGGGTGCACGGCCAACCATAGATGAATGGAAGAACAGGGAAAAATAAGCTGGGGAAAGTTGTATTAAAAGGACATTAGTTCAGCTAAGACTAAAATTAGGCACCAAGAGGATAGCTAATTAGGAGAGATGGGAACGCGTGCGGAGTACGAAGGTGGCCGTGTGTGGCCAAGTCGCGTCCGTGCCGGAAAGGCCCGCGTGTCCGTTGATTCAAACGAACGTGAGCAGCATCTAAACAAGCAAACCAAATAATTCCCTAGTCACATGATAAAACTATAATTTTAGCACATTTTTCACAGCCGTCTGCAGTCACATTGGGGGAATCTCGGGGTAAATGCACATCCGCCCGGTAAGAATTTAGAATCCGCAACCCTTCGTTTTCGAATTGGTGTTTAAGATCACTGGGTTTTTTTTGGGGGGGGATTAGCTACATCCACTGTGATACAGCACGAGACTCATCCTCCACTGGCATAGGTGCTAGCAAACGAGTAGAAGAAGGAGTTGGTTCCAGTGACGTAACTAAGAAATTCAAGCCAAATATATGCTTTCGCGGCTCTGTAAATATGTATTTCTTGAAGCACAGCATTCTCTAACGAATCTGCTTGCCATAAAGCACTGGATAAGTCACTTTAGTTGGTGTCGGAGAATCTGCAACCAATTTGCTCATCTCAGTGAGCAAGTCAAGATCTAGACAGCTCTCGGTATTCCGAACTATTGTGAACTTATCGGTTCATGTACGCCCCTCCATACACTCCTCTACCCTACTAAATGTGCTCTAAACCAAAAGGAAACAATGAAGTACTTGGTCATTCCAAATAAAACATCACAGCAGCATCGGAAATCCAGTACTGACCCACATGCATATGCAACAGCTTTGATGATCCAGCAAAGACAGACAGTACCGCGAATCCTACCTTTTCTGACTATGTCAATCGTATGCATTACCGATGAATCTTTTAACCAGTACTTGGAAGTAGTCAACCACTTAAGTGCATTATTTGTACATACGTCTAATGTTGTTTGATGCGCGGTATTATTCAATTGGCCTTTGTAGTAAACCTGAACCACACACTCTTACAAGCTTTTCACAAAATTGCATATTATAGATCTTTGTATCTTGTGACAACGCAATTTTTACTGCCTGTACATCCCCTACATATTTCCTGCTCGGTGAATTGCCATCTACGTTGCTCCTCACTTTTGCTAATTCACCCCATTCCTTATAGCTTGTTCAGTATACCTTAGGATCAGCTGCCTCTATCTTATCTACCGTTCCGGAGTTGTCACGTCCCTTACGTATCATCACTACCGACTAGTATCCGAGGCGCCACCCACCAATTGGTGACCCCGGCTCGGGAAAAGCCATCTGCCATTTTGAATTTTCATTTTGGTGAGCATGTCTCATTAAAACTGATTCGTTACTTGTTTTCACTTGTTTTCCCCGCCTGAAGTGTAGTTTTATTTGCTTTTCGCAATGAATGATCTAGAGGAAAAGCCATCCACGTACCGAGTGTTGAACTTTCCACCTTCTTGGAAGAATGATCCACCTAGAAGCCCCTTTCACCACCGTAGAAGTATTTCAGATTGCACTAATTACTATCAGTTCACATTTTCGCTTCCTCAGGGTATATCCTCCCGTGTGAGACACATAATACCCCCTCCTGAATCGAAATACGAGACTCATAAACAGGCTATTATCCAAAGAATCACGCCTTCAGGCAGGGCCGACTTGCAGCAACAGATTAGGGATCTGCATCTGAGGAAGAAGATGTCCTGGACTCAGTGCGAGAAATGTAGCAGCTCCTTGACCCGTCCAACATGGATGCTTGAATTCGCTTCGAATAGTGGATGCAACGCCTACGAGAAAGCATACAAGTTATCCGTGCGGTAGCAAACGTCCTGCCACTCGCAGCAGTTGTAGATTTGACAGACCGTCACATCGAACGACACCAGCCAACGGCTGAATCAAGTGCACATACCTGACAGCACCGCCGCGTCCGCAGTGGATGCTTCGTCATCTCATTTAGTGTCACTACAGTGCCACGTCAATAAGCTCACCGTAGACCGTAAGCATGTAACCGCAATAAATCATCGCCTAGTCACCCGAAAGTTATGCTCTAGATATCTGTTTTTCACCCTTTGCTTTTGGGTACATTTCCCATAAGTGTGAACGACCATGTAGTTTTCGCGCTGCTAAGAAGAGAAACTTACATACTGGCCTGTAGTGGTGGTAACTATTCGTTTTGGGAAAACTCAAGTTCGTCTCATATACATCAGGGATTATGATTCCGGGGCCCAGTTTATATAATAAGGGGTCAGAAGTCAGTGTCATCATCTTATCTCAAGTGAATCGACCAGTTCGTTGCCGACAAGCTTAAGTGTTGCCATTCACACATCAACAGCCACCTACGACCATCGGTCGCTTACACTGAACAGGGGTCTTCGGTGGGCGTTTTGATGGATACGCCCAGTTGCTGCAGTCCCATTTACCATCGTCGGCATAGATCTCCTTAGGCATTTCAACCTCTCGGCCGACACAAAACGCCAGGGGATAGTCGACTCTGCAATGAGACTCAAGGTGCGTGGCATCAACACCGACATCGCATCTATCACCCCGGTCTACTCCTTGCCCCAGACCTTGTCAGACAAGTGAAATATTTCTCCCAGTACACGAAGCTCATTAAGTCAACAAATGCAGCTCTGCCCGTGGCATTCCAAGTTACACACCACAATCGGCTAATGGCCCCCTCGTCTCATCTTGTCCATGCCGACTTTCACCGGAGAAATTTAAACTAGTTAGGGTGAAGGTTGAGCACATGCTCGAACTCGGGTTAATCCGGCCTTCCGACTTAGGTCTTCACTATTCTGGCTCGCTGAACTTTATAGAGCACACGGCTAATGTAGTTGTTAAAGCTCGTCGAAGCATTGGACTACTATTCAAAACATTCACAATACACGACTCCACAGTCACTCAGTACAAGATAAAAACCCGGCCGCTTTTAGACTACTGTGCATTGACGTACAGTAATGTAAGAGATGGTTCTCGCCAGCAACTGGAGAAGTTGCACAGATTGTTCACTAAACGTCTGCTAGGATTGGTCTCCCGAAGTTCTTACGCACAGCGCTGCAAGGCCTTAAAACTAGACCCACTATGGCTCAGACGGATGAAACAATATGTGTCTCTTATTCGATATCATACACAAGCGAGTTCATGCCCCAAGCCAGAATTTCTAATTCAAAGTGGAACCAAACTATAGTATTCGAGACAGCCACAACTTGCTAAAAATAGAAAGGCCTAGAACTCAGACGAGTAGGAACTGAACGTTTACGCAAAGATATGGAACAGACTGCTGTCCAAGCTGCGAGAATGTAAATCACCCGAAAACTTTCCTAAGGAGATCCGCAGCTTGTTAATTGTTGAAAATGCCACGAGCTGCTGAAACAAAATGTCACAGAAGAGATGACATATGAAAACGGTCTAGCATATAGCTAAAATATGATATCACCCGCCATCATCTTATACCCCCCGTACTCAACATTTTGACACCCCGCAATTGTTGGCCGCAGGAAACTATTCTGGTCTGCGGCGCAACAATACAGACAAATGTCACACTGAGTCCTGCAAAACAAAATCTAGGAATCTAGATATAACTAATAAATTTTGATTAATGTTTTTTTGATCTGCGACCATCCTAACACCTATTTATTTATGAACGAACCGCTTTCCGTATTTCTAACCGATTCCATTTTCTGTCCGGTGCTATCAGCACAAAACTACAGAATGATTCATGAGATCCGTCAATGTCAATTCACATACACCTAGACTGCTTTTGAAGTATCGATCCGAAATCACTTTGCTTGTGACAACCTGAAGCAAAACTGTTTTCAAGCATCCATTTACAAAATTCGACCAGATCAAATATAATTGTATCTTACGCTGTCGAGATATAACCTGCTTTTTTCGTTTGCTTTTCTATCCTTTACATTCGTCTTGTCATACTAACTATTTCTTCTACTTTCCCGTGAGTAACAGCCCGGGAGCAGATAATAATTCTCAATGCTCCGCGATATCAAATGCAGTTTTCGCGAACGTATGCAACTGTTGGATAAACTTAAAGATTCCTTACAGTACTGCTTTGCATTTCGTTAATTCGAGCAGCCACCTAGTAAAGCGATCCCACCGCACAATTTGATCGAGAAATACATCGGTCTTTTTTAGCGGTGTTTAAATACAAGATTTCTTTTTTATCGTCATTGCCGCAATTACCTTTCTACCACCTCGTATTACATATTCTTCTTTATGCCACAGTTGGCTACAACTTGGTCGATCTCCTGAGGTGATGGCTCTTAGCGTCAAAGCTAATACATGATGCCATAGATTCTCTGACGAGTAATAAAAGTGTTTGACTCAAAGACCGATTGATGGTAAGGGCTATATGACCAAAATGTTCATATACATACACGTAAAAGAGCCCTAAAATGAGTAAAATTGTTGATGGCTAATTTAGTTTAGAGCCACATCAGCACGCGGTCAGAACAGACATCGAAGTGCGGGTGAAACCTTTCAAAGAACTAACCTGCATGGAAGCAGGTCCGCTGGAGACGACTCCACCGTTAGTCGTATTACTTTACTAGAACTTTTAGGTTTCTGTACATTTTTTATTATTCTCAACCTCTCCATTTATTTGAACAATGCAACCGATCAATATGCGAAATAAAATAGTTTGGGAACTGCACTGGAAAAAAGAAATATTTTCCGTCCCATACGAGCCCGTTGTACATAATGACCAAACCAATCAGTTGGCATGTGCCTCGCACTGTCGAGGAATATGACATTTATTCATTTAGCCCTTATTCCGCTCCATTGGAGATGATTCCTAACAAATCAGGTGATTGGCCCCCTTGCGAGTGCTACCGCGCACTCAATAAGCAAGTTGTCGCCGATAGGTACCCCATCTCACATATACAAGACCTTATTACCTGCCTGACAGGTAAGATAATCTTCAATAAGATCGATCTGGTTTGTGCATATCACCAGATAGATGTAGACGAAAAAGACATTGCAAAACAGCCGTCGTCACTCCCTTCAGCTTGTACCAACTTTTGCAAATGTCTTTTGGACTGGTTAATGCCGCGCAAACATCCCAATTTTTCATCCACCATAGCATTCGAAAACTAGACTTCGCGTATTCCTCTCTCCATGACAGTTTAGTAGTCAGTACGTCATTCTTTGCGTACAATCGACCTTGGCACCGTGACATCTACACAGGTTCATGAAGAAGACCTTCAACGCACCCTGCAGACCAATTCACTACATGTGCAGCCCGTTCCTCTCCCAAACACAGACGAAATGATTCTGTGCGACACTTCCACAGGGTGTTCTAGACAATACGTGTCCGTATCTTTCAGATGGGTCGCTTTCGGCGCACTCCACTCACTATCACACCCCGGCATACATTAAACTGGTCGCCGGACTTTTCGTTTGGTCAAGCGGACACAGATGTTCACAACTAGGCTAGCGCCTGACTTAGATGCGATCGTTCCAACGTAAATCTCGGCTCGTTCTCTGCCCCAGACTTGCTTCTCGCATGTACATTTAGACTTGATAGACCCATAGCCTCCTTCACGCGGATTCGTGCTCATTCTTAAATGTGTCGACCGCTTCACCAGATGACCAGAAGCCATTCCCTTAACAGACTGCACGACTGAGACTTTTACTTGGGCTTTTATGGATCGTTGAATCTCACCAAACAGATGCCCATCCGAAACCATAATTGACCTCGGAACGCCATACGAATCTTCAAAATGCAATGCGTTCTTCAACGTTTTGGACTGTCACCATATTCGTACGACAGCATGTCCTTCAGCAGTTAACCGATTAGTTGAATACTTCCACGGCCAGCTTAAAACGTCGCCACGCCCACCATCATAACCTCGGTGGATCGAAACAGTTTCGTTTGCAGTCCTAGGTACTGGTAGCAGCATCAAAGTAGAATTGCAGTGTACATCAGCAGAGATGGTTTAGGTGAGAGGTTTGTTGCGTTCTCCGAGCTAGGCAAAGTGGTTGAAGACGTTTCGTTGCCAAACTAGGCAACATCCTCATTTCGGCTATAGAGGTCTGATTTGCAGAGTCCAACATTAAAGTTTCCGGGCAAATTCGTGTCACCGCACACATCAACGTGTATACCCAGTCTAAATCACATCTTCCCTTGCGCAACGCATGCGTCCATTAAGCTTGACTCCTCTTGAGCAGACCAGAGACGTGCAAATGCACAGTGTACTCTTTGCTTGCACCCACGTTTTCCTCCGCACCGATGCAGCAACGCAGTGCCACACACCCTCCACTGGCCTGTTCAGAGTTCTGCAACGAACTCGGATGCATTCCGCTTTAGACCAGAGTTGCTACCGAACAACTGTGTCTATCAACCGCCTCAAGGTGACCTTCTTCGAAGACCCAATTTTAACCCATCCTGGTGCTTTCGCACAAGTACTCGCACCTGTGGTGACATTCCGAGCACTGCACAACCCGAAATCCTCTGTTTCCCTTGACCCACCATTTACCCTCCTCAGTCCTAGACAACCGACCCAGCGGTAGATTGGTCAAGCGACCGGTTCGTTTTATGAATTTTGTGAATGTTTGTTATTTTCATGAACCCCCTTGTTTTTCGCCTTTTGAGGTAATCATGCGGTACACCCATAAACGTCTTGCAAAATCGACAATAAACTCCATGACGTTTTGAAAAACCTGATAAACATACTTGCTTTTACCTTGCAAGCCATGTTCCCTCTCGAGCGTCAAGCCACATCCACTGAGCATTTTCCACCCCCTGAGTTCTGCGTTCCAGAATCCCCGTCACCCGAATAGCCAAGTTAACGCTTGAGTTACTTGCTAACAGGCTCAAAGTCCCCCCTGATCCAAGCGACGACCAGTTGCCCTTGATCGCGGACGGTTACAGCCGGATTGGTCCCCAAACGCTTAACCACGTAATGCCGACGAGGACGCCCGGAATTTTTCGTGGGACGAGGACCGTTTAGGCCGTAGACTTGGGTACAGTGTGGGTAGTGACACTTCCAAATCGCAACGTCGGTTCAGCAGCGGAGGAAACGCATTGTCAGCCATTTTTTCCGGACCAACAGTCCGACGAGTCCATGCCGACGACCCACTGATGAAATACTCAAGTCCACACCCAAATAATAAATAACAAAGAAACTTGGACTCATCATACACCGCGAAACACCTCGTTTTCGGATCCTATGTTCAACCCTATTTGTTACGCTTTGCAGCCATTTTCGCTTACTCTCTCCATCTTGAAGGCTGTACCGAACGTTTCCATCGCTCAGCCTTCTAGAGTGAGGCCATTGTAGTGAGCCAGAAACACGCACTCTTTCAGCATTTCACAACGTTGGATATCATTTGTGTTGGTATCTTCTGACTGTCCATTTATTTTACTGTGCACAGACCATACACACTTTCGGCCCGGTGAGTCACGCAGTAGGTTGCCACCTAGCCACAACACGGCAGGGCCTTCCAATTCAGGCATACGCTATCTTCTCTGTCCAAAGCATTTACTAACACACACGCTTTTTGGCACTGCATCGGAACCCTTTTGTACTACAACCAGTGACACGATCGTTTACACCTGCGATACTGAAAATTATGGGTGATTTCAAGCAAATAAATTGGGCAGTGTTCCACGGGAAAACCATATAAAATAAAACAAAAGGGACAAAGGAATTCTACACAAAAACCGTGTAGGATGGGGATTACAATTCGGAGGAAAAACATTGGAAATAAGAGCATACCTATTTTACTCAGTGCTAATATCCGATCTCTACTCGGAACATTAGATCACCTCGAAAGTACGATACCGCCCCGTAGTATTAAGGGTCACAAGCCTCCCGTGTAATTCGACGGCGCGGGTTCGTGTCTGCGCAAGGACCGAGCGACCCTCGCAGTATCATTAGCCCACGTGTGACTGGCGGTGGCTGCGCGGCAGCGAATCGTGGGTACTGAGTACTGGCGTACTGCTGATGCCTTTTGTTCGAAAGTGCGATAGCATGTCAATGGAAGAATGGTTTTATACGGGTAAAAATGCTAAAGTTTAGCAGATCCCGAGGATGGAGATGGTGAAAATTTCGAATATAGAACAAATTGTCAGCAAAAGAGGGTTCACACCGGTGGACTGACTGCGGTATACGTATTATAAACTGTTAATCCACTATGAGTCCATAAGGAATGATGATAAATGGGACGTTGGTAAAAATCGTGCCACCTCCTGGTGAACGCATACAGGAGGTGAAAAAAGGTAGAAGGTATTCTAGGGGCCGACTATCAGTAAAATCTCTGACACTCGTGTTTGGCCATGGACAATGAGTGAGTGGGAGGGTGCAACGAAATGAGTGCATGGTCAACTCGGGCTTTAAATCTACCAGCGTGGGAGCCCAAATGACAGATTTCTGGAGGGCATTCCACGCTTGGCAAACGTGTACGGAAAAGAAACTCCGACGGCATTTCAAACGACTGTACTGGTCCGCCAGCTTGAGATAGCGGCCTCTCAACTTACTGTCGTGACTGAGCTCTAGCAAATGGCGGCAGGTGTACTTAGGATCGCTCAAAATCTGGTAAGTCAATCGCCGGTGTTGTCCTCTGAAGGCTCCGAGCGCTCGAAGCATTCGTTAATACGGTAAATGGTACAAACCTCTGACATTCCTGGTTGCCCGGCGTTGGGGTATCGCCAAGGCGGTGAGATCTCTCCTCAGCCATGGATGCCAGACCTGTATTGCATATTTCACATGTGGCCGAATGCATGAGCCGAGAAGTCATGGAAAAATCGTAGGGTCGAATGGTCCGAATGCAAGCTTCGGGGGGCCAAAGGGTTTGATGCCCATTCTGGACGCCTGTTCAGCCTGATTCGAACATCCAAGGTCGACCTGGACCAAAACTTCCAGATGCTTCTCGCCAGAAGACATTTGAAGCTCCTGGTTGGCCAGTTTGTAGGAATACGCCAGCTGGTGCCGTAAGTGCATTTGTCCACATTAAATCGGAGTGGATTCTGGATTGAGCACGCGTAAACCGTACCCAGATCGGGTTGAAGTAGTGTAATATCACCTTGTGTATTGATCGCCCTTCACACCTTGATGTCATCAGCCTAGTGCAGTGGTCACCAACGTTTTTTCTAGGCGGGCCGGATTGCGAACAGAATGACGACCGCGGGCCGGATTGGATTTTGCACCATACTCAAAGGACAAAATGTAGATACTTAACGAAACTACTACAAACTGTGTTGCACATTCCGTCGTAAATATGGGTGAGTGACGTGCAAAGTACAAAAATGAAAGGAACTCAACGTATTTTTGAAGTGAAATTCATAGTAACAGAGGTGACGGTAACTAAAACTTAGTCGCCTCACGTATGTGCACACGTCCGGAAGTTGCAAAGGACTGCGAAAAAATGCTAGTGAGATCTTTGAAATTTAGGTTTGGCTTTCACAATATCATTCATGCTTGCCTTGGAATGGAAGCAACCGAACACGAGAATTGATTTCAAATGTTCATCAGTCAATCTCTTTCCATGAGTTGATTACACGCACTTCATAACTGAAAATGTTTACTCACAGACATAAGTTGTTCCAAGCACTGATACCATACCAGCTGCAAATTTTTTCAGTTCCGGAAATCCACCAGGTAGGGAGCAGTAAAATCCGACAAGATGTCCTTCCGTGTGCTTCTGTTTGGAAAAAGTCATTTGTCTGCAAGTCGGTTAGCTCTAACTGTAGTTCGGCTGGAACATCATCAAGGTTGCAATCATGCGGATTTTGGAACAGAAGAATTTCACTCTCAATCCTGTCAAGATTTGTAAATCTCCAAAAATGCTTTTTCAGTTCACGAAACTCCAGTAAGACGTCTTCGGCAATCGTAGCACAGTACTCCTCGAAATAGTCCGAATGAGAAATTTTCTCCTTCCAGTTGTTTTTCAAACAATGAAAACTTTCGCCGAAATCCTTTGATGATTCTGCACAGTTCACAGATGACATTGTCCTTTCCCTGCAGTTTCAAGTTCAGCTTATTCATGTGGGATGTGATATCGACCATAAATGCCAACTATGACAGCCAGGTAGGATCTGACAGCTTTATGTTTTTCATTCAGGAACGCAGCTATTTCGTTTCGGAACTTGCCATAATGTAATAGAACTTTACCGCAACTGAGCCATCGCACTGATATTTAGTAAGGTAAATACAAGAATTTGGAATCAATATCTTCCAGAAAAGACTGAAACTGACGGTGATTGAGAGCGTATCTCCGAATGAAGTTGACGGAAGAAATGATTGGTTTGAGCAGACAAGAAATATCAAGGCCTTCCCACAGACTGCTTGTTGATGTAGGATGCAGTGAATGTACAGAGCAGGCCGGATTTTCCAAATCTCCCAAGTGAGTCCTGGCCCGCCCTGCCAGACCCTTCCGTACTGCAACCATTTTCCCCATCCATCAACTGTCACACCTCGAAGCCGATTCCACGGAATGTCCTAATTATGCAAAATTTTCTGCACTCCCACGAAAATGTCCTTTCAGTTTGTCGTTCCATACATACTGCAGACGGACGTCAACTCCTTTGTTATTTGAAAGCTCAAATGGACATCAAGAATGAACACGAAAGTTGTGACGTACTCCACAGATCAGTAGACTCATCCAGCGCCAAAAAAAAACACAAAAAGGTTAGCTTTCTGGCGTACCTGCAGCACTATGTTCTCTCCAAGTTCTGCTCTTCGCACAACAGAACTTGCCGAAAGGCTGATAGCGAAAAACAAATCGGCCTTTTTAGGGCAAAAGTCACAATGCTTCCATTATATACTTTGATCAAATTACCAAGAATAAACGGTTTTCCTATTCCAGCTATCTTATGAACTACTTGCTAACTTGTACGAGTGGCAGCTTCATTTTCAGTAAACTTTCTCGAGAAGAGATTTCTATGTGTTTCAAAACCATTTTTCATGGGATCACATCTCTCCCAGCGAGTATGATAATAGGTGATTTGTTTCATAATGACGCCGAAGATTGTACTCTTTCAAAACCGTTATACTTTCGCCGCACATGACAGCCGCAATTCAAGTCCTTTTTCTCTACGAAGAACTACTTCACATTTGTCGTTGAAAACGCGACATTCTGTGTCCACTTTCCTCCTCTTAGTAGCCATAAGAAGCGTCGCAGTTCACGTGAGCTGAAAATGTGTGACTGAATTGGAAAGGTAATTAGCATCCTACTAGATCACCTGTAAAGCAGAGAACTAGCGGCTGCTGGTGAAATTACGGCTTCCCAAACATGCATCACAACGTTTATACAATAAAATACACGTATCACATGAGGGCGGTTGCAAAACATATGAACACAGTCTACTGAAATGAGCAGCTTGCGGCATCGTTTTTCAACTGCGGTTCTGAGAGTGGCAACCGGACATTCCGCAGAGACATCGAAATCGCACAACGAAAACTTCCTCCGCCATCTGAGTTAGCACGGGCACTTCGCACACTTCCCCAACCCGACAGTAAGCGGATTTCAGATCTGCGTTGAAATGCTTGTAGCATCTTCCCATTGTCTTTACGAGGTTCCACTTCTCATGGACGTCATGGGCTCGAAAATTATCACGAGAACGCGACATGCTCATCTTCGAAAGAGGCTTTCGTGCAGTTTACTAAGCCACATGGATCAATTTCATGCACAGCCGCACGAACGCCACGGCACATGCGCGTGAAAGATACGACTGCGTGGGTCACATGCACACTAACGTGCAAGCAGGTGAATGGGGTCAAACGGGTGTTCAGGGTTAGAGAATGCAACACGCAATCGACCTTACAGTGCGAAGTGCGGCATTGCGGTGTTAGCAATCCCGTTCAATTGGCTACACGCAGAGTATCGCTCAAACTGTCAAAACTGATAGGCAACATGAAGAGCCAAACATAACTGTGATGCTGCGGTGAAAATTTATGGACGTGTTCAAACAGAATGGGGTCATGAATGACTTGATCGAAGTGCATTAGTGCGAAGGCCGTAAACACATGGCTAGGATAGGCAGGTGAATTAGTTGGGTGTACAAACCCGGATCCGACCCGCAGACCGTAGTTTTTTGACCTCTGGCCTAAGCAAGAGGTTCTAGCTTATGAGGAGTGTGATATCATTGATATACATCAATAATAACCCTGGTCCCAGTACCGATCTCTGTGCTACTTCGCACTCAAATTGCGTGGGATCTGATAGACATTTTCGCACTCTTACCTCTAATCGCCGGTGTAGAAAAAAGCTTCTTATCCACCCTAGAAGAGGATCACCAATACTAAAGCTTTGAAGTTTGGAGAGCAGAACCGGTCGAATGCCTTTGAGAAGTCAAGAAACACTACATCAACTATGCCAGTGTCTACTGCTACGGTCCAGCTGGGTCGTGCTAGTAATAGATTTGCAGTGCACGATCGATTTCATCGGAAGCCATGTTGTTCCGGTGCAGGGTGCTTAAATCTTTCCAAGTAGGCCGTTAACGCATTAGCAATAGTGCCTCAATGACCTTTGAAAGTACCGGTACTAGGATAACCAAAATGCAGTTGACTGGATCGGATTGAACATCTTCCATGTGAATAGGAGTAACCATACCGCGTTTTCACATGTCGGGCACATACATTTCTTCAAAACAGTATTGGTATAATCGAACCAAAGGCTCAGCTAAGCTCTCCCCTGCCACCGCAAGTGACTTCGGGAAATTATTATCAACTCCAGGAGAGCTGGGTTTATGCATACTCAATATGTTTTTAGTATAGTGTCTGTCGTGAACGATATATGTGAGTCTTGGGGGTGAGACAACCCTTGCCATAGGACCAAATGGTCCCTGATCACGCTGAAATGTTGAAACATATTGCAGGCGCAGGTTAATCGCCGTATTCTTCGGAGTCCGTGTCTCTCAGTCCGCTGTTTGAAAAGGAGTAATTGCCCACTTGAAATTACGTAGACTGTTAACATTTTGATACAACAGCTTGTGATTTGAGAACATACGCAATGCCAACTTCTGCCGTTATACTATCTTACACTCGTGAACAAGTTGAGTGCAGTGGTTACGCTGGGTCGCAGAGGCCATTCAGTCTCGGTGTTCGGAGAGAGCCTGTGTATATACCAGGCCGGGTTTCGCACCGCTATACACTTGTGCCGTGTTCAAATACTTTGCTTCGTTTTTTCCCTCTATTCGTTTATCCTACGCACACTTCTATTTAGCACTCCTTGGCCCATCATGTGATCTTGCATTTGATTGGTTGCAATTCGAATCTCTATCCATTTATTCGTAACGCGCTTATGCGCAAATAGCTTTTACATACCTACGTTTCGGTGCTACTCTGGTCTGCTGCTTTTTCGGAATACAACAAATTGGCGTCGCGTGTTACCGATGTCATTGCATTCTACTGCTCCTGCACCGTTCTGGACTGACTCTGCGGTTACCCCAAATGCAGAATGCTGGGAAGACTGGAAAATTAGTTTTTCAGATTATATTTCTATGCTACCAGTTCTCAATCCATCCGTGACGTCGAAAACGGAGGATACTTTAACGCTTTTGCGCTTGCACCTCGGCTCAGAGTGTCGACGTATATTTGATGCTGTAAACCTGCGCGAGAAACCCAGGATGACAGAGGCCCTATTGACCCTCGACAAACATTGGGGTGTTCTAATGAACACTTATAATTTCGGTACAATTTTGCGAAGCTGAAACAAGCATCTGATGAATCAGCGGCTGCATTCATTGCCCGTCTTGTTTGTTCTGTTCGAAATGGTAGCTACGATAGGATTCCTCACAGTAGTGGAAGAAGCTATGCTTGTACAACAATTGATTTCTGGTCTCTCGGATTCTCGGATCAGAGAGTGTCTAAAGGGAGAACGCAGAAAATCTCACATGGGACAGGGCCCGTGACGTGGCTCGCGCGAAGGTCGCAGTCACGGAACAAAATAAAATTTTCCCCTCTAACACAGGAGCTACTGAAATTGACCGTTTGGATTCTACACGCTCTCCGACGCGATCCCCAGTTAGAAATAAGTGTTACCGTTGTGGAAATGCTGAACATCGTGTAAATGATAAGTCATGTCCTGCAAAGAGTGAAATCTGCCGGAATTGCGGTAAGACCGGTCATTTTGCTCGGGTTTGTCGTTCCCGCGCCAGTTCTTTAGTTGATTCTGCAAATGAGTCTAGAACTTCTCCGATCACCAATGAACAATCTATATATGTCGTTAATGAATGCGAACATCCAATTTGCTCTCTAACTCAAACTGCATTCATCTAGTATTCCTCGTGGGTTTTCTGAAGTTAGAAACAAAACCACTTGTCTAGACATGGAACTAGATTCCGCGTCACCAATCACAGTTGTGCCATATTGTTTTTACACACAGCATTTCGGTCAGCTAATTGTACATCCTTCCGCTTACAGTTTCAGCAGCTACTCAAATGGTGATGTCCACATACTCGATTTTGTCACGGTTTCCATGTTTCTTATAAGCAGCAGGAAGCGTATCGTTGAAGTTTAGGTTTCTAAAACTGACAGTAAGCCTCTATTGGGACATAACGCCATGCTTTTATTGAACGTATCACCATGCGTCAGCCAGATGACTATTGCTAGCGTCAACCTTCATTGGTTACGGTCCAGTTACGTAAATCCCTTTTTTCCGGATATTGGTCCAGTCCCGAAATCAATGCACCGCATTCGGTTGAGCGCTAATTACAAACCGTTCAGCATTCCTCAACCTAGACATGTTCCTCTGACCAAGCGAGAGGCGTGGTTGTAAGATTTGAAAAATATGGTCACGGAAGACTTGTTAGAACCTATACAGTGTTCTGCATGGGTTCGTCCACTCGTTGCCGTTCAAAAGAGAGATGGCTCTGTTCGTCTATGCACCGCCCTTCGAGCGCTTACCCGACGTATAATTGTGGACAAGTTCTCTCTACCTTCTCTCAAAAAGTTGATGGTTAAGCTATCAAACGCGAAACTTTTCTCAACGCCGGATATTCGCAGTGCATACTACCACATGCCACTCCACACGCAAGACGGTTTGTATCAATACAAAGTGCTACCAATCGGCCTTAGTAGTGCCCCAGCAGCTTGACAGAAAGTTATTACTCTATCGTTTTCAAATCTCAAAGGATGTGTTGTGTATGTGGATGTTATTTGTGTCTTTGTTAGTAACCCCACCGAACATCAGGAAAACCTTCATAACCTGCTGCATAGACTGAATGAACTAAATCTCCGCCTGAATACCAACAAATGCTAATTCGCTGTAACGGAGGTCGAGTTTATTGGACATGTTATTTCTACCTCGGGTATTAAGCCTGATGTGCAGAACACCAGAGCCATTCTCGATTGTCCAAAACCATGCAATGTTACACAGATGAAACATTTCTTGGGTTTGTGTTCTTAGTACCTTCGACATTTACCGAATTTTGCGAATATTGCCGAGCCGTTACGGAGGTTGACGCGCCAAAACCAGGAGTTTCGTTGGGCCACTGAACAAGAAAAAGCTTACATGACCATACCAGCTATGATTGAATGCACTCGCACGGTAGCGATCTTCAATGAGCACTGTGCAACTTTTGTTTCAACAGATGCTTCAGATGTTGGCTTGGGTGCAGTTCAGTCCAAGCTGCGCGATGGCGAGGAGAAAGTGATTGCGTACGCATTGCGTATCCCGTCTGATACTGAAAAGTTATTCCGCCGGCGAGAACTGGGGCCCTCGCATGAGTCTGCGTGTGTGAAAAATGGCACTTTTATTTATTCGGACGTCGATTCACTTTGTGCCCCGATCATCCTGTTCTTACAACGCTGCTAAGTCGCGACAACAAAGACCATAAACCGGTACGCTTGAGTCGCTGGTACTCATGTTTTTTGAACTATGGTTATGAAATAAAATACGTGCCAGGGTGCTTTAAGTAACTTGCAGCTGACGTGTCAAGACTCCCACTGTCCAAGGAAGAGAAAAACGAGGACTTAGAGGAGGTAAAAATGATATCGCAGCTCTCAGACGGAACACCAACAATAACATTTGACCTGATACGAGAGCACACTGACAAGGGCCCTGTCCTAGAGAAGATTCGGGAGTACATATCCACTTCATGGCCCGGCCGTACCAACATCCAACCTGAGTTACTTCCATACTATGCCCTACGGCACCAGCTTTCTACTGTGGGTAACTACATTATTAGAGGCGAGCAGTTTGTGGTCCCTGCAACCCTTATTCCTCTGGTGATTGCATGTGCGCATAAAGGTCATCCAGGGATTGTGAGAACAAAAGCTCGGATACGACAATACTATTAGTGGCCGAAGCTGAATTCCAGTGTCGAGACAATTATTCGGGAATGTCACGCCTAGCAACAATCCGATAAGAGTGCGAGACCCCTGAATGCTCCAGTCCAACCCATCGTGTACCCAATGAAGCCATGGACAAAAGTTGCCATCGATATTATGGGCCCGTTTGCTAATGCACCCCCGCAGAAGCGAAACGTGAGATTGGCTACCTGTTTCTAGAGCAAATGGCCAGAGGCTATTCTATGCGGGGACGTAACTACAGCCGCCATCATAAAATGGCTCCGCTGCTTGTTTGCAAGTTACAGCTTGCCAGAAGAAATAGTCACTGATAACGGCCCACAAATTTGAAGTAACGAATATGCTGAATTCCTAAAGCGCACTGGTAGCAGACACACAAGAACTGTACCTTATAATCCTGCAGCGAATGGACTCGTCGAACGACTTAATCGTACTTTGCAAGAATCTCTACAAGTTCTTCGGCTTTCCGGAGAATCCTGGTGTGATGCGTTGGTATCTGCATTGGAGGTATACAGAAGCACTCCACATATTGCAACGGCAACGACCCCCTCGGAGCTAATGCTAGGGCGAACAATTCGAACTCGATTAAATGCGACCTTTACAACCGAAGAAAGCGCCGATCACAGAGAATACGAGAGACGAGCTGTTTACCAGGCTAAATATATACGTGTTGGGAGAACGTGTGCCGCAGGGCCATTTGTTCGTGTGAGACTAACTTATTCCCGGAAAGGAGGTAGTGTTCGGACCCCCGACCCGTGTGGAATCTGTGTGCACGCCAAGGATTTACAAGTTAGCTGATGGGACAAAAGTGAATGCAAGACGGCTGCATACAGCGGTTTCTCAACGTGCTATTAAACAGACGAACACATCTACAACACAGCGCTCGGTACAAGCTAAAATGCAAACTTACGACGTTCCGGTCGGATACGCCGCTGTGTCTACCGATACGCTTTAACGGATAACACCACATGACTATCCTTCGGGGTTCTGACATTACCTTAGATCGCTCATGGACATGTAGTGCTTATAGTTTTACGAACAGGCGAGGGTACAATGTCGTGTTCAAATACTTTGCTTTGTTTTTGCCCTTGATTCGCTTATCCTACTCACACTTCTATTTAGCACTCGTTGGCCTAGCATGTGATCCTGCATTTGGTTGATTTCAATTCGAATGTCTAGCGATTTACTTTTACTGCTCGTGTGTGTGGTCAGTTTTCTCTATACATACGTCTCGGTGCTGGCTTGGTCTGCTGTTTTTCGGTATACAACATCTTGCGTGTCCTGGTTCGCAGAAACGAGACCACCTTTTCGGGAGAAGGTCCTTAGTTTCTGATGCTTCCGCAACGAGTGTAAAACTGACTCCGAAACTGTTGCCATGTGCTAGCCGAAGGCCAGTCTACTAGAAAGGTCCAGTTTGATGTCTCACATAGTGGAGCTAATATATCTAGCGTATAATCGTTCTTGTTGCGTGGGAAGTTTCCATGTGAAATTCTACATGCCGCATGTATTCGAAGGGTAGGACTGCATGATCGCAGCGGCCCAAGGGAACGTCAAGAAAAACCCTATCGATTATCAGTTATTTTTTGCTGAATGTCCGATCCAGTGTAGACGGCCTATCAGTTTCAATGAAGACGATTGGACTGTTTACGTGCTCATATAGCGGAAAACGGGAGACAATCCCTTGTAGATCTATCTTGGACTGTTCTCTAGGAGCGACTTGGGATTCCAGAGCGTGAATGTTGAAATCGCCAGTAATAAGAATGTCACTGTGCTTCTTGTTTATCAACTGCCCCGTGTGGATGCCTGATGGAAGTCCATCTCGGGCGTGGATGAAGGAGGGTGGTAAACGACTGCCACCAAGCAGGAGTCGTCGCCTCTTAAACGTAGACGACACCAAAGGGAATCCTGTTCCGTATTGAGCGGATCCTCTATGTGCTTACGTTGGACGTGACTGCGGAAGTACAGAGCCAACCCATCCACGTTTGCTGGTCCGGTCGTTCCGAGCAACGGACTTGCCCGGCAGTACGATCTCGTTGTCACTTATGTCGGGGCGTAACCATGTCTCCGTTATAGCGATGAGGTTACAGGACTTTGAATCCTTGACGCAACTGCACTTTGGAAAGTTTACTCAGTAAGCTTTGAGCGTTAGTGTACATGCAAAAGAGCTTCTTGGATGTAAGAAGCTTTTGACGAGAAGTGCATGAAGGAGGTGAGTATGTGCTGATCCAGTAGAGGTCGGCATCTAATCGTTATTTGGGTGACTTGCCAAATCTCGATATGAATGAAATCTGTATTTGGTCTCACTTGCACCTGTGGTATGTAGCCCATCGGTAGCTTTCCCGATAGCTACTGGTCTCTGCGCACAGTTTTCTGAACCGCTGTTGTGGTTATATTGAGTTGCGGGTGGTGTCCTTTCCTTAAGGACAGCGAGTGGCTGCGGCTCTGTAACTATTGTCTTCATTCGTAGTTCCTAGGGAAGTGTGTTGTGTAGTATCTGCCAGATGCGGAGTAAGTTCTCCGCCGTCTGTTGTGACTGTACCATTAGCTCCAGTATGCTCAGCAACTGCCTTTGTAATGTGGCGACACGGGTAACCGCGTAATCCACTGAAATATGACGTCACCAGTACAGGAATTCTCACAAATGTGCACAAATGTGCATGGGCTTATTCGACGCTAGCTGCCGAAAGCTCGGGCACATCACGTACGAACATGACTTTTCTGCTACTCTCCGTGTGGTAGTCATTTGAATTATTTTTGTCCCGCTGGTACCCGCTTCATGGAACATCCGGAAATATGCGCATCCCACTGACTTCAGTCCGCAGACAGCATACCGACATTAAATAAATAAATAAATTTATTCTCGTCATTGGGAGGCAGGAAATTTGGCTACGCAAAATGCTGAAGATGCAGTCGTGAGACTTGAATAATTTAGCTCTTATTGTGGCGACCGCTAATATACACAGATGAATCGCGGTGGTGGCGTTGTCATTCACATTAATTCTTCGAGGTACATGTCAGTTAAAAGCATTTTTCGCCACAGCACGCAACGTATCAACTGTTCTAGCATGAAATGCAGACCGAGACTCCTGAACGGTCATGGTTCGGTTTTATTGGCTGCTTGTTCTCCAAGCTATCCCAGCTCCGAATTCGAAGAATATTACGACGGATTTAGAGCCGAACACTCGAATACCTGAAGCTCTCCTTAGACATATTTACCGTCGATTTCAGCAGAGCCGACACCAGTTTCATTGCGAATCTTGTGCTAAAATCATCGTGCAATCTCCAACCAGGTGAGCTTCAATCATTGACATGGCATTTGTTAACAAATTGAAAATGTTTTTGTGTGTAACTGGGTGCTGCTTAGAGAGCTCAGATCAGGCAATCGCAAAGTTATCTCCTGTCAACTATGGCAAGAAGAACCTCAAACATCTCACCATTTGCAAAGATCGAAGTTGCAGCGGAGACAATGCCTTCTCCAGAACGTTCAGCGACTGCGTAGAACCATCGCCTATACAGATTTTGGTTTATTTTAAGATGCGGACGTATCTAATTATTGTGACCAGTTGAAGTTACGTAGACTTTTGTTTCGACACCTGCTGTCCAATTGAAGCGATTTTCATTCGTCGCGATAGATTCTCGTCTTAATGTAACGAACGACTACACAGGCTTAAAGAAAAGGCCTTACAACGTAAAGACATTACATCAGTAATAACTCCATTAATTAAAATAAAATTGGAATTGCGTCACCTCAACAGTTACGACGTTTAAATCATACTGGAAGACAATAATTAGATAAAAAGTTGGAAAATGTTGAGGCACTTAGGCGGAGTCACCTGCAAGGTCACACATTCGATTCCGGACGAGGAAGAACTAGACCTCAAATTTTGTGACCAGGATAATAGTTCAGTCTTTGAGATATCCTCTGCTGTTGCAACTACCCTCAGATAACGCATATTTTGTGAACAACTTAGAGGGGCACAGTGAATTAGTTGGACTGAAACTGAACAAAGCACCTGGTCTGGATAAGTTGTCTCCTGTCATTCTCGAGGCACGTGCAGATTACCTGGTACGGCCTCTCCCCGATTTGTGTACATCATGCTTCAAGCAACCCAAGATAGCTGACAGTTGGCGAACCGCGGGCATCACACCAGTGCCAAAGAAAGCAACCTACAGATATCGCCTAATCGTTTGCATGTCGGTTGCTGTGAAGAACTTTGAGAAGCTTATTATTAAAGGGACCTCAACCCAGACCCATTTGGATGGTCTTCATCAGTTTGCATATTGCAGCTCAAGGCCCATCTTAGACGACGTAGCATATCCGGTGCATAATGTGCTTTGTTCACTGGACAATAAAAACAAATTCATCTGCATCTGCTTCCTGGATTTTAGTATTAGTTAAGGCTGTGTGGACCATGCTGTTGAGCGATCTATGGGGTTCTGGAGTTTAAACTTCGGTTGTTCTTCTATTTACAACGTGTACCCAATTTACTAGGTGTTTTGGGAAAGCCTCTTCACCCACCACGAATTCTGGTTTTCTTGAAAGAACCGTTCTGCCCCCATGCTCAATTCCCACTTGCGTTATCTCCATCCCATCCATGAAAAAGCCATCTTGACGAAGTATACAAACGACTTAACACTTGACGTCCATCATCCAAGTACAGAGCCGTTGGCCAAGCTACAAACACTCCTAGACAACCTCATAGCTTGGTTAAAATCCCGTTGTCTACCGTTGAACACCTCAAAATGTAAAGAGGTCTCTTTTCGCAGTCCAAAGGTAATCGCTACCAGCAAATCCTAACCTAGTGTCCGCAACTTTCCATCGACGGTGAAGATTTGACCTTGACCAAGATGGTAAAATACTTGTGAGTGACACTGACCACTGGACTTACGTGTTTTCTTCACGTGAGCGAAGCATTCAACAAAGTTAGCATACTCATTCTATGTCTCAGATCATCCTCCGTACCGCATTTTTTGATCCAGCGTTTTCTCACTGCACGCGTATGACCCTCATGCTTTCCCGTGACCTTTCTTGGCCTCCTGAGTAAGGACATCAAAGTAACTACCAGATCAATGGAACATCTATCCCGGTGTAGTGGGATTTAAAGGCCGGAGCTTTTTAACAACATTGCATTCAGCCGTGTCATCTCCAGTAACAAGCTCGCAACTAAAATTTCCACTGATATTAGCCACTCCTCTACAGTGCGTTGCCCGAATGTGTATCAATCTACTCGACCAGACAGATCTACAAAACTATATACACCTGCACAATGGCCAATCGTACATCGGTAGTTCCTTGCTTGTCACCTTTTTGAATGATACAATTACGTCATTCAAGAATTGGTTAGTAAATTACTTCAGTGATGTAAGCTTGATATGACCTGAACTATTCCAAGTTCGTGGATAAAGGACTAGATCGTGGATATGGCCAGGGATAGCTGGCATCGGGTCATGTGCAGCGTTTGGTTCAGGCTTCCGTATATGACAAATCACTGTCAACATTTTTTCTATTTTCTGTTTAAGCACTTATCTCTGTCTGTGCCGTTTGTGTTAGAGATTAATATTCACTTTTCATGGGTACATAAAACACATTCTTGACTTGACTGGATTTGCTCTCCATTCCTTGTAGCTTTCATAATATACGTTGTGTCCAGCTGCCTCTATCTTCCCTACCGTTCCGCGTTTGGCACGTCTCCAATATGTCCTCGATACCGCACTCAACACTATAACCTAAACAGTCACACAATTATTTCTGCCATGAGATGAATGTATTGTCCAGAAATATATACAATATCGTCTAGGCTGCTTTCAGTGCAACTAAGCGAAGCCCGGGGATAATTATGCCCGCTAGTGTAGTTTAACTGAATGATAGAGGAATTTGAGTCGGCGAATTTAGCGCAAGGGGCGCCGGCTCGTTGAAGACACATGACAATCGAACGCCGCTGGACTCGCTTTAGCCGAAGTTGGTGAAGCGCTTCTGACACTATTTTGTAGATGTGTCGATCCGTCAATTCAGTTGAACGAACTGAGGAAAAACAGCACTATCAACTTTTCTTTGTAACATAAACCAATCACAAGCTTGATCGCAAGAAATCTGCCGCGTACGAAGGACCATATTGACTGCCGGTCAATTGAACCAGGCGACATGTCAACTGTGTGAACTTTGACCTTCGCAACGCTCCGAAGTTCCATGATAAAGCTCACCTGGCCGAGATAGCGTTAATCACACTGGTCACCTTGGCTACCGAGCGTATGCAGGCCAAACACCTTTGTAGAATGCATCACAGGCGCAGAAAACAGTTGGACAGCTCAAGAAAATTTGGCACGGAAACAATATTTTAGCAAGCAAAGAGGACAACATTTAGGGTATAATGAAAATTACAGAAGAGTAGTAGGGAGAGTTGAATGTTTTAGGAAGAAATTCGTCACATCTAGGCTCACTCAGACAGCCGCCACAGGCCCGGCAAAAGCACTGTACGCGCGTTTCATCCTTTCGGGAATCATCAGCAGGGCGCATTCCATCGGACCCTTTGTAGGGCTCGAACCCGCAACTCGACTGTTGCCAGTCCGTGGTTGAGACCACTGAGCTACGGGGGACGGCAACGACCATGGTGAATAAGTTACTAGATGTGATATAGCGCCGCTCACTATCCACTGACTTACACGTTACTGCCGTGCAGAGGACAAGGTAGCTCCCTCACCAAGCGACGAGCTTACCAAACTTAAGCCGCCAATTAACTCATGGCATTATAAGCAGTTTGGTCTGCATACTGATTACAGAAGAGTAGTAGGGAGAGTTGAATGTTATAGGAAGAAATTCCTCACATCTAGGCTCACTCAGACAGCCGCCACACGCCCGGAAAGCACTGTACGTGCGTTTCATCCTATAACATTCAACTCTCCCTACTACTCTTCTGTAATCAGTATGCAGACCAAACTGCTTATAATTCCATGAGTTAATTGGCGGCTTAAGTTTGGTAAGCTCGTCGCTTGGTGAGGGAGCTACCTTGTCCTCTGCACGGCAGTAACGTGTAAGTCAGTGGATAGTTAGCGGCGCTATATCACATCTAGTAACTTATTCACCATGGTCGTTGCCGTCCCCCGTAGCTCAGGGGTCTCAACCACAGACTGGCAACAGTCGTTGCGGGTTCGAGCCCTACCAAGGGTCCGATGGAATGCGCACTGCTGATGATTCCCGAAAGGATGAAACGCGCGTACAGTGCTCTTGCCGGGCCTGTGGCGGCTGTCTGAGTGAGCCTAGATGTGATGAATTTCTTCCTATAATGGAAATGTTTGAATGTTTCATACTCTACTGTACTCAAACTGGGCTTCGGCAATTCTACCGGGGTTGATGGCTGAACTGCAACCAACACAACTTCTCCCGCTGGTCGTTATTGGTATTTTGCACTCAGATGACCTTCAAACAACTGGGGTTGCTGGGAGAGCGTCTCTCGTTAGCTAGGTGCATGGCAGTTGGATGCTGCATGCA
Source organism: Dicrocoelium dendriticum (assembly GCA_944474145.2). Taxonomy (NCBI): domain Eukaryota; kingdom Metazoa; phylum Platyhelminthes; class Trematoda; order Plagiorchiida; family Dicrocoeliidae; genus Dicrocoelium; species Dicrocoelium dendriticum. The sequence goes on from OX104063.1 coordinate 199,873,084, forward strand.
CGCGGTTTGGATACGGCCAAAGTAATTCTGAGAAGTAAGTAATTTGCATACGCCACAGAAGCACAAAACAAGCGTATCACCCGTTATCCTCTTTTCCCAGCTTGAAGTAGTTGGCATACTGAAGAACAGCTATGAATGAATAGAGTGACATCTTACTGGTGGTGACACGAACTTGCGTGCTGAGGCACAGCGATGTGATTAGACCTGACTGAAATGTGGTAAATTCTACCTTGCTATCGGACTACTTGCTCTGTTCAGCTATACTTTGCGTAAGCATACTCATTCGGACGGCTGTCAACTGTCAATCAATAGAACGGTCCAAATACTAGTCTGCTTCCTCGGCAGCTTACCGATAACTGTTTGGTTTATTTCGATCACTGTAACTGAAAAGGTGAACTCTGTCCACTATTGTCTAGTTCTTGTTCACATAAAATAGGTTTCACAAGCCCTAAAACCGAGTGACCAATCAGTAATAATGCTCATTGCCTCAGTGAAAACAAGGAACTCAGAGAAGAGACAGAATGCCACTGAAATGCTGGCAAAACATCCTGCTTATAACCAGTCCGTCAGCACGGAAAAAGTGAAAGCTCATCATCTAAGATGAAGCCGGAATCGCGCGTAAGAGTAAAAAAGCAATCTAATGATAGTTCTCATAAGGTTTCCTTGATAGATCATAGCGCAGTTAATGCAGAATCGCCCTCTAAAGCGATTCAAACGATTGCTGCGCTTGAACTACAGCTGAAGGAGTTGAAGGATAGGTTTGAATCTCTGAACCAAGTCGTTGAGCAATTTAACTCGCTTAAGTATCTTTGTAACACTCCAGATACACCAAAATGGAACATCGTTGGGAACTTTATACAACATGATGTAGTTGAGGTTCATGAGCGCATTAAACGCTCCAAAAATGTAATAGCATTTAAGTTACCAGAAAAGTTATCTCTTGAGGTTCCCTCTGCAGTGGCCAACCATCGTCACATTGAAAGACTGCAGTTTCCTTGCGTGTGGCTGCGAAAGAGGTCTTCGAAGCAGGTTTGTTCCATGCCTTTTAAATTTTCTAAAGAAACACGCTGAAAATTCATTTGTAGTAGGAGCGTATTATCCCTTGGGAATGATTGCATCTCTATGGTACTGAAACCAGATGTAACAGTATTACAAAGAACGGCAAAAATGCTTATTTCCGACAAACAGTCTGTGACCAATTTGTTCCGCTACCCACGGAAACTCAGGAAGTTACTCACTTGGTCGACCCAGATGACACCTTGACCATAAATAAATCAAGTCCAACGTTGAAATTAAATAACAACTGTCGTAAAAATATCGCTTCCGACTCCACTCAGGAACTCGTTAGTCCACTATTATTGCGCAACTCGTCTTCGAACCTACAAGAAAGTTCCATTGCGCAAACGACTACTTCTACCCACTCTTTGTCGTTCACCAACCAGGTGCATAGACGCTCTGGTACGAAACTGAAAACCTCCTCTCCAAAAAGCTGTGTACCTCTAACACTGCGGAACAGCCTTGTTGTAAAGAACACTGGTAGCAAAACCTCACGTGGCATCTATACGGGTGCTCCTAAGCACAATAAAACACTGCTATTTTAAACGTTCCACCAAACGCTGTCACCACTGGAAACCTGCAGACAATCGACATACCACCAACCATGCAGCATTTGAATGTGCGGCCTGTGCGCTACATAACCTGTGAGCCACTTGCTAGTGAACTTCAAGTAGCTGAGGGAAGTTGGCACAACCAAAATCTCCGCAAACTACCTCAACATGTAAATAACCTAAAACAGACAGGTACAATGGAACGATGGATTTATTACGGGCAAAAAAGCATTGCTTAACGAGTCCCGTGGGATGAAAATAATTGTGAAAAGTAACTTGCATGATAAACTGAAAAGCGTTTTGGTGGGCTCACCATAGGCTTATATAGAGTAGCGGAGATGTTCGCGTATGAACCGTATAAATCCATAAATCCATTGGTTGGGAGTTTGGCAAGACACCGTTTGATTGCATTTTGTAGCTACTGGCTAAGAAGTCATAAAATGAAATGCAAAGGAAACAACGCATCGTCAACTCGTTTTTTAAATATCGCCAGATTGGGAGCAGAGACGACATAATTAGGGAGTTCCAAGGCTGGCACACGCGGAGGGAAAAGTAATTTCTACGGCATTCAAGCCGGCTATACCGAATGGTCAATTTCAGAGGGTGACCTCTTAGGTTGGTGTTGCGGTTCAATTCCAACAGCGGACGGCAGATGTGGTTTGGATTCTTCAGCATTCGGTAAACCATTATGAGATCCCCCGCAAAAGCCGATATCGAGTGCTGTACATTCTTAGAGATTTCAGTCTAAGCTGATAGGGCAGATGAAAGAGGCTCCTGACGTTCTTGGTTGCCCTTCGTTGAGGAGCCTCGAGGGCAACAAGATCCTGTGTCTGCCACGGCTGCCACGTCTGAATGGCATATTCCACTTGCGGTCGCACGTAGGTGTTAAGCATTTGGGGAAAGATTGAAGGTTCAAACCGACCGAAGGCTCTGCGAAGAAGGCCGAAGTGTTGATTGCCGGTTCTCGTCGCCTTCTCTGCTTATTTTGAACACCCGAGATCTTCCTGTACCAATACACCCAAGTCGCGCTCCTGAGAAGCCTTCTCCAAGGTGTGGTCTCCAAGCTTGTAATCGTTCACTGGCTGGTGCAGATGGATCACCTTGCACCTAGCCATATTCAACTGAAGCAGGTTCCTATTTGAACATTTATAAATGCAATCTAGGTCATGTTGGAGTAAATCGTGATCTTCAATGTTACTAATCGCCCGCGATATCTTGACGTCATTGGCGAAAAGCAGGAAATTTGAGGAGATAACTATTGCCAGATCGTTGATAAACACCAGGAATAAGCGCGATCCCAGCACTGAGCCTTATGTGACACCACATTCTACCTCAATCGGGTTAGAGAGTGATCCCCTAACGCGTACTTGAAGTTTCCGTTGGTGAAGAAAGTTGCCAATCCAACCAAGTACAGGATCTCCGATTCCGTAGCTCTGTAGCATGTGAAGTAGGATGCGGTGATCAAGGCGGTCGAAAGCTTTGGAGAAGTCCAGATAGATGACGTAAACTCCGACCCCCATCATCAGCCACTTCCGACCAACTACCTCGTGCAATCAGTAGGTTGGTGGTGCATGACCGGTGTTGACGGAAAACACGTTGCATCGGTGCCAAGATGTTGAATTTTTCCAGGTAGTCCATTAGAGTCTCAGCAATGACCGCTTCCATCATCTTCGCGGGCATAGGGAGGAGAGGCACTGGGCGATAGTTTGCAGGATATGGACGGCTACCGTCTTTAAAAATTGAGACGATAATGCCACGCTACCACATAGTGGGGACTTATTGTTCATCAAAACACCTTTGAAAGAACTGTGACAGTGGTTCAGTCAGCTTATTGGCCGCAGCCTTCAGTGCCTTCGGACGGATGTTGTCTGCTCCCGGAGAGCTATGATTACGCAGTGAGAGTAATTTTCTTATCACAACTGTTGGGTTGAAAATTACATGTGTAAACAATGGAGTCGGTAATATGCATGACATTATGGAACAGGTAGAGGCTGCGAGTTCGAAAATTGTGGTCAATTGTAGGTTAAACGCAACAGCCAGCAAACGGTAAACTCACAGTGGGTTGAAATTTTTCCAGTATTCTGCCATTCCGACAATTTTTTAGAAGTCCAGTGGCGTTTTAATCGCCACACCTCCGGATGACAGCAATTTAGCAAATTATATGTCCTCCGTACCCACCACCCCCCACAACTCTCTCCAAATACCACCTTTTTGGGCTCCCGTATCTGGATTCCTCTAGACAACCCAACGGATAACATGACACTGCACTTACTGTTAATTAATTCTAGTTCATTTTTAAATGAAATACACTTCTTGCGTAATATTCTTCACCTTTCTTCTCCTGATATAGTACTAATAACAGAAACATGGTGTTCAGCGAAGATGCCAGACACATTGTTAGGGATACTGGGTTATAACATGGTTCGCAATGACCACCTTTATGGTAGTGGTGGTGGCTGTATAATCTAACTCAAAGACGTATACTTGGTTCTTTCTCTGGATGAACCTCTCCTAGGATAACTTCATGGTTCGGTGTGGATTACCATTTCTATCAATCCAACAACTCTTTCAGTAGGTTGCATTTACAGACTCCATCATCTGCACTCACCGAAACCGATGACTTGAAGGACACTTATTCTTTTACTGCTCTCCTCTCACGCATTAATAAAATAAAATGGGATATTAATATGCCTGAAATCCCATGGTCCGTTAACAATAACAAACAACAACAACATAATTTTATGTCTACTCTTGATCGACTGGGATGGGTACAGCACATCAAAGCGCTCACACGGTTCTGTAAAACATTTGATCTAGTATTTACTATGGGCTGTTCACATGTGTCCACGTACATCAGTGACTATTTGCCGGGTAGTGATCATAACATCGTTGGTTGTTCGTTCCAAATGCTTTCTAAACCGATAGAATCACTGATCAAATACCGCCCATACTTTTCTGTGAATTGGTCAGTTTTCTCGGATCTTATAAGGTCTTCATATTGGGATCCATTTCTCTTAGCACAGAATATACCAATTGCTTGTGATGAGTTCTACCACCGTATTCAGCTTTATGTTGAAGTTGTGGCTCCAGAACGTACTAAGAAGTTGTATAGGACTGCTGCACCAGGAGGCATCTCGCAAAAGGTAGCCACTAAACTTCATAAAATAGAGAAAACTTTAAGGAAAACAAACGATTTTACTCCGCTGATGCTCCACACCAGAATGCTAACAGCGTTATACCATGATCACCACAAAATGCTATGCTCTGAGGAGGTAATGGTACTAAAGGGCGCCGACATGGTAGGCTGCATCTTAAAACTTTTGGACCGTAGGCAGAATAGAAAATCAAGTTATATTAACTCGATTGTAAACTGATGGAACTGCCATAACCGATCGCGCAATCATATGTGCGATCTTTAATGACTACTTCGTGTCTACTTATAGCGCTAATGCGGGAGAGGATCCTCAACTCAAACTGATACACAAAGGCAGTAATACACTCCAAACTGTTGCATTCACACTTAGTGACATATGTCGCCAACTCAGATTAGTTCGACCATCATGATCACCAGGCCCTGACAACATCCCGCCAATTTTAGTCAAGCACGGAGGTCCAGACGTCCCCCAGTTTTGCTTAATGTATTTGCAATTTCCATGCATTGGAAACAATCAACTATAGCACCACGACACAGAAGTGTCTCTATGTGAGATGTATGAATTACCGCCCAATCCACCACGTATTTATTATCTCCAGAATCATGGTGAAATTAGTTAAAGAACGCATAATAGCAAACATCAGGACGGTTTTTTGACAAGTAGGTCATGCACTACCTGTCAGTTAGATTGTCTTGATTACGCGACTAGAGGAAGAGACGCCGGAAGTGTCATCGTTGTAATATTTCTTGATATCCAAAAGCCTTTCGGTCGTGTCCCACATTGTTGCGGAAGTATACGTCCTATGGTACCCCAAATTCGCTTCTATTGGTTGTCTTCCTAATTTGAGGGAGAAAGCAAGTAATCAAAATTGGTAACTATACATCTGAAGCCACCTCATTCTCTAGTGGAATGATTCAAGGTAGCGTGCTAGGCCCGTTTTTATGCTTTGTCTATTTCAACGATCTCTTTGATGAAATTTTGCACGGGAAACCATTCCACTTCGCTGATGATGTTAAAATGGTGTGTGTTCCGCCCCTGGGCAACGTATTCCTAATTTAGCCTGTATTCGGTCTGACTTGTCCATATTGGGGTGCTGGGGTAACTCCTAGAAGTTGCAGTTTGTCACCGACAGGTGTAATCTATTGTGACACGGTTGTGGGCCTTCTCCGAACATCCTAACCTTATCCCACACCCCCATTCCTGTGTGTGGCGCAGTCCGAGACCTTGCTACAAGATATACTGTTTCATACAATTTGTTAGAGCGTTATGTTCTTGTAGGCTTCTGGCAGAAAAGCGATCGTCTACATAAGCCGAAGTTTTATCTTGAGGGATTCCAGGTTCCAAGCCTTTAAAATGTGTTGCTGTACGATAGTGTACGGTAATGTGAGAAAAGTGGACGTCAAAGCACTAGAAAACATTCAACGATCATTCACAAAGAGGTTTTGAACATGCCTAACACGATGACATACCGTGAGTTTTGTCACGCTCTAAAACTGGAGCTACTATGACTGCGCAGACTCCATCTGTGCCTTCTATACCGCTTACTATTCGGATTAAGCTCAACTGCTTAGCCACTACTCGAGTTTCAGACTCGTATGCGCTATGAAGTAAGAAACAGCGAGTGAAAATTACAAATACAAAGTCTCGCACAAAGATCCGCTCGAATTTCCTCTCCGTACTATATGCGTTGATACGGAACAAACCTCCATCAAGTATTAGAAACTGCACTACCTACCCGCAATTCAAACGCATGATTAATATACACCCGACAGTTTCAACTATCTGGTCAACACAGCCAAATGATGACTCTAGATGATTTGTATGAGAAAGGTCCTGGATACACTTGAAAGTTGCCATATCCCCTATTTGTCCCAATATTGTAATGTTACCCACATATAGTTGAATTCTTGAGTATGTATTTGTAAACGATTTTACTCCTATCACTCCGTCTAACCAATTCTGTTTTCTCCTTTGATGCACTAGTTCGAAGATGCACAACGCCTTTCAAGCTGAAGTCTTTGTACCATCGTCGTCACTTGCCAAGATTTTGCATCAAATTGTGATTGGCCTATTGGCAAGCGATTGTATTCATGATTATGGTTCCTAATTTCGCATACTTTATATTCTTCCTTGCTTCATTATTGGCTATGACTGGGCTGATCTCTTGACGTGATGGATTACAGCTTCCAAACTGAAAAAAGTATGCCCATGCAAATCATATTGCTACTGACTCCCTGGATTAAAACAAGAAGGTGTCATACTTGATTGATCCGCATGACGGAACGGGCTGAGGCTTCATCGCCTATAATGTATGCATAAAACAGCCCTTAAAAAACATTTGATACCCAATCTGATGGTCTATTTACTATTTTGCCACACCGGCAAAGAGCCAATTGGAGCATGGAAGTGCGGGTGAAACCCATTGTGGGAATAACCTGCATGGAAGCAAGTCCCCTGGGCACAGTTCTATGGATGACCGTATTATTTTACTTGAACTTTCCGTGAAATCTACATTTATTATTGCTCCCAGTTTCTTAATCTCTCAATACTTTCAAACTGCTAGTCAATTCAAAAGCATATATGGGAACCATTGAACAAAACACATAAAATTAACTAGATTATACGACCACATTGTACAAGTTGATCAGACCACTCAATTGGTCTGTGCCTCGCATTGTCGAGGAATAAAACTTTTATTTATTTAGTGTTTATTTATAATAACATCAAAAGAGAACTAGTAACGCACTGATCCCACCATCACTGCGTCCAAAATACTTCCGTGCGAAATAACCCAACGGCACAACCGTAGTAGAAAGAGACAATACAGTGAAGACTACACTTATTTGAGCTGCGCTGAAGGACTTTATTATCCTTTTCCGAGTGCCTGAAAAACCACATGTGTAGACAGTGTACCGTGGAAGCCTATCCCGATGTAGATCGCTCCTAAGCCAGTTAGTCACACTATTGTCTGTTTAACAACACCGCGACGAGACGGATGCGACTCATCCCAAACTAAACTCGCGGCTCTATGCTTACCCAACCAACCACACTCCCACCACGGACGTGACTCATCCCTCCTCACAGTATCCACGTGATCAGTCACAAGTGCAGCGGCACATATAGAAAGTCGAATAACATCTACACACATGGACTCCTACGTACATGTACAAACTCACAGCTTCAATGTTAATGGCAAACCTGCACCATTTTCATACGTGCCCCGGCTTTTAGTTGTACCTTTACCATGATCATATCCATACAGGTTTGTCTCGTGTTGTTCGAGAATAACGAATTTATTTATCTCTTTGTGGCGATGCCCGTCGAAGAAACGTGTATCCTCCTTTATACTGTATTCCTTAAAGTTCGTCCCCCGAGTTTTCATGCACGTATCTAGGATAAGCCCGACAAATAGAGTGGGGTAATAGAAACCTTAATAACTGGTCCTACTGTAAAAAATCTACAGAGTTAGCTTTAGTGGGTGACATATTCAGCGTACACAAGCTATCCCTTGTGGCATTATCCAGAGATAGATGTACCCACGGACGCCGCGGATTTCTGAATTGCAGTGTTGGATTCCACTTTTGCTTCCGGATTACTGTATAACACGTGTTCTTTCTGTGTGAATTTTGCACCAATATTTTTCTTTTGGTGTATTTTACAATCTGTGCAAATTTGGTGAATATTCTCTGCCTACTTTCGGAGATCTCATTGATTGGCCTAACTGCCGTCGGTGTCCGCCATCTTGGATTTCTTCTACAGTAATCTAACCTGTGTGGAGCAGTCACGTGACCTCAGGCGGAACTGGCATCATAAACCAACCTCGACAAGTGCAACTGTCTGGATTTAATTGAACTAACATCAGCCGGATCCAACTCCTACGGAACCGATAGCGCAAAACTAAAAACTGGTTGGTTTGTTTCGCATTCGCTTAATTTTGAATTGACATTTTCCCGTAGCTCAAGCTCTTAAGACCTTGATTGAGCCAGGTATTCCCATCAACCTTCCCTAGCTACTTCATCTAGCCTTCTACTCAGTACAATTCACCTTAGTATGGCACCCTGCAAGGCCTCGCCTCATTCGACAAGCTAAAAGTAGTGTTTCATACACCGCGCGAATAAAGGCAACGAAAACTGAGGCACCGACCAAACTGCGAGCCAGTCCTGATCCCATTGCTGCTCTTCTTTCAAAGCTCAATGATAAGGTCAACCTGGAATCCCAACTCTCCGAGATGAGAAAAATAGCAACCATCATCGAACCGTTCCAGATCACCTGGCTTTATTAGACTATCTCAGTAACCCATGGGAAAGTCTTGATCCAGCCCAAATGGGAAAGGCAGGACAGTTAATCGCCTCAATTGCGTCTGAGGTACATGAACGAATGCATAGACTGAAAAATGTGGTCGTTTTTAACATTCCTGATAGACTTAGTTTGGGTAAAATTAAAACTGCAGTAGTTACAGCCTGCAACATGTCCGAAATGGAATGCAACTGCCTTCGTCTGAGAAAGAAATCACCTAAACACTGCTGCCTGATCGTTTTTAAATTTTCAACTGAGGAATCCGCGAACCGATTGCTGAGGTATCAACTCCCTTATAGCCCAGCGGACCCAATTCAAATATCTATTGATTAAACCAGATCGCACACCTTTACAAAGATCTCTTAGTGATATTGCATCACAATCAATGGCTCAAACGGCTATTTTGGTTAAGTGTTCTCAGACCAAAGCTCAAAAAGTTAATTTATCTAATGTGGCAAGGGGGAACTTTGGGGTGGATCTCGACAGCTCACCTCATATGATAAAGACCTCGGTCACAACTGTTCCTGACGACACTGCAATGTCACCTAAGCAAACTCCTACTAACTATTACCTCCTCAAGCTTGACACCTGTGAACCAACTGAATTGAATTCACCGTTCATAAATGATGGAGTAACTTCTAACCATTGGGAAGAGCTGACTATCAAGGGAACTGCAGCTGTGTCGCAAGCTGAACTCAACGCCAAAAGGACCCATGGAGAGTAAAGCCAATAATGTAGAAAACCCACGGCCACACATCGGATCCGACCAGATTTAAGCCTGTGATGAACACAGTAGAAACTAACAAGATCTACCAACGTACATCACACAAACACTATATAAAGCGAAATCTTGAGCCGACAAATACCAGAAACAAATATCTTTTGGATACCCCTCGCCATAATTACCTTCCATCCCACAAAAGTAAGCTCAGTAATGATAGAATAAACTATGTCAAGAAGCCAAGGCCACCTCCCATCCAGTCTCATATGTGTGCAGCCCTTCCCAACATCCCTCAGTATGACCCGTTTTTAGTACAGGAGTGAATGAAGCCGCAGCCATTGTCAATGCTTACATACCCGGCAGAAGCCAACTACCTGTTCTCACTGTTCCTGCAACTTTTGCAGATGACTCGGCTAGCCAACTGCCATGCCAACGGCAAATTAGACTCGTGCCCTGAACTACCTCCATGTCCACAGCAATATCGGCAATCAGTTTCTATTTGATTCTCATACACTTCCGTCTGAGTGGAAACGTGGACTTATCACTCCGATATACAAGGGAGGTAAGCGGTCAGACCCTGCCAACTACCGACCTATTACTCTCCTTCCTGTTCTATCAAAAGTGATGGAGTCTATAATCGCTGATGAAATGGTGAGATATTTTGAAAGTCTACAAATCATCTCCAACCTCCAACATGGATTCAGACGCGGACGATCTTGCCTCACCAATCTACTACTTGCTCGGGACTCATGGACCAGGGCTGCTGACGAGGGAGTTCCCGTAGATGTGATTTACTTAGACTTTTCTAAGGCATTCGACAGAGTCAATCACCCAGCACTTCTCCGAAAGCTTGCGGCCTATGGTATCCACGGATCCTTGCTCACATGGTTGGAAAGTTACTTATACGACAGAAGAATCGAGGTAAGGATCGCCAACACCCACTCCGATAGCCTATGCGTCACTAGCGGCGTACCGCAAGGTCAGTTCTCGGCCCGTTACTCTTTTTAGTCTATATCAACGACCTCCCTGCCAACATTCAATCACCTATGCAAATATTCGCCGACGATGCTAAGATGTGGCGAGCTATTCAGTCAACATCTGACCCTGTCTATCTGCAGGATGACCTGAACCGGATTCACGAATGGGCAGTAAACAACCAACTACCCCTGAACCCCGAAAAGTGTCACCTGTTGTCGCTGCGCAGTAACTGCAGCAACACATATCACCTGGGGCAGCGCGTTATAAAACAGGTGAGCAACGAAAGAGACTTAGGGGTCATCGTGCAAGAAGGTCTGGGTAATTCGCTCCAATGTTCAAAGGTAGCTAACATAGCGAACTTAAACTTGAGGCTTTTGAGGCGAGCGCTCGGTACCTTCGAGCGGCAACTCGTGCCATTATTGATTAACGTCTACATTCGTCCCCACCTCGAGTATGCGGTGCAGGCATGGCGTCCGTGGTTAAAACGGGACATTCGTCTCCTGGAGCAACCACAAAGAAGAGCCACTAAGGCAACACGTGGTCTATCGGGCCTTAGTTATGAACTGCGCCTTCGTTCGATCGGTCTGTACTCCTTAGAATACCGACGACTTCGCGGTGATCTGATGCTCACTTACCGGATACTAAGAGAAGAGGACCACCCATGTAAGTCGCTGTTAACATTATCTGCCGACAAACGATGCCGAGGCCATGCACTAAAACTTGTGACTCAATATTCCCGTTTAGAATGCAGAAAGTTTTTTTACTCTCTTAGTGTCTGTCCGCACTGGAATGCACTGCCATCGCATGTGGTGAACGCACCAAACATCGAGACATTCGAAAGACTATTGGACTTGCACTTACATGATACACATTAAATAACGGTATGACAAACTGCAGTGTCTAACTTAGTGATATTTTTGTGTCACACCTGAAACTTTTGTTTTCTTCCATTTGCCATCCTGTGGGTCTTGTAAAGTTATTGCTTTTTATCCCACCATACACTATTGAACTATTGAATTGAACTATTGAACAAATGACATACTACCCATACTAGCACGCCTGTTAAGAGTAGACCCGATCCCAGTACTCCCACTTACATCTCCTGCGTCCATAATACCTGACTACAACAACGCGTATAACAATGAACCGTAACACGATGACCCCACACCCAATAGTCAGTTTTCTATACTTCTACTTGATGCCAGATTTCTTAACAACAAATTGTAATTTCTAGCCATGCTTGCGCATATCAAGGACCCACAAGCAATCCTCGTTACTGAAACGTGGTGCTCCCCCGATACATTAGACTCCACCTTAATGATTCCTAATTATCAGCTTTTCCGAAAAGATCTTGGCACAGGCAAGAGTGGTGGATGCATGACATCCCTACACTGTAGATTTGCAGCAGAACTTCTTGATTATCTACAGCTAACAAATGTTCCCGAATCTATTTGGTGGTCCGTCTCAGGGACCGGTTCTCACATTTTACTCGGATGTGTTTACAATCCGCTAACTGCATCAACTGCGAGTGTTACCATCATCACTCTAGCTTTCGAGTTTGCTGCTGCAGTGCCACACAGACAGAAGATAAATGCTGGTGATTTTAACCTACCAAAGATTAACTGGTCCTCTCAACCATCCTCGTCTACACATGAAGTTTTCCTGTCCTCTCTCAGAATTGGTGGTTGGATACAGTGGGTTACTGAGCCAATAAGAGCGACCAGTATACTCGACCTCATATTCACGTTGGGGGTCAAAAATGCACAAACAGAGGTATTAGACAAACACTCTGGTAGTGACCACAAGACGGTACGATCCACTTTCTGCGTCATATTGGCCATCAAACACGCTTTTATTCCGCAATATGTATCCCATAGGATAAACTAGAAGCGATTCCAACCATATCCGATCAGCCGATTGGGACGCATTCCTCCTCTTTAACAATGTGTGAAATGCCGTAGACTATTGCTACCATCGGGTCTATCAGGCTATTACTATCCTTACTCCAAAAAGACGCAATCGTGCGTTCAGTCAACCGGAAACACAGAAGACTAATTGCTGGATACAGAAAGACGGGAAATTTCACCTTGCTTTTACACTTTCATAACATGCTTGACAGCGTCAAGCACATACAGTTGACGAAGAGGATACACGAAGAACAAATGGTTCTACAAACGACAAGTAACACGAAAGAACTTATTAAAATCCTGCGTCGCAGAACTAATAACCATTCCCCCTTGATCGATGGATTGGTTAATGTAGACAGACAGTCTCTTCACAATCCAGCCTACAACCGCTAAACATGGTTACCCTTTCGTTAGAATCAAACCACATTACAGAACAGTGGAAAAGATCGCTCATCACCCCCCATCAGAAGGGTGGCTCCAAACAAGAAATTAATAATTACCCGCCAATCCATCACACCCCTGTAGTGGCCAGAATATTAGAGAAACTTGTTAAGAATGGTGTGATGAAATTCATTAATTCGCTGGGGCTAAAAGACAGGTCACAGTATCGTGCATAACCTGCTAGTTACATTATCTAAACCAAATTTCGGATTATATTGACTCAGGATACGTAATCATACTTCTGTTCCTGGACATGGAAAAGGCATTCGATCGAATGCCCCATAAGCGGCTGCTGAAAATGATTGCTTCCTTTGGAATTCAGGACCCACTCCTAGGCTGGCTATTGTCATAACTGAGCGGCCGTTCTCAGGTAGTTACCATAGACGACCACCACTCTTCACCACGTCCAATCACTTGTGGTGTTATTCAAGGGAGTGTACTTGGTCCGTTACTGTTCCTGCTCTACGTCAATGACATCAGTGCGGTTATCAGTCATGGCAAGCCTTTCCTATTTGCAGAAGACATAAAGATAGTCTACAAATTCCGACGAGCTGAACTTCAAGATACACTACTGCTCATACAGGAACACTTTCACTCCCTTGAGAAATGGTGTGACACCTGGATGATGAAGTTCTTGGCGAAAAAATCTAGCATCATGTATCGCAGCTGTTCGATACCCGAGGGATCAATTACACTCAACCGCGAACACCTTTGTGTTCAGCTGTCTACCCGCAACCTCGGAATCGGGTATTCTTGCACCAACTTTTCTGAACAAGTGGAGCACCAGCTGCTAGGGCCAGAAAATCAATAGATAATATACTACATAAGATCAACATAACCTCAGCCAGAGTAGAACTCTTCAAAATCCTCACTCGCCCATATTGGAATACTGCAGTATCATGTGGAAACATGAAGAAATCTGACAGAGTAACTCTGGAAAGCATACAAAGGTCATTTACCAAACGTCTGCTAGGCAGAACATCCAGTAAGAACTAACGGAAGCGCTACCAAGAATTCCAACTCGATCCGCTTTGGCTATGAAGATTGAGACATAACTTGATGCTTCTGTACATTATTCATCAAAACGCCCAATTCTATTTGCTCCCCCCCCCAATAGAACTACAACATAGTTCGAGAAGAGAGCTATGTAATAAGGAGTTTACCCTGAGCATGCCCAGGTGCAGGGTAAATCTGCGGTCTAACGTCTTCCTTATCAGATATATCGTTCTGTGGAATAAGTTCCCGGTCACATACAGATCGTTTGCGAGCGCAACGGTCTTTTCCATTAAGCTCACCAATTACCTAGATTTGAACACCATTACGACCATGTTCTCTTGGAAGAGATCACTTGAGGATTTGTAGCAAGAAGGGCCAGACAGCATCTAATGAATGAAAAAAATGCATACTATGTGACACACCCCTAGCTATGTTACCATCCACAATTCAAAATAGTGCACACTGTGTGGAAACAGTGTGAGTTAATAAAACCACTGAAACAGAAAAAGCAATGAAAAGCACATAAATGTTTACAATTCACGCATGGCCATGCGATATTCTGTAAAATATGACCTGTGCCAAATATGACCACAGTTTCTCACTCGATGAGAAATATACCTATTACTATTATTATTATTATCTTGCTGGATGATGAGATGGGGTATATTCAAGTCCTTCCTCTCCAATGTATCTCTCCTGCACATCCCACTTTCAGTGAAGCAGGTTGCAAAAGCAACGCCATCATGGTTGGATTCAGTTGCAGGCCAGGTATTGAACAGACAGACGAGATGTTGGCGGACCTACAAGTTAGTTCCCTTGGGATGTACCGTCCGATGTTATCTTCGAAATGCTGAACTGCGCGATGGGATGGAGTTAGCTAACTCAGCTTTAGTAACCACAAAAGATTCTTCGCGTATGTTAAAAGGTGTGGTAAGGTGAGTCCGTCTACCCCAGTGCTATTTGGCAGTGACGAAGCTACTGCGAACACTAATCATGAAAAGCCTGTCTAATCACTACGCAGTCTGCTGAAACTTTTGTTCGAGTGGATCAGTCACCGCATGTTGACTTGGCGATGAGAGTCCCACAGAACTCATATTTAACTGACGTCTCAATTTCCGAGACACACGTTCTCCATATTCTCCAGGAGCTATATTCTACTAACGCCGCTGCGATGGATGACATTCACCCAAAGGTTTTGTACGAACTGGCAAGCGAACTAGATGGCCGTCACTCGTCTGTTCCAGAAAGCGCTTCACATCCACTCCCTGCCTACGGAAGCTACGGTCTGCCCCTTTTTAAGACGGGCAGCAAGCATCTCCCTGCCAAATGCAAACGGGTTAGTTTGACAAGCGTAGTTGTCAGGCTATTGGAGAAGTTAGTCAGGGATGCGTTTGAAAACCATTTGCAGACGTTTGGTCTGCTCAGTCCACTTCAACACGGCTTTCGCAAGGGTCACTCCTGTATGACCAATTTGCTGTGGCACGCGAATGTGAATCGGCGTCGTGTTGTTTATTAACATATCCAAAGCATACCACATTCACGCATCGCTTTGAAGCTTCAGTTTTATGGCATATCAGGACGTGCTCTTAGATGGATCTCCACATTTCTGGAAGAAAGAAAGAGATTTGTTCGAGTGAGGTCTATGCTATCCTTCTTATCTTAGTGGGGTTCCGTAGAGGTCGGTGTTTGGCCCATTATTGTTTTCTTTGTACGTAAATGAGCTGCCCGAAAGGCTGTGGGTGCCGTCTCTCATGTTTGTATATGGCATGAAGTTTTGTCACTCAGTGTCCAGCGGAAAACTGGAGACAATCCCTTGTAGATCTACCTTCGACTGTTCTCTACGAGCGGCTTGGGATTCCAGAGCGTGAATGTTGAAATCGCCAGTAATAAGAATGTCACTGTGCTTCTTGTTTATCACCCGCCCCGTGTGGATGCCTGATGGAAGTCCATCTCGGGCGTGGATGAAGGAAGGTGGTAAACGACTGCCACCAAGCAGGAGTCGTCGCCTCTTAAACGTAGACGACACCAAAGCGAATCCTGTTCCGTGTTGACCGGATCCTCTATGTGCTCACGTTGGACGTGACTGCGGAAGTACAGAGCCAACCCATCCACGTTTGCTGGTCCGGTCGTTCCGAACAACGGACTTGCTCGGCAGTACGATCTCGATGCCACTTATGTCGGGACGTAACCATGTCTCCGTTATAGCAATGAGGTTACAGGACTTTGAATCCTTGACGCAACTGCACTTTGGAAAGTTTACTCAGTAAGCCTTGAGCGTTAGTGTACATGCAAAAGAGTTTCTTGGATGTAAGAAGCTTTTGACATGAAGTGCATGAAGGAGGTGAGTATGTGCTGATCCAGTAGAGGTCGGCATCTAATCGTTATTTGGGTGACTTGCCAAATCTCGATAAGAATGAAATCTGTATTTGGTCTCAATTGCACCTGTGGTATGTAGCCCATCGGTAGCATTCCCGATAGCTACTGGTCTTCGTGCACAGTTTTCTGAACCGCTGTTGTGGTTATATTGAGTTGCGGGTGGTGTCCTTTCCGTGAGGACAGCGAGTGGCTGCGGCTCTGTAACTATTGTCTACATTCGTAGTTCCTAGGGAAGTGTATTGCGTAGTATCTGCCAGATGCGGAGTAAGTTCTCCGCCGCATAGTCGAATACCTGAAGCTCTCCTTAGACATATTTACCGTCGATTTCAGCAGAGCCGACACCAGCTTCATTGCGAATCTTGGGCTAAAGATCATCGTGCAATCTCCAACCAGGTGAGCTTCAATCATTGACATGGCATTTGTTAACAAATTGAAAATGTTTTTGTGTGTAACTGGGTGCTGCTTAGAGAGCTCAGATCAGGCAATCGCAAAGTTATCTCCTGTCAACTATGGCAAGAGGAACCTCAAACATCTCACCCGTTGCAAAGATCGAAGTTGCAGCGGAGACAACGCCTTCTCCAGAACGTTCAGCGACTGCGTGGAACCATCGCCTACACAGATTGCGGTTTATTTTAAGTTGCGAACGTATCTAAGTATCGTGACCAGTTGAAGTTACGTAAACTTTTGTTGCGACACCTGCTGTCCAATTAAAGCAATTTTCATTCGTCGCGATAGATTCTCGTCTTAATGTAACGAATGACTACACAGGCTTAAAGAAAAGACCTTACAACGTAAAGACATTACATCAGTAATATCTCCATTACTTAAAATAAAATTGGAATTGTGTCACCTCAACCGTTACGACGTTTGAATCATACTGGAAGACAAGAATTAGATGAAAAGTTTGAAAATGTTGAGGCACTTAGGCGGAGTCACCTGCAAGGTCACGCATTCGACTCCGGATGAGGAAGAACTAGACCTCAAATTTTGTGATCAGGATAATAGTTCAGTCTTTGAGATATCCTCTGCTGTTGCAACTACCCTCAGATAACGTATATTTTGTGAACAACTTAGAGGGGCACAGTGAATTAGTTGGACTGAAACTGAACAAAGCACCTGGTCTGAATAAGTTGTCTCCTGTCGTTCTCGATGCAGGTGCAGATTACCAGGCACAGCTTCTCTCCGATTTTTGTACATTATGCTTCAAGTAACACAAGATAGCTGACAGTTGGCGAAACGCGGGCATCACACCAGTACCAAAGAAAGCAACCTACAGATATCGCCTAATCGTTTGCATGTCGGTTGCTGTGAAGAACTTTGAGAAGCTTATAATTAAAGGGAGCCCAATCGAGACCCATTTGGATGGTCTTCATCAGTTTGCATATTGCAGCTCAAGACCCATTTTAGACGCCGTAGCATATCCGGTGCATAATGTGCTTTGTTCACTGGACAATAAAAACAAATTCATCTGCAACTGCTTCCTGGATTTTAGTATTAGTTAAGGTTGTGTGGACCATGCTGTTGAGCGATCTATGGGGTTCTGGAGTTTAAACTTCGGTTGTTCTTCTATTTACAACGTGTACCCAATTTACTAGGTGTTTTGGGAAAACCTCTTCACTCACCACGAATTCTGGTGTTCTTCAAAGAGCCGTTCTGCCCCTATGCTCAATTCCCACTTGCGTTATCTCCATCCCATCCATGAAAAAGCCATCTTGACGAAGTATACAAACGACTTAACACTTGGCGTCCATCATCCAAGTACGGAGTCTTTGACCAAGCTACAAACACTCCTAGACAACCTCATAGCTTGGTTAAAATCCTATTGTCTAAAGTTGAACACCTCAAAATGTAAAGAGGTCTCTTTTCGCAGTCCAAAGGTAATCGCTACCAGCAAATCTTAACGCAGTGTCCGCAACTTTCTATCGATGGTGAAGATTTGACCTCTTCCACGTTGGTAAAATACTTGTGAGTGACACTGACCACTGGACTTACGTGTTTTCTTCACGTGAGCGAAGCATTCAACAAAGTTAGCATACTCATTCTATGTCTCAGATCATCCTCCGTACCGCATTTTTTGATCCAGCGTTTTGTCACTACATGCGTATGACCCTCATGCTTTCCCGTGATCTTTCTTGGCCTCCTGAGTAAGGACATCAAAGTAACTACCAGATCAATGGAACATCTATCCCGGTGTAGTGGGATTTAAAGGCCGGAGCTTGTTAACAACATTGCATTCAGCCATGTCAACTCCAGTAGCAAGCTCGCAAGTAAAATTTCCACTGATGTTAGCCACTCCTCTACAGTGTGTTGCCCGAATGTGTATCAAGCTACTCGACCAGACAGATCTACAAGACTATATACACCTGCACAATGGTACATCGGTAGTTCCGTTCTTGTCACCTTTTTTGAATGATACAATTACGTCATTCAAGAATTGGTTAGTAAATTACTTCAGTGATGTAAGCTTGATATGACCTGAACTACTCCAAGTTCGTGGATAAAGGACTAGATCGTGGATATGGCCAGGGATAGCTGGCATCGGGTCATGTGTAGCATTTGGTTTAGGCTTCCGTTTATGACAAAGCACTGTCAACATTTTTTCTATTTTCTGTTTAGGCATTTATCTCTGTCCGTGCCGTTTGTGTTAGAGATTAATATTCCCTTTTCATGGGTACATAAAACACATTCTTGACTTGACTGGATTTGCTCTCCATTCCTTGTAGATTTCACAATATACGTTGTGTCCAGCTGCCTCTATCTTCCCTACCGTTCCGCGTTTGGCACGTCTCCAATATGTCCTCGCTACCGCACTCAACACTATAACCTAAACAGTCACACAATTACTTCTGCCATGATCAGAATTCCTAGAGATGAACGTATTGTCCAGAAATATACACAATATAGTCTAGGGTAATTTCAATGCAACTAAGCGAAGCCCGGGGATAATTTTGCCCGCTAGTGTAGTTTAACTGAATGATAGACGAATTTGAGTCAGCGAATTTAGCGCAAGGGGTGCCGGCTCGTTGAAGCCACATGACATTCGAACGCCGCTGGACTCGCTGTAGCCGAGGTTGGTGAAGCGCTTCTGACACTATTTTGTAGATGTGTCGATCCGTCAATTCAGTTGAACGAACTGAGGAAAAAAAGCACTGTCAACTTTTCTTTGTAACATAAACCAATCACAAGCTTGACCGCAAGAAATCCGCCGCGTACGAAGGACCATATTGACTGCCGGTCAGTTGAACCAGGCGACATGTCAACTGCGTGAACTTTGACCTTCGCAACGCTCCGAAGTTCAATGATAAAGCTCACCTGGCCGAGATAGCGTTAATTACACTGGTCACCTTGGCTACCGAGCGTATGCAGGCCAAACACCCTTGTAGAATGCGTCACAGACGCAGAAAACAGTTGGACAGCTCAAGAAAATTTGGCTAACTTAAGCACAGGAACAACAATTTAGCAAGCAAAGAGAACGACATTTAGGGTATAATGGAAATGTTTGAATGTTTCATACTCTACTGTACCCAAACTGGGCTTCGGCAATTCTACCGGGGTTGATGGCTGAACTGCAACCAACATAACTTCTTGTGTAGATTCGTCGCAGTTAGACACAGACAGACAGCCACCACAATCCAGGAAAGCGCTTTCCTGGATTGTGGTGGCTGTCTGTCTGTGTCTAACTGCGACGAATCTACACAAAAACCTAATAAATCCCCCTACTACTTACAAACAACATAACTTCCCCCGCTCATTGTTATTGGTATTTTGCACTCAGATGACCTTCAAACAACTGGGGTTGCTGGGAGAGCGTCTCCCGTTAGCTAGGTGCATAGCAGTTGGATGCTGCATGCACACGGTTTGGATACGGCGAAAGTATTTCTGAGCAATAAGTAATTTGCATGCATCACAGAAGCACAAAACAAGCGTATCACCCGTTATCCTCTTTTCCCAGCTTGAAGTAGTTGACATACTTAAGAACAGCTATGAATGAATAGAGTGCCCACTTACTGATAGTGCAATTATGTGCCGAGAAGATAACTATTCTGTAACTGAGTTGTTTTGACTGTCAGCAATTTCTCTTCATTTATCGAGATGCGAATGTGATACTGCCTTAGAATGGACACGGTCCTGTGCCGGAACTGGCATTCCGTAGGAGATCCTCGAAGTTAGTCGATGGTGGATGATTAACGCGGCCGCATCTCTGTTGGGGTTATAGAAAATGGTCCTCGAATCAGATTCAGGGGGACTGGGTGCAATTGATCGAAAAGAGGCGGCGTCCTATTGTCGGAATAACACAACTCCAGTCAACACGGATGGAGTACTACAAGTCCGATCGACAAGAACTGATAAGTTAGCCCGGATCGATGCCATGTATTTAGACTTTTTAACACCTACTCCGCGGTGCATTGTTCTTTACAGACTCCAGAGCTACTAAACTAATTTTATTCAGCTCTGGATAGGTAGCCTTTTGCAGCGGTGATCGTATCTGAAACACCGAGGATCATCGGCCGTTGCGGTGCTGATGAATGTAGGGAGCCAACGGGGATATTTCTGGGATAACAACCTTTGTGGTGCTTGACAATTATCTTGTGCGTGCGGCCGATCCAAAGCGCTTCAGACTACGACGATAAGATGCATCGAACAGTCTGCAAACAAACAGAACATGAGTTGCACCAGAGGGACTAGGGTTGGTCTGCAATTTAAAGTGAGCAAATGTAAATCAATCAGCGGTCTTACCAGATAATGTATGCGTGTTTAAGAATCATGGCAAGCAGAACGTCTCCTTAGAATGCAGATCATGAGTAAAGAGCCAGGGTTACCTTGGCTGCTGGAGGGAGACCAAGGTGCCACAACCCTGCGACTGCACTATCGGCCACCTGTGAAGAGCCCTCTGGTGGCTTGGCTTCTTTATCACCTCGGAAATGCTTAAGGCTTATGGCCGCTTCCACGTTAATTACGTCATTCTGGTCTGGCGGCTGTGGCGAGAGCGAGATCAGGCAGAAGGATAATGGAATCCAGAGTACTACAGATCAGACCACTCCGATTTGAGAGTGAGCAGGTCAAAATGTGAGCCATGGCAACCTCAGAATCTCGTGAGCGAGACCTCCACCGCTAATATTGGTTAAGCGGCCAAGCAAAGGGAGCCTTCTGACTAATATTGGAGAATCAGCTCCTTGCAAGCCTCAAGCAAATGCAAAAAGTCGCACTTGTATTCGATCGTATGAATAATAAATCATAATGCACATGATGGTGATCGTAAATTGGATCACATGGGACAACTGAACTACACACATAGTGAGCAATCGAAATGCAGATTCTCATCGGACTCCGCCATCACACTCCCGAGATGAACATGCGTCCCGTCACTTGGTGGCTCTGACCAATGAGGCAAAGGATAGGGGTGAATATTATGAACACACCACTCCCGGAACGGCAGGAGGGAGAGTACTATCAACTGGTGAAACACCATTACCCATGTCCTCTATTATGCGGTTTCCTACCCACTGCAGACCCCTTCTCGTGTTAGTTGTCAAGACATCCACCCAATTTCAACTGTATACCAGTAAGCTACCTAAAGAACTCTTAAAAATTGGAGCACTCACATAAAATCGCAAAGTTGGCATCATTTCTAAGCTTGACGGTCAGGTGACGCTCGTTCATATTCTGAACTAAGCTGGATATTATACGTACCACCCACAAAACAAGCATAAAAATCAGTGGTAAACCGTATGGTCACTGGTTTTGGGCTTAAACGACGGAAGATAAGCAATTCGCTTCTCGGGCAAAATTGAGGGGTCACCAACTGCAACTGGCTACGCAATACAGTCGGCTGGAATGTCGCCGGAACTAAGTTTCTCTTCGAATTTGTCACTCCTGGAACGCCCTTTCGACTTTTGTCATTTCTGCGCCCAAGTTACCTGGTTTTAAAATAAAACGACTCGACGATGCATTGCAACACCTGCATTATCTTATCTGATTTTTGTTCACAGGACGAAGACAAACATTGTGCTCTCCAATTATCACGAAATCGGTGTAAACGGATAGGTATGCGTGCGTAAACAGATACACGCGTGTCATCGAACATACCTCGACCCACTGTGGAGTTGTACTGCGGTGAGTCCACCAGTATGAACCTAAATTTGCTGACAATTTTTCTTATACCTCGAACCTTTACTATGATCATCCTGTGGAACCTGTTAAGCTAAACACTTTTTACCCGTATGAAACCATTGTTCTACTGTTCCATTGAATCGATGACAGGCGCTATCAATAGAGTCGGAAGTGTGCTATGTGAACTGAGAGAACTATGCCAGAACTGTGAGCAGCCCAACTTCGGAACTGGACCGAAGTAGAAAGAGAGGGAAGGCATCCTGGCACTACGTCCGCACTTTCCTTCGCCACCTACCGCACGCGGGTTAGGGATACTGGGAGGTCGACTACCCTTGCGCAGTTTCGGACCCGTGGACTGCTACTAGGCCACCGGCCGACTAAGCCTGAGTTGGCAAGCAGCATTCGAATGCTAGCTAACTTAGACGTCTTAGTACACGTTCTCACTAAATGTGCTCGACAGGCTGCCAAATCAAACTTATGCCTTCTTCTCGCAGTTCTTATTCATTTATGGTGTGCGCGTAATAAGTGGTATGATATGTACGATAAACCGGACAAGAACGAGTAGACTATGGGTCATTTCAAAGACCAACCGCAATGTTTACGCCCAGCGGCTACAAATACAGGTGTAACTGGGAATGAACCAAGTTTAGAGACAGTCGTGAGCAGTATGCAAACGAGTGGTAGCTTAACTAGGTCTGATGTGCTCTATGGATGTTCATTGGCCCAATAAAAAACCCGCATTCAGATCTCGGAATTCTGCAATCCTTAAAAGGAGATAGACAGAGTGATCGGAGTCGACGATACTCAAGTAGATTGCCTATAGCAGTCGGGATGGCGCCTGTGCTGCGTTACGAGTCACATCAGCTAAAAGGTAAGCTGTCGCCGCACCCCATTCAGTATCTCCAGTGGTGTGTGAGACGAGGATGCCTGCCGTCATCTTTCCTCTTCAAGTTCGTCATTGACGAAGTCATGGAGATAGCGTTCACAGGACACAAGTTAGAAGGCATGGAGCTGCTCCCAGGCGAACGACTTCTTGACTAGGAATATTCTGACGATATTGCCCAAATCCTGCTACACAGCAGTGTTGCAGAACTCACTCCTTCAGGGACAAGCGTTTATTCGGCAAAGACAACTAAGCGAAAATTACAGCATGTTTAGCAAGCCAAACGCCTCGATATAAATTGCAGATTCAAGTCCATAACTAACGACCCTTCTGAGTCGATGAGATTCCTCCTTTGCTTCAGTTAAACAAACGGTGAATCACTCACACGAATATCGTCCAATTCGAGTCCAGTAATCGAATCCGTTACGCCCGCCTCCCCTTGGCTGCTTGGCCCGCTCGGCTGGTTCATCTGCTCACTCTGATCTGATACTACCATCACATGCACCCTTTTTCCTGTTACTGCGCCTCCATATTGCTATCCACCCAGTCACCTTGCCACTTCGCGTCGTCTTCACTGTATCTGCGGCCATGGTCTCCTTGCCCCACACCATCTGCCACTCCACTCCCAATCCGCACGGTTGTCTCCGGTGTCGTCTCAAATGCATTCGATTTCTTCTGAACGATTTTCCTCCAAAGTTTATTTGTATGACCTGGCACCTACCCTCACAGTCACCACACCTTTCTTCCACCGCTCTTGACTATCGGGTAATGGTTGAACTCACACTTCCTCTTCCACTGTTAGCTATGGCAATACCCGGGCATCGCGGTCATAGTACCGTTTCTGATTGGTCATTTGTCGTCTCAGATTGTTCTGTAACCCATCGTGCTGTGGCGAAACTGGACGCAAAAGTGTGGTAGATGCCGGCATCAGCGCTCTAGTACTTCGGCTGTATAGGCGTTGCACCGAGCCCAAACCGATATTCGTTGAAGGAGTGTTGTGAGTCTCCAGTAGCATGAGGTACGGGTCCTCGCCAGTTGCTCTAGCCTTTGATAACAGTCACATGGTCTGCTTCACTGCCGACTTCGCCTTTCCATTCGATTGACTGTGATATGGGTTGGTTCGCTGGTGCACGAATTCTCACTTGGTTGCGAATGCGTGGAACGCACCGTTGGTAAAGTGGGGCCCAGTGTCGGAGACCAGCTCCTCCGGTATACCGTATCTCGCGAACTGACATCTGAGCTTGTTGATTACTGCCTCTGTGGTTGTAGTGTTAAGTAAATCGATTTCAAAATAATCCACCGTGAGTAAGTAATCTTGTCCGTTATCACTGAATAAATCCACCGCTACCTTCTGCCACAGTCGATCAGGGACATCGTGCAGCATCATTGGTTCCCTCGTCTGCCGGATTTCGTGTGAACGACACGCCTCACAACTGGATACATGATCTTTTATTTGACCCGTCATTCCTGACCAAAAGATCAATTCTCTTGCTCGGTTGATGGTACAGTTGGCACCAAGATGAGCGCGCTGAAGGTATTACAGCATTTCTCCTCGGAGCAATGACGGAGTCAGAATACGGCTCCCCTTGAACAGCAAATCATCATAGAGAGTTAATCTCGAAAATTGAAGTAGGGGGTTAGTTCCTTTGGTTGCTGCTTCTTTGTCTCTGGCCACCCATTTAGAATAACGTCTCAGAAAGCTGAACGCATTGCAGTTTCCTCTGTGTGGCGCCTTATTTCCTTTAGGCGATCTTCTGTCACTGTCAGGTGCTGCACTAAGTTTACTGCTTCGACCTCTTCCGGATTATGCTCGAGAACCGGCAAATGAGCTCTTGACAATGTGGCCACGATGAACAACTATGCACCAGGCGTATATACAATATTCACGTCGTACTTTTGAAGCCGGATAAGTATACGCTGAAGGCGACGAGGAACGACGTGCAGCGGTTTCCTGGCTATTGACACAAGCGACTTGTGGTCGGTATACAACGTTGTCTTTCTTCTGAAAGTACAATCGTTGAAACGCTCCATGGCATAGACTACCGCAAGCACCTCCTTCTCTATCTGCGCATATCGCTGCTCGGTCATGGTGAGTGCTCGGCTGCGGAAACCCAAAGGTTTTCCATTCTGTGAGAGAACAGCACCTATTCCGTCTTGGCTGCTGTCACACTGTACTTCCAAAGGCTGCGCTAGTTCGTCTCACTTCGAAGTTGGCGTCGGTTGGTGCATCCCGACTGCCTGGCTGGGGTCCTAAGGACGGTGAACACGTTTGGTTGGACACACTTGCTGGTATGGCTTGGAACCGACCCCAATGGCGTTTGTGTTGTGAGTTCCTTTGTCCATCCCCTTCCTGCTTAGCATCCCCCATCAAGCACGACCTCACTTGTTAGGTTTATTAATCTCTTTTACGGCAACCAGCTGTTAGCTCTCCGGAACGATGTCCATCCGTTACTGTAGACTCAGCGGGCGTGCCACTGTTTGTTTTCCTTTTCTTGTCTTTTGTATTGCGGCACAATAGCCGAGGTGTTTTCCACCTCCAGCTAACGTGTAATGATGATGATAATGCGCTAGTTCGTAATACCCGAGTACAGGCGCGTTGCTGATAAGGTGCTTAATAGTTTCGAATGCGGTTTCCTGTTCTTTTCTTCAACACCATTTTACTCTGTTATAAGTTAACTTCCCACTTGATGTCATGATATCAAAAGTGTTTGTATAAAACGGCTCAAGTAATTCACCGTAGCGTTTAAGCGATGGATTCACTTCACGTCATTAGGAGGCGGCATCTCTAGAATTGCCTTACTTTTTCCTGGATCGACCCTGACCCCTTTTGTTGTTAGCAAATGCTCATGGAAAATCACCTAGTCTTTCCGAAGTTCAAATTTTTCACGTTTAAGCTTGATGTTCTTTCGCACGCAACGCTGTAAGAAACGGTGGAGATTACTATAGTGATTGTTTTGAAATCGATCTACTCACCACCAGGACCACAGAGGCAGTAATCAACAAGTTCAGATGTCAAGAGCGGTGGGGATTAGCGTCATGATCTTCTTCTGTCGAGCCATCGTTTGCCACGTAGGTTACACCAACTAAATCGTCTACCGCTTGCACCAATCGCTTTTGAAAAATTTCACTCGACACCTTCAAGTCATACGGTAAAGGCAGCCAACGATAACGCCCGAACGGTGTTGCAAAGGTATTAAGGAAACTGGATTCATCATCTAAAACTACGTGCCAGAATGCCGAGGAGAGGTCTACCTTCGTGAAACACTTAGCTTTGGCCAAACGCGGCAAAATCTCTTCTAAGGTAGGTAGTGCGTAATGCTCTCTACGCAAGGCCTCATCCAACGGTTTCGGGTCAATACACACACGCAGTTCGTCCATATTCTTCGTAATGGATACGACTTGACTAACCCAGTCGGTTGGCTCGTCGACTTTGGCAATCACACCTTCTCTCACTAATTTGCTCAATTCAGCGGAGAACTTATCACGTAGTGCAAATGGAACTCTCCTAGCTGGTAGCGCTGTCAGTTGTATCAAAGAATCTAAGTGAGCGGTTCCCTCAAACTTTCCCAAATCTGGGATAAACACAGACGGACACTGATCAGTAACATCGGTTTCTCCCTGGCAAACATACACAAAACGCATCATGATTAAAAATAACAAAACCGAGAGACTGGATCGAATCAATGCAGAGAATCAGCATGATCACCTCCTCCACGATCACAAACTCCAGTCGATGTGAGGCTCCATCTCTTGGGTTAACGAGTTCGATTGTAGCTGAGCCCTTCGGATGAAGTTTGGAACCATTCCACATACACAGGCAATCTTGATCGGATCGAAGGTACATTCCAGGACAGTGTTTCCTTGATAGAATGTTGACAGTAGCACCTGTGTCTGACTGGAATTGTACGGCTTTGACTTCGAGCAAAAGACCTGCGTAAACACATTTTTGTGGTGCCCTCGGAGACATGTTGCCAATTGAATGTTCTGCATCTGCGGGGGACTTGTCACAAACGAGCGCACTTCCATTAGTGAATTGGCAGCAACGAGCAAAGTGATTCCAGTTTCCACATCTGGCGCATTTCCGTCCCCACGCCGGACACTGTTTGCGGGTGCTAGGATGTCGCGTGGCGCAAAATTTGCAGGTCTCCTGTCTCACGATAGTAGCCTTCGCCTCCGGAAATGGCACACAATCCTGCATCTGTTGCGATCTTCATTTTTGGTATTGATGGGTAGTTGAGAGCTCAATGTTGCCTATATCAATGCACTGCTGGAGCGATAAATTGCGTTGTCGCGTAAGTCGCACTTTCATCATTGCTTGCTAGAATGATCCGATCGCGTATGAGACTGTCGCCCAAAGATTTTAGTAATTACAGGATCGGGCCAAAATCTTCAATTCAATGATGTACGCGTCGACTGATACGTTTGGACCTCTGTTGCGCGAAAAGAAAAGATAGTGCTGGTAGGTCACGTTGGTTTGACCTTCTCAAAATGCACTGAACTCTCCAATGACCGTCTCAAAATTATTGAGATCTTCGCCTTTGTCGTAGTGCAATGTCTCTAGAACACGGCGGGCGTCATCCACGGCTGCGTGTTGAAACATGGCCAAGCGATACGCCATCGGTTGTTCGTCCAAACGTATTAAGGTTCAGAAATCCTCCCACTTGCTCTTTCATAGAGGACAATTACTCGCCAAGTTCCGTTCATCCATGTTCAGTGGGGCAGGCATCTGAATAGACGCTGGCGATCCAAACAGCATCCGCGTGCCGCCGGTGGGGTTCGTCTTTGTCTTCTCTGACGCCATGCTGCAAAACCCAGTCCTTCAGGGACAAGCGTTTATTCGGCAAAAACAGCTAAGCGAAAATTACAGCATGCTTAGCAAGTAAAACTCCTCGATATAAATTGCAGATTCAAGTCCATAACTAACGACCCTCCTGAGTCGATGAGAGTCCTCCTTTACTACAGTTAAACAAATGGTGAATCACTCACACGAATATCGTCCAATTCGAGTCCAGTAATCGAATCCGTCACGTCCGCCTCCCATTGGCTGTTTGTCTCGCTCGGTTTGTCCATCTGCTCACTTTGATCTGATACCATCATCAAAGGTGGTTGAGGTGTTTTCCACCTCTAGCTAACGTGTACAATGAAAGAATCGTATTGCTGTAATCTTTGACAGTTCCCAAACGCATCAAACATCAATAGACAAATTAGCACTGGTTCTCAGCCGTTTCGGGTTATGCTTTGCAGTCTAGAATTGCGAAGCTTTCCTACAGGATTTGCAGGGATCGCTTCCTGCGCGGACCCTTGTGGGGATCAGCTGGAAGTCGTTCAAAAATTCAACTACTTGGGAAATTGTATCAGCGCCCTTGGGATTGGACTAGCTCACGAATCGTATAGGAAAAGCTCGAGGTGCTTTGACTAACATTCGCCACCTATGTCGCCGGCGCGACATCACCCACTCTCTGAAGGGCAGAGTGTACAATGCAGCCGTCCGTTCAACTCACCTTTACGGCTGTGAAACCTGGCCCACTAGATCAGCAGACATAAAGAGGCTACTTACGTTTGCCAACTCTTGCCTTCGCAGTCTGGCTCACATTTGGTGGGAACACCGAGTGAACAACGAGCGTGTGCGAAGATTTGTTTATGGCACAGGAAAAGGGAATGAACTGCTCAACACCGTTATTTCACGCACCAGGCTCCGATGGTTGGGCCACGTGTTGCGCAGGCCAGCCCACCGACTCCCGCGACGTGCGTCGTTTGCGAGCCGGGGAGTGGATGGAAGAAGAGAAGGGGTGGTCAAGCGATGACTTGGTCGAGAGCAATGAAGACCCTTACTTTGATGTTGGTATCGGTTGGAGTCTCTTGGTGCCCTGGTTGGGGTCCAAAAGACGATGGACACGTTCGGCTGGATGCAGTTGCTGACATGGCTAAAAGCCGACCTCAGCGGCGTTCGTGTTGTAAGTTTCTTGATCCCTCTCTATCCCTCTTAGCCTCCCGCTCCAACCGCGATCTCATTTCTTAGCATTATATAACTTAGCGCAATAAATTTTTTTGCTGCATAGTAGTCGGCTGGTAGGTTTCCGGAACGATGTCCATCCGTTACTGGTAGCTCAGCTGGCGTGCTCCTGATGCATGCTGTTTATTTTCCTTTCTTGTGTATTGCGGCAAAGTGGCTGAGGTGCTTTCCACCTCTAGCCAAGGTGTATGATGAATAATGAATGAATATTATTACATACGCACACTGTTCCTATTGACACTCTGCGCGCAGCTTTATCCTGCACTATAGTCGTCCATAGGGAAACCAACGACCAATGGAGCAGTCCAGTGCATGGATAACGATTGAGCTATGATGCTTTTGTAACCGCGAGGATACCCTGGTGCACAGGTATAACACTAACCATTTTGGGGTGCGTGAGGGGCTCTATTGTGAGTACAACCAACCATAAACCGGATTGGTATTCAGTGAAGCAGTATTATCGAATAGCAAAGACATCTGTCACGCACGAGTGAAGTGAACAAACTAGACTTGGATTCGCCATGGGATTCACAAAGGTGTTTCAAACGGGTTGTATATTCGCTTGGCAGCGCTTGAATGTTGAGTTGATCGTGGACGTTGCCCCGAAGATAGTTTCAGTGGGCCATCAACTTCATAATATCCGCAACATCATGAAGTGGTGCATGATGACAGGGATCAGAGTTGACAGAAGGAATTGGTGAGTGAAAAAGACCTGCAAAGTAGAAAATGATCACACTATTGGAAGTTATCAGGTGCCGCTCCAAGTCATACAAAGCACTTGCTCAAGAAAATTGGTGAACCAAGCCACTGGCGACGGAAGTACGCAGTCGATCCAATGTAGAACCCATCACGTTGTATGTTGAGTAGGTAATTGTCCGGTACATGATTTGCCACGTCGTCTTAAATATGGAATCGTAAGGCCGCAACTTCCCACCACCGGTGAAAGCAGACACGAACTTGCGTGCTGAGGCACAGCGATGCGATTAGACCCGACAGAAAGATGGTAAATGCTACCTTGTTATAAGACTACTTGCTCTGTTCAGCTATACAGTGCGCAAGGACACTTATTCGGACGGCTGTCAACTGTCAAACAATAGAAGGGTCCGAATGATATTAAGCGAGAACTAGTAACGCACTGATCCCACCATCACTGCGTCCAAAATACTTCCGTGCGAAATAACCCAACGACACAACCGTAGTAGAAAGGGACGATACAGTGAAGACTACACTTATTTGGGCTACGCTGGAGGTCTTTATTATCCTTTTCCGAGTGCCTGAAAAATCACATGTGTAGACAGTGTACCGTGGAAGCCTATCCCGATGTAGAGCGCTCCTAAGCCAGTTGGTCACACTATTGTCTGTTTAACAACACCGCGACGAGACGGATGTGACTCACCTCAAACTAAACTCGCGGCTCTATGCTTACTCAACCAACCACACTCCCACCACGGACGTGACTCATCCCTCCTCACAGTATCCACGTGATCAGTCACAAGTGCAGCGGCACATATAGAAAGTCGAATAACATCTACACACATGGACTCCTACGTACATGTACAAACTCACAGCTTCAATGGCAAACCTGTATCATTTTCATACGTGCACCGGCTTTTAGTTGTACCTTTACCATGATCATATCCATACAGGCTTGTTTCGTGTTGTCCGAGAATAAAGAATTTATTTATCTGTTTGTGGTGATGCTCGTCGAAGAAACGTGTGTCCGAGATACTCCTCTTTTACACTGTATTCCTTAAAATTCGTCTCCCGAGTTTTCATGCACGGATCTAGGATAAGCCCGACAAATAGAGTGGGGTAATAGAAAGGTTAATAACTGGTCCTACTGTAAAAAAAGTCTACAGAGTTAGCTTTAGCGGGTGACATACTCAAAGTACACAACCTACCCCTCCTGGCATCACCTTGGTGAATGATGAGATAGGGTATATTCCAATCCTTCCTCTCCAATGTATCTCTCCTCCATCGCAATGAGGCTGGACCTTACCGTGGTGCGATGGTTTGCGAAGCCTCAGAGATCCATTGAGCTATGCTGGGTGGTGCATTTTTTTTGCACCTTTAGAGCCACTCTACCAGATTGGTCAATGGTTAGAGGCCAGACAAACTCAGCCTCCTGGTCCTCCAGGTTGGGGGTTGGAATCGGGGTGGCTCCTCATTTTTCATAAAACGGGCTCTGTAGTCAGTGCCAAAACCCGCTTCCTTGCGGTAAGGTTTTTGAACCAAAGGCTTTGGTTGAGAACCCTAATCGTTCTCGCCTGTCTAGGCCTGGGCAACCTGACAGTATTCTCTGCCCACGCAATACAATGAACCTTCCTACAACAATTTTCTTGATGCTCTGGCCGTCGCAGAGGATAATCATCGGCGCCCTATCTGCTGCATCGAGCAGGGTGGATAGGGTTTGGGATGCTACTGCTCAGGCCTTCCCGTCTTCTTATACCCCTTCTTGGCGCTTCTGCATCTATTGTCCCGCTCCAACTTTACTTATATCCCCCATTTTCAATCCCCCAATTCTGGCCCTCCCCCAGCTTATTCACTCACGTCTG